>OZ025291.1:430005198-430656270 GCA_964019185.1 Maratus speculifer
AGTGGTATATGAATATTATTTCGAATTTGAGATCTTTGTGGAATATCATTTATAAATTTAAAACTGTTTTTTTATTTAAAGAAGATTTATATTATCGAAGATATTTAAAGTAACGAAAGATCAGTTTTACATCTTTATTAAAAATATAATAATTGTTTTAATTAGGCACACGGATGGGTGGTTGATGAAATGCAGTTTACTGGCATTATGTCGTTTTAGGAAATTGTTGCATAAACGCAGGTTAAAACATAAAATTATATAAAAAAATAATAAAAAAATGAAATGATATGAAATGCAAATTTATTGGTAAAAAAATAATAGTCCGATTTAAATCATATTCTGTTTTTTCTATTTTTTTATATTGGATTTTAATAGCTCAAGTTTTTAGTGTGAAATCTTTACATGCTGCTTAAGTCAATTCTATAAATAAAGTCATTTTAAATACATCTTGAAAAACATCAGGAATTTCTTTAAAACAAAGGTTTTTGTTTTTATATCTTAAACAAACACCAAATTTCATGTTTCCACACTCTTCAACATTTTTAGAGCATTCTTTGATCATGCATTTCGTTTGGATACTGCTACCTACATAATATATATTATATCTTTGAGCAAGAATTATTACCATCATTTTGACACCAATATTTTTTAAATCACTTTGAAACCTTCTGGAATTGTGTAGAAAACGCAAATTAGAACATTTTTTGCGTGATTTATTCTGTTTCAGGTTTTGATTTTTTTTTAGAAATGTTCTTGGAGATCTATTTAATCTTACAATTAGCAACCACGCCAAAGTTAATGTTTAGGGCCCTTCAACAACACAAAAATCGTATTTTTAAACGGTTTTTGAGTGTAGCGGTATCGATATGGCTTTTGATAGAAAAGAAACTAACGTCGTCATTTTGATATCGTTAAATTTGAAATTCATTCAATAGTTCCACTGACTGTCCCCTACAAAGTAAACAAACTTTTCTTCTTTATAATAATAGTAAAAAAACAACTCTAAAAAATTTCTTGAAAGAATTTGATTTCTGATTAAAAAAAAGAAAAAGTCAGAAATGGCAATGCTGCGAACTTGTTAAGAACAGTTTTTTTAAAGATATCATAATACCATCTATTTGCAAAAAACCTACAAAAATTTCCTAGTTATTATATTATTCATATATATTAATTACTTCACCATTTTATAGTGAATTACACCTATTAGATGTAATACGTTATTGAATTTAAAATTTAAAATAATCGTTTTAAACATTCCATATTTGTAACGTATGAAAATAGCAGATTAAATGTACCTAAAGGAAAGACAGAAAAGTAAAACAAAACTGAAACAAACATGATAAATATCAACTTATAGTTAATCATATTTCTATTTTATTTTTAAAACCTGACAACTGAAAATTAGATTTTTAAAACGGGAAAAGAAGATTTTTGCTGAACAAGTGCGCTTAGGTCTTTCCTTAAGTAAATTAAATTTCAAAAGCTTTTCAAAACGAATAAAACTTCCTCCAACAGAAATTCTTCTGTTTTAGAATTTGCAGAAGTGTCTTTAAATTTGATTAAATCTAAACTTTACAAAAATAAAAAAAATGTGTTAACAGATGGTTTTGACAGGTAAATCAAATTTGGTATTTTTGTGGAATATCATTTGTAAGAAGATATTTAAGGTAACGAATGATCTATTTTACATCTATAATTAAAATAATAATAATAATTGTTTTAATTAGCCACACGGGTGAATTGTTGATTAAATACAGTTTACTAGCAGTGTGTCCCTTTAGGAAATCGTTGCACAAGCGTAAGTTAAAAGACAATATTATTAAAAAACAATAATAAAATATGAATTGAAATGCAATGCAATTTTACAAGTAAAACAAGTAAGAAAAATCATGCGTTAAGCATAGATTATGAAGCACTTTTCAACACTTAATAAAATCTTTAACAAAACTTTGTTATTTAGGGAAATAATAGTGTATAGTCAAATATACCCAAATATGTATTCCAGTACTTTTGAACAGCCCTGTTTTTCATATGTCAGTTGATATAATGAGAAAATTTAGTTTAGCAAGAAAATATCCAGAAGCTTGAAATTTCTTTTTCAGCAATTCATACTATTAGATGGAAACACACTTCAATACTTTTGTTCAGCCCTGCGAAACATAAACGCGCATATCATAATTAAAATTCATTTCATCCCTCCATCAGCTTTCATCGGACACATATACGGTACTTCGGAAAGAATATACTATTTGATAGCTTTTGTATGGCCCTGTAAATGCTATGTACCTCATATTATGCAAGACAGTAGCGTATAATTTATATTAAGCTTTAGTGACATATATCAATTTTATTTTACATGAAAAAGTTTAATATATTTAAAATATGTCACACACACTTACCCCTTTTACCATTATCTAATGGAATTCTTTTGTGTGGCCCTGTAAATGAATAATAGCTACATTTTCACCTTATATAATATGAATGCATATTGTATAATAAGATTTTATATAATAAGAATGCATATTGTAATATATTTGACAGGGCATAACATCTTTAAAATTCCTTTGAAACGATTTTCCCCATTGGCCGCAATGTAATGGGAAACTTTTGATTCGCCATGTTGATAAACTAATCATGGTAGAAACTTCATTATCGATAGGACTTGTGCTAGGGCAAACGTCAATAACGTCCTAAAATTTCATGGCAATACGAGTATATTAACGATTTTTCCCCATAGGCCGTAATGTAATGGGAAACTTTTGATTCGTCCTGTAGATAAACTAATCATGGTAGAAACTTCGTTTTCAAAAGGGCTCGTGCTAGGGTAAATATCAATAACGTCCTAAAATTTCATGGTAATCCGAATATATTAACTATTTTTCCCCATAGGCTGTAATGTAATGGGAAACTTTTGATTCTCTCTGTAGATAAACTAATCATAGTAGATACATCATTTTCAATAGGGTTCGTGCTAGGGTAAACCTAAATAATATATAAAAATTTCATAGCAATCCGAGTATATTTACGGGAATTACAGCGCGGACAGACGGACATCCGGCCAGACGGACAGACGGCCAGACAAAACGAATGTATAAGCACTTTCAATTTTGTTGGAAAGTGCTAAAAACGATAAATATGAACTTATAAATATTCATATTTCTATTTCACTTTTAAAAATCCTAAAATGTGAAAATTAGATTTTTAAAATTTGAAAGAAGACTTCTGCTGAACATGTGCGCTATAAAACTTCCTCCAAAAGAAATGCGTTTGTTTTAGAATTTGCAGAAAGTGTCTTTAAATTTGATTAAATCTATACTTTTCAAAAATGAAAAATTGTGTTAACAGATGGTTTTGACAGTTAAATATTCTCAAAATGAAAGAAAATTCAGAATTTATTTTAAAATTGTTTTTAAAAGGAAAGTTATAAATAAATATTACTCCACATTTAAGATCTTTGTGGAATATCATTTATAAGAAGATAAGAAGATAAGGGAACGAAAGATCTGTTTTTAATCTATAATAAAAAAAATTATTATTTTAATTAGGTTTAAATTAGGCACACGGATAGGTGGTTGATTAAATATAATTTAGTGGCATTATGTCTTTTTATGAAATCGTTGCAAAAGCGTATGTAAAAACACAAATAATAATAATAAAATATGAAATGAAATGAAATACAAATATTTTGGTAAAAAAAAAAAATAATAATGATCCGATTTAAATCATATTCTGCTTTATTACTTTTTATACTGGAATTCAATATCTCGAGTTTTCAGAGTGAAATCTCTACTCTCTGCTTAAGACAATATTACAAAAAAATTAAATAAATCTTGAAAACGTTAGAAATTTCTTCAAAACAATGATTTTTGTTTTTACATTTTAATCAATTGCCAAATTTCATGTTTCTACACCTTTCATCATTTTAGTGCACTCTTTGGTGGATACCTCTGGATACTGCTACCTATATTATTTATTATATCTTTAGCAAGAATTGTTACCATCCCATATTAAAAGCCGCTTTGAAATTCTCTGAAATTTTGTAGTTATTTTTTTTCATTTTATCCACTTTGAAGTTTTTCCTTTTTTTTTTCTAAGAAAATGTTCTTGGAGATCATTTTTATCTTACAATTAGCTACCACGCAACATTTAATGTTTCCGGCTCCTTCAACAACACAAAACTGGTTATTTTTAAACCTTTTTTGCTCCTGCACACATTTTGAGTGTAAATTTTTTTTTTAGAAAAAAAAAAAAAACTAACGACATCATTTTGATATCAATAATTTTGAAATTGATTCAGAACGGTTTTCAAAACGAATAAAACTTCTTTCATAAGGAATATGTTTGTTTTAGAATTTGCAGAAAGTGTCTTCAAACTCGATTAAATATAAACTTTTTAACACTAGAACCGCGGGACTTTCGGTATACCTAGAACCGCGGAGCGGGTCAATTTGACCCAGGGTGGAAAAGGATTTATAAATATGCCCAAATACTTAATTTGATTAGTTAAAAGATTATATTTTATTACAATAATCAATATTCTTTAATATTTACATTGTATTTTACACAAAGTCAGCAGAAATATCTTACATTTCAAAAAATGCTATTATTCAAGATTACATTTCATTCAGTATGATGAAAATATATTGAATAAATATTGAACATATATTTTAAACATAAATAAACTTAGACTTAGTAAATATTAAAAATAGACTATTCCATTTAAATGAATTTAGATATAAAATCTAAGAACAATTTTTAAAAATATAAAAAATACAAGTTACTTACTGATTTATCTAATCCAATTTATTGTATGCATTGCTTGAAAAACATGGTTAAAGATTTCGCACGTTTACCAAAAACGTGTGGGTACATTATATTTTGAACAATTATATTTAATTTAATTTTCATTATTTTTAGTTATAACAAACCCTTTTATGCTTAGTTTGTGTTTTTCACAGTTTTTAGTTTTTCTTCTTACGCAAATGATTTATTTATTTATTTTATTTATATATATATATATATATTTTTTTTGGGGGGGGGTATGTAGAGGGGAGAAGTTCGCAAGAAGTAACAAACTATTTTTTTACGTCTTCAAGTTTTGAAGAAATTGACGTATACTAATAGATTTTGAGGTTACAGGTTTGCATAAAATCCAAGCATTGATAACAGCAAAATACAAAATATTATAAATTGCATTCATTGGCTTCCTGTAAGAAATAGTCTTGACATAAGGAGACTTCCTGTCATAGGGGTAATCATATAGTTACATTGAATTTAATTGCATTGTTGTAAAAAAGCGCCTTAAGTATTTTTTAGAATTATTGAAAATTTCAACAGTTAGATGTAGACTGCAAAGCAACAAAATAATTTTACCCTTTTCTCCTTGGTGAATAGTTATGCTGATGTATAAATGAGATAGAAGAATCGTCGTATGCAATTTCGATTTTGAAATTTTGTATTTCTCGTCTTGGGAGATTTACAGTTTCTGTGTTATTTGCAATTTATCTGGTTTTAATATGCATATAATGAATAAACCTACTAGCAGATTTTGAAAGAAATAAGTGCTCGTCTACGCTTATGTTAGGCTCTTTTAAATAGTTAGTCTTGCAGTTTTTTTGTCATCTTCTTTATTTACAGGTGTGAATGTGCAAGTTATTGTTTATTTATTTTTCAAATTTTCATGAGTATAAAATTTAAATTTTGTCAACTTTTGTTCAAATTTTTAATTCTGTTTTTTATATCCGATTTTTTTCTGATAAATATCACAAACTTTCGTTCAATACTGATAAATTTTCATTTATACTCCAATGAAAAAGTCCAACAATGTTAATAGTATAAGCAGAATCATCGTCATTTTCATTTTCATCACTAGAATTTATTTTTCTTCTTTTATAGGCAGATATTCACCTCAATAATTTGTATTCTCAATAATTTTCAGATAATAGTTGCTAACATTCCAAAGCTTCTTTGGCGGTAATATAAAAACATCGAAATCTTATTTTAATTTTAATAAATGCTTTATGAAAATAAATTCAATGCTACTTCTAAATATTTGTTGTAATTTTTTTCTGCAATCACCCATTCTTCACATCAAGAATATAAAATCTTGATTGAATATTTTCACATCCCCCCCCCTTCCGATTCTGCATACTATTCACGTTCACTGCCGCTTACTTGAAAATGTGATTATAGTTAATGCCGCACTGTAGAAGTGGGTTTTTCCCAGAAGCCGGTTTACTTTGTATAACAAAGAATCAGCGACAGATTTTCCCGCGCCAGCGCGTGAGTGGCTATTGGACGTCATCCCACATCACGCACTGGCGCGTGAGTGGCACCTTAACGTTATTAGAAGTGCGACAGATATTATTTATCATTACTTCAGAAAAAATGCATCTCTATTTTGTCATTTATGTGTAAAAACTTATTACGGGTCAAATTGACCCGCTTCGCGGTTCTAGGTATACATGGTTATAACTCAAAAATTATTTATGCTATCCGCTATTAAATACAAAAAATTGTTGCTTACCTTAAAATATTAAAAGTCAGAAAAGGAATCGTTTTTTCGATGAATACTTTTCGCGCGGCGAGAAATTAAATATCGATTTGGGTCAAATTGACCCGCTCCGCGGTTCTAGTGTTAAAAATGAAAAATTGTGTTAACAGATGGTTTTGACAGTTAAATATTGTCAAAACTAAAATAAATTTAGAATTTAATTTAAAAAGGAAAATGGTATACAAAATATTACTTATGACTCTAGATACTTGTGGAATACCTCCAATAAGAATATATCGAATGTATTATATCTATTATTACAAAAAATATTTTTTAGTTTTAATTAAGAACGCATATGGGTGGTTGATTAATTACATTTTACTGGCATTGCATTCTTTTATAAACTCGTGGCACTACCGTAACTAAAAACGTAAAATAAAATAAATTCAAATACATTGTCAAATAAAAAATTAATCCGATTTAAATAATATTCAGTTTTTTTTCTGAATTTTAATATATCGAGTCTTTAAAGTGAAATCTTTACGTTCTGCTTAAGACATTTCTATAAATAAATTTGTTTTAAAAATATCTTTCACAACTTTCACAAAAACAAATGCATTTGTTGTCGAAAAAATAAATGAAGTTTTTTGAAGTTGATTAAAATAGTAAATTTCGGAAACGGAAAATCATTCGTCCAGATGCTTTTGACAGTTAAATAATGTCTAAAATAAGACAAAATAAATATCTAATTGAATATGTCTTCCAAAAAAAAAATAAACAAATATTTCTGAACTATTGTAGTTTATATCATTCAAAACTGTTACTTTGTCTAGTTTATTTCATTTTTTTTTTTTTTTTTTTTTTTTTTTTGCTTGGCAATGTCATTAGTTTTCTTATAATTTTTCTTACTTAGTCTTATGCAGGAATACATTTCTTTTAGGCTGTTCTCTTTGTAAATTGAAACATTCTTTTTATGTTGAATTCAGTAATGACAATTTTGAAAATGTATTTCATTTTAATTTCGTTATAAATAGTCTGAAACATATTCATTTAAATATAAATATGTAATACAGTAAAAATTAAAAATTTCCTGTAGGTACTTTATAATTTTAACATATCAAGTCTAATGAGATATTCAGGAAATTTATTGTTACGAGAAACATTAGAACGTATTCAGTTAACGGTTAATACTTTTTAAATTAAAGAAAATATTTTATGTAAAATATTCTTCTTAAATTCTATCCAATTCGGTACATTAAAAAAAAATAATCAGTCCGTATATTGCCATTTACATGTTCTCTCTGGACATAATTTTAAAACATTAAATACTAAAATTTAGCATTTTACTATATTTTTTTGCTATTATTTCATGGTTAAATAATTTTCAAAATGCTACAAAACAGTTTATAGATGCGGATAGAAATATGAGTCCTTACATAATTCTAAGTTTACACTCTAAAATGGAGCATTTTAACAAATGGTTTTGATAAAAAAAAATATTATAAAAAAATTAAATATGTTTATAATTATTTCCAAAGATTAAAGATGCATCGAATTAGATTTTTTTACTATATTCAAGAAGAATATATTGATTTTGTGAACAGTATGACGGATTTAGAATATTTAGACGAACGATTTGACTGTTTTGTAAAAATGTCTGTACATGCCCCTGTCTCTGTCCCTGTGTAGCAGAAAAAATGTAAGTCAGCGGTCTAATTTACGAACTATTTTACAAATTTCATAAAATTTCAGTTTAATTTAGATTTTGACCTAGTTGGTACCGATGAGGGATTAGCATACTTGATCAGCGAACGGTCAATAGGAGGCATTGTTTGCCTTTTTTACGATTTCGCAAAAGAAAAAGATCCGAATAACTGCCACAAATAATCAACATTATACAGTCGTGTGCAAAAGTTTCAGACCAACAGCAGGATTTTGATATTATAACACAAATCACCATTAACTCCGAATATTACACATTCGTATCTGTAGATTTCGTCAGACTTGTTATCCTGGTATAAACAACTACTCCCAACTTGTTCTTCGCCAACTGTTTTGAAGATTTAACTGTAGACGGTGTTGTTTTTTAATACATGTGATGGGGAAAAAAACATTACCATTAGCAAAAAACGCAGAAATATATGCCTTAAATAAACTTGAATTTTCAAAACGTGAAATAACTAAGAACATATATGTGATGAAGTCTGATTTTTATCAAAATTTATCAAATTTAATATTTCGGGAAAGAATACTGACCTAGTGAGAAGAGATCAGCAAGAAAAACATTACGATCATTACGGTAATTATAATCAGATGGGGAGTATTATAATCAGATGTTATGAGATGGGGAGTAATGCGATCTCTGACAACCTAAAGCAAGAAAGTTAAACATCCTGCCATACTGTGTTTATCAAGAATGCTGCGATAACTAGATTATGAAAAATAATACACGAAATGTAGATGCTCTGTCAATTTTCACATTAATTATTTGAAAGAAGGTATATTTTAAATATAGATTACTAATTTTAACTGCAATCAATTGGCGTAAAAAAAAAAAACTACTGTATTTTTTTCAAAAAAAAATATATATGTTATCGATATTTTATCTTACGGTTGTAGAAGAATTAACACGTTGTAGGTGAGAGAGATCCTAAAAAACATGTTTTTTTTTTTCCTCAAAATGTTTCTTTTTTTTCCATCTGTTTATCCGTGTTTGTTTATATATGTTCCCCATCTTTGCATATTCAAGAAGATGTCTTACCTTATGTATAACGTTGAACTGAAACTCAAATGTATGTTTTTAAACATGGCCGGTTAATGGCATTTGAAGTATATATTTTTCCACATATTGGGGGCGAGCTGATAGCGGTTTGTTTATTTATTTTATTATTGCATCATCGGAAAGTTTCTGTAATTATGCATAGAATTGTACTAAACATTATATATATTTTTTTCTACGATTTTCCGGACATATTTGAAAACATGCCGGAACTTCCCCCGAATCTAGCACTGAGTTATAAAATGATACAGAAGAACATTTTTTTTTTGCAATTTTGTTGCATAATTTTGTCAAGTCACTTCAAATTTTATGAAAACCGAAACCATATTGTAATTACAGTAACAATAAAAAATATTCCATTGCATCATGGCAAATGGCAAAAAAAGCTTCAATTGTATTTTAATGCTGTTACACTCGAGCAAAATAAAATATACATTCTGTGAAATCAGTGGCGTAAAGAGTGGTGCAAAGGCGGTACAAAGAGTTTCTGTTATCAATTTACAGGA
The DNA here is from genome assembly GCA_964019185.1 of Maratus speculifer. Classification (NCBI taxonomy): domain Eukaryota; kingdom Metazoa; phylum Arthropoda; class Arachnida; order Araneae; family Salticidae; genus Maratus; species Maratus speculifer. Next base: position 430,014,977 of record OZ025291.1, read on the forward strand.
CCACACAAAGATACTCCAGTGGATGATGGTTAAAAGGAGAAACATTGTTTGGGGTTCGTTTTTATTATATCAAACTATTTCACATGTCATGAAACGGATATACGAAATTCTGAGATTTACTACAATTTACTTCCTATATAATATAAATCAGATAGTATTTACAAGGAAACGGAAAAGATTTCGTATACTTTACTGCTTCCGAAGTACAGTATACTATTACACCAGGGTGTGAATACTTTTAGACTTTCTTATAGTACGGACGCACTTCATTTGCTACGCTTGATGTTTCCAAATTCTTTTTCATGGATTCATGCATAGCTGTTGTGGTATATTTGCATACTGATAGTTCTTTGATTTCAAATGTCAAGTTTTATGTATGTGTTATTTATTATAAAAATACTCTTATTAAACATATATTTCACTACTTTCAACTGAACCACACAGGAAATATCTGATATATAAAATATTTTTTAAGGATTTGTCGTTTGTCGTGTATTTAAGATTAATATAGATTAATATAGATTAATAAGATTAAGATTAATAAGATACACAAAACAAACAGGCTGAGAATTTAATCCTCAACATACAAATAATATAATTTAATTCCCTTCAGTGTTATATCTAGTATTTTCATATATTGTTCAAAGATAATAACTTGACAGTACTACAACAGATAACAATAAAGTAGTATTTGAGATAAAAATTCTTCACAAACATTAATAATGTTTAGTGGATTATAATAGTTTAGGTTTACAGAAAATTATTTACATATTTTTATACAGATGATTGAGAGAAAAACTAAAATGACTAACAAAGGATTTGCGTTAAAAGCTTTATTTATTTTATACACGATATAGTTGAATTTATTAAAAATATACTATTTAATTTGCATTTTTAGCAAATAGGTTTCTACAGTCCAGTTTTTTTTAACTAGAAAATTACAAGTGAAAAGCGAAATGCTAGAAACAGAATTTCTGTTGTATGTAACTACTAAAGATTTATTAATATAAAAAAATATTATCATTGGGAAATTCAGATTTGGAATCGGAATTACAAAGTAAAGTATAAATAAACGAACGCATAAGTAAGCGAATGATGCAAATAGGTTACACTGTTAAAAAATCCGTTAAATTTACTGCAAAATGAGATGCAAATTTTTATAATTACATTTAATTTTAATGATATTTTTACGGCAAAAACTGTTGACAACATTGCTGCCCGCAGTTTAAAAAATAAATTTAACAGATTTTTATTTTTTTATTTATTTATTTTTTTATTATTATTTTTTTTTTTTTACAGTATAGTTTTCGCGGGCATGTGGCGTGTTATATGATTTTGTTCTGTAAATTTAAAAATTCAACAAGGTTAAAAAAAAATATTAATAATATTCCTAATAATTTTAAGACTAACGGAATTTACATATGTAAACTTTATTCAACTTTTTTCATTCTTAAATTTTTAAAAGTGAAAAGTACATGTAATCTCATTATTGAATTATTGTGAATAGCAAAAATAATTTTACACAGACATATGGGTTCTATTTTTACATCACTTTATAAATTACTATTACGAAATTCTAAGATATTTCGGATAATGTATTGATATTTGAATTTCATTTAAACAAAATAAAATGCATATAAACGTTTACATTACTATTAAAAAAATTATTTAAACAAATTTATTATTAAAACACTAATCTATATTGATTTCTTTCAGAAATGTTTGAACATATTAGGTGCTTATACTGTTAAAAAACTTCTCTTAGTTTAAACCAAATTTTGGTTCTCAATAGCTGCCATGGTAAGATGGTGAAATCTTGAACAAATATTTGGAACTCCTTTTGAAGCATAGTTCCAATAGTAGGAACGAGATTGAAATAGGAAGTTCCAAATGTTGTTACGAGATTTCACCATCTTATTGTAACAGCTACTAAACACAAAAATTGGGTTCAAACTAGAGCAAAAATTTTAACAAAATAGAAGAATGAAGTGCCACCGTTTTTTGGATACTGGTTGATAAAGTAAATAATAAGTAGAATGTTAATTGTCAAAGGAAAATACTAAAAACAGCCATCAACAACGGCCAATTTCAAACTTTTTATGAACGTGGAATCTTTTCAACTGCCTCAGGAACTCTTTTGACGGTATTGCCAAATATTCACGGTCGTCCAGCATAAATTTTGTATCCGTCATGCTTCCAGTTCGTCTCAGTTCGGTCACAGGCAGCTTGATATTGACCCTTGTTTGCGGCTGTTTTTGGTATTTTTGATGGGTTATTGTCGAATCTCTTCATATGATTTATAGCCCCCCAGCAAGCACATAACTTTCGGCATACGATCGGTCCGGAGCCGTCAATGTCGGTTAAGTGTCGGTAGCAGGTTGGCAACTGAAACTTAAGAATCTGATTTTTTGGCAGCCGGTTACGGTGATCGGTCCACATTTGGTTATATATCGGCTAGCGACTTATACCGGCAAGTGACGCAGGACCGATATCTGAGTTCTGATAGTGGACCGATCAGATTTGCCAACATTGGTCCGAATTCAGAATATTTAATCTTAACCGATTTTTTCATCAATTTTATTTGAGTTTTAGTTTTGATAAGAAATGTATAGTTCATGTATTTCATTAAAAATTCTGACAGTCATAAACAGAAAATATGTCAAAAATAACCTATATTTATTTATTTAAAAATATTGTTTTTGAAGTAATTTTTAAAATGACTTACAATTATTTTAATCAAAAAAGAATTTTTAAATTCTCTTCTTTAAATTGTTATTCACTCTTAGGAACTTAATCATATAAAAACAGAAAAATAATTTATAAGGCAATTGAATTTATTTTCTATTTAACTATTCAATTTCAAAGCAATAACTCATTTTCTTATTTTATTTTAATATTAATTACTAAAAAGTGCTTGAAATTATTTTACAAGGTAAAACATATAAGAGAAATCTACCCATTTTTAACATAAAAAAATCAGGTTTTTTTTTAAAAATATTATCTCACAAATGAAAAATAAATTAATATTGCTATTTTATTTTAAGATTTAAAAATTATTTTTGGAACAATTATTCGGAATTAATATTGCTACATAATAAAAAAAAAATATTCGGCATTAAATCATGAAATGACTTTGAATTCTCAATCTAATTAAAAGTGATTAATTACCAAATTGTTTTTTTATTAAATTAGTTATTTTACGCTTTAAATATATATTTCTTAATTTTTTTACCTTATTATTTACATTATTATTACATTTAGTAACTTTATAATTCGTAAAAAAATATAATTTATATAATAATAATATAATATATATATATATATATATATATATATATATATATATATATATATGTGTGTGTGTGTGTGTGTGTGTGTGTCTTACTTTTTTTTTTTTTACTTAATAAGTATACATAATCAACAACATAACATTGCAACATAATCGTAAATCATAAATACTACTTTAAATCATGAAATGGCATAACATAATTTTTTATTCTACTTAAAAGTTAATTATTACCAATTTATTATTATTTAAAATAAGTTTTCCTAGGTTAAAACTATACACTTTAGAAATTAACACAAAGCATGTAATTATGTTATGGTTTCTAATAAAAAAATTTATTTGTTTAACAGTACTTCTGAAAAAAAAAATATTTTTTTTAATTTTTTAAATATACTATTTGAGGATTCTAAAATTTATAAGAAAAACAATTCGTTTGCTTTAATTAATTTCCTAATTTATTAATTTAAATATTAACTTAATTTTTAAAATCAGACGCATAAGACAATTACAAATAAATAAATACATAAATAAAATAAAAACACTTTGATATTACAATTTTCCAATCTGTCACTTACGTCAACAACACTCGCCATTTACGTGACATTACTGAAAAGCCACACCCTTATTACCACACATAGTCCTCCCCCTAAACAGGTCCGATTTGTCTAGTGGTTAAGACGTTCGCCTTCTGAGCTTGGGGTTGCGAGATCAAACCCCGCCTGTTCCCGCACTGAAGTATGTTCATTGGCTCTCAAAATGCTTGCTAGAGTGATTAACAGATGGCGCCACCAAAATTTTTTTTTTGCTTGTGCCGGGTTTCAGTCGGTATTCGTGTGGTTAGCTATCGGCATAGTTTTTTGCCAATACAGGACCGGCTGCGTGCCTCATGAATCGGGCGGCATTCGCGCGGCGTATCAAAAAAGATACGGAACCGATAGCGACAACCGGCATTGGTCCAATACCGCTGGCAGTGGCAAGCGGCTATCGTCCGATTGCTTACCGATAGCTCAGTGTTTGCTGGGCCAGCTTCCAGGAAACACACATGAAGTGAAATATTTTTAAACATTTCCATTAAATTCAGTTTTATATAATAAATGAATATAAAGCTTTAGAGTAAAACTAACAGGTGTGAAAGTAGCGTTCTAGTTGTGTCTTCCTTTAAACGTCTTAAGGAATGTAGATTAAATAATAAGCATTTTCAAAACTTCAGATTGTTTTACAGACACTATATTTTTTAAGAATAAATATTCAACTTTTTAAATGCAGGTATGACAGTGTGTGAATAAAGCTAATATATTAAAAAAAAGGTGGAAATCAAACAATCTATTTTTTAAAGCGGACTACACAGCCCGCGAAATTTCAGAGTGCGTACATTTCAAATATATAATAGGCTAATTCCATGGGTTCTGTAGTGTAAGACACATAACTTATTAATTGCTATACTTGTTAGCCACCGTTATTTTAGAAAAGTCTGCTTGGCCTTATTCAATTAATGAGAATGTGCCAATAAAATTAATCACATTTTTTTCGTTCTATAAAACTGGTAGCCAAAAATCGTAGCCTGTGACTTACACTACAAGTACTCATGGAAATAGCCAATAAATTAATTTTTTAGTTAAAAATGAACTTTTTATTATAATAATATATAGTCTTATCACCATAGTCTTGACATATTTGGTTACATGAAAAGCAGTAAGACGAACACATTAAGTTGCAAGTAAGGATGTCTAATTTTTTCTGTGTATGTCTTCAAATTCTTAAAAGTATGCGATAAAAAAATCTCAGTATTTATTACTCAAGATAATTTATTGAATAGGTAAATAACAACAAAAATAATATATTCGCCTTAAACATTATACTAATTAAACAAAGATCTGAAAAAAATGCATAAGTCAAACGAAAGGCAAAATCTCCCTGCATCTTGGAGTTTTTCTAATATGACAAATACTTTCTCTGAATGCTGTGCTCTGAAGTCTTAATGGCTGCATACTAATAAGTTTTCTTCGGGAGGCACAATGACACCCCTGATGTATGAGCCGTAAACCTGATGTTAATGCAAGGAGAGGTCACCCTGTCTGACCTACATTCTTTGATAGGAAAGGGGAAAGATAACAAAAACAGAAGGCTTTTTTTTGATAAAATAGATATTAAAGGCTAAAACACTCTTGAAAACAGTTAAGATAATTATAACGTTTGAAAATTGTCTTTTTTTTTTTTTAACTTAGTATGATTTTTTTAAGTGAATTTTTTTTAAATGAAACCAGTGTTTCGTGGGCTGAATTGGTTATATATATAATGAAATAATTAAGATATAAGAATTAAATGCATAAATGTTATGCATTTTTTTATTATCGTAATATTATACGTGAAATATTTATTCAGATATACATGTTTGTTAGTTATGAAATTTAAACATTTTATTTCAATATGATATATGATGATTTTTTTTAATTTAAAATTTTCCCTTGCCAACTTTAGCAATCGCATTTTTTTTTTAAATTCAATGCAAAATTCAATGCCTCGCAAAATTAATCGCAATGTAGTCGCAAGATTTGATTGCCAGATAGAGTCAATCCAGATCAAACCAACCAATAGACAAAATTTCAAGTCTTTGGATTTTGTTAATTTTTGGCTCAGATGTTAAACAAAAACAGTAGATAAAAAATGCAAATTTGCAGATTTTTTTAACCATTTGTTTTTGAGTTATTAATTTTTGAAATTTTAAAAATTGAATGAAATTTGTATTTTTCGGTGTTTTTTAATTTGCTGTAACTTGAGAACTATTTGACCTAAATAGTTGAAATTTAAGTCATTGTTTTCAGTTTTTTATGCTGTTTCATAGGATATATAACATGACCAAATTTTTTTTAAAAAATATTTTTTATGTAAAAAATTTATATAAAATTTTTAAAAATTCAAAATCGGAATTTTTGATTTTGTTTTAAAAAATATATTATATTTACCACCCTTTTAGCAACTTTTGTGCCAAATTTCATGATGGAACTCTTATGGTATCATAAAGAAAAAAATTATTTTCTATATCAGTGATCGGCCAATTTCTGTAAAAAATTTCATTATATTTTGTTAAAAAGCAAATTCACTATAAAAGGTAGTCTATTTTTGTTTCCAATGTTCATATTTCTCATTCATGCAAGTCAAGTTCAATTATCAAGTAAAATTTTAGTATATAATTCGCTAGGTTTTATTATTTTGTTAAACACATAACAGTAAAAATTAAAAGTAATCAAGATAATTAATATTTTGCGTAATTGACAAGCTAAATACTTTTTAATTTATTTTCTTGGAATTTAAATAGAATGTTTTTTTAATTATTCTTAATTTAATATTACTTTTAATTAAATTTTGTTTAAAAATGAATAAATTAATAATAAATGATTTAACGAAAGAAAATCTCAAAGAAGTGTTCAACAATACAAATTATGCTCCTGAAGTTGAATGCTTTAAAAATCAAAATGAGTCACACTCAAACTCTAACATGTTTGTTTTCTGCTGAAACCTGCATGCCTTTCCTACAAGGCTTTTGAAATCGCCAGTGTTGTCTAAGATCTTCTGTAGTGGCACACTATCTCAAGTCTGTTTGTTTATAACTTGAGAAATGCTGTTTGTTTATAACTTGTATTGTACAATTTAGTTTTTTTACTGTTATTTCATTGAGTTGAATGCGGATTTGTGTTATAAAATATTAAAAGGGAAGTGGCTTTATACTGAAAATGGATAAAAAATGAAATAAATTTTGTTGTCATCCATTCAAAGAGCAAGAACACTAGGTCAGTAAAAATTTAAGAAATGTTACATTGTGGATGACAACATTAAAATATGGCATTGAAAAAGGCGTGAAAATCTGCACTCATTGCCGCTTACAATTAGGTAAGGAAAAGTATCCCTCAAATTGTGGAAATGACATTGATACTAATTTTTCAGACATTCCAAATGATGACAATCCAAAACCAGGTTGTAGTAAGGATGACCCTGAATTCATGGATGTGGAATCTGGTTTTGATAATTTGAATGCATCATTAACATCTATTGGAGAGTCACATATTATTAAAAGTAAATGTAAAAGTAGTAAAAACTACTTCTTTGAAGAAATTGTGGGGTATTGTGCTTGTGCCTGTGAGAATGAGTGGTGGGTGGCATGTGTTCTCACAAAAGATCAGGACGAAGAAGATGTTAAAGTTTCTTTCCTTCATCCAAGCGGACCATCTCTGTCATTCACTTATCCTAGGAAATCAGACATTTTGACAATATCAAAATACTTTATTTTATGCAAACTACATCCAATCACTGCAACAGGCAGAACATCACAGTACCCAAAGAAATTGAGCTCCACTGTGCCAAATTGAGTACGTAATTTGTTAAGAAAAAAGATTTATTTATTAAATATCTAAAATTTATTATTTGTCTTTTAATAAAACAAACTATTATTAAAGTTTTCCAATTTTTATTTGCTTCGATGTAAGTAACACTTCGGGCTAAACTGTGCAGCATACCTTAAAGTATTTTTTATTACAGATTTACGTGACATTGATGCAGAAAATATTTTTTTTCTGTATGACACCATAGGAGTTCCATCATAAAATTTGGCATAAAAGTTGCTAAAAAGGTATTAAACATAATATAATTTTTTCAAAAAAATCAAAAATTCCGATTTTGAATTTTTAAAAAAATTATATAATTTTTTTACAAAAAAAATTAAAAAAAATAAGTAATTTGATCATGTTATATATCTTATGAAACACCATAAAAAATTGAAAAAAATGATGCAAATTTTAATTCTCTAGATCAAATAGTTTGGAAGTTATAGCCGATTAAAGATTACAAGACTATACAAATTTTGTAAAATTTTCAAAATTTAAAAAATTTATAACTTTAAAACGAATTGTCGAAAAAAATTTTAACTTCACAATTTTAATCTCATAAGTAAGTACAATAAACTGGTTAAAAACCAGAACAATCTAAAACATTAACATAAAAAAATATTTTTTTATTGATTGATTTCACGTGGAATTACTCGATACAAACAAACTGATTTGCGAGTAAAAAAAATAAAAGCACAGAATAAACATAAAAAATTACTATACAACCACATTTTCTTATGAATGTGATTAAAAACTTAAAAATGAAAACGACATGTCTTTTAATATTATAGTTTTCTGCAACACAACAAAATTTAATCATTTATATAATTTAGAAATCTCGAAAAATGTATTTAATTTACATATACTTAACGTATATATAAAACGTATAAGAGTTAATACATTGTTATGAAACAATATGCAATGTACATTATTGTACAAAAAAAAAATAAGATAAATAAAATAAATAAAATAAAAATCTTTATGAGTAATGTAACTTATAAAAAAAGCAAATTCCAAATCTCAAGATTTTTTTAAATGTAGTTTACCATATTTTTAATAAAATCTTAAATAACAGAAATATTTCAGTTTGACTTACTTACAAAATTCTATATTAGGATATTTTGCGCGAAAATCGTTTATACACATTACACAAAATGTTCATAACATCGCTCTATTGCTACTGTTTTATATTTTCAATATTTCAAAATATTAGAGACAGAATAGAAAATTAGCTAACTCTCAGAGCATTCGCTGTATTTTTTATGTGAAGAATCTTAAGACTATTCTGTTTAAAACGTTTTCAGATCACGTAGAAGAGGCTAAAGTATTGCCATCAACGGATATATAACGCAAATGTTTTGTGCAATAAATCAATACTTTCAAATAAAAGTTTATCAAACTTTTCGTGACCAGATTGTGCAATTCCTTTAAATGCAGGAAAACTATAATAAATATATAAACTTGAATAGCTTTAAAGGTGAGAATTGGATAAAGTTGTAAACTGTTATTTATTCTCTAAAAGAACTTTCCAAAGTTTAAAGAAAATAATAATTTTTGCAAAATAAATTTTAGCAAACAGACAAAACTAGAATTTCAAGCATAGAATATCTTTACTTGTTTATAAGTATGAAATATGAAATTGAAAAATTTATTAATAGTTTTAAATTGTAGAATACTATGCACATCGTATAATGGAAATGCTAAATAGTTATATTAACCTTTTATCAGCCGCACTATAATATAATTATCGGATTTATTTGAAATTTTCATGTTGATTATTTAGATTATTTTCTTGTAAGTGTGCAAATGTTTGGGCTATTATGCAATATTATGTAGAGATAGATATATATTCTATTCCACATATAAAATATTGGCACTCAAAAAAACATGAGGCAACAATAACATAGGTGAACCCATGCTGCCACACTTCATGATTCTATTCCGTTCAACATTCTTAGATCCATTTATGCACCTTCTTTAGGTACTCTTACCAACATAAAATATGTCCTATCTTTTTTCAAGAGAACCATTTTTTAACATCATTATTTAAAATTTTTTTTGGTACTTTTTGAAATTGCGTAGAGAGTGTCAATTAGAACATTTTCTCTATTTTTAAGTTCCGATTTTTTTAGGCAATGTTCTTGGCGATCCTTTATACCTTATAATTAACTATCACGCCAAATTTCATGTTCCTGGCTTCTTCAATGACACAAAAATCTTATTTTAGAACGTTTTTTGCATTTTAAGTAAGATATAGCCTTTGTTTGAACAGAGACTAACACCATAAATTTGATATGACTAATTTTAAATTGGTTCGATAGTTCCACAGCCTGTCCCTTAAAAATAAACTCACTTTATTTTTTTATAATATAAATAAAAAACAAGTCTTATTTTTTTTGAAAAATCGTATAAACTTTCTGGCTACAGAATAAAACAAAATGGAAATTACACGTGAAGCGTATCAAATGAGCTGCGTTCGTACTAAGGTGGCCTGGTGTAAGGTGCCAGGCGGTGTTTTAACGCCAAGTGCTAATATTTTGCATAATTATGAAATTATATAAATCGCAAAAAACAGCTTCAAGTTAATTTGTTTCATTTTTAGGTCTTATTGTTTTCACAAGCAACTAAAATTAATGCTTGATCTAAAATTTGCGAGATACGTTTTGTGATGTGAAGACTATTTTTTTTATCCGGAAATACGTTGTTTACATAAATTTTGTTGAAGATTTTGGATATCTTCTCAAGATAATTTGTAATTTAAAATGCACAGCGCAATAACTATAACGGGGTAATAACGCCAATCCTTGGCATTAATACCCTGGTTGATTCCCTACAGTGGCCGAGCTACATCTTAAATACTGATTCAAATAAACACAGTTAAAACTGTGCATTTTTTCTAATGATTCTATTTAAGCGGTCCTTATTAAGCAAAAGGAAGCTCACGGTCTAATATTCTTTTGCCTCACCCTCCCCCCCCCCCACATCACACCTTTATTTTTCTTACACTTTCACAAAAAATTGAACATTTTCAATAGCTTAGAATGCAATTTGTCAATTTCTAAGTTTGTAGAGTTTGTATTTTTAGAATTGAGCAATTATTGCAGTTATTCCATCTTATTTCATAGTTTTGTTTGCATGGCTTTATTACCCAGTTAGGTGGGTAATAACGCCAAATGGCATTGGTCAAGAAATCCCGCCATTACATTTTATGAATACATGTCTGTTAAATTACTTTTTTTATATATAGATAGTCAATGAGGTACTGTATCAAATCATATATTTGTTTGAAAAATACAATGTAAAACTGAGCCGTGAAAATTGGTAGAAACTTAACGTGGCGTTATTACCCCAAGGTACCTTATAACGAAGTTTTAAAATATTCAGATCTTGCTGGTATAGTAGAGCGTACTTTGGATACAGTATAGTGGTCGAAATTTTTGTGTTCCTGTAAATATGCAGGGAGTAATTTTTATTATACTTCATTAACGTATATCTTATTCATAAAATGTGAAGTAGTTTAATATAATTAAAACACGCCCCAAACAATGTTTCCCCGTATAACATTATTTAGTGGAATACATTTGTGTGGCCCTGTAATTTAATAATAAATATTCTTTGCATCTCAGATTGTACAGAATGTATATTTTAGTACATACTTCATAGATTCATGTCAATTCTATTATGTTCAAATGAGTGTAACACCATTCAAATGCATTTGAAACTTTTTTCCCCATTGATTGTAATGTAACGGAATCCTTTTGATTGTATCTGTAATTGATCAATGCATCCGATTTTCATAACATTTGAAATGACGCGACAAAATTATGTAATAAATATACGTTTTAAATTTCAAACGATTAAAATGCATTTGAAACTTTTTTCCCCATTGACCGTAATGTAACGGAATATTTTGATTGTCCCTGTAATTGATCTATCCATCCGATTTTCATAAAATTTGAAATGACTCGACAAAATTATGTAATAATTATATATTTTAAATTTCAAACGATTCGGTTGAGTAGTTTTTGCGTTGTTAAATGCAGACAGACAGACGGACGGACAGATAGACAGACAGACGGACATACAGACGGACAGACGGACGGACTGAGCGACAACAATAGGTGCTACGTATTCACATAATTACGAACGCACCTAAAAAACCATATGTTGCAACACTGTACACTGATCAAGAATAATTTCATTTAAGATGTCATAATACTATGTATTTATGAAAACACGAATTATTATAAAAAACAACTTACGGAAATTTTCTAGTTATTATAAAACGATAAATTTCCTATTTTTAAAGATATATTCATTCTTTTCATCGTTTTATAGAGATTTATACGAATTAGATTTAATACGTTAGTAAATTTAAAAATTTTAAACATTTAAAACTTATGAAAATAGAAGATTAAAAGTACCTTAAAGAAACATAGAATAGTAAAACGAAGCTGAAATAAACATGATAGATATAAACTTTTTTTTGCGCGATTGCCCCTCTTTTAAGTTTTGATTTTTTTTTTTTTTTTTAGAAATGTTCTTGGAGATAATTTTAATCTTACAATTAGCAACCACGCCAAATTTAATGTTTTCGGCCCCTTCAACAACACAAAAATCGTATTTTTAAACGGTTTTTTCACCTGCACTTATTTTGAGTGTAGCGGTATCGATATAAGGTATAGCTTTTGATAGAAATGAAACTAACGTCGTCATTTTGATATCGTTAATTTTGAAATTGATTCGGTAGTTCCACTGACTGTCCCCTACAAAGTAAACAAACTTTTCTTCTTTATAATATTAGTAAAAAAACAACTCTGAAAAATTTCTGGAAATTTGCACACTGGTCAAGAACAATTTGATTTAAGATGTCATAATACTATGTATTTATGAAAATTCGAATTATTATAAAAACAACCTACGAAAATTTCCTAGTTATTATAATACGATAAATTTCCTATTTTTAAAGATATATTCATTTTTTCATCGTTTTGTTGCGTTTTATACGAATTAGATATAATACGTTATTGAATTTTTAAATTTAAAAATGTTAAACATTTAAAACTTATGAAAATAGAAGATTAAAAGTACCTTAAACAAACATAGAACAGTAAAACGAAACTGAAATAAACATGATAAATATCAACTTATAATTAATCATATTTCTATTTTACTTTTAAAACCTGACATCTGAAAATTAGATTTTTAAAAAGGGAAAAGAAGACTTCTACTGAACATGTGCGCTTAGGGCTTTCCTTAAGTAAATTAATTTTCAGAAGGTTTTCAAAACGAATAAAACTTCCTCCAAAGAAATTCTTTTGTTTTAGAATTTGCAGAAAGTGTCTTTAAATTTGATTAAATCTAAACTTTTCAAAAATGAAAAAATGTGTTAACAGATGGTTTTGACAGTTAAATATTGTCAAAACGAAAGAAAATGTAAAATTTAATTTAAAATGTTTTTTAAAGAAAAGTGGTATATGAATATTTTTTCAAATTTGAGATCTTTGTGGAATATCATTTATAAGAAGATATTTAAAGTAAAGAAAGACTATTTTACAGCTATATTAAAAAATAATAATAATTGTTTTAATTAGGCACACGGGTGGATGATTAAATACAGTTTTCTGTGATTAGGTCGTTTTAGGAAATAGTTACACAAGCGCGGGTAAAAACATAAAATAAAAAATAATAATAAATGAAATGATATGAAATGCAAATTTATTGGTAAAAAAAATAATAATCCGATTTAAATCATATTCTGTTTTTTTTTCTATTTTTACTTACCCATCATACGTAATATAGGTTAAGTCTTGCAATCGTTTTGAAAATCAAAAAAAAAAAAAAAAAAAAAAAAAAAAAATTGACGGATTTACACGTTTTTGACACTGGAGATTTCGAAAAACATATTTTTAGAAAAAAAAATTTTGGCGTCCGTCTGTCTGTCTGTAAACTCTCTACCTCCCGAATGAATTGAGATAGAGACTTGAAATTTCGTATGTACTTAGTATGTAAGAATGGAACGAAGCCTATTTAATATCAATAACCTCGATTATCCGGAACTATTGTTTTCGGACTCTCGAAAAATACGTTCTGGTGAAAGCTATATAAAAATTTTCGAAATTTTTTATTTTAAGGTGTGATCGTAAAAGGTAATAAAATAACACAAATTTTGCATAAAGAACGAAGTTTATCGAACTATTAGTTGCCGAGATATCTGTAATCGTGTTTTCCACATTCTTCGATTTTTCATGACCCTGTATTTTATTCAAATTTCAATTCAAAAGTATATTTTAATTGGAAATGAGACGCTTAATCCGACGCAATAAACTGTTAGTTAATAAGATTATTATTTTTGGAGTTAAGAGGATGTTTCTTTTTCGCAATTCATTATTACTTGAGTAGTTAGGCGTGTTGTATAATTTATCGAAAGAGATTCATCAGCAACTCTTTAATACAACATTACTATGCACAATAAAAATATAAATACACGTTTAAATTTTGTTTTGGAATTGCAATCCATTTTATAAATAGTTTTCAAATGTATTATTTTAAAATACTATATATGCATATATATGATGGTTAAGTAATACGGTGGGCCCCAACGACTAGCTTATATTGGAATTTAACAGCTCAAATTTTCAGTGTGAAATCTTTACGCACTGCTTAAGTCAATTCTATAAATAAAGTTATTTTAAATACATCTTGAAAAGCGTCAGAAATTTCTTTCAAACAAAGGCTTTTGTTTTTATATCTTAAACAACTGCCAAATTTCATGTTTCTACACTCTTCAACATTTTTAAAGCATACTTTCATCGTGTACCTCCTTTGGATACTGCTACCTGCATAATATATATTATATATTTGAGCAAGAATCATTACCATCATTTTGACACCATTATTTTTTAAATCACTTTGAAACCTTCTGAGATTGTGTAGAAAACGCAAATTAGAAAAACAATTTCGCGATTTCTCTTCTTTTACGCTTTGTTTTTTTATGTTCTTGGAGATCATTTTAATCTTACAGTTAGCAACCACGCCAAATTTAATGTTTTCGACGCCTTCAACAACACAAAAATCGTATTTTTAAACGGTTTTTGCACCTGCACTTCTTTTGAGTGTAGCGGTATCGATATAAGATATAGCTTTTGATAGAAAAGAGATTAACGTCGTGATTTTGATATCGTTAATTTTGAAATTGATTCAATAGTTCCACTGACTGTCCCTTACAAAGTAAACAAACTTTTCTTCTTTATAATATTAGTAAAAAACAACTCTAAAAAATTTCTGGAAAGAATTTAATTTCTGATTAAAAAAAGAAAAAAATCAGAAATGGCAACGCTGTGAACCTGTTAAGAACAGTTCTTTTTTTAAGATATCATAATACCATCTACTTCTGAAAATTCGATCTATTTGCAAAATAACCTACGAAAATTTCCTAGTTATTATATTATTCACATGTATTAATTGTTTCACCATTTTATATTAAATTATACCTATTAGATTTAATACGTTATTGAATTTTAAATTTAAAACAATCGTTTTAAACAGCCCATATTTGAAACGTATGAAAATAGCAGATTAAATGTTCCTAAAGGAAAGACAGAAAAGTAAAACAATACAGAAATAAACATGATAAATATCAACTTATAGTTAATCATATTTCTATTTTACTTTTAAAACCTGACAACTGAAAATTAGATTTTTAAAATGGGAAAAGAAGACTTCTGCTGAAAAAGTGTTATTAGGGCTTTCCTTAAGTAAATTAAATTTCAGAAGGTTTTCAAAACGAATAAAACTTCCTCCAACCGAAATTCGTCTGTTTTAGAATTTGCAGAAGTGTATTTAAATTTGATTAAATCTAAACTTTACAAAAATGAAAAAATGTGTTAACAGGTAAATCAAATTTGGGATTTTTGTGGAATATCATTTGTAAGAAGATATTTAGGATAACGAAAAATCTATTTTACATCTATAATTAAAATAATAATAATAGTTGTTTTAACTAGGCACACGGGTGGGTCGTTGATTAAATATAAATTACTAGCATTGTGTCCATTAATGAAATCGTTGCACAAGCGTAAGTTAAAACACAATATTATTTAAAAAACAATAATAAAATATGAAATGAAATGAAATGAAATTTTATTATTAAAAACGATAAATATGAACTGATAAATATTCATATTTCTATTTTACTTTTAAAAAACTTAAAATGTGAAAATTAGATTTTTAAAATGGGAAAGAAGACTTTTGCTGAACATGTGCGCTATAAAACTTCCTCCAAAAGAAATGCGTTTGTTTTAAAATTTGCAGAAAGTTTCTTTAAATTTGATTTAAACTATATTTTTCAAAAATGAAAAAATGTGTTAACAGATGGTTTTGGCAGTTAAATATTGTCAAAACGAAAGAAAATTCAGAATTTAATTTAAAATTGTTTTTAAAAGGAAAGTGGTAAATAAATATTACTCCAAATTTAAGATCTTTGTGGAATATCATTTATAAGAAGATATTTAAGGGAACGAAAGGTCTGATTTATATGTATAATTTAAAAAATAATAATTATTTTAATTAGGTTTAAATTAGGCACACGGATAAGTGGTTGATTAAATAGAATTTACTGGTATTATGTCCTTTTGTGAAATCGTTGCACAAGCGTATGTAAAAACAGAAAATAATAATAATAAAATATGAAATGAAATGAAATGCGAATTTTTTTTAAAATAATGATTTGATTTAAATCATATTCTGCTTTATTACTTTTTATATTGGAATTCAATATCTCGAGTTTTCAGAGTGAAATCTCTTCTCTCTGCTTAAGACAATATTATAAAAAAAAAGTTAAATACATCTTGAAAAACGTTAAAAATTTCTTCAAAACAAAGATTTTTGTTTTTACATTTTAATCAATTGCCAATTTTCATGTTTCTACACCTTTCAACATTTTTAGTGCATTCTTTGGTGGTGCTTCCTCCTCTGGATATTGCTACCTTCATTATGTGTGCTATATCTTTTAGCAAGAATTGTTACCATCCTTTTACCATCCTATATTATAAGCCGCCTTGAAACTTTCTGAATTTGTGTAAAAATGTTTTTTATGCATTTTATCCACTTTGAAGTTTTGACTTTTTCAAGAAAATGTTCTTGGAGATCATTTTTATCTTACAATTAGCTACCACGAAACATTTAATGTTTCCGGCCCCTTCAACAAGACAAAACTGGTATTTTTATCTTTTTTGCTCCTGCACAGAGAGTAGCTTTTGTTAGAAAATAAAAACTAACGACATCATTTTGATATCACTAATTTTGAAATTGATTCAGAACGGTTTTCAAAACGAATAAAACTTCTTTCATAAGAAATACGTTTGTTTTAGAATTTGCAGAAAGTGTCTTCAAATTCGATTAAATCTAAACTTTTTTTAAATGAAAAATTGTGTTAACAGATGGTTTTGACAGTTAAATATTGTCAAAACTGAAATAAATTTAGAATTTAATTTAAAAAGGAAAGTGGTATAAAAAATATTACTTAAGACTCGAGATACTTGTGGAATACATCCAATAAGAATATATCCAATGTATTATATATATTATTACAAAAAAATATTTTTTATTTTAATTAAGAACACATATGGGTGGTTGATTAATTACAGTTTACTGGCATTGCGTTCTTTTATAAACTCGTGGCACTACCGTAGCTAAAAACGTAAAATAAAATAAATTCAAATACATTGTCAAATAAAATATTAATCCGATTTAAATAATATTCAGTTTTATTTTTTTTTCTGAATTTTAATATCTCGAGTCTTTAAAGTGAAATCTTTACGTTCTGCTTAAGACATTTCTATAAATAAATTTGTTTTAAAGATATCTTTCACAACTTTCACAAAAACAAATGCTTTTGTTGTCGAAAAAATAAATAAAGTTTTTTGAAGTTGATTAAAATAGTAAATTTTGGAAACGGAAAATCATTTTACCAGATGATTTTGACAGTTAAATAATGTCAAAATAAGACAAAATAAATATCTAATTGAATATGTTTTCTCAAAAATGAAAAAAAAATATGAAGTATTGTAGTTTCTATCATTCAAAACTGTTACATTGTCTAGTTTATTTCATTTCTTTCTGCTTGGAAATGTCATTAGTTTTCTTATAATTTTTCAAACATAGTCTTATGCAGGATTACATTTGTCTTTTGCTGTACTCTTTGTAAATTAAAACATTCTTTTTATGTTGAATTCAGTAATGACGAATTTTTAAAATCTATTTAATTTTATTTTTGTTATAAATAGTCTGAAATATATTCATTTAAATATAAATATGTAATACAGGAAAAATTATAAATTACATGCAGATACTTTTTACTTTTAACATATCAAGTCTAATGAGATATTCAGCATGTTTATTGTTACGAGAAACATTAGAATGTATACAGTTAACAGTTAATACTTTTTAAATAAAAAATAATAATTTTATGTAAAATATTCTTCTTAAATCCTATCTATTTTGGTACATTTAAAAAATTTAATCAATCCGTATATTGCCATTTACATGTTCTCTCTGAACATAATTTTAAAACATTTTATAAAATACTAAAATTTAGCATTTTACTATATTTTTTTGCTATTATTTCATGGTTAAATAATTTTCAAAATGCTACAAAACAGTTTTTAGATGCGTATAGGAAAATGAGTCCTTAGATAATTCTAAGTTTACGCTCTAAAATGGAGCATTTTAACAGATGGTTTTGATAAATAAATATTATAAAAAATTAAATATGTTTATAATTATTTCCAAAGATTAAAGATGCGTCGAATTAGGTTTTTTTACTATATTCAAGAAGAATATATTGAGTTTGTGAACAGTATGACGGATTTAGAATATTTAGACGAAAGATTTGACTGTTTTGTAAAAATGTCTGTACATGCCCCCGTCTCTGTCCCTGTGTAGCAGAAAAAATATAAGTCAGCGGTCTAATTTACGAACTATTTTACAAATTTCATAAAATTTCAGTTTAATTTAGATTTTGACCTAGTTGGTACCGATGAGGGATTAGCATACTTGATCAGCGAACGGTCAATAGGAGGCATTGTTTGCCTTTTTTACGATTTCGCAAAAAAAAAGATCCGAATAACTGCCACAAATAATCAGCATTATACAGTCGTGTGCAAAAGTTTCAGACCAACAGCAGGATTTTGATATTATAACACAAATCACCATTAACTCCGAATATTACACATTCGTATCTGGTGATTTCGTCAGACTTGTTATCCTGGTATAAACAACTACTCCCAACTTGTTCTTCGCCAACTGTTTTGAAGATTTAACGGTAGACGGTGTTGTTTTTTAATACATGTGATGGGTAAAAAAACACTACCATTAGCAAAAAACGCAGAAATATATGCCTTAAATAAACTTGAATTTTCAAAACGTGAAATAACTAAGAACATATATGTGATGAAGTCTGATTTTTATCAAAATTTATCAAATTTAATATTTCGGGAAAGAATACTGACCTAGTGAGAAGAGATCAGCAAGAAAAACATTACGATCATTACGGTAATTATAATCAGATGGGGAGTATTATAATCAGATGTTATGAGATGGGGAGTAATGCGATCTCTGACAACCTAAAGCAAGAAAGTTAAACATCCTGCCATACTGTGTTTATCAAGAATGCTGCGATAACTAGATTATGAAAAATAATACACGAAATGTAGATGCTCTGTCAATTTTCACATTAATTATTTGAAAGAAGGTATATTTTAAATATAGATTACTAATTCTAACTGCAATCAATTGGCGTAAAAAAAAACTACTGTATTTTTTTTTTTTAAATATATATGTTATCGATATTTTATCATACGGTTGTAGAAGAATTAACACGTTGTAGGTGAGAGAGATCCTGTTTTTTTTTCCTCAAAATGTTTCTTTTTTTTCCATCTGTTTATCCGTGTTTGTTTATATATGTTCCCCATCTTTGCATATTCAAGAAGATGTCTTACCTTATGTATAGCGTTGAACTGAAACTCAAATGTATGTTTTTAAACATGGCCGGTTAATGGCATTTGAAGTATATATTTTTCCACATATTGGGGGCGAGCTGATAGCGGTTTGTTTATTTATTTTATTATTGCATCATCGGAAAGTTTCTGTAATTATGCATAGAATTGTACTAAACATTATATATTTTTTTTTCTACGATTTTCCGGACACATTTGAAAACATGCCGGAACTTCCCCCGAATCTGGCACTGAGTTATAAAATGATACAGAAGAAATTTTTTTTTTTTGCAATTTTGTTGCATAATTTTGTCAAGTCACTTCAAATTTTATGAAAATCGGAAGCATATTGTAATTACAGTAATAATAAAAAATATTCCATTGCATCACGGCAAATGGCAAAAAAAGTTTCAAGTGCATTTTAATGCTTTTACACTCGAGTATACTAAAATATACATTCTGTGAAATCAGTGGCGCAAAGAGTGGTGCAAAGGATATTTTAACGGCGTTGAACTCTTTCGAACGTGCTAAAAATGGTATGAAACTATGAAGTATATATTAAAATATAGAGTCTGTTCATTGTGCGGTACAAAGAGTTTATATTATCAATTTACAGGACCATACAAAGATACTCCAGTGGATGATGGTAAAGGGAGAAACATTGTTTGGGGTGCATTTTTATTGTATCAAACTATTTCAAATATTATGAAACAGATATACGAAATTCTGAGATTTACTACAAGTTACTTTCTATATAATATAAATCAGATAGTATTTACTAGGAAACATAAAAGATTTCGTATACTTTGCTGCTTCCGAAGTACAGTATACTATTACACCAAGGTCTAAATACTTTTAGACTTTCTTTGAGTACGAACGCACTTCATTTGCTACGCTTTATGATTCCAAATTCTTTTTAATGAATTCATGCATAGCTGTAGTGGAATATTTGCATACTGATATTTCTTTGATTTCAAATGTCAAGTTTTATGTATGTGTTACTTATTATAAAAATACTCTTATTAAACATATATTTTCACTAATTTCAACTGAACCACACACGAAATATCTGATATATAAATTATTTTTTAAGAATTTGTCGTCTATTGTGTATTTAAGGTTAAAAATACACAAAACAAACACGCTAAGAATTTAATCCTCAACATACAAATAATATCCTTTAATTCCATTCAATGTAATATTTAGTCTTTTCATATATTGTTCAAAGATAATAACTTGACAGTACTACAACAGATAACAATAAAGTAGTATTTGAGATAAAAATTCTTTCACAAACATTAATAATGTTTAGTGGATTGTACTAGTTTAGGTTTACAGAAAATTACTTACATATTTTTATGCAGATGATTGAGAGAAAAATTGAAATGACTAACAAAGGATTTGCGATAAAAGCTTTATTTATTTTATTCACGATAAAGTTGAATTTATTAAAAATATACTAATTAATTTGCATTTTTGGCAAATAGGTTTCTACAGTCCTGTTTTTTTTATTAGAAAATTACAAGTGAAAAGGGAAATTCTGGAAACAGAAATTCTGTGGAATATAACTACTAAAGATGTATTAATATAAAAAATACTATCATTGGGAAATTCAGATTTGGAATCGGAATTACAAAGTAAAGTATGAATAAACGAACGCATAGGTAAACGAATGATACAAATAGGTTACACTGTAAAAAAAATCTCTTAAATTTACGGCAAAATGAGATGCAAATTTTTATTACTACATTTAATTTTACTGATATTTTTAAGGCAAAAACTGTTGACAACATTGCTGCCAGCAGTTTTAAAAATAAATTTAACGGATTTTTTTTATAGTATAGTTTTTGCGGGCATGGAGCGTGTTATCTGATTTTTTTTTCTGTAAATGTATGATGAGTATAACATGAATTTAAAAAATCATCAAGGTTAAAAAATATTAATAATATTCCTAATAGTTTTAAGACTAACGGAATTTACATATATAAACTTTATTCAGTTTTCTTCAATCTTAAATTTTTAAAAGTGAAAAGTACTGGTAATCTCATTATTGAATTATTGTGAATAGCAAAAATAATTTTACATAGACAGGTGAGTTCTATTTTTACATCACTCTATAAATCAGTATTTCGAAATTCTAAGCTATTTCGGTTAATGTATTGATATTTGGTTTTCATTTTAATAAAATAAAATGCATACAAACGTTTACATTACTAGTAAAAAAATAAATTTAAGCAAATTTATTATGAAAACACTAATCTATATTGATTTATTTCAGAAATGTTTGAACATATTATGTGCTTATACTGTTAAAAATCTTCTCCGAGTTTGAACCAAATTTTGGCGCTCAATAGCTGCCATGGTAAGATGGTAAAATCTTGAACAAATATTTGGAGCTCCTGTTGAAGAATAGTTCCAATAGTAGGAACGAGATTGAAATAGGAAGTTCCAAATGTTGTTACGAGATTTCACCATATTATTGTGACAGCTACTAAATACAAAAATTGGGTTCAAACTAGAGCAAAAATTTTAACAGAAAAGAAGAATGAAGCGCCACCGTTTTTTGGATACTGGATGATAAAGTAAATAATAAGTAGAATGCTAATTGTCAATGGAAAATACTAAAAACAGCCTTCAACAACGGCCAATATCAAAATTTTTGTGAACGTAGGATCCTTTCAACTGCCTCAGGAACTTTTTTGACAGTATTGCCTACTATTCACGGTATTCCAGCATATATTTTTCATCCTTTATGCTTCCAGTTCGTCTCTTTTTGGTCACAGGCAGCTTGATATTGGCCCTTGTTTGCGGCTGTTTTTTGTATTTTTGATGGGTTATTGTCGAATCTCTTCATATGATTTATAGCCCAGCTTCCAGGAAACACACATGAAGTGAAATATTTTTAAACACTTCATCAAATTCAGTTTAAAATAATAAATGAATATAAAGCTTTAGAGTAAAACTAACAGGTGTGAAAGTAGCATTCTAGTTGTGTCTTCCTTTAAGCGTCTTAAGGAATGTAGATTAAATATTAAGTTGAGGTTTATTTTTAAACATTGAGATTGTTTTACAGACACAATATTTTTTAAGAATAAATATTCAGCTTTTTAAATGCAGATATGACAGTATGAGAATAAAGCTAATATATAAAAAAAAGGTGGAAATCAAACAATCTATTTTTTAAAAACCAGTCTACACAGCCCGCGAAATTTTAGAATGCGTACATTTCAAATATATAATAAATTAATGTTTTAGTTAAAAATGAACTTTTTATTATATTATGTAGTCTTATCACCATAGTCTTTACATATTTCTTACATGAAAACAAGTAAGACGAATTCATTAATAATGAAATAAGATCAACTAAAGAAAATCGCATACTTTTAAGAAGTCTTCGAATTCTTAAAAGTATGCGATAAAAATAAAATCTAAGCATTTATTACTCAGGATAATTTATTGAATAGGTAAACAAAAAAAAAATAGATTTCCTTTAAACATTAGACAAATTAAACTAAGATTTTAAAAAAATCCAAAAGTCAAAAGAAAAGCAACTTCTCAATGTGTCTTGGTTTTTTTCTAATATGACAAATACTTTCTCTGAATGCTTTGCTAACCTCAAGTCTTAATGGCTGCATACTAATAAGTTTTCTTAGGGAGGCACAATGACACCCCTGATGTATGAGCCGTAAACCTGAAGTTAATGCAAGGAGAGGTCACCCTGTCTGACCTACATTCTTTGACAGGAAAGGGGCAAGATAACAAAAACAGAAGGCTTCTTTTGATAAAATAGATATTAAAGGCTAAAACAATCTTGAAACCAGTTTTGATAATTATAATCTTTGAAATTTGTCTTTTTTAACTTAACATATTTTTAAAATGAATTTGAATACAAGAAATGTGCGTTTCGTGGGCTGAATTGGATATATATATATATATATATATATATATATATATATATATATATATGTGTGTGTGTGTGTGTGTGTGTGTGTATGTAAAATGAAAGCATTATGATATAAAAGTGAAATGCATAAATGTTGTGTATTTTTTCTTGTAATTGTAATATTATGCGCTAAATATTTATTCAGATATACATATGTTTGTTTTAGAAAATCCGTTTGTAAATATATTCAAACGCGCTCCAAACAGCGTTTCCCCGTATTCCATTATTTGATGGAATACTTTTGTGAGGCATTATTACAACGCATTTGAATACATTTTTTCCCATTGCAGTATTTTGAAGAAAATTTTTTTATTGTACCTGTAAATATATTATATCCGATTTTTATAAAATTTTAAATGACTTGACAAAATTATGGAACAATTATATATTTTAAATTTCAAATGATACATGACTAATACATGACAGACTAAACAAGTAATTGGCACTGCGAATTTATATAATTACGGACGCACTTAAAAATGACAAAATACAAGATATAAAAGTTAATATTCTGTTTATGCAAAAGGTAAATCTAAGACAGAAATAATTCTTTAATTTCTAAATAAAGATAATATAAATTATTTTCTGGAAATATTTAAAAAAAAATTACTTTTTTGAGCTTTATACGCGATCCACACTTAGAATATTCAACATTGGTTTTTAAATTGATTGATTTTTTGTTCGAAATATTAAGAAAGACCAAGTAATAAAACAATTTGAATAAACAAAAAATCATAAAATAGACATGTTTTTAAAAAAAAAAATGTTTAAAAACATGAACACAAAAACAAAACACACAAAAATTTACTACTTCATAAGAAATACTTATTTTTGAAACTAAATACTTATTTCGTTTATAGAATATCAAACAATAAATATATAACCTCTAAAGTAAGGTTAACCATTGTACTATCACTTTAACATTAAAAAGCACTTTTCGAGAATATATAGCTCTTTAGAGAAATAAAACCATTCAGAGATTGCCTCCTAGAGGTCAAAATACACGTGTTTACTATTTTTAATTTTATTATAGGCATTTTAATTTTCAACATTTTATTTCAATATTAAATGCGATTTTTTTTTTTTTTTTTTTTTTTTTTACTGAAAAATTTCTCCTTGCAACTTTTGCAATCGCATTTTTTAAAATTCATTGTTCAATTCATGTACTGCCCTCAAATATGCATATATATTCCAAATTCCGAAGTTACATCAACAAATTTTTTGTGAAAAATTAGTCATAACGTTTGACTGCCAGATACAAACAAACAGATTTGCAAGTAAAAAATAAAAGCACAGAATAAACATAAAAGAACTAAAAAATGAGAACGACATGCCTTTTAATATTATCATTTGCTGTAACGCAACAAAATTTATTCATTTCTATACTTCAGAAATTGCAAAAAAAGTATTTAATTTACATAGACTTAACGTATATATAAAGCGTGTAACAGTTAATACATTTTTATGAAACAATATGCAGTGTGCATTTTTTTACCAAAAATAAAAATCTTTGTGTGCAAAGTAACTAATAAAAAAAAAAAACAAATTCCAAATCTGATAATTTTTTTAAAATGAAGTTTACCAGATTTTTTAATAAACTCCTAAATGGCAGAAATATTTCAGTTTGACTATTACTTACAAAATTCTATATTAGGATATCTTACGCGAAAATCGTTTATACACATTTTACCAAATGTTCATAACATCGCTCTGTTGTTTTGGAAATTACTGTTTTATATTTTCATTATTTTAAAATATTAGAGACATTATAGGAAATTATGTAACTCTCAGAGCACTTGCTGTATTTTTTATGTGAAGAATCTTAAGACTATTCTGTTTAAAACGTTTTCAGATCACGTAGAAGAGGCTAAAGTATTGCCATCAACGGATATATAACGCAAATGTTTTATGCAATAAATCAATACTTTCAAATAAAAGTTTATCATACTTTTCGTGACCAGATTGTGCAATTCCTTTAAATGCAGGAAAACTAGAATAAATATATAAACTGGAATAGCTTTAAAGGTGAGAATTGGATCAAGTTGTAAACTGTTATTTAATCGCTACAAGAACTTTGCAAAGTTTAGCGAAAATGATCATTTTTGCAAAATAACTTTTTTCAAACAGACAAAACTAGAATTGGAAGTATAGAATATCTTTACTTGTTTATGAGTATGAAATATGAAATTGAAAAATGGATTAATAATTTTAAATTGTAAAATATTATGCACATCGTATAATGGAAATGATAAATAGTTATATTATCCTATTATCAGCTGCACTATAAAATACTTATCGGATTCATTTAGAATTTTATGTTGGTTATTTAGATTAATTCCTAGTTTGTGTGCAAAGTTTTGGTCAATTATGTAATACGAGTTGGAACCAGTCGAAATTTAACGAAAGAAAATCTTTAAGAAAGAACTGTTTCATTGATTTATAATAAACCTACAAAATTAACTACAGTAAAAAATACATTTTATTTTGGCCCGTTTAACTCTCAAACAAATATTATTTTAAGCTAAAATTTACTAAATACTGTAAAACTCAATTATTCAAATTATTAAACGAAATAAAACTGTAATTCATCAGTTTTTATAACAGACGATATTTTAAAAAAAGTGTAAATATTTTAATTTCTATTTTTTTTTTTCAGTTTTAAGAGAAAATGGAGTTATTCCATTTATTCCAATTAGGACTAAAAAAATAATAATATCTCAAAAATATATTTAGATGCTGCTTTGAAAGAAATTGTATTTCAAAGTACATTTTTTCTCTATATGGCGGTCTAAAAAATTAAATGTACGATGTTTAAAAGTTCAAAAACGAAATTGCAGGGGAAAGTGTTGCCATTCGCAAAATGATGTATGAGTTACGCACAGATACATTTGAAATTTATAATATAGATAAAGTAGAAATACAGGTATATTCCACATATTCAAAGAAATATAAAGCAAAAATAACATATCTCAACACATACTGCCACATTTCATGTTTCTAGATCCTTCAACATTTTTAGATCTCTTATTGTTAATACACCTTCTTTGTTTACTCTTACCGATATAAAATACTACCTCTGACAATAGAGTTCTGTGAATGAATTTAGAACGACGGATCTGACAACACTGAGAAAACAGAAATCTGCACCTGTATAGAGGCAAGTGTTGACCATCTTTCCCCACCTTTGTTTAGTTGAGCGTCGTTTATGTTCTGTGTAAGACGTGCTTTACTAAATGCTTGTTCAGTGTGTTGGTTCTTAACTGATAACAGGAAAATGCACAAACAAAAGATCAGTTTAAAATTTGGTTTTAAACTTTGCAAGACACCGAAAGAAATTCATGAGGGATGGTGCAAATTGAACATCCATCATACTCGCCAGAGCTAATCCTCCTTCCTATTTTTACGACTCAAACTCTCTTTGAAAGAGATTTGACCCTATTTCTGACATCCAACGAAACGTGACGAAGCTTTTGAACTCCATCCCAAAAGAAGACTTCTTGCGAATTTACCAGGACATTTATAGCAGATCTCAGCGGTGCAAAGTAATGAGAGATGGAGGAAGGATGGTATGAAGGATGAAGGATGAAGAATTTTTGAAGGATGGTATGGTAACTTTCTTTAATATTCCATCTACATTAATGTTACAGAACTATTCACCGAACTTTATTGTCAGAGGTAGTATATCCTACCTTTCTTCAAGAGGACCACCATTTTGGCATCATTATTTTTTAAATTGCTTCGCTACTTTTTGAAATGGTGTAGGGTACGCCAATTAGAACCTTTTCTCCGCTTTTAAGTTTCGATTTTATAAGGAAATGTTCTTGAAGATCATTTATATCTTACAATTAAGTATCACGCCAAATTTGATGTTTCTGGCTTCTTCAATAACACTAAAATCGCATTTTTAGAACGTGTTTTGCTCCGAATTTTTGAAAATTCGAATTGTTTTCAAAATACCCTATGAAAATTTCCTAATTATTATAATACGATATAATTCCTAGTCTTAAAGTTATATCCATTTTTCATCATTTTATAGCGAACTATACCAATTAGATTACGTTACGGGATTTTAAATTAAAAAAAAATCGTTTTAAGCAGTCTATAATTGAAACTTATGAAAATAGCAGATTAAAAGTATTTTAATTTGATAAATATCAACTTATAATTAATCATATTTCTATTTAACTTTTAAAACCTGACATCTGAAAATTAAATTTTTAAAATGGAAAAAGAGGACTTCTGCTGAACATGTGCGCTTAGGGCTTTCCTTAAGTAAATTAATTTTCAGAAGGTTTTCAAAACGAATAAAACTTCCTCCAAAAGAAATGCATTTGTTTTAGAATTTGCACAAGTGTCTTTAAATTTGATTAAATCTAAACTTTTCAAAAATGAAAAATTGTGTTAACAGATGGTTTTGACAGTTGAATATTGTCAAAGCGAAAAGAAATTTATAATTTAATATAAAATTGTTTTTAAAAGAAAAGTGGTATATAAAAATTACTTCAAATTTGAGATTTTTGGAGAATATCATTTGTAAGAAGATATTAAAGCTAACGAAAGATATATTTTATAAGTATAATTTAATAAATAATAATAATTTTCTTAATTAGGTTTTAATTAGGCAGACGGATGGGTGATTGATTAAATAAAGTTTAGTAACATTATGTCCTTTTAGGAAATCGTTGGTAAAAATCTATACTAATAAAAGAAGAAAACGCTCTGTCCGTCTGTGTGTGTGTCTGCGATGATTAGTAAAATCTACACCGTACGAAGTTAAAAATGTTTTTGAGAGTAGCCCAATACCTGTCCTGATGCACCTGAAGCTCAGAATTGTAATTGTTTGATTAGTTTATGCCCATTATTAATAGATGCCCATATTTTAGCATAATCTTTTTAGAGCCTTTAAATAAACCAGATTTACATTACTTTCAAAAATTTTGGAACTTCCGTATGGATAGAATTCTTTTTTTGCAAAATAAAATTTGTGAAAATTTTTACGAATTCAGTAAAAACCTGAGTGTTCCGTCGCGGTTTCGTTCGCTTTCTGTTCGCATAGTTTCCAAAAAATCAAATTACATAGAAAACAAAATACCAAACAGCATGTGCTCTCAATTCAATATCTTTTCGCGATTTTTCCGTTTTAAAAATATAAATTTTGACAAAATGGACTTAAAGATATAAAATCATAGAAATTTGAGTTTAATTTAAGGGTCATTTAGAAAGCAAATAACACATTTGAAAACTGAATCACATCACGGGCCCGGGCAACGCCGGGCAAGACAGCTAGTTAAAAAATATAATTATAAAACATGAATGGAATTTAAATGCAAAGTTACTGGTAAAAAAATAATAACATAATCCGATTTAAATCATATTCTGTTTTATTATTTTTTATATTGGAATTTAATAGTTTTCATAGTGAAATCTTTATGCCCTGCTTAAGACAATACTTTAAGTGAATTTATTTTGAACATACCATGAAAAACATTAGAAATTTCTTTAAAACAAAGGCTTTTGTTTTTATATTTTAAGCATCTGCCAAATTTCATGTTTCTACATATTTTAACATTTTCAGAGCGCTCTTTAATCATGCACCTCCATTGGATAATGCTACCTTCATAATATATATTCTATCTTTGATCAAGAATTGTTACCATCATTTTAACGCCATTATTTTTTAATAACTTTGAAACTTTTTGACATTGTGTAGAAATGTATAAAATTGAAGCTGGTGTTATACACAATTGAAATGAAAAAAACTTCTTTAAACACCATAAAATAAGTTAACTGCGCAAGGCCTTTCGAAAGAACTTAGTCTTTCTTCGTCAGGCGCAAAAGTGGACAGTTGAAATGCCAGAATCAGCACAAATCAATGTATAAAATTGAAGCTGGTGTTATACACAATTGAAATGAAAAAACTTCTTTAAACACCATAAAATAAGTTAACTGCGCAAGACCTTTCGAAAGAAATTAGTCTTTCTTCGTCAGGCGCAAAAGTAGGCAGTTGAAATGCCAGAATCAGCACAAATCAATGTATAAAATTGAAGCTTGTGTTATACACATTTGAAATGAAAAAACTTCTTTAAACACCATAAAATAAGTTAACTGCGCAAGGCGTTTCGAAAGAACTTAGTTTTTCTTCGTCAGGCGCAAAAGTGGGCAGTTGAAATGCCAGAATCAGCACAAATCAATGTATAAAATTGAAGCTGGTGTTATACACAATTGAAATGAAAAAATTATTATTTTATGGTGTTTAAAGAAGTTTTTTTCATTTCAATTGTGTATAACACCAGCTTCAATTTTATACATTGATTTGTGCTGATTCTGGCATTTCAACTGCCCACTTTTGCGCCTGACGAAGAAAGACTAAGTTCTTTCGAAAGGCCTTGCGCAGTTAACTTATTTTATGGTGTTTAAAGAAGTTTTTTTCATTTCAATTGTGTATAACACCAGCTTCAATTTTATACATTGATTTGTGCTGATTCTGGCATTTCAACTGCCCACTTTTGCGCCTGACGAAGAAAGACTAAGTTCTTTCGAAAGGCCTTGCGCAGTTAACTTATTTTATGGTGTTTAAAGAAGTTTTTTTCATTTCAATTGTGTATAACACCAGCTTCAATTTTATACATTGATTTGTGCTGATTCTGGCATTTCAACTGCCCACTTTTGCGCCTGACGAAGAAAGACTAAGTTCTTTCGAAAGGCCTTGCGCAGTTAACTTATTTTATGGTGTTTAAAGAAGTTTTTTTCATTTCAATTGTGTATAACACCAGCTTCAATTTTATACATTGATTTGTGCTGATTCTGGCATTTCAACTGCCCACTTTTGCGCCTGACGAAGAAAGACTAAGTTCTTTCGAAAGGCCTTGCGCAGTTAACTTATTTTATGGTGTTTAAAGAAGTTTTTTCATTTCAATTGTGTATAACACCAGCTTCAATTTTATACATTGATTTGTGCTGATTCTGGCATTTCAAATGCCCACTTTTGCGCCTGACGAAGAAAGACTAAGTTCTTTCGAAAGGCCTTGCGCAGTTAACTTATTTTATGGTGTTTAAAGAAGTTTTTTTCATTTCAATTGTGTATAACACCAGCTTCAATTTTATACATTGATTTGTGCTGATTCTGGCATTTCAAATGCCCACTTTTGCGCCTGAGGAAGAAAGACTAAGTTCTTTCGAAAGGCCTTGCGCAGTTAACTTATTTTATGGTGTTTAAAGAAGTTTTTTTCATTTCAATTGTGTATAACACCAGCTTCAATTTTATACATTGATTTGTGTTGATTCTGGCATTTCAACTGCCCTCTTTTGCGCCTGACGAAGAAAGACTAAGTTCTTTCGAAAGGCCTTGCGCAGTTAACTTATTTTATGGTGTTTAAAGAAGTTTTTTTCATTTCAAATGTGTATAACACCAGCTTCAATTTTATACATTGATTTGTGCTGATTCTGGCATTTCAACTGCCCACTTTTGCGCCTGACGAAGAAAGACTAAGTTCTTTCGAAAGGCCTTGCGCAGTTAACTTATTTTATGGTGTTTAAAGAAGTTTTTTTCATTTCAAATGTGTATAACACCAGCTTCAATTTTATACATTGATTTGTGCTGATTCTGGCATTTCAACTGCCCACTTTTGCGCCTGACGAAGAAAGACTAAGTTCTTTCGAAAGGCCTTGCGCGGTTAATTTATTTTATGGTGTTTAAAGAAGTTTTTTTCATTTCAATTGTGTATAACACCAGCTTCAATTTTATACATTGATTTGTGCTGATTCTGGCATTTCAAATGCCAACTTTTGCGCCTGACGAAGAAAGACTAAGTTCTTTCGAAAGGCCTTGCGCGGTTAACTTATTTTATGGTGTTTAAAGAAGTTTTTTTCATTCCAATTGTGTATAACACCAGCTTCAATTTTATACATTGATTTGTGCTGATTCTGGCTTTCAAATGCCCACTTTTGCGCCTGAGGAAGAAAGACTAAGTTCTTTCGAAAGGCCTTGCGCAGTTAACTTATTTTATGGTGTTTAAAGAAGTTTTTTCATTTCAATTGTGTATAACACCAGCTTCAATTTTATACATTGATTTGTGCTGATTCTGGCATTTCAACTGCCCACTTTTGCGCCTGACGAAGAAAACTAAGTTCTTTCGAAAGGCCTTGCGCAGTTAACTTATTTTATGGTGTTTAAAGAAGTTTTTTTCATTTCAATTGTGTATAACACCAGCTTCAATTTTATACATTGATTTGTGCTGATTCTGGCATTTCAACTGCCCACTTTTGCGCCTGACGAAGAAAGACTAAGTTCTTTCGAAAGGCCTTGCGCAGTTAACTTATTTTATGGTGTTTAAAGAAGTTTTTTCATTTCAATTGTGTATAACACCAGCTTCAATTTTATACATTGATTTGTGCTGATTCTGGCATTTCAACTGCCCACTTTTGCGCCTGACGAAGAAAGACTAAGTTCTTTCGAAAGGCCTTGCGCAGTTAACTTATTTTATGGTGTTTAAAGAAGTTTTTTCATTTCAATTGTGTATAACACCAGCTTCAATTTTATACGTTGATTTGTGCTGATTCTGGCATTTCAAATGCCCACTTTTGCGCCTGACGAAGAAAGACTAAGTTCTTTCGAAAGGCCTTGCGCAGTTAACTTATTTTATGGTGTTTAAAGAAGTTTTTTCATTTCAATTGTGTATAACACCAGCTTCAATTTTATACATTGATTTGTGCTGATTCTGGCATTTCAACTGCCCACTTTTGCGCCTGACGAAGAAAACTAAGTTCTTTCGAAAGGCCTTGCGCAGTTAACTTATTTTATGGTGTTTAAAGAAGTTTTTTTCATTTCAATTGTGTATAACACCAGCTTCAATTTTATACATTGATCTGTGCTGATTCTGGCATTTCAACTGCCCACTTTTGCGCCTGACGAAGAAAGACTAAGTTCTTTCGAAAGGGCTTGCGCAGTTAACTTATTTTATGGTGCTTAAAGAAGTTTTTTCATTTCAATTGTGTATAACACCAGCTTCAATTTTATACATTGATTTGTGCTGATTCTGGCATTTCAACTGCCCACTTTTGCGCCTGACGAAGAAAGACTAAGTTCTTTCGAAAGGCCTTGCGCAGTTAACTTATTTTATGGTGTTTAAAGAAGTTTTTTCATTTCAATTGTGTATAACACCAGCTTCAATTTTATACATTGATTTGTGCTGATTCTGGCATTTCAACTGCCCACTTTTGCGCCTGACGAAGAAAACTAAGTTCTTTCGAAAGGCCTTGCGCAGTTAACTTATTTTATGGTGTTTAAAGAAGTTTTTTTCATTTCAATTGTGTATAACACCAGCTTCAATTTTATACATTGATCTGTGCTGATTCTGGCATTTCAACTGCCCACTTTTGCGCCTGACGAAGAAAGACTAAGTTCTTTCGAAAGGCCTTGCGCAGTTAACTTATTTTATGGTGCTTAAAGAAGTTTTTTCATTTCAATTGTGTATAACACCATCTTCAATTTTATACATTGATTTGTGCTGATTCTGGCATTTCAACTGCCCACTTTTGCGCCTGACGAAGAAAGACTAAGTTCTTTCGAAAGGCCTTGCGCAGTTAACTTATTTTATGGTGTTTAAAGAAGTTTTTTCATTTCAATTGTGTATAACACCAGCTTCAATTTTATACATTGATTTGTGCTGATTCTGGCATTTCAAATGCCCACTTTTGCGCCTGACGAAGAAAGACTAAGTTCTTTCGAAAGGCCTTGCGCAGTTAACTTATTTTATGGTGTTTAAAGAAGTTTTTTCATTTCAATTGTGTATAACACCAGCTTCAATTTTATGCATTGATTTGTGCTGATTCTGGCATTTCAACTGCCCACTTTTGCGCCTGACGAAGAAAGACTAAGTTCTTTCGAAAGGCCTTGCGCTGTTAACTTATTTTATGGTGTTTAAAGAAGTTTTTTTCATTTCAATTGTGTATAACACCAGCTTCAATTTTATACATTGATTTGTGCTGATTCTGGCATTTCAACTGCCCACTTTTGCGCCTGACGAAGAAAGACTAAGTTCTTTCGAAAGGCCTTGCGCAGTTAACTTATTTTATGGTGTTTAAAGAAGTTTTTTTCATTTCAATTGTGTATAACACCAGCTTCAATTTTATACATTGATTTGTGCTGATTCTGGCATTTCAACTGCCCACTTTTGCGCCTGAAGAAGAAAGACTAAGTTCTTTCGAAAGGCCTTGCGCAGTTAACTTATTTTATGGTGTTTAAAGAAGTTTTTTTCATTTCAATTGTGTATAACACCAGCTTCAATTTTATACATTGATTTGTGCTGATTCTGGCATTTCAAATGCCCACTTTTGCGCCTGACGAAGAAAGACTAAGTTCTTTCGAAAGGCCTTGCGCAGTAAACTTATTTTATGGTGTTTAAAGAAGTTTTTTTATTTCAATTGTGTAGAAAACCTAAATTAGAACACCTTTTGCGCATTTTCTCCAGTTTTAAGTTTTGATTTTTTTTTTTAGAAAATGTTCTTGGAGATCCTTTTTATCATACAATTAGCTACGACTCCAAATTTAATGTTTCCGGCACCTTCAACAACACTAAAATCTTACTTTTAAACGGGTTTTGCACCTGCACAAATCTTGAGTTAAAGGCATCGACATACGATATAGCTTTTATTAAAAGAAATTAATTCCGTCATTTTTATATCATCAATTTTGAAACTGATTCAATAGTTCCACTGACTGTCCCTCACTGTAAAAAAAAAAAAAAAAATTGAAGGGGTTACTAAAAATTTTTTAGTAAAAATGTATTCCACAGAATTTTTTAGTAACCATTACAAACTTTTTTTTGCAAATGAAACAAGCTTTTATTTTGTATACTGAACAAAAGAATTTTTTGTCTAACTAACTTAAACAATTTTTAGTATGAACCATCAAGCAAAATTTAGTAATAGTTCCAAAATGATTTTTAATAACCTTTGCATGCGCCCAAGGGCAGGAGATTCCTTCGAGCTGCATCCAGACTTCCGAAACGATAGATTTTCGGCAAAACCACGATAGATGGCAGCACCAAACATTGCTACCTGCTCCGACAGTATTTTCATAATCCCTTTATTAACGAGTGCTTACGCTACATACATTCGGGGCGTATTTGGCTGTGTCCAGCATCGAACCCGGGACGTTTCAGCCTTGAGTCCGTTACTATAACCATTATGCTATCAAAGCCACACCAAGTGAGTTTTGTAATAGCTATTAAAAATATAAAACTATTAACTCTATTCATTGCTAACTTTTTTCTAGTAATTCCTACAGATTTTCGAGTAACCGACTAAGATTACTAAAATTTTTTTAGTAATTACAAGGATCACTAAATTTTTTTTTTAGTAGATCGACCCTTTTTTTACAGTGCATACAAAGTAAAAAAACTTTATGTCTGAATTTGAAATTTCTGATTAAAAAAAATCAGGTATGGCAACACTGCGAACCTGTAGAGAACAGTTGTTTTAGGATATTAAAATACCACCTGTTTATGAAAATTCGATTTATTTGCAAAATAACCTACACAAATTTCCAAGTTATTATCTTACTGATGTATCATTTTTTTCACCACTTTATAGTGAATTCTACCTATTAGATTTAATACGTTATTGGATTTTTAAATCTAAAAGAATCCTTGTAAGTGATCTATATTTGAAACTGTTGAAAATAGAGGCTTTTATGTACATAAAAACAAGACAAAAAGGAAAACGAAACTGAAATAAACATGATAAACATCCACTTATAATTATTCATATTTCTATTTTACTTTTAAAACCTGACATCTGAAAATTAGATTTTTTAAATGGAAGAAGAAGACTTCTGCTGAACATTTAAACTTAGGGCTTTCCTTAAGTAAATTAATTTTCAGGAGGTTTTCAAAACGAATAAAACTTCCTTCAAAAGAAACGCGTTTGTTTTAGAATTTGTGGAAAGTGTCTATGAATTTGATTAAATATAAACTTTTCAAAAATGAAAAATGTTATTAACAGATGGTTTTGACAGTTAAATATTGTCAAAACTAAAATAAATTTTGAATTTAATTTAAAAAAAGAAATGTGGTACATAAAATATTACTTCAAACTCGAGATCCTTGCGGAAATCCTTTAATAAGAATATGTTCAATGTAACGGAATGTCTATATTTTATCTATTACTACAATTTTATTTTTTTAATTAGGAACATATATGGGTGGTTGATTAAATACAGTTTACTGACATTACGTTCTTTTACGAACTTGTGGAACTACTGTAGCTAAAACATAAAATAATTTAAAAAAATAGAATAAAAAAAATAGAATTAAAAAAATGAAATTTAAATATATTGTCAAATAAAAAATATTCCGATTTAAATCATAATCAGTTTTATTATTTTCAATACTGAATTTTAACATCCCGAGTCTTTAACGTGAAATCTTTAAGTTCTGTTTAAGACATTTCAACTCTTATAAATAAATTTATTTTAAAGATATCTTGAAAACAACTTTCACAAAAACAAATGCTCTTGTTGTCAAAATGAAAAAAAAAAGTTTTTTTGAAGTTGATTAAAACAGTAAATTTCGGAAACGGAAAATCATTGTGCCAGATGATTTTGACAGTTAAATAATGTCTAAAACAAGACAAAATAAATATCTAATTGAAAATGTTTTCTTAAAAATAAAAAAGAAATATTCCTAAACTGTTTTAGTTTGTATCATTCAAAACTGTTACATTGTGTAGTTTATTTCATTTTTTTCTGCTTCAGAATGTCTTTAGTTTTCTTATAACTTTTCAAACTCATACTTATGCAGGATTACATTTGTCTTATGCTGTACTCTTTGTAAATTGAAATATTATTTCTGTGTTGCTTTGAGTAATGCGGAATTTTAAAAATATATTTAATTTTAATTTTTTTATAAATAGCATAGTCTGAAATATATTGTTTTAAATATAAATATGCAATACAGGAAAAATTTGAAATTACATCTAGATACTTTATAATTTTAACAGACCAAGTCTAATGAGATTTTCAGGCAATGTATTGCTAAGAGAAACATTAGAGTGTATTCAGTTGACAGTTAATACATTTGAAATAAAAAAATATTTTAAGTAAAATAGTCTTCTTAAATTCTATCTAAATTGGTACATTTTTAAAAAATAAATCAATCCGTAAGTTGTCATGTACAAGGACTCTCTGAACATAAAATAAAAACCTTTTATAAAATACTGAAATTTAGCATTTTACTATATTTTTTGCTATTCTTTTCATGGTTAAATTAACTTTCAAAATGCTTTAAAACAGTTTATAGTTTCTTTTCTTGCGGATAGAAAAATTGAGTCCTTACATAATTTTACGCTATAAAATGGAGCAAGTTAACAGATGGTTTTGATAAATAAATATTATAAAAAAATAAAGATGTTTACAATTATTTCCAAAGATTAAAGATGCATCGATTTGTTTTTTTTTATATTCAAGAAGAATGTATCAATTTCGTGAAAAGTTCTACTGTTAGTTTTCATCGGATTTATAATTTTTAGAAAAACAATTTTACTCTTTTGTAAAAACATCTGCGCATGTTTCCGCCTCTGTGTGCCTGTGTATCAGACAAAAGAAGTCAGCGGTCTAATTTAAGAAACAATTTTACAAAATTCTTAAATTTCTTTAGATTTTGATCTAGTTGGTCCTAATGACGAATTAGCACACCTGATCAGCGACAGTCAAAAGGTGGCGTTGTTATGCATTTTTTCATGATTTCGTAAAAAAATACATCCGAAGAATCGTCACAAATAATCAGCTTTATTTTAGTAGCAAACCCAATGTTGGTCCAACGTTGCACCAATATTTCCTTTATTGGAAATATTGCCAATAAAATGCACATATTGGTTAAAAATTGACATTTCATTGGGAATATTTCCAATGAATTACCAATATTGTACAAATACTGGTGTTATATTGGAAATATTTCTAATGAAACCTTAATGTTGCACAAATATTGGCGTTATAGTGGAAACATGTCCAATGAATCCCCAATATTGTACAAATTTTGGCGTTACATTGGAATAATATTGGTTGTAAATTTGGCTGAATAAGGGCAAAATGTAAACACTCCAATATTGGAGCAATATTCCATGCCAATATTGTG
The DNA here is from genome assembly GCA_964019185.1 of Maratus speculifer. NCBI lineage: Eukaryota > Metazoa > Arthropoda > Arachnida > Araneae > Salticidae > Maratus > Maratus speculifer. Next base: position 430,052,713 of record OZ025291.1, read on the forward strand.
CCAATGTGACAATATTGCTACACGTTGTAGCCAATACTGGCCCAATATTTACATTTCGTGGAAATATTTCCAATAAATTCCCATTATTTTGCAAATGTTGGCATTACATTTGAAATATTTCCAAAGAATCTCCAATATTGTACAAATGCTGGTTTTTTATTCGAAATATTTTCAATGAAACTCTAATATTGCTCAAATATCGGCGTTACATTGGAAATATGTCCAATGAATCCCCAATATTGTACAAATGTTGACGTTACATTCGAATAATATTGGCTGCAAATTTGGCTGAATAAAGGAAAAATGCAAACACCCCAATATTGGAGCAATATTTAATGTCATTATTCCATCAATGTGCTAATATTGCTCCAAGATGTAGCCAATATTGGTCCAATATTGTTTGGCTACTGAGTAAAATCGTGTGCAAAAGTTTTAGACCAAGAGCAGCATTTTGATATTATAACACAAATCACCCAACTAAAATTATACAATCGTATCTGTCGATTGCATCAGACTTATTCTCCTGGTATGAAAAATTACTCCCGTTTTATTTCCCGCGAGATGTTTTGAAGATTTTACGGTAGATGATACTGTTTTTTAATATATGCAATGGGTAAAAGAAAAATTTTCTGAACGTGAAATAACTAAGAACTAGTGAGGAACTAACATGTGAGGAAGTCTGCACTTCATCAAGACTTGTCAAGACTTAATCAAGACTTATCAAATTGAATATTTCGGTAAAGTATTCTGAAATGGAGTGAAGCGATCGGCCAAGAAAAACCTCATGATCATCATGGTAATTATGATCATGTGATCAGAAGGGCGGTAATGCGATCTCCAACAGCTTACAGCAAGAAAATTAAACATACACTGGATGCAAAGGGCACCGATATCAGTTTGAGCACTATTTCAGGATGTTTCACCAAACATTACGATTTGTTATTCTAATATTTTTATGGGTGTTTTAAAATTCTGCATAATAATGTATTTTATTTGACTTTCACACAAAAATAATAAACAGATAAGATTTCGTTGAACGTCACACCAAGTGTGATGCTATACTGTGTTTTTTAACGTTGCTGCGATAACTTGATTACGAAAATTAATACACGAAATTTAAATGCTCTTTCAAATTTTCCATTAATTATTTAAAAGAAGGTGCTTGTATTTTAGGTACAGATTCTTAAATAATACTGTAATAAATTGGCGTACAAAATTACTGTATTCTTTCTAAAAAAATATTTTATTATAATCGATATTTTATCTTCCGGCGGTAGAAAAATCAACACGTTGTAGGCGACAGAGATACTAAAAATCATATTTTTGAGGGTTTTTCTCAAACTTTCTTTTTGTCCATCCATATATTCGTGTTTGTGTATATGGGTGTTCATATTTGCATATTCATTCTTACCTTATGTATACAGTTGAACTAAATCTGATATGCATGTTTTTGGATATTGCAGGCTAAATGCATTTGAAATTTAAAATATTCCACATATTGGGTTCGCTGTGATTTAGCTAGCAATTTGTTTGTATATTTTATTATTGCATCATCGGAAAGTTTCTAAAGTTATGCATAGAATTGTACTAAACTTTATGTATATGTTTTTATCTATGGTTTTCCGGACACAATTGGAAAAATGACGGAACTTCCCCCCGAATCTGGCTTTGTGATATAAAATCATACAGCATTTGACAGCAACAAATTTTATTGCAATTTATACTTTTTTTCGCATTAATATTTACTGGTTTATATTACAAAGAAATAATTTTAAACATCGATTTTTGTCGATGCTTTTACTTAGAAATAATTCTCAAATGAGATTTTTTATAATAATAAATTATTATGATATTGGTCATAAATATAAACATTAGTTTTCTACAATTAAAAATTGAAAAAAAAAATATATATATGAAAGATATTTTTTTTTAATTTCATTAATGAATTTTCTTGTTTACAGGCTTAAAATTAATCATATAATATTATAATGCTATAATATTATAATTAATCATATAATATTATAGTTTTTGCATGTTGCCATTTTAAATGTTTTCTTAAATTTAGGAAAATGTATGTTTGGTATAATATTTATTCTAGATGCATTTGTTTTTCGAAATGTAAATGATCCTGCGTTTTCATAAACGACATAATGTTACTTTTAAAATATTGTTAAAAATATGATGTAGTATGCTATAATATACAGCCTGTTCAATGTGCGGTACAAAGAGTTTTTGTTATTAATTTTACAGGACCACACAAAAGTACTACGGCACATGATGTTATAGTGGAAAACAATGTTTGGGGTGCGTTTTTAGCTCGCAGGCTATCAAAGCCTGGGAGCTTATGTGCCCGTCCGTTCTGTATGTGCGTATGTTCGTAACGCGATAACTCATGATAAAAATATCAGATTGACTTGAAATTTTGGATATATGTATATTCTGATAAAGCACTTCCCTGATTAGTTTTTGGAGTTCATTTGGTAAATATAAGAGGGGGAACGGGGGCTAATGCACCTCCCCTTAATTTATATACATGGGTTTTTCATGGAGAATTATCAGTTTTCTGTCAAAATTTAGATATAGGATCATTCTGATGAGGCACCTCCATGATTAGTATTAAGTGTTCATTGGATAAGAATAAAAAGGGGGAAGGAGTGCTCATGTCCCTTCCTTTAATTGATAGTTTCCGATTTTCTCTGAATTTTGGATATAGAGTTTTATATGATAAAGCATATCTCTGATTACTTTAAGGTGTTCAATGATTAAGTATAAAAAGGGGAAGTAAAGGGAGCTGTTTCCCCCCACACTTAATTTGTTTTTCGAACGGAATTAATCCTTGAAAATATAAGGCTGTAATGTTCAATTAGAATGCGTAGTCTGCGAGCTCAGTGCCATCAGTTTAACTGGGCAATATTCTTTTTATTATTATATCAAACTTTTTCATATTTTATGAAACGAATATACGCTTCTGAGGTTTACTTCAAGTTACTTCCTGTATAATAGAAAGCAGGTAGTATTTTCAAAGATACATAAAATATTTTGTATACTTTACTGAATCCGACGTACTTTATACTATTACACCAAAGTCTGAATACTTTTAAACTTTCTTATAGAACCAACACACTTAACCCCTTAACGCGCAGTGTTGCCGGATCGACAACACCTAAAGTTCCCCCTGTTTAGACACACAAAAACTCCGTGAATATTTCAAAAACTACTGTAATGGCTACTTCAAATCTTTCTTATGACTTCTAGATGGCAACACCACATAGATCAAACTACTGTTTTTAAATAATAGGTAAAATGTTTTACTGTAATACGCACTTCACAGCAATGCTCTTCTCACTGCGCATATCAATGCTTTACTTATGGGAGGTTACCACTTCGGCAACAGCTATATAATTAAAATGGTTAGTGCAATCTTTACAAAACAACACCTGTGTACTCCTCTAGGCCTCAATAGATTGCCTAATTTTTTTCTTCTTTAAATTCCAACTTTAAAGAGTGGTGCGCCGGAAAGGGTTAATGAGCTACGCTTGATGATTCAAACTTGTTTTTCATGGATTCGTGCATAGCTTTAGTGGTAAACTTGCATACTGATATTGCTTTGCTTTAAAATTTCAATTTCTCCGTATGTCTTGCATACTATAATCATACTCTTATTAAACATACGTTTTATCTAATTTCAATTCAACCACACAGGAAATACCTGATATATAAAATATTTTTAAGGGTTTAAGGTCTATTGTGTATTTAAGATTAAAAACACACAAAACAAATATGCTAAGAATTTAATCCTCAACATACAAATAATATCCTTTAATTCCATTCACTGTAATATCTAGTTTTTTCACATATTGTTCAAAGATAATAACTTGACAGTACTACAACAGATAACAATAAAATGGTATTTGAGATAAAAATTCTTTCACTAACCTTAATAATGTTTAGTAGATTATGCTAGTTTAGGTTTATATAAAATTACTTATATATTTTTGTACAGTCGATTGAGAGAAAAATTAAGATGAGTAACAAAGGAGTTGCGATTAAAGCTTTATTTATTTTATTCATGATATAGTTGAATTTATTAAAAATATAGGAATTAATTTGCATGTTTAGAAAATAGCTTTCTACATTCCTGATTTTTTTATCGGAAAATTACAAATGAAAGGGGAAATTCCAAAAACAGAAACTTTGCGTTATATAACTACCAAAGGTGTATTTATAGAAAAAATGATTATCATTGGGTTTGGAATCACAATTACAGAGTAAAGTGTAAATAAACGAATGCATAAATAAACGAATAATGCAAATAGGTTTCACTGTTTAAAAAAAGACAAATATACATTAAAAAAAAGACAAAAACTGCTGGCAGCAGCGTTGCCAGCAGTTTTTGACGTAAAAATTGCAGAAAAATTATATGTAAACTTTATTATTACATCTAATTTTAATGCGATTTTTACGGCAAAAACTTCTGGCAAAATTGCTATCATTGCATTTTTTAAAGAGACTGTAGATTTTGAACTTGACACACCATAAGTACTGAACCTCTATATAAAGTACAATAGTTTATCACTCAAACGGTGGACATGGTCCATCTTCCAAAACAACGTGCTATCGTGGAAGGAAATCTTCAGCACAATATTTCATTATTTCTGTTGGATTTTCTTTTGAAGGTAAATATAATTTCAGTGAAATATAAGTTAATTTTTGCATGTTTAGTAGTAAAATTTATTATAGTTCATTTTCTAAATAGAAATTTCAATTTCGCCTTGAAATTATGTAAAAAAAAGTCGAGTTTCATCTGGACAATGTCTCCGGTCACATTTTTTATTCAACTTCCACACATTTAGGGAAGAAAAATAATCAGAAATGGACACAGTTGTTTAAAATCCCCTCGGAAAAAATGCCAGGCATCAAAATATCATTTCTATCATGCAATAAAAGAAAAGTGATTGAGCATAAATCATTGGCACATATTTCTAAAGAATGTGCAAAGAGATTGATAGCTTACAAATGCAGGTACATCACCGATTCCACAAAAATACAAAGCAAATTGTATTCGCTTGTGTTAAGTTATGGTTATTTACAATAAAAAATTATTTTGAAGCAATTAAAAAACAAACTTTTCATGTATTTTTTTTATGAAACTTGAGGTATATTTTTATCAACATGGAAGTTTTTTTAACCTCCTGACTGCCACCACCGGATTTTTTCGCACACCACGCTGAAGGTTTCACTGCTACATAAGCAATATTTAAATTAAAATAATTCAACAAACTAAGCCCAGTTTTGAAAAATTATGTTAGGATTAAACTCTCAAAGATTATACACCTATATATAATAACATATTTTGTATCAGGTTGGAATAAACCTGTTTTTTTAATATTTTTAATAAATTACAGAGAAAACAACATTACAAATTTACCCTTTTGCTGGGCGGTCAGGGGGGTAATATAACGTACGGTTTCAATGCATAATGTATTTTAGAAGCGGATGATAGAGGCGTATAGCTTGGATATAACGCTTAAAAACAGTATAGTATACATAGTACAGAATTTTCAGAGAGCATCTCAATTCAAACTTTAAAAAAAGTAAAGATATATTTGTCGAAAACGTTCTATTTTTAATTATAACACTAGATAAACATGGATATTTGTATTAAAAAGGGTGTTTTTTTATATAAAAAAAATTTATACACACTCATAAGTATGAGTAACTACTGCAATGATGTATACATTGCACAACAGTATTTTCATATAATGTGCAATGCTCTTTTATTTTAATCACAATTTTTAACTGTACAAATGTATCTAGTTAATTTTAAATAACTGAGAGAAAAAGAAAAGGTAAAACACTATTCTTAATATAATTTTATCATATATATATTCCAATGTCTAAAATGTGAAACACAAAACGTATTGCACATTATACATTACTTCCTTCTTTTAATAAAGGGCTGTCAGTTATAGTTCTCTAACGTCTGTAATATAAAAGAACAAAAATGTTCAGGAAATACTGGAACCTTGGAAAAATTCCAAGCATCAAAATATCATTCCTGTCATGCAATAAAAGAAAAGTGATTGAGCATAAATCATTGGCACATATTTCTGGAGGACGTGTACAGAAATTGGTAGCCTTCCAAATGCAGGTACATCACGGCTTCCGCAAAAATACAAAGCGAATCTTATTCGCGTGTGTTAAGTATGGTTATTTACAATAAATAAATTTTCATTTTGAAGCGGGGAAAATAAGATTTTTTATATACAATTTTTATGAAACTTGTATATTTTTATTTAAAAAAGAGGTTATTTTAATTTCATGCGTGATTTCAATGCATAATGTATTTTAAATGCGGATAACACGGAAGTATCTTTTGAATATAATGTTTATAAACGCTATAATACAGATAGGGAGTACATTTACAGACAGTATCTCAATTCAAACATTTTAAAAAAGTAAAGATATATACGTCAACAGCGTTTCATTTCTGATAATAACAATATATAAATATGGTTGTATTTGTATTGAATAATAATGCTTTATTTACCAAACAATTATAGACACTGATAATTTTGAGTAACTACAGCAAAGAGTGATACATTATACAAAAGGTTTTTTTATACAATATATAATTCTCTTTTATTTTAAACACATTCTTTAACTATACAAATGTATCTATTTATTTTAAATTAGCTGAAAAAAAGGTATAAATATATTTCTAAGGTATTCTGTCATACATATATTTTCTAATGTCTCATGTGTGAAACTCAAAACGTATTGCACATTATACATTATTTCTTTTTTAATATAGAGCTGTCCGTTATAGTTCTCTAATATCTGTAATATAAAAGAACAAAAATGTTCAGGAAATGCTGAAACCTTGGAAAAATGCCAAGCATCAAAATATCATTACTGTCATGCAATAAAAGAAAAGTGATTGAGCATAAATCATTGGCACATATTTCTGGAGGACGTGTAAAGAAATTGGTAGCCTTCCAAATGCAAGTACATCACAGCTTCCGCAAAAATACAAAGCGAATCTTATTCGCGTGTGTTAAGTATGGTTATATTCAATAAATGAATTTTTATTTTGAAGCGGGGGAAAATAATTTTTTTTCTGTAAAATTTTTATGAAACTAGTGGCATATAATTCTCTATTTTTATAAAAAAAGCAGTTCTTTTAATTTTATGTGTGATTTAAATGCATAGTGTATTTTATATGCGGTTAACACAGAAGTATGTTTTGGATATAATGTTTAAAAACACTGTAGTACCGATAAGGGATAATTTACAGACAATTCCTAAATTCATACATTAAAAAAACTAAAGATATATACGTCAAAAGCGTTTCATTTTTTATAATAAGAATATATAAATATGGTTGTATTTGTATTGAAAAAATGCTTTTTTTACCAAAAAATATTATACTATTTGATAATTCTCAGTAACTATAGCAATGGATGATACATTATACAAAGTTTTTTTATATGTATATAATATATTCTCTTTTATTTTAATCACTATCTTTAACTATACAAATGTATCTATTTATTTTTAGTTAGCTGCAAAAAAGGTATAATTCTATTTCTAAGGTATCCTGCATACTCAAAATGTATTGCACATTATACATTATTTCCTTTTTTAATATAGAGCTGTCCGTTATAGTTCTCTAACATCTGTAATATAAAAGAACAAAAATGTAAGAACAAAAATGTTCAGGAAATGCTGAAACCTTGGAAAAATGCCAAGCATCAAAATATCATTCCTGTCATGCAATAAAAGAAAAGTGATTGGGCATAAATCATTGGCACATATTTCTGTAGATCGTGTAAAGAAATTGGTAGCCTTCCAAATGCAGGTCCATCACGGCTTCCGCAAAAATACAAAGCGAATCTTATTTGCGTGTGTTAAGTATGGTTATTTACAATAAATAAATTTTTATTTTGAAGCGGGGAAAATAAGATTTTTTACATACAATTTTTATGAAACTTGTGGTATATTTTTATAAAAAAGAGGTTATATTAATTTTATCGTGATTTCAATGTATAATGTATTTTATATGCGGAAAACACAGAAGTATGTTTTGAATATCATGTTTAAAAACGCTATAGTACAGATAGGGGGTATATTTACACACAGTATCTCAATTCAAACATTTTAAAAAAAGTAAAGATATATACGTCAAAAGCGTTTCATTTCTGATAATAACGATATATAAATATGGTTGCATTTGTATTGAAAATAATGCTTTATTTACCAAACAATTATAGACACTGAGAATGCTGAGTAACTACAGCAATGATTGATACATTATACAAAAGTTTTTTTTTCTATATATTTTATGATTCTCATTCACTTTAATCACAATCTTTAGCTATACAAATTTATCTACACTGTAAAAAAAATCTGTAAAGGTACTAAACATTTTCTAGGAAACTGGGATTCCAAGAACTTTTCATGTAACGATAACAGGAAAAAATCATGTAACCGATTCTAAAACTTGAGTTTTCGTTGTTACCGTTACAGGAAAAGTTCTTGGAATCCCAGTTTCCTAAATAAAGTGTAGTACCTTTACAGATTTTTTTTTACAGTGTAGTTAATTTTAATTAGCTGAAAAATAAAAAGTAAAATTATATTATTAAACTATTCTGCCATACATCGATATCTATATCTTTATATATAGTCTCATGTCTAAAGTGTGAAACTCAAAACGTATTGCACATTATACTTTATTTCTTGATTTTTATATAGAGCTGTCTGTCATGGATCTCTAACATCTGTAATATACAAGAACAAAAATGCTCATGAAATGCTCATACCTTTGAAAAATGCCAATCATCAAAATATCATATTTCTCATGCTATCAAAGAAAAGTGATTGAGCATAAATCATTGGCACATATTTCTGGAGATCGTGTAAAGAAATTTGTAGCCTTCCAAATGCAGGTACACCTCGTCTTCCGCAAAAAAATACAAAGCTAATCATATTGGGGTGTTTTAAGTATAGTTATTTACAATAAATATTTTTTTTATTATAAAGTGAAAAAAAAAATCATATAAAACTGTAATGAAACTTCAGGTATATTTTTATAAAAATGGAGGTTCTTTTATGTGCTATTTCAGTGCATAATGTATTTTATATGTGGATAACAAAAAGTTATGTGTTGAATATATTGTTCAAAAACAGCTTAGTATAGATTTAGAGGTACTGACTCTTGTACAGATGTAAAGTTGTCTAAATCCGTAATTTTATTAATGTTTTATCTGTACACTGTACAAGAAAAGAATAAATCTACAAAACCAGTTTTTGTAAAAGTACAGAAAAAATAAAGTTTCGAAACGAATCCAATAAAATTACAGTTATCGTACTAAAATTTTACCTATAACCTGGGTTGCCGTTGCATAAAAAAATTCTTTGGAATCCCCTTTTTCTAAACAATTCTTAGTAATGTTACATATTTTTTTATTTTTTCTGCAAAGCTGTATTTGTTACATGAATTCTTGCATTGTCATTACAATAAAAAAATCTAAGAAATCCCAGTTTTTCGAGAAAAATTTTAGCAACTTTAGAAAAAAACATTTTTAAACAGTAGAGATATATATTTATTGTTTATTGAACAACATACATCTGACTTGTGTGCTCGACATGAAGCCTGCTTATAAGCCATCGTCAATATACAGGGACGAGATAGCACACAAGGAAATATTACAGCGCAAGAGAAGTACAACTAGGAGCTCCACACAAAGAGTGTGTGCAATGGAGCCAGTGGGATTCAAACCCACAACCTCACGATCAGCGGCGTGATGTCTTAACCACTCAGCCACGGAGGCCCATATATATTTTTTAAAAAAAGCATTTCGGTTTTCAAAATAACAATAAATATGCATGGTTAAAATAAAATGTAATATCAACTTGCTTGAAAATAGCGCATCAATCGTAGAAAATGAGCGTTTGTAATAAGGTACCCTGGGGGTAATAAGGCCACGTTAGGTTCTACCACGGCTCAGTTTTAGATTGTATTTTTCAAAATTATAATTTGATACAGGAACTCAATGACTATCTATATAAAAAAATAATTTAACAGATATGTATTCATAAAATGTAATGGTGTGATTTCTTGACCAATGCTATTTGGCGTTATTACCCACCTATATAGGTAATAACGCCATGAAAACAAAACTATGAAATAAGATGGAATAATTGCATGTAGATTGCCAAATTCTAAAAATACAAACTCTACAAACTTAGAAATTGACAAATTGCATTCTAAGCTATTGAAAATGTTCAATTTTATTTGAAAGTGTAAAAAAAATAAAGGTGTGGTGTGGAGAGGGAGGATGAAGCAAAAGAATATCAGACCGTGAGCTTCTTTTTGCTTAAAAAGGACCGCTTAAATAGAATTATTAGAAACATTGCACAGTTTTAACTGTGTTTATTTGAATCAGTATTTAGGATGTAGCTCGGCCACTGTAGGGAATCAACCGGAGTATTAATGCCAAGGATTGGCGTTATTACCCCGTTTTAGTTATTGCGCTGTACATTTTAAATTACAAATTATCTCGAGAAGATATCCAAAATCTACAACAACATTTTGAAAGTCCATGAAATGTACTACAAATTTATGTAATTAACAAAGTATTTCCGGATAAAAAAATAGTCTTCACATCACAAAACGTATCTCGCAAATTTTAGATCAAGCGTTAATTTTAGTTGCTTGTAAAAACAATAAGACCTAAAAATGAAACAAATTAACTTGAAGCTGTTTTTTGCAATTTATATGATTCAAAACCCTTCTGCGCAGAGGACATGGGTGTCATTTACCAGATTATTTCATAATTATGCATAATATGAGCACTTGGCGTTACTACTCCAGACCACCTTATAAGACAGTTTCGAAAATATTCAGATCTTGATGTAATAGTATACAATACTTCGGATACAATAGAGTATCCGAAATACTGTAGTGTATCCATAGAAATACTATCTATTTTTTATTATACTGGAAGTAATTTGTAGTAAACCTCAGAAACGTACGTTCATTTCATAATGTGCGAATTAATTTAAAATTATTAAAATGCGCCCCAAACAATGTTTCTATGTGATTATATTCTGGAATATTTTAGTGTAGCTCTGTAAATTAATGATAATTTTCTTTGCAACACAAATTGTACAGAATGTATACTATAGTATGTAATCCATAGATGTATAACAATTTTACTATGTTCGAAAGAGTGTAACACCATTAGAAAGCACTTGAAACTATTTTTCCCATTTGTCATAATGTAAAGGAATACTTTTGGTTGTCCCAGTAATTAAATTATGCATCCAAATTTCATAAAATTTGAAATGACTCGGCAAAATTATGTAAGAATTATTATTATTTTTTTTTTAATTTCAAATGATTTTGTTGGGTAGTTTTTTCTCTGTTATGTGCGGAGGTACGGACGGACTGTTCGTCGACTATAAGTGATAATTATTTATATAATTACGAACGCACCTAAAAACAGGTTAAGTGTTATTGATAAAAGTTTATTTTTAAAGTTGTTGTATAGACCATTTAGTACTTCGTATAATGGTTCTAAAATTAATAAATATCGGGTCTAGTCTAGTTTAAATAAAAGGTTGAAACTGAAAAACAAAACAAAGAGAGAATGTTTTAAGAATAGTTTTCGAACTGTAAGTACATCAAGGCTAGTGAAAAATACAAAAAAAGCATCTTATTTGCAGTGTTAAATACTTATTATTATTTATTTACAATAAATATATGTTCAGTTCGAAATGTTGAAAAAAAAACTTTTTTGAAAGAAATTCTTATGAAAATTTATTGAAAGACGTTGTTTTTTAATAATATATACAGGAGTTCGTGTGATTTTGTGTATGCTTTCAATGTATAATCCATTTTGTAGACTGATAACACAAAAATGCATTTAGAATATAGCGTTTAAAAATCATAATTGCAGATCTTAAAGGTACTACTTCAGTTCAAGCTAAGCAAAATAAACAAAATCATTTCTATCAAAAGAGATAAATACGCGTGTGGAAAACAAAATGGATTTTCATAAGCAAGTTAAGTTATATTCATGAAAGTTTATTATTGAAATTGCGTTTGTTTCTGTATGCTAAATATTTTACAATAAAAAAAATAAATCCCAGACATAGTCTAGTGTTAATGTAAATGTTTAAAATGATTAAAAAAATAAAGTGGTGAAAAATATAATTATATATATCACTTTATAAGGCAGAAAAATTATTCAGTGTAAAAAACTTAGCCCTATATTTGATGAAAATAAAAGAAAATTTATAGGTACAAAAAAATAGTAAAAAATTTATAGTAATTTTTTTATAAATAGGAAATTTATAGTAAAAAAAAATCTGTAATCCGACAGATGTAAAGTTGGCGAAAACTGTATGGTTATCCTCATAGCATGCATGTTCACAGTGACGTCACAATCACGTCCCTGTGAGTCACTTTGGTCACATCACATCTGTGACGAAAATGCCACCACTCAGTGACGTCACATTGTGACTAAGATGTGACTTTCTAAAAAAAAATTCACAGTTCGTCACAATGTTAATGTCAAAGTAGTCACAAATGACACACTTTTCACAAATTGGTCACATTGTGACGTCACAAAGTGGTCACAATGTGACGTCACAAAAAAGCTCTAAATCGGCCATAACGACTTCACATTTTAGTCACTGTGACTTCACATCGACGTCACGTGACGTCACGTCGACAATCGCTGGTCACAAAGTCACAATGTGACTTCACAACGACGTTGCAGTGACGTCACCATGTCTTACGGGTACTGACACTCCCGTAAAGCAAGGTGACGTCACGTGACGTCGATGTGAAGTCACAGTGACTAAAATGTAAAGTCGTTATGGCCGTTTTAGAGCTCGTTTGTGACCACTTCACAAAGTGGTCACAATGTGACAAAGGGGGTAGCGGGTTAAGGGGGGTCTGGCGGCCCCCACCGAATCTGGTAAAATCGTTCCAAAAATCTTGAAGAGGGTCGAAAAACAAGCAGTATAAGCTTTTTACCGACATTACAACCCCAAACGAAAACACAGTAATGGCGAAAAATATGATTTTTTGTGATTTTTATTTTTTCAACCAGTTTTATTTATTTTTAAATGGTTTAAACGCAATTAAAAATTTGTTTTGGATGTGTGGAAGTCTCCTGAATTTTTTCAGATTTTTTGGTCAAGTAAAAACATGTGAATTTTAGGTTTAAATGCGAAAAAATCGTGAAAAACGCGTCATTTTCAAGATTCAACCCTATAATTTTTAGGGTTGTTTTCATTTTCCCGAGGGGTGCTGTATAGTATAGATAGCGGCAATCGTCCTCTTTCGAATGCAGGCAACTGGACTTAATTTGGTCAATTTTGATGAGCGGGGCGATTTTTTGAATAAAACTCAAATTTTCAACTTTCGATAAATTACGGCGCGTACTTGGTATAATGCGTCTTTGCTATAAAAAATACATCTCTATAGGGGTTTTTGAGGTCGCTGATCACGAATTTGATGTCAAAAAATTTTTTTGACAGCAAATTCACCCATAAGTATTTATTAACACAGGTTTGATAATGTAAAAAATATCATTGAATCACAGCATTTAAACAATTTTAATATCGTGTTCAACTAATATAATCAATGAAACTAAATTTTCTGGTATAAATCATATTTTATTCAAGCTTACGTAATATTAACACAGTAATGTAAAATAGCATAACACTTTTTTACAGAGCTAAGTCAACAATTTTACAGTTTTAATCCTCGTCACTATCTTCTTCAATGACCGGTTCAACGCTTTGAACAGAGAAAAGATTTGTGAGAATCTGTGCTGGACGAATAATTCGCGACAGATATCTCGCATGCCCTAAGAAGTAAATGATAGTGGCCACATGTGCACAACAACCGACAGTTCTGAGGCCATTCGCACAATTACATACGTATTCTTCTATACCACTTCTTCCAATAGCGTTAGGAACGTATTTTACGTAACACATGTACTTTTTCCGACTTATGTGCCTCGGTTGAACTTCGCATTTCAAAATTGATTTATCTTCCAACAAGTAATGCATATTAAGAACTCCATCTTCAGTACATAATTGTGCTAAATAAGAAACGGTCTGTGATAACTGGTAAGACCCTGTAAAAAGTATCTTCAGATCTCTTTCTGTCAACTCCGGAAAGTCTACAACATCATTTGACGTCAGAGGTCTGAAGATTCTTTTTTTTCTGTTCCAGTTTTTCTCTTCTACCACTTTCGCTAAATCACTATTAACGTTTTTTCTGAGCAACATTTCGTTAGTGATCTCTCTTTTCTCTGTTCAAAGCGTTGAACCTGTTATTGAAGTAGATAGTGACGCGGATTAAAACTGTAAAATTGTTAACTTAGCTCTGTAAAAAAGTATTATGCTATTTTATATTACTGTGTGACTATTACGTAAGCTTGAATAAAATATGATTTATACCAGAAAATTTAGTTTCATTCATTATATTAGTTGAACACGATATTAAAATTGTTTAAATGCTGTGATTCAATGATATTTTTTACATTATCAAACCTGTGTTAATAAATACTTATGGGTGAATTTGTTGTCAAAAAAATTTTTTGACATCAAATTCGTGATCAGCGACCTCAAAAACCTCTATAGAGATGTATTTTTTATAGCAAAGACGCATTATACCAAATACGCGCCGTAATTTACCGAAAGTTGAAAATTCGAGTTTTTTTCAAAAAATCGCCCCGCTCACCAAAATTGACCAAATTGAGTCCAGTTGCCTGCATTCGAAAGAGAATGATTGCCGCTATCTATACTATACAGCACCCTTCGGGAAAATGAAAACAACCCTAAAAATTAGAGGGTTGAATCTTGAAAATGACGCGTTTTTCACGATTTTTTCGCATTTAAACCTAAAATTCACATGTTTTTACTTGACCAAAAAATCTGAAAAAATTCAGGGGACTTTCACACATCCAAAACAAATTTTTAATTGCGTTTAAACCATTTAAAAATAAATTAAACTGGTTGAAAAAAATAAAAATCGCAAAAATCATATTTTTCGCCATTACTGTGTTTTCGTTTGGGGTTGTAATGTCGGTAAAAAGCTTATACTGCTTGTTTTTCGACCCTCTTCAAGATTTTTGGAACGATTTTACCAGATTCGGTGGGGGCCGCCAGACCCCCCTTAACCCGCTACCCCCTTTGTGAAAAAGTGTCATTTGTGAATTTGGGCATTAACATTGTGACGGAACTGTGACAAAAGCGTCAATATTTAAATTGCCAGAAACATGTTTTTTTAAAAGTAAATAACATGTTTTGAAGAATTTTTTATAATTTTCTAAAGATTTTTAAAAGAGTCACAACTCAGTCACAATGTGACGTCACTGAGTGGTGGCATTTTGGTCACAGATGTGATGTGACCAAAGTGACTCACAGTAACGTCATTGTGACGTCACTGTGACTATGCATGCTATGAGGGTTTCACCTTTACACTGTACAAGAAAAAATTGCAAATCTACAAAACTAATTTTTGTAAGGTTACAGAAATCTGTAACTTCACATACGAGTCTACTAAAATCACAGTTACCTAACTAAAATTTTATATGTAACCTGGGTTGAAGTTACATGAAGAATTCTTGGAATCCAAGTTTCCAAAAAAAAATTCTTAGTAAGCTCACAGATTTTTTGATTTTCTAGTGCAAATCTATATCTGTTACATGTTCTGTTTGCTGTTTCTGTTACATAAAAAGTTCTAGGAATCCCAGTTTCCTACAAAACTTTTAGAAACATTATAGATTTTTTTACAGTATACTTCTTGCAGGTACATGTGGATTTCCGCAAATAAAAATTCAAATTTTATTCGCAATTTGCTAAATATGGTTATTGACAATGAATAAATAAATAAATATATTTATTTATTTTAAAAGCATAAGGATATATTTTTGAAAGATATTCTTAGAAAACTGTTTTAGTACTGCCTTTAAATATTGTATAACTTTATGTAAGCTTTCAATGCATCACGTATCTTGCTACTCTAAAGAAAGTGAATAACGCTGTCACCACTCGGAGATTGAAGTTTTTGTCACCTAGGCTTTATGTGTTGCTCCATAGAGTTGGAAATGAAAAAAAATTGAAAACAATTTTCGTACGCACGTGCGCAGAAAACAAATATTTTATACAAATACACATTTAATTAAATACTTTATATATTTACATTCTAATTGCATTAGGTCATTTTACTACACTTTGTAAAATTTCCTGAAACTGGCATCAAATTTAATAAAAAGCATTGCACTATGTAAACAAAAAAATTGCAGGATTTATTTTTTTTCCTTAAAAGAAAAATTTATATATTTCCATGGATAGACGTTCTATCCTTACTTAAATTAATATATCCCCAGTAGCCAAAAAATATTACACCAATATTGGCGACATCTTGGAGCAATATTGGCATGAAATATTGCTTCATTATTGGAATGTTTATATTTTGCCCTTATTTAGCCAATATTAGCAGCCAATAATATGCCAATATTGGGTTTTCATTGGAAATATTGCCAATGAAACGTCAATATTGGGTAAATATTGGAATTTTATTGGAAATATTTCCAATGAAACCCCAATATTGGCATTATATTGGCTGTAAATATTGGCTAAATAAGGGGAAAATGTAAACATCCCAATATTGGAGCAATATTGACGTTTTATTGGCAATATTTCCTATATATGAAATATTGGCACAACGTTGGACCAATATTGGTTTGCTACTAGGGATATTACATTGTATCATATCCATATATTCGCAATCTATAGCCATATATCATTTCACGCATTTTGTTTTCAAAGGTGGTTCCAATCATCGTTATTTTTCTTTTATTTTATCTTGACATCCTAATTGTCCTTCTGATCAAATCGCTGTTCATAAACATGAGGTGGAATGTATTCTTCATACTTCTAACGTTCCAAAAAATTCATCATTATGTCTTAAAATCTCGACAAAATGTCTAAAACTGAAAGTGTCCTGTGATTTATGATCATATAATGTTTGTTCAGTTGGAGACTGAATCACACCTTATAATTGAGGAAAAAATAAATAATGATCCTACAATAAATGTTGAAGAGTATTAATTTGTGATCATATATCGTTCGCACATAATTTTGGGGAACTTGCACGAACATTGGCTGCTTTTTAAATACGGGAACATAAATATTTCATAATTAATAGGCAATCTTATTCACATTATTAAGTGTACTTTTTTGACTCTTTGTGGAGTAGACTACTTTCAATGCTTAAGTATTAAAATTAATGAATAAAAGGAGAATTTAAAAACAACTTTATTTGTAAATAGAAAAGCTTTATTTCACACATCTAGTAAACCAAAAATATTTTTATCTAAGTTTTGGTGCGATTGAGATTTTTGGGAAATAAAATTAAGTAGTTTCACAGTCCGCACCTCAAGATGATGAATTACAAATGCATTTTCATTTTGAAAAATAAAATAAAATTTCTGTAACGGAATCACTCTTACCAAACTTTTTCTTCAGTTGGGGTTTTTATAAATTTATAAATATGAGAGCTCGCAATTTTTTAATTAAGCTTTCAAAATGTACTCTATTCTATGAAAGCAAAAGAAAAAATCGCATAGCATATAATTTTAAAAAAATCACAGTTGCCAACTTAAGTGTATCGACTGCATTGAAGTGTAAAAGAAGATTTTGTTTTAGTTTATAGTAAAAAATATTAAAATAAATAGCAAGTTAAAATGTGTATATGAGCTCGCAATTTTTTAATTAAGCTTTCAAAATGTACTCCATTCTATGAAAGCAAAAGAAAAAATCGCATAGCATATAATTTAAAGAAATCACAGTTGACAACTTACACTGAGGTGTAAAATAAGATTTTGTTTTAGTTAATAGTAAAAAATATTAAAATAAATAGCAAGTTAACATTTGTATATGAGCTCGCAATTTTTTTAATTAAGCTTTCAAAATGTACTCCATTCTATGAAAGCAAAAGAAAAAATCGCATAGCATATAATTTTAAAAAATCACAGTTGACAACTTAAGTGTATCGACTACATTGAAGTGTAAAAAAAGATTTTGTTTTAGTTAATAGTAAAAAATATTAAAATAAATAGCAAGTTAAAATTTGTATATGAGCTCGCAATTTTTTAATTAAGCTTTCAAAATGTACTCCATTCTATGAAAGAAAAAATCGCATAGCATATAATTTAAAAAAAATCACAGTTGACAACTTAAGTGTATCGACTACATTGAGATGTAAAAAAAGATTTTGTTTTAGTTAATAGTAAAAAATATTAAAATAAATAGCAAGTTAAAATTTGTATATGAGCTCGCAATTTTTTAATTAAGCTTTCAAAATGTACTCCATTCTATGAAAGCAAAAGAAAAAATCGCATAGCATATAATTTAAAAAAAATCACAGTTGACAACTTAAGTTTATCGACTACATTGAGGTGTAAAAGAAGATTTTGTTTTAGTTAATAGTAAAAAATATTAAAATAAATAGCAAGTTAAAATTTGTATATGAGCTCGCAATTTTTTAATTAAGCTTTCAAAATGTACTCCATTCGACCAAAGCAAAAGAAAAAATCGCATAGCATATAATTTTAAAAAATCACAGTTGACAACTTAAGTTTATCGACTACATTGAGGTGTAAAAGAAGATTTTGTTTTAGTTAATAGTAAAAAATATTAAAGTAAATAGCAAGTTAAAATTTGTATATGAGATGATTAATATTTGTAAATTGTTTTTAGTAAAAAGGCTTTTTACTACAATGTGTCGGATGTTTTTCAGACTAGTGCTAAATTAAATAATAATTTTACGATTCCATTTGGTAGCATTTCCATCATGTAAATTGATGAACAGAGAGAATTTTTACTGTGATAGATGTTCCATTAATGTCAGAAACATGATCATTCACCCGTACATAGTAGAGGAAAAAGTAAATAACCAAAAGGTGAAGAATGATGTATAATATTAATTCATATTTAATGAGGATAAATCGTTGGCAAATGTTTTTGTAAAACTAGAAAATAATTTGGTACACATTCCACTACAGGTACATTAGGATTTCAGAAATTCAAAGGCAATCTTATTCTCAGTGTTACATGTGGATTTTAACAACAAATACATTTTTATTTTTAAGTAGAAAACTAAATCTTTTTCAAAAAGAGAAAATAAATAACAATTGGATAAAGAATGATGTATGCTATTAAATCATATTTAATAATCATAAGTCGTTTGCATATATTTCTTTTTCATTTTAAAATCGTTCAGTACTATCGTAAGTGTAAATACATTAGGACTTCCGCAATTCAAAAGCAATCTTAGTCTCAGTGCTACATGTAGATTTTAAAGAACAAATACATTTTCATTTTTAAGTGAAAAAAGAAACTATTTTTGAAAGAACCATTCTTATCAATCTTTTTTCAAAGGCTGCAATTTTTATAACTATAGAAATTCGTAATATTCTAGGTAAGATTTCAAAGGGCAATGCACTTTATAAAAGGAAAACATAAAAGTTAATATTGCATATAACTTTTAAGAAAAATAGAGATTTTATGTTCTGGTCTCAATTGAAGTGCGAAAAAAGTATATATATTTTTATTTTAAACATTTGGATTTAGTTAAGAATAAAAAAGAAATAACATAATTAGAAATTGAAAATTCAACTATTCAGTTAATGAAATTTCGTAAAATCTCATCCTTCAAAACATTGTTGTTCATTAAGACTCTTTTACAGATTGGTTCAAAATAAATAAACAATATTCAGACTCTATTTGGCGTAATTTAAAATATGAAAAATGATGAACAATAATTAATTTCGTTATGTTATTAAATAGGGAACAATAACGCATTCTTACAAACAAATACATTTTCATTTTTAAGTGAAAAAAGAGACCTTTTTCAAAAGAACCATTCTTATCAAACATTTTTCAAAGGTTGAAATTTTTATAACTATAGAAATTCTTAATATTATAGGTAATATTTCAAAGGGTAATACATTTTATAAAAGGAAAATATAAAAGTTAATATTGCATATAACTTTTAAGAAAAATAGAGATTTTATGTTCTGGTCTCAATTGAAGTGCGAAAAAAGTATATATATATATTTATTTTAAACATTTGGATTTAGTTAAGAATAAAAAACAAATAACATAACTAGAAACTGAAAATTCAACTATTCAATTGATCAAATTTCATAAAATCTTAACCTTCAAAATATTGTTGTTCATTAACCCTTAAATGCATATTGTATCATTTTCGATACCGTAAGTGTTCCCGATTTATTGGAGGTTTTATTCACATATTCCGTATTCTCACGAGAAATTTAAAAGAGCAATTTTCACTTTACTTAATGACAGACCATTCGTAATTAAATAAAGAAAAATTTACTATTTAGATTTTTCTGGTATGAATTCTGATTCTTTGAATTGTGTATTTTTTGGAACGCGTTCTATCCTATGCATTTAAGAGTTAATACTCTTTTACAGATTGGTTCAAAATAAATAAAATATATTCAGACTCTATTTGGTGTAATTTAAAATATGAAAAATGATGAACAAACATTAATTTCGTTATGTTATTAAATAGAAAACAATAACGTATTCTTACTCCGATTACGGCAGAAAAAACCCAACGGAACGACGAATTAATGCATATGCATTTTCTGCAAATCATAATTATCAACCTTTTATTAGGTTTAGGAATTTAGTAAATATAAGAGTTCGTAATCTTTTAAGTAAGCTTTCAAAATGTATTTCATATTATGAAACGAAAAACAAAAAGTCGTATTGCATGACTTTAGAAAATCACAGTAGATATCTCATTTTTTCGTTAGTTACTACTAATATATTTAAAAATAAACAGTAAGTTAAAATTTTTACATGAAGTAATTTATACTAGGAAATTGTTTTCATTGAAAATGTTCTTTACTACGTGAACTTAGTGCTTCATAGATTGATGCTGCATTAAATGATAATTTTACTCCTCCTTTTGGTATCTTTTTTAAACATGTAAATTGATGAACAGAGAAGCAATTTACTATGATAGTTGTTCAGTTGGCGACAGAAATGCACTCTTACAATCGTTTATGCACTGTAAAAACGGTTGATTTTACGGAAATACGACTGGTAATCTGGACGCCAGTACAATTTTTTGTTTTTTAAAGGAAAAATTGTCATAAATTTCAAGAAAATACGGAATATTTTCTGAAAAGTGCGAAAATTTTTCCGTTAAAAAACGGTAAATTGTAATGGCGTCTAAATTACCAGTAGTATTTCCGTAAAATCTTCCTCTTTCTACAGAAGAAAAAATAAATAACCAGTTGATAAAGTATGATAAATAATATTAATTAGTATTTAATGACCATAAATCGTTAGCTTATATTTCTGAAGAACGGGAAAAAAATCTGATACTCTTCCAAGTGAAGGCACATTACGATTTCAGCAATTCAAAAACAATCTGATTTTCAGTGTTACATACATGGGTTTTAACAATAAATGTATTTTGAAATAATAATGAAAATAAAATCTTTTTCATTAGAAACCTTCTTATCAAACTGATTTCCACGGTTGGGATTTTTATAACTATAGTAGCTGGTAGGTAGTTATATTCTAGGTAAAATATCAAAAGGAAATGTATTTTGTAAAAGAAAAATAAAAGTCCGTATTGCATATAACTTAATAATAAAAATAGAGATTTTATGTCCTCGTCTCCACTGAAATGCGAAAAATGCATTCTTATACGTTAAACATTTGGTTTTAGTTAAGACTAAAAAAGGAGTAACATAAACATGAAATGAAAATTCAGATACGCGATAATTTATTTTCGTAAAATCTTTTCGCTAAAAATATTGTTAATTACGACATGCTTGAAGTTTTACAAATTTGTTACAAATAATATATTTTTTTATTTATTTTTGTATTAATTAAAATGTGAAAATCGATGAACTTAAATTAATTTTGTTATGATAGGTATTAAATTGGAAATAATAGCACATTGTTACACCCAATGATGGTTGAAAAACCTGAACAAAATGACGAATGAATTTGTATGCTTTTTCTGCTGAAAAAGTCAATAGGAAGTCAGAAGGCATTACTCTAGGTAAATACCCAAAGAGAAAAGCACAGATAGATAAGCAAGAGAATTATGAAACAATTATGAAATTATATACTTATACAACATTAAAGTTAAAAAGTAAACCCTACAGAACGGGTAAATATTTTATATGTATCACGGATAAATCATTGGCATATATAAGATACAAAGAACTTATTAAAACACCATAAAAATTTAATGAATGAATTAATCTCTCAAGGAGCAAGTTTTTCTTCAAATGGCGCAGAGAACTACATTGAAAACAAAATATTACATTGAAAACCGGTGCAAGACTAACATATAACACGTAAGGTAAAAAATAATAAGTTCAAGAAACAGCCAATAAAGAAGCATGCGTAGGATGCAGCGAATAAGAAATTAGAAGGCAACAGCTAATCACAGAATAGCATTATCGAAAGGGAAAAATACCGTTTATCTAGAGATTAGTGAAGCAATTTAATAAAAACTAAGTAAAAAGCACCAAATATATTAAATAATGCATAAAAATATAACATGTATGAAAGCATAAACAAAATTATGTATAGAAAATTACATAAATATATCTATATTTATATCTATATCTACATCTATGCCATCTAATACCAAAAACAAAATTATGACTATATATTAATTACAAATAATTATATATATATATATGGTTGATAGGTGTAAACTAATTTTTCAAAGCTGCAGAGAGCATAGTAGAATGGAATTTTACATTAACTGTAACTTCATAATTAAGATAAAATGCTATATTTTAATGAAAGTTTCCTTAAGAGGTTCTCTTGGCAGTAAAGATATTTTTTTTAATTTGAAAATTAAAACTATTTTGCAGAATTTATTCAGGACTGAATAAGGAAAGTTTTCCTAATTGGAATTTTTATCCTACTGGGGCCGTATAAAAATTTAATTTTCGTAATTTTTCAATTAGACTATTTTACTAAAATTTTTATGTTTTTTTAAAGTTATTTTTATTTTATAAGACCACACCAGCCTATTTGATTATTTCATTTCGCACATATTTCTGAAGAACGTGTTCAGTCATTAGTACCTTTCAAGTATATCAGGGTTCCAGCAAAATACATTGGAAGACTAAATACTCAATGTATAATGTCTCCATTGTAATAGTAAATACATTTTTATTTTACAAATTGAAAAGAATGCTTTTCAAAAACATTTTTTTTTTTTAACCAAACTTATTTCTATGTTTGTGCATTTTTATTTATTTATTTATTTATTTATTTATTTATTTATTTTGTAAATATAGAAAGATGCTCGTAAAATTTTACACAAGCTTTAAAAACGCAATGCATTTGATAAAAGGAAAACATAAAAATGTGCAATGCGTATAACTAAAAAAATCTTTCTAGAAATCCTAAATGCAACAATGGAATTCAACCATAAATATAGAAAATAAAACTTTTTTTCTCTTGCAGGCTTTTCTATTTTGTTAATAACAAGAAGCAGTAAAAGAATTGTAAGTAAAAATTCATAAGCAAGATAATTTATACTATTATTTTTAACACAATCTAACTGATTGGTAAATGAATCATACAAATTGAATAATTTTCAACTGAGCAAAAAATTGCCCAGGTCGGGAGTTGAACCCAGATACTTGCCTTACAAGTCCAGGGTAGATTCACCTGTTAAGCTGCCGTGCGGTAGCCGGCTGGGATTTTTCGCTCAGATAACCTTACCGGGGTGACAGCCGGCTGGGATTTTTCGCTCAGATACCCTTACCGGGGAGACAGCCGATAAGGGCGACAGCCGATAACCTTATTGCCTGAGCGAAAAATCCCAGCCGGCTGTCGCCCCGGTAGCTTAACAGGTAAAGCATTGGACTTGTAAGCCAAGTATCTGGGTTCGACTCCCGGCCTGGGCAATTTTTCGCTCAGTTGGAAATTATTCAATTCGTAAGATAATTTATATTAGTATTTTTTAACACTACTTTTGAAATGGGAACACTACAGCGTACCTTGAGTTTCACAAAATTATACTAACATGAGAACCATTTTCGGTGTTCCTCGCACCTATGATTGAGACTTGGTGCTATTAAGAGCGTACACTAGTCACGCGGTAAAAGCCGAGCGCTAATGTAAAGTCTATGGGGGCGTTCTTTTCGAATATCTCGTCCAAATTTTAATATTTTTACATGATTTTTTTTTTTTGCATAGGATAGCTGAGGGCAATCCACAACCGGGCTAGTTTTTACTTTTTCAATTTTTGTTTCAGATTTTCTTTAAAAAATTACTTTTACTTTCGAAACCGGTTTAAACCGGTTCTGAAACTGAAACTATCGTAATATAAAAAATATGTAACCAAAATCGAAAAAGTAAAAACTAGGCCGGTTGTGGATTGTCCTCAGCTATCTTGTGCAAAAAAATCATGCAAAAATATTAAAATTTGAGCGAGATATTAGAAAAGAACGCTCCCATAGACTTTACATGGTCATCCGGGTCTTTTTCTG
This sequence comes from Maratus speculifer, assembly GCA_964019185.1. Taxonomy (NCBI): domain Eukaryota; kingdom Metazoa; phylum Arthropoda; class Arachnida; order Araneae; family Salticidae; genus Maratus; species Maratus speculifer. Next base: position 430,077,318 of record OZ025291.1, read on the forward strand.
TAATTTTCCTGTGACTATTATGGGCTCTTAAGAGCGTACACTAGTCACGCGGTAAAAGCCGAGCGCTAATGTAAAGTCTATGGGGGCGTTCTTTTCGAATATCTCGTCCAAATTTTAATATTTTTACATGATTTTTTTTTTGCATAGGATAGCTGAGGGCAATCCACAACCGGGCTAGTTTTTACTTTTTCAATTTTTTTGTTTCAGATTTTCTTTAAAAAATTACTTTTACTTTCGAAACCGGTTTAAACCGGTTCTGAAACTGAAACTATCGTAATATAAAAAATATGTAACCAAAATCGAAAAAGTAAAAACTAGCCCGGTTGTGGATTGTCCTCAGCTATCTTGTGCAAAAAAAATCATGCAAAAATATTAAAATTTGAGCGAGATATTAGAAAAGAACGCTCCCATAGACTTTACATGATCATCCGGGTCTTTTTGAGTAATTTTTCTGTGACTATTGTGGGCTCTTAAGAGCGTACACTAGTCACGCGGTAAAAGCCGAGCGCTAATGTAAAGTCTATGGGGGCGTTCTTTTCGAATATCTCGTCCAAATTTTAATATTTTTACATGATTTTTTTTTTGCATAGGATAGCTGAGGGCAATCCACAACCGGGCTAGTTTTTACTTTTTCAATTTTTGTTTCAGATTTTCTTTAAAAAATTACTTTTACTTTCGAAACCGGTTTAAACCGGTTCTGAAACTGAAACTATCGTAATATAAAAAATATGTAACCAAAATCGAAAAAGTAAAAACTAGCCCGGTTGTGGATTATCCTCAGCTATCTTGTGCAAAAAAATCATGCAAAAATATTAAAATTTGAGCGAGATATTAGAAAAGAACGCTCCCATAGACTTTACATGATCATCCGGGTCTTTTTGTGTACTTTTTCTGTGACTATTGTGGGCTCTTAAAGCTCTACATTTGGAAGTTTAAGATTCGATCAAGTTTTTCAGTTAAAATTAAATATTTTATTAAATTTAAATATTTATTTTAAAACAGCGTAACTTTTTTTGAAAATGCTACTTTTAAAACCACTTAACTATTTCATTTTTTAAAAGAAAAGTGGTAAAAATGCAATTTACTTAATACCAAACCTTAAAAGTTTAAAAAATCCTTCAAGAACCTACGAATTTAAATTTCGAAAATTACACAATTATATTCACATTATTGATGGAGAAAATGAGCAATAATAGTGAGCAATAATTTGGACTTAAGAGCCCACAATAGTCACAGAAAAATTATTTAAAAAGACCGGGATGACCATGTAAAATCTATGGGAGCGTTCTTTTCTAATATCTCGCTCAAATTTTAATATTTTTGCATGATTTTTTTGCTCAAGATAGCTGAGGGCAATCCACAACCGGGCAAGTTTTCACTTTTTCGATTTTGGTTATATATTTTTTATATTACGATAGTTTCAGTTTCAAAAGCGGTTTAAACCGGTTTCGAAAGTTAAAGCAAATTTTTTAAGAAAATCTGAAACAAAAATTGAAAAAGTAAAAACTATCCCGGTTGTGGATTGCCCTCAGCTATCTTGTGCAATTTTTCTGTGACTATTGTGGGCTCTTAAGAGCCCACAATAGTCACAGAAAAAGTACACAAAAAGACCCGGTTGATAATGTAAAGTCTATGGGAGCGTTCTTTTCTAATATCTCGGTCAAATTTTAATATTTTGACATGATTTTTTTGCATAGAATAGTTGAGGACGATCCACAACCGGCTTAGTTTTTATTTTTTCAATTTTGGTTTTAGATTAAAAAAAATATTTTAACTTTCAAAACCGTTTTAAACCAGTTCTGAAATTGAAACTATTATAATATAAAAACATATATGAGCAAAATCGAAAAAGTAAAAACTAGGCCGGTTGTAGATCGTCCTAAGCTATCCTATGCAAAAAAATCATGTCAAAATATCAAAATTTAAACGAGATATTAGAAAAGAACGTCCCCATAGACTTTATATTAGCGCTCGGCTTTTACCGCGTGACTAGTGTACGCTCTTAACTGTAAATTTCATAATAGCAAACAGTAAGATTTCTAAATTTCTTAAAAAATATTAATTTACTTTGCGATTATTTATGACAAAATACATAACATTTAATGCAACAACATTTCATTTATGTATTTCATTATGTATTTATAACTTTATTCCATCCAACAACAAAGAAACTTTTTCATACATTTTTAAAATATAGATTTCAATTATCTCGAAAGCTTTTACTGATTTATATTTACTATAAACACACATAACATAGCACAGAACAAGTACCTAATTCTTGTTTATATGCCATCAATTATTAAACAATTCGCAATTCGATTTAATTCTAATACATATCATGCCTAAATTTACATACAATTGTGCCCACTATATTATTAAAAAGCAAAAATATGTCCATAAATTATGTTGCGTTATATTGAAGGGGGCATGACAAGTGGATTAAAAAAGATTTTTAAGGGAATTGCAGACATCCATTGCATAACAGAATTTTATTTTCAACAGCATCTAATCCGAAAGTAATATATATATATATATATATATATATATATATATATATATATATATATATATACCCATACCTATATACATACACCTATATATACATATAGCTCTACCTATATATATATATATATATATATATATATATATATATATATATATATATATATATATATATATATATATATATATTTATATTTATCTATATATATACGAACATTTTATCTTATTATGCGCTTAAATATATGAAAATATAAATAAAAAATATATCTAAAATAAATCTAATGCGCTTTTGTGCTTTTCATGTCAATCGCAAAAAAATAATAACGTCAAAAATCTATTAAAATTTAAACAAATCTAATAAATTCTTTTTACTTCTGATTTTTACTACAAAACACCCGAGATGGAAGCAAGTTATATCATAAAAATATGTATTTCGTCGTTCATTTTAATGTACGAAAACAATAATAAAACAAATTTCGTTGCTTACGTGTAGTCTAATGCAGAAAAAAACTGCGATGAACGATTTTGATGTAGATTATATGTGTCTTTTTGTTTTACAGTTTGAAGTTAGGTGATAACATTTTCGAAATATCAATATTCTTGTAGCTAAACGTGAAAGCAGAGGTGCGATATTGGAATGGCTCCAAGAACTGAAATTGTCTCCTTTTCAGATAATGTTATGAATGGAGGCGAAAATGAATCAATGGTCTCAAATTATTTTTTCTGCCTCTTTTTAGAAATTATTCGGAAGCGTCCAGAAGCAGGTATCAAAGCTTTCTGTAAAATAAGCTTAAAGTTGAAAGATTGCGTTGTTAATATATTCATGAGAAACATTATATAAAAAGCTTTATACTCGTAATAGAAATTAAAAAATTAATATTTATGAATTTTTTTTACATTTTTTTGTTAAAAAAGAACTTGATCCAACAAAATATTATGAGAAAGACACGTAAAATTTGAATATTTATAAATATCCAATAGATCAAAAATCTGGTATTTATGAAATCCCCATCACTTTATCTAATAATGTTAAAAAAGTATACATCGGCATGACTACGCGGCAACTTTTAATTAGAATTAAAGAGCATCACAGAGATATTAAACAATATAAACAGAATACTGCTCTTTCTCGCTTCTACTAGGCGAACAACGCTTGCCGTATTAACTTTGATGAGGCAAAAATCATAGTTCCGTGCAATAACGCAGTTCAAGGTAAAATAAGAGAATCTATCGAAATCATTGCACGAGAAAACAAACCATGTAATGATAATTTATCCTACAATATACCAAAAATATGGCATAACATCATAAAATCTTAAATTTTTTATTTCGTTGTAATATTTTAATTTTTACTCACGTGTAAGTGGTAACATTTTTAAACTTTTAATTCATTTAGATTTTAATTTATTAGAAATATTATCTCTCGATCAAGATGCAAACTTAGTCCTTCCATTATCATATTTTCCTGAAGAAGCCAGCAGAAGACAGCGCGAAACGTTGATAGTTTTATTTTATTTTAATTGTACAAATGTATATTAAAATTTTTGTTTTGTGCACCACTGAGCAATGTGTTGTGTTTTAATAAATACATTCTTATTAGTATTAGTTGAATATTTATGTATATATATATATACATTTTCTTTCATTTGAAACTTTTGCCTTTATTTTCATTGCTCCCATTTTATTATTATAAGCAAAAAAATGTCCATGAATAGTACTTTCCACATTTTGATAGTGGTTACAACTGAGTATAAAAAAAAAATATTTTTTTCACTTTTTTAACTCTTATACATTGCAAAATTTCCATTTCTACAAAATATAATTACAAAATATGCTGTTTTTTTTTAATGCAGATGTTTTCAAAGTTTAACTCAATTTAATGGTTTTGTGTTGTTTTTAAAATAATTTTTAAGCAAGTTTTTTTTAATTCGAAATCTATCCTAATCGTCTGATAATAAAGATAATAAAGAAGATTAATCGAGTTCCCTTAACACAATTTGAATAATTACCATTATTTTCCGGCTGATATGTGATAACGAAATTAAAATATCGTCAAAATATATAAATATAACGCACATGCTACCGAATTAGCCGCTTACATACGTGAAACTATAATAATAAAAATAAATAATAATGTTCTTTGTTGTTTTTAAAAAGTGCAATAGAAAAAAATGTAAAAAAAAAATATATATATATTAAAATTTTTAACAAACAACAAAAAATTGTTTTCAACAACGATCTACAGTTAAAGAGATGGAATATAATGGATATCATTGTAGATATAGCATAAAAAACATTTATTTCATGGTTTATTTTACCATGTGAAATTAAATATAAAACAAATTCCATCACCTATCTGCGGTGTAATGCTGACAAAAAAAAAAAAAAAAATAAAAAAAAAAATAAAAAAAAAATAAATAAAATAAAGATGAATATCATACGATGTATAATTTTGATTTAAATTAAATGCAACAATTTTTGACAGTTTGAAGTTAGAACTAAAATAGCCTCCTTTTCAGGCAAAAGAATAAATGCGTGAGAAATCAAAAAAAAAAAAAAAAAAAAAAAAAAAAAAAGATGAATATCATACGATGTATAATTTTGATTTAAATTAAATGCAACAATTTTTGACAGTTTGAAGTTAGAACTAAAATAGCCTCCTTTTCAGGCAAAAGAATAAATGCGTGAGAAATCAAAAAAAAAAAAAAAAAAAAAAAAAAAAAGATGAATATCATACGATGTATAATTTTGATTTAAATTAAATGCAACAATTTTTGACAGTTTGAAGTTAGAACTAAAATAGCCTCCTTTTCAGGCAAAAGAATAAATGCGTGAGAAATCAAAAAAAAAAAAAAAAAAAAAAAAAAAAAAAAAAAAAAAAGATGAATATCATACGATGTATAATTTTGATTTAAATTAAATGCAACAATTTTTGACAGTTTGAAGTTAGAACTAAAATAGCCTCCTTTTCAGGCAAAAGAATAAATGCGTGAGAAATCAAAAAAAAAAAAAAAGATGAATATCATACGATGTATAATTTTGATTTAAATTAAATGCAACAATTTTTGACAGTTTGAAGTTAGAACTAAAATAGCCTCCTTTTCAGGCAAAAGAATAAATGCGTGAGAAATCAAAAAAAAAAAAAAAAAAAAAAAAAAAAAGATGAATATCATACGATGTATAATTTTGATTTAAATTAAATGCAACAATTTTTGACAGTTTGAAGTTAGAACTAAAATAGCCTCCTTTTCAGGCAAAAGAATAAATGCGTGAGAAATCAAAAAAAAAAAAAAAAAAAAAAAGATGAATATCATACGATGTATAATTTTGATTTAAATTAAATGCAACAATTTTTGACAGTTTGAAGTTAGAACTAAAATAGCCTCCTTTTCAGGCAAAAGAATAAATGCGTGAGGAATCAAAAAAAAAAAAAAAAGATGAATATCATACGATGTATAATTTTGATTTAAATTAAATGCAACAATTTTTGACAGTTTGAAGTTAGAACTAAAATAGCCTCCTTTTCAGGCAAAAGAATAAATGCGTGAGAAATCAAAAAAAAAAAAAAAAAAAAAAAAAAAAAATGAATATCATACGATGTATAATTTTGATTTAAATTAAATGCAACAATTTTTGACAGTTTGAAGTTAGAACTAAAATAGCCTCCTTTTCAGGCAAAAGAATAAATGCGTGAGGAATCAAAAAAAAAAAAAAAAAGATGAATATCATACGATGTATAATTTTGATTTAAATTAAATGCAACAATTTTTGACAGTTTGAAGTTAGAACTAAAATAGCCTCCTTTTCAGGCAAAAGAATAAATGCGTGAGAAATCAAAAAAAAAAAAAAAAAAAAAAAAAGATGAATATCATACGATGTATAATTTTGATTTAAATTAAATGCAACAATTTTTGACAGTTTGAAGTTAGAACTAAAATAGCCTCCTTTTCAGGCAAAAGAATAAATGCGTGAGAAATCAAAAAAAAAAAAAAAAAAAAAATGATGCCGATATTTCTTTATTTACAGAAGTTATTGGTACGAGTCCAGAAGGTATCAATGTTCTCTGTAAAAGAAGCTTAAAGAAAAGAGTTTGTTTTATTAATACGTTTATGAGAAACATCTGAATAGAGGCTTTTTAATCATTGTGACACTTAAATTTGAATATTATTATTACGAGGTGGAACCCGTCGAATTTCGACGAAAGAAAATGTTTTAGAAGAAACTATTTCATTAATTTATAACAACGTGAAAAATTAGCTACAGTAAAAAAATGCATCTTATATTGGTCAGTTTAACTCTAAAAGAAATATTATTTTAAACTAAATTTAACAGAATGCCATTTCTATAAAAGTCAGTTGTCCAAATTATTAAAATTAAACTTTAATCACATATATAATAAGTAAAACATGATAAAGATAAGTTATTATGATGAAGTTATCAATTTAGGCCCTTACGATTGGTAAAAAATGAAAAAAAATCAAATTGACACGATCATAAAATTTTACGTGAAATCTAAACCCGTCATCATTTTCATCTTCTCAAAATTTACTTACGAAATTTTAATTTCTTTTTTTTTTTTCAATTTTAAGAGAAAGTGGCGCATTTCTGTTGCCACGATTATAAAATCAATATCTCAAAAATAAATTGAGATACAGCTTTCAAACAAATTGCATTTAAAAATACATTTTTTCTGTACATGCTGATGTAAAAATTGAGAATGTGCGATGTTCAGAAGTGTAAAATTTGCCGTAGCGGAAATTGCAAAACCGAAATTGCATGGGAAAGTGTTGCCATTCACAAAATGACGTATGCGTTTCGCACAGATACGTTTGGCCTTTATAATATAGATGTTTTGCATTTATTTGTTCATAGATATAACACACACACACACACAAAAATTACGTTTTACGGTTTAATTTAATATATGATAACAAAAATAAAACAAATCCCATTACTGATCTTCTGTCTAAATTAGAAAAAAACTTCGATGAATAATTTTGATTTACAGTAAATGTGTCTTTTTTTTTACACTTTGAAGTTAGGTGACAACATTCCCGAAATATCAGTACTCTTGGAATGCAGCTAAATGTGAAAGGAGAGGTGCAAGAGAAAAGAGACCAGGTAAATACATGTTTTTTAATTTAAAAAAAAAAAAAAAACATTTCATGGTCTAATTTATAATGCGAAAACAAAAGTAAAAAAAATCGTTATTTATTGTCAGCTTACTTCAGAAAAGTATTGCATCTTGCGAAAAATAATTTTCATATAGAATAAATGTGTCTTTTTTTTACAGTTTGAAGTTAGGTGATAACATTCTCGAAATATCAATACTCTTAGAATGCAGCTAAACGTGAAAGGCGAGGTGTGATATTGGAACGGCTCCAAGAACTAAAATGGCCTCCTTTTCAGGAATTGAAATGATTGCGTGAAAAAATGAATCAGTGATGTCGATATTTTTTTCTACCTCTTTTCTGAAATTATTGGGAAGCGTCCAGAAAAAGGTATCAAAGCTCTCTGAAAAAGAAGTTCGAAGTAAAAATATTGTGTTTTAATATATTTATGTGAGACATCATAATAGAGGCTTTTTACTAGTCATGAAACTAAAAACTTGAATATAGAGGGCATAATTTACATTCAGCCGTTGGAAGAACTTGGTCAGAAAACTATGCATGAGAACGATTCAAAACTCACTCTTGAGAAAAATAGATAAGGAAAGAAATTCAAAGTTTTAATATATTTATTTTTTAGCATTTTGAAAAATTTGTTGTTATGTGTATTTCCCATCTTATTATTCTAAAGCCAAAATTTTTTCATGAATAATACTTACGTGATATTGATAGTTGCTAAAACATGATTTTAAATTTTTGCATCTTCCATACATTCAAAATTTCAATTTCTAAAACATGTATTTAGAAAATATACTTCTTTTAAATGCAGATGTTTTAAAACTTTATCTGAATTTAATGATTTCGTGTTGATTAAATAATTTTGTTAAAAAAATTAAGAGCACACTTTTTTTTATCCAAATCTAATAATCGCGTGCAGGAAATATCAGGAAGTTTAATCGAGTTCATTTATCCCAATGTAAATAATTCACCTGTGTTTGTTATGTCATATTAAACACATAATGCAGTTTTTTTGCCAAATGCAAAAGAACTGAATCATACGATAAGTAATTTTGATGATGATAAAATGTGTTTTTTTACCGTTGAAGTTAGGTGATAACATTCTTCAAATACCAATACACATTAAATGCAGCTAAACATGAGAGGTGCAATATTGGAACGGATCCAAGAAATAAAATGGCCTCCTTTCTAGGCAATGGAATAAATACGTGAGAAAATGAATCATTTGTGTCGATATTTTTTTTCTACCGCTTTTCAGAAATTTTTGGTAAACGTCCAGAAGCAGGTATCAAAGTTGTCTCAAAACTAATCAACAAGCTCTATTAAATTATTTTCCAGGCAATATGCAACAAGGAAATTAAATCCTTTTTGAAATATATGAATAAACATAAACTTATTAATGAGTCACAAATATAAAGCACATATTACCGAATTACTCGCTTATGTATCCGAACATTTCATAATAAAAAAAAGACTAATGTCCTGTTGTGTTTTTAATATGAAATATAAAAAAAAATAATAATGTAACAAGCTTATTAAAAATTTGAACCAAGAAAAAATAAACAAGTTGAATATAGATTCTGCCATTGCAGAATTCAGTTTCGCCTCCGATTGAAAAAAAAAATAATAAAAAAAAAATCGATAGAGGTTTTTTAGAAGGGCGACCCCGTTTAGAATGCAGTGAACTAACTTCATTTTTCTTGTGTTTATCAATGTAATAGCAAACAGAACGGCCTTGAATACCCAATTGATTAGCAATTTCTGTCTGAGACATTGGAATTGCGGAATAATAAAGAGATACAATTTGACGTGCTACTTCTTCATTGACTAGATTCATCAAAAACGGATTTTTTCTTTAGTTTAAACATTTTTTTATAGACTCTGGGAAAAAGGAAATGCATTTTAACAATAAAATTGTATGAATGTCTCGTTTTAACGGCCAGATTGCGAAACAAGTCGTTGGGGGCAACCGTAATACTTACCCATCATGGATATGCATTATATAATATGAGAAAATAAAATATGTGAAAACTATTTATAAAATGCATTGCAACTCCAAAAGAAAATTTACACGTATATTTAAATATTCTTAATATACATAGTAATGCTCCATTAATAAATTGCTGATGAATCCATTTCGACAAATTATGTAAAATACCAAACTTCACAAGTAGTGCCGGATTGAGTAAAAGAAACATCCTTATAACTCCAAAAACAAAAATCATATTAAGTAACAGTTTACTGCGTCAGATTAAGTGTCTCATTTCCAATTAAAACATATTTTGAATTGAAATTTGAAGAAAATACAGCTTCATGAAAAATCGAAGAATGTGGAAAAAAGGATTACAAATATCTCGGCAACTATTAATCCGACCGACGTCGTTCTTGATGCAACATTTGTGCCATTTTATTGCCTTTTACGCCCTTTCCTTAAAATAAAAAAAAAGAAAATTTTTATATACATTTCATCAGAACGAATTTTTCGAGAGTTCGAAAAAAATAGTTCCGGATAATCGAGGTTACTGATATTAAATAGGCTTCGTCCTATTCTTACTTACTAAGTACATACAAAATTTTAAGTCTCTATCTCCATTTGTTCGTGAGATAGAGCGTTTACAGACAGACAGACGGACGGCATTTTTTTTTTCTAAAAATATGTTTTTCGGAATCTCCAGTATCTGAAACGTGTAAATCCTTCAAAAAAATTTTTTTTCGATTTTCAAAACGATTGAAGGCTTAGCCTATACTACGTATGGTAGGTAAGAAAAAGTGTGCCACAATTTTTGACACGACACTTTTTAGCTTGTCTGAAAGAAATAGCATCGGAGGCTAATAAATAAAAGCACTTTTTACCTAGTTTCTGTAATATAAAAGATCCAAGATAGATGGTAATGTATAGCATAAAAAACATAAATATAACTGAAAAAAAACATTAATTTTACGGTTTAAATTAATGTAAAAAAATCCACTATTTATTTGCAGCCAAATTCAGAAAAACAATGCAACATGTTATTTTCAAATAAATTAAATGTTTCGTTTTTTGACAGTTTGATGTTATATGATAACATTTTCGAATTAGGAACTTTTTTTAAACATGAGATTAGAGGTGCGATGTTAGAACAGCTCCAAGAACTAAAATGGCCTCCTTTTCAGGCAGTGGAATAAATGTGTGAGAAAATGAATCAATGGTGTCGATATTTTTTTTCTACCTGGTTTCAGAAATTATTGGGGAGCGTCCAGAAGCAGGTATCAAAGCTCTCTGAAAAAGATTCTTAAAGTCAAAAAATTGTGTAATTAATATATATATATGAGAAACATTAAATAAAAGTTTTTGCATTTAATGAAACTTAAAAATTAAATATGGATGCTTTATTTTACATTCATTTTTTGAAGGAACTTGATAAGATAAATATGTATAAGACCGCTTACAAATTTCATAATTAAAATAAATAAAAAGAATATTGCCCAGTTAAACTGATGGCAATGAGCTCACAGGCTACGAATACTAATTGTACATTACATCCTTATGTTTTCAAGGGTTAATTCTGTTCGAAAAAAAATTAAGGGGAAACAGCTCTCCCCTTTCCCTCTTTTTATACTTAATCATTGAACGTCCTAAACTATCAAGGACATGCTTTATCATAAAAATTATATATCCAAAATTCAGAGCAAATCAGATAAGTCTTAATAAAAACACATTTAGCATTTATATAATTTAAGAAAAGTTATCCCCCTCTTTCATACTTAACCATTAAATTTCCAAAACTATTCAGAGATTTGAACGAAATCTGACAATTCTGCTCGAAAAACCCATTTATATAAATTAAGGGGAGGGACATTAGTACCCCCGTTCCGCCTATTTATACTTATTCAATGAACCCCTAATAACAGTCACGGAATCGCCTCATCAGAATCATCCTACATCTAAATTTCGAACAAAAACTGTTAATTCTGCATGAGAAACCACTTTATATCAATTAAGAGTTGGGGCATGAGCCCCCTGTTCCCCCTCTTATACACATCGAATGAACTCCAAAAACTAATCAGGGAAGCGCCTTATCAGGATATACCTATATACAAAATTTCAAGTGGATTGGATATTTTTATCATGAGTTATCGCGTTACGCACGAACGAACATACATATAGAACGGGCGGGCACATAAGCTCTCAGGCTACGCTAGTCTGTGAGCTAAAAAAATATAAATAAAAAAATGTACATATGTACATTGTTTTTTTCTTTTAAATTCCTGTTTTTTGTACCTAGCATTTTAAAAATTTTGCTGTTATGTCTTGTTTCTATTTTATTATTATGAAGCAAAAATATGTCTATCAATAACACTTCCATCATATTGATAGTGTCAACATATGATTATTAACCCCTTACCTAATTAATTCTTTTCCATTCAATAAATTGAAAATAACGGATTCACACCACTATTATTTAAATAAAATATTCGTAAAATTTAGTCTAAACATTTCTGCTGTTCAATAGTATGATTTTTTTTTTAAATAATAGTGGTGCCCGTCATTATAGGTTAAGGAGTTAAAAATATGAATTTACCTCGTTTACGTAGTGCAAAATTTTAATTTCGACTACATAACATTAAACAAATATATATTTTTTTTCGGCAGATGTTTTAAAATTTTATCTCACTTTAATGATATTGTTTTGTTTGTAAAATAATTTTCGAGTAAATGTTTCGCATTACAAATGCATGCTATGTCCGTTCAATGAAAACAAGAAAGATTGGCCGGTTTCAATTAACACAATATAAATAATCACCATTAGTTTCCTGCTAATATGGGATAACAAAATTAAAGCCTCTTCAAAATATATAAATGAGTGTAATACTGTCAATAAATCCCAAATTTAATTTACATATACGAATTGCGCACTTAAGCACCTATATTTATCACAATAAAAATACTAAATAATGTACCCTGGGGTAATAACGCCACGTTAAGGTTATGCCAATTTTCACGGCTCAGTTTTAGATTGTATTTTTCAAACAAATATATGATTTGATACTGCAACTCATTAACTATCTATAGAAAAAAAAATAATTTAACAGATGTGTATTCATAAAATGTAATGGCGTGATTTCTTGACCCATGCTATTTGGCGTTATTACCCACCTATATGGGTAATAACGCCATGCAAAAAAACTATGAAATAAGATGAAATAATGGCATGTAGATTGCCCAATTCTAAAAATACAAACTCTACAAACTTAGAAATTGACAAATTGCATTCTAAGCTATTGAAAATGTTCAATTTTTTGTGAAAGTGTAAGAAAAATAAAGGTGTGGTGTGAGGGGAGGATGAGGCAAAATAATATCAGACCGTGAGCTTCTTTTTGCTTAAAAAGGACCGCTTAAATAGGATTATTAGAAACTTTTCACAGTTTTAATTGTGTTTATTTGAATCAGTATTTAAGATGTAGCTCGGCCACTGTAGGGAATCAACCGGGGTATTAATGCCAAGGATTGGCGCTATTACCCCGTTTTAGTTATTGCGCTGTACATTTTAAATTACAAATTATCTCGAGAAGATATCCAAAATCTTCAACAACATTTTGAAAGTCCATGAAATGTACTACAAATTTATGTAATTAACTAAGTATTTCCGGATAAAAAAATAGTCTTCACATCACAAAACGTATCTCGCAAATCTTATATCAAGCGTTAATTTTAGTTGCTTGTAAAAACAATAAGACCTAAAAATGAAACAAATTAACTTGAAGCTGTTTTTTTGCGATTTATATGACTTAAAACCCTTCTGCGCAGAGCACATGAGTTTCATTTACCAGATTATTTCATAATTATGCATAATATTAGCACTTGGCGTTATTACCCCGCCTAGCGTTATTACACCAGACAACCTTACTCTTTTTTGTGTTTAATGTGCAATGGAATAAAAATAATTTAAAAAAAAATACAATTTTCAACAGAAAGAAATTTTTAGCTACTGTTCGTAATAAAAACGACCGTGATGGAACGAAATCTATACCATAAATATCGTAGATATAACATACAAAAACATATATTTTGCTGTTTAATTTAATGTATGAAAACAAAATTAAAACAAATTCCATTAATTATCTTCAGCCACATGCAGAAAGGTATTGCATCATGCAAAAAATAAAATTGATGTAGATTAAATGTGTCTTTTAGATAGTTTGAAGTAAGGTGATAACATTCCCGAAATATCAATACTCTTAGAATGCAGCTAAACGTGGGAGGAGAGGTGCGATATTGGAACGGCACCAATAACAAAAACAGCGCGTGTATAATATATATATATATTTTTCTCAACAAAACCTAAAAATTAAATATTAACATTTTAATTTGCGTTCGTTTTTGTTTACAATAAAAATGATAAGATTTACTATGTAAAATAAAACTTAGAAATTGACTTTTGGAAAGAAAGATAAAGGAAGTGTAATGATTGAACAGTGCTGTTTATTTTATTTATTTATTTATTTATTTATTTTTGGAGTTGTGCAGATATTTGTTATTCCCATTTTATAATTATTAAGCAAAAATATGTCCACGTATTTTGCATACGTCAGAGTAATTTCCAATCATTACAAATTTCCAATTTCTGCAACACTGAATTATAAAAAAAGCTATTTTCAAACGAGAATGTCTAAAACTTCATCTCAATTTACCGATTTTGTTTTCCTTTTTAAAATATTTTTAACTAGAGTTAAATATATATAAATATTCTAATCGCGTGCAGGTCCAGTAAGGAAAATTAAACGGTTTAATCTAAACGTATTGTAAATAGTGCACAATAGTTTCCAATGAATATGCAATAACGAAATTTAAACTTCTACAGTAGAAAAAAATACAGATATAAAATTATTAACGAGAAAAGAAATCACACACATGTTCCCGAACAACGCAATTAAATACATGAAACCATGAGGATTAGAAGACTTATGCTGATCTGTATTTTTAATGTGCAATCGAAAAAAAACAAAAATAATGTAATAAATATATTACCATGGCCAACTAGATCTATACGGCCCACCTATTTGAGATTAATATATGTAGCCTCCCGCCAGAGGACTCTGACACCCTGACCAAGTTATTCTGACCAATCCTGCAAACCCTGAATCAAAACAATGACCAAGTGCGCAGAACCAAGATCAGCTTATTCAATGCTAATTTGGGTAGAATTTGTGCCACGTGGTACCATGAAATGGTCCAGGGTTTGAAGCTAAATTCAGCTTTACTTTTTTGGCGGTTTTTAGCGAAATGCGCAGGCCTTTATATATCAAGTTGGCCATGGTATTACATTTTCAAACCGGAAAAAAAATTTCACCGACGCTGTGTAAAAGAAAAGAGACCAGGTAAATACAAGTTTTTTAATTTAAAAAAACATACATTTCATGGCTTAATTTATAATGCGAAAACAAAAGTAAAAAAAATCGTTATTTATTGTCAACCTACTGCAGAAAAGTATTGCATCTTGCGAAAAATGATTTTCATGTAGATTAAATGTGTCTTTTTTTGACAGTTTGAAGTGAGGTGATAACATTCTCGAAATATCAATACTCTTAGAATGGAACTAAAGGTGAAGGGAGAGGTGCGATATTGGAATGACTCGAAGAACTAAAATGGCCTCCTTTTCAGGCATTGAAATAAATGCGTGAGAAAATGAATCTATGACGTCGATATTTTTTTTTTAGTCAACCTCGTTTTCGAAATTATTGGGAAGCGTCCAGAAGCAGGTATGAAAGTTTTATGAAAAAGGAGGTTAAAGTTAAAAGGATTGTTTTGTTACTATATTTATGAGAAACATCGTCATAAAAGCTTTTTACTCGTAATGGAACTTAAAAATTGAATTTTAATGTGATGTCCTACATTCATTTGTAGAAAGAGGTTATAAGTTATGTTATGAAATGCAACGCTTAATAAAAAGAATATTGTCCAGTTAAACTGTTGACATTGAGCTCACAGGCTATACCCACTAATTGCACATTACAGCCTTATATTTTCAAGGGTTAATTCCGTTCGAAAAAAAATTAAGAAGGGGAAACAGCTCTCCCTTTTCCCATTTTTTATACTTAATCATTGAACCTCCTAAATTATCAAGGACATGCTTTATCATATAAAAAATCTATATCCAAAATTCAGAGTAAATCGGTAAATTCTTAATAAAAACCATTTATATAATTTAAGAGGAGTTATCCCTCTCTTTTATATAATTAACCATTAAACTTCTAAAACTATTCAGAGATTTAAACGAAATCTGACAATTCTGCATGAAAAACCCATTTATATAAATTAAGGGGAGGGGCATTAGAACCCCCGTTCCCCCTGTTTATACTTATCCAATGAACACCTAATACCAATCAAGGAAGGGCTTCATCAGAATGATCCTATGTGTAAATTTTGAACAAAAACTAATATTTCTGCATGAAAAAACATTTATATCAATTAAATGGGAATCGCCTTATCAGGATATACCTATATGCAAAATTTCAAGTGGATGGGATATTTTTATCATGCGTTATCGCGTTACGCACGTACGCACGCACGCACGAACGAACGAACGTACATACATAGAGAACGAGCTGGCACATAAGTTCTCAGGCTATGATAGCCTGTGAGCTAAAAACTGACTTTTGTAAAAAGGCATAAAATAATAATTGTAGACATTAAGAAAAATTTTCTTGCTTTCTTTTTTTTCTTCCTTATATTTTTATTTGTGCGGTTAATAATTGTCCCGATTTTGTTATAATAAATCAAAAAAAAGTCCAAGAATAATGCTTATGTAATATTGATTTTGACAAGACATGAGAAATAAAAAAAGATTTCACTTTGTATTTGCAGCTTCCTTACATTACACCATTTCGATTTCTTCAACATTGATTTGGAAAATATGTATGTATATATTTTTTTTTCAAATCAGATTTTTTCATACTAATTTTATTTTATTTTTAATTAAAATTTTCAACAAGAGTTTTTTTTTCATTTATTTGATTTGATTTTGTTTCATTTTTTCCAAAACTATCCTAATCGAGTGCAGGCCGAATAAGGAAGATTAATCGGTTTACACTTAACATAATGTGAATAGTTCACCATTAGTTTTCTGTGAATATGCGATAACGAAATTAAAACTTCTTCAATGAATACATAACTAAATAAAATTGCATTAATAAAACAAATTTAACGCACATGTTACCGAATTAGCGATTAAATACCTGGAACTATCAGAATAAAAATGATTAATGCGCCTTTGTGTTTTTGATGTGCAATAAAAAATAATGTAAAAATTGTGCAATTTTTAAGACAAAAAACTTTTCATATAGTACATTCTGTAATAAAAAGACCCTGACCCATGGTAATATATATCTTAAACTAGTCGTTGGGGGCCACCGTAATACTTACCCATCATGGATATGCATAATATAAAATATGAAAATAAAACATGTGTAAAATATTTATAAAATGCACTGCAATTCCAAAATAAAATTTAAACGCAAATTTAAATCTATACTAATAAAATCCGTGCGCCTCTGTCTGTCTGCTTGAAGCCGATTACAGTTCGCAACGCGGGCGCGTTGGAAGTCGCGAGAGGTGTCTTTCGATTGGAAATATTCAAGGGAAGTCATTTCGGGCATTTTCGAGACCGTGGGACCAAAATTAAAAAAGTTATGAATTAAAAACCCCTTGGGAATCGGAACGAAAAATGTCCCAAATCCCAAACGGCGCTCAAACGGAGCTCCGAGGCAGAACACTGCGCTACCTTGCGGTAATGAACCTGAACTTTTCCCCTTTGGCTAAAAGAAGAAACAGCCGAAAATCGGTTTTTCTACCGGCGCTAATTGCGTTTTTTTTGCGCGTTTTTTCTTAAACCATCATGCAGACAGTTTTTAAAGTAGAAAAAACTGATTACATATTCAGAATCTGCGTAAAAATCTGCTTCTGATGAATTAAAAAATACGGAAAAATGTCTTAAGGGCGCGTAGTGTCCACCGTGCAAAACCAAATATTTTTAACGGGACTATGGGCGCGAAGCGACCATAGTTCCGATCCACAATCTTTTTTTTTTCAAGTGCACGTGGCCCACAGTGCGAAATCACATATTTTTAACGGGACCATGGCTCTTTAATTTACTTTTTTTGTGCTTGAGGATTCGAACACCAAGACTTGCTTATTAAATGAATTTTTTTGCTTATTATATACTGCTTAATACCGAGGTTCGTTTGGAAAAAGTGGCCCAGCTAGCGGGCGTAGCTCGCTAGTAGTTTTAATATGCATAGACTTGCTTTATTAATGAATTGCTGATGAGCCAGATTCGACAAATTATATAAAACGCCAAAATACTCAAGTAATACCGGATTACGTAAAAGAAACATCTTTATAACTCTAAAAATAATAATCATATTAACTAACAATTTATTGCATCGGATGAAGCTTCTCATTTCCAATTAAAATATATCTTTTAATTGAAATTTCATTGAAATACAGGGTCATGAAAAATCAAAGAATGCGGAAAAAAGGATTACACATATCTCGGCAACTAATAATTCGATCGACTTCATTCTTTATGCAAAATTTGTGTTATTTTATTGCCTTTTACATCCATTCTTTAAAATAAAAAAAATTCGAAAATTTTTATATACTTTTCATCAGAATGAATTTTTCGAGAGTTCGAAAAAAATAGTTCCGGATTATCGAGGTTACTGATATTAAATAGGCTTCGTTCTATTCTTACATATTAAGTACATACAGAATTTCAAGTCTCTATCTCAATTTGTTCGGGAGATAGAGCGTTTACAGACAGACAGACGGACGGCAAAAAATGTTTTCAAAAAAATATGTTTTTGGGAATCTCCAGTATCTGAAACGTGTAAATCCGCCAAAAAAGTTTTTTCGATTTTCAAAACGATTGCAAGACTTACCCTAAACTACGTATGATGGGTAAGTAAAACCGTAGATATAACATAAACAACAGATATTTTGTAGTTTACTTTAATTTAATTCTAATACAGAAAAAAAAATTGCATAATCCGATGTATATTTTTGATGTAGATTCAATATGCCGCTTTTTGACAGTTTGAAGTTAGTTGATATCACCGTCGAAATATCAATACTCCAAGAATGCAGCTAAACGTGACAGGGGAGGTGCGATATTGGAACGGCTCCAAGAACTAAAATGGCCTCTTTTTCAGGCAATAAATGCGTAAGAAAATGAATCAAAGGTGTTACTATTCTTTTATATATCCTTTCAGAAATTATTGGGAAGAGTCCAGAAGATTCAAAGTTCTCTGTAAAAGAAGCTTAAAGTAAAAAAAAAGGTTGTGTTGTTAATATACCTACGAGAAACATCATATAACAGATATTTTTACTTGTTGTAAAACTTAACAATTCAGTATTAATGTTGTATTTTACATTTAGTTGAAAGAACTTGTTCGGACAAAATATGTAGGATAACGTTTATTTTTTGTAAAAAAAGAGAGAGATGTAATGTATGAATATGTATATTTTTTCTTTTCTTTTTCCTTTTCTTTTTCTTTTCATTTTCAGTTTTTTATTTAAATTTTTAGCAATTTGTAATGTTTAGCTGTTATGAGTTCTTCTCATTTTCTTATTTTAAAGCAAAAATATGCCCATGAACAATGCTTACGTCATATTGATAGTAGCTACTCATGAGGATTAAACAATGAGTTGACATCATTTTTTTTCTCTCCCATACATTGAACATTTTAATTTTTTTCAACATGATATTAGAAAATTCTTTTTTTCAAATATATATATTTTTTAAATCTCATCTCAACTTAATGACATTATTTCGTTTGTGAAATTGTTTCTAGCAAGCGTTTTTTATTCCAAGTATATACTAATCTCGTGTAGGCAAAATAAGGAACATTTATGGGGTTCAATTAGCACATTATAAATAATTCTCGATTATTTAATTATTTTCCAAGTAATAAGGTGGTCTGGTGTAATAACGCCAGGCGGGGTAATAACGCCAAGTGCTAATATTTTGCATAATTATGAAATAATATAGTAATTGACACCCATGTGCTCTGCGGAGAAGGGCTTTGAGTCATATAAATCATATAAAACAGCTTGAAGTTAATTTGTTTCATTTTTAGGTCTTATTGTTTTTACAAGCAACTAAAATTAACGCTTGATCTAAAATTTGCGAGATACGTTTTGTGATGTGAAGACTATTTTTTTTTGTCCGGAAATAGTTTGTTAATTGCATAAATTTGTAGTACATTTCATGGACTTTCAAAATATTTTCAAAGATTTTGGATATCTTCTCGAGATAATTTGTAATTTAAAATGTACAGCGCAATAACTATAACGGGATAATAACGCCAATCCTTGGCATTAATACCCCGGTTGATTCCCTACAGTGGCCGAGCTACATCCTAAATACTGAATCAAATAAACGCAGTTAAAACTGTGCAATGTTTCTAATAATTCTATTTAAGCGGTCCTTTTTAAGCAAAAAGAAGCTCACGGTCTGATAGTCTTCTGACTCATCCTCCCCCCTACATTACACCTTTATTTTTCTTACACTTTCACAAAAAATTGAACATTTTCAATAGCTTAGAATGCAGTTTGTCAATTTCTAAGTTTGTAGAGTTTGTATTTTTAGAATTGGGCAATCTAGTACATGCAATTATTCCATCTTATTTCACAGTTTTGTTTGCATGGCGTTATTACCCATATTGGTGGGTAATAACGCCAAATAGCATTGGCCAAGAAATCACGCCATTACATTTTATGAATACATAGAGTCAACAAAGAGTTGCTGCATCGAATCATATATTTGTTTGAAAAATACAAACTAAAACTGAGCCGTGAAAATTGGTAGAACCTTAACGTGGCGCTATTACCACAGGGTACCCTATGTGATAACGGAAATAAAATTTCTTCAAAATATATAAATAAATCAAATAGTATAGATAAGACACTAATATAAACCAAATGTGACTGAATTATGAGCTTAAATGATTGTAATTATCGTAAAAGACTAAAAGACTAATGCTCCTTTGTGTTTTTAATATGCAATCAAAAAATGATAATAATGAAAAAAGTTATTAAATTTTAAATCCAAAAAATAAAAACACTATTCATTCATGGTCTGTAATTAAAAAAAGTCCAAGATGCATGGTAATGTATATCATAAAAACATAGATATAAAATAAAAGAATTTACAGTGGTAATTATATAATTTGTAGTAAAACATATTTTACGTTTTGCTTTAATGTGCGAAAACAAATGTGATAATAAAAAATACAGATGTTTTAAAACTTTATCTCATTTGACAGATTGTGTTTTGTTTTTAAAATTATTTTGGAGCAAGAATTTTTATTATAGTCCTAATCGAGTACAGATAAAATAAGGAAAATGAATCAAGTATACTTAACACAGAATGCAAGTAATTTGCCGTTAGTTTCCGGCTAATATGCCATACCGAAATTATAACCTATACAATATATATATCTAAAAAAAATACTCTAATTAAGACACAAATTTAACCCAAATGTTACCGAATGACGCGTTTTAATACTTGAAAATAATTTAAAAAAATCAAAGATGGATGGTATAAAATAGATTCGTATTCGTAGATGCATGTAGTATGTAGATACATTCGTAGATGCAACATAAAAAACATATGATTAACAGTTTTCTTTTATGTATGAAAAAATAGCACAAATTACATTAATTATCTGCAGCCTAATGCGGAAAATAATACATTATGCGAAAAATAATTTTGATGCAGATTAAATGTTTCGCTTTTCTGACAGATTGAATTAGGTGTTAACAATCTCGAAATATCAATACTCTTATAATACAGCTAAACATGAGGGGGAAGGTGCGATATTGGAACAGCTCCAAGAACTAAAATGGCCTCCTTTTCAGGCAATGGAATAAATGCGTGAGAAAATGAATCAGTATTGTCGATTTTATTTTTCTACCTCTTTTCAGACATTATCGGTAAGCGTACAGAAGCAGGTATCAAACATTTATGAAAAAGATTTTAAAATAAAAATATTGTGTTGTTAATATACATAAACAAGGTGTTTCTAAACTACTGGGCAAAACTTTAAGGGGTGATAGTATACATCAAAACAAACAATATTAAATTGGAAACCAAGGGTCCCAAGCGTTTTCCAAAGGAGATAGCCGCCATTAAAGTTTAGGGACAAAAATTTCAAATAAACATAAAAAACGGAAAAATCGGTCGATTGATTTGCGGTTTTCACTAAAATTATTCTTTATGTTGGCATTTTCTTGAAAATAAATTACAAAGCTAAATTTCAAAAAATGACGATAGAGGGGCGCTTTAGACTTTGGAGTAACGAAAAACTATTTTTTACCGTTATTATTTGCATCTCGTTAAATCTTTTTAGAAGCTTAGACTTAAATTTTGCGCAGATAATCTGAATCGTTGGGAGTGGTTAATTAGCGCAAACTGAACTGTGTTCAATGGGGGTGGGGAGGTTCAAATTTCAAGTTACCATAAAAAATGAAAAAAAAATGGTTGATTCGTTTACGGTTTTCGCCAAAACTATTTTTATGCCAGTATTTCCTTGAAAATAAATTTTAAAGATAATTTTCAAAAAATTCTGTTACAGGGTGCCTTAAACTTTAGAGTAACCAACAACTATTTTTAACTGGTATTTTTTGTATCTAATATATGCTTGTAAAAGCTTATAGTTAAAATTTGAGCTCAAAATTTAAATCGTTGTGCATAATTATGTAGCGCAAAATTGAACAGTGTTCGAGGGGTGGGGAGAATAACATTGCAACTCTTAAACACAGTTCAGGTTGCGCTTCTTAAACCCTAACAACTATTCAGAATTTGAGCTCAAAATTTAAGTCTAAGCTTTTGCAAGCATTTAATAAGATGGAATACATAACGGTTAAAAATAGTTGTTGGTTACTCTAAAGTTAAGGGCACCCTCAAACGAATTTTTAAAAAATTATCTTTAAAATTTATTTTCAAGGAAATACTGACATAAAGAATAGTTTTAGCGAAAACCGGAAACAAATAGAGCAAATTTTCCTTTTTTTATAATGATTTTAAATTCGAACCTCCCCACCACCATTGAACACAGTTCAGCTTGCTCTACTTAACCACTCCCAATGATTCAGATTTTCTGCGCGAAGTTTAAGTTTATGTCTAAGCTTCTAAAAAATTTAACGAGATGCAAGTAATAGCGGTAAAAAATAGTTTTTCGTTACTCCAAAGTCTAAAGCGCTCTCTATCGCCATTTTTTGAAATTTAGCTTTGTAAATTATTTTCAATAAAATACCGACATAAAGAATACTTTTAGAGGAAACCGCAAATCAATCGACCAATTTTCCCGTTTTTCATATTCATTTGAAATTTGAACCCTCTAAACAAGTTCACTTTGTGCTATATAACCACTGACAACTATTCAGATTTTGAGCTCAAAATTTAAATTTAAGCTTTCGAAACCATTTAATGAGATGCACAAAAAAAAAAAAAAAAAAAAAAAAAAAAAAAAAAAAAAAAACAGTTGATCGTTACTCCAAAGTCTAAAGCGCCCTCTATCGGCATTTTTCGAAATTTATCTTTATAATTTATTTTCAAGAAAATACAAACATAAAGAATAGTTTTAGTGAAAAGCACAAATCAATCGACCAATTTTTCCGTTTTTTATGTTTATTTGAAATTTTGGACCCTAAATTTTAATGGCGGCTATCTCCTTTGGAAAACGCTTGGGACCCTTGGTTTCCTATTTAATATTGTTTGTCTTGATGTGTACTATCACCTCTTAAAGTTTTGCCCAATAGCTTAGATACACCCTGTATACATATATATATAGTCCCCATTTTCTTATTATAAAGCAAGAAAAATGTATATAAGTATAGTACCTGTACCCTATATGGACACCTTAAGGAAAATGTATTTTTTTTCACCCCCATGTCCAAATCAGAGGACTCCAATAATGTGTGTCCACTATCCTTGGACTATTGACTATGATTATTAAAATTAGCGACCTTGTAATTATTCTGGTTTAATTTATATGATAAAAACAAAAAAATGTTTACAAGTGTCCATATAAGGAACTACCTGTCCCTATTATGGACAGGTGTTTCCTTACTGACTTTCTACACAGTGTGTATGGAAGAGCTTCTTTTCCAAGGGATTTTAGAGGAGAAAGAATTAAAAAAAATGTATGTTAAAGTATTCGAAGGAGGAGGGGGGACAGTAAATATATTTAGAACATGCATTTTCGAAAGGGGAGGATCATTTTCGGCTTTTACCCTTCGAAGACGCATGCAGAGCCCCTTAGTTACTAATATTATGAAATAATATTGTTGGTTTTACTTAGCTTTATAGCATCTGTCTGCGAATTTACATCTGTTATTACCCAGTCCTCATAGCATGGACAAATAGAAACTTTTTCACCATGGGCAGTAAGTCCCCTACAATCCTCATGAACATATCTGCCACATGTGATGCATGGCCGCATGTTTGAAAAAGCATCAATACTGCAAAAGAAGCAGTACCAGCTCTCTTTTGTTGAGGAAGTCATACCATTGGTGCCTATGATTTCGCCAACAGATATCCTGCTGGTGGGAGGGCTTCTTTTTATTTTTCTGTAAGGGTTTTTTGGAGGAAGGTTTTGGGGGGATTGTTCAGATGGCATCTTGTTGAACAAAGATTTTACCCCTTTGATGCCTTTTCAATTTATTGCTTGGCAACGTTGAATTTTCTTCTTTCTTACAGTTGTAGTCAATGGGGACATAAGCTGCCCTTATTGGGAACCGGGCGTAGTTTTACTAAATCTAGTAACAAATGAATAAGGAAAATATTTTTAAGCAAAATATGCAATAGCAATCGAAAATATGTTTTTTTAGCTTTCTAAAATACTCCACTTTTCAACATTTAATGAAATTTTACCATATCTAATAAGAATTTAAGCTTATAAGTAATTAAGATCAGCACATCTCGAAACAACAGGTTGCCTCTTAAATGGCGAACAGTGCGCTTTTTTACACTTTCCAGCCTTAATTATCTTTTCAACTGCTTTTCTTCACGAAAATGTTGAGCCATCTCTCGATTAAAATTTTTACCTTTAAAAATATTAGGGGTGTCCATATTGAGAGCCCTGTCCATATAGATTACAAATACCTTAATGCTTAAATTATAGTAATAGTAACTGCAGTTGAGAAATGAAAATATGATTCGACTTCGTTTTTGTCAATTTTATAAATAAAAAAAATCTTGATTTCAACAACATAATGTTAAAAAATATGTTTTTTTTTTTTTTTTTTTTTTTTTTCAAAAGCAGAATTTTATTTCAATTTGAAGATTTTGTTTTGTTTTTAAAAGAATTGTCGAGCAAATGTTTTTTTATTACAAACATATCCTAATCTCGTGCAGGCAAAACAAAGCAGATTAATTGAGTTTACTTTGTGCAACGTAAATAATTCTCCATTATTGCATTATTTTTTAAGTAATATGCGATAACGAAATAAAAATCCATTTGAATTATATAAGTAAATAAAAGACAATAAATAAGAAACAAATATAAAGAACATGTGACCGGATTACGCGCTTACATACCTGAAACTATCTTAATAGGGCAATTCCATGAGCACATATCGTGTAAGTCGCATACTACAATTTCGGATATCAGTATTTTAGAACGGAAAATGTGACTTATTTTGTCAGAGATATTTCAGGAGATTATAAGGCCATGCAAATTTTTTGAAAATGACTGATTGATTTTAAAATGTAATAACTTGCAAACGGTGACAGCTATTTAAAAAATTTTTGCAGGAGGGTTATGTAAAATGTCAGGAGTTTTTTTACCGTAATTTTTGATTTTAGTTCGAATTTCAAACAATAGGTGGTGCTGACGGCGATTGAAGGCCAGGTCGACGCCTCACTCAGCACTGATCACCTGGCCTTCAATCGCCGTCAGCGCCACCTATTGTCTGAAATTCGAACTAAAATAAAAAATTACGGTAAAAAAACTCCTGACATTATACATAACCCTCCTGCAAAAATTTTTTAAATAGCTGTCACCGTTTGCAAGTTTATTGAATTTTAAAATCCATCTGTCATTTTTGGGACACCTGGTACATGACAAGTGCTGATTGATATACCCAGTAAAAAAAGACTAAAGCCTTTTCGTGTACTTAATATGCAATCGAAAAAAAAGAGTGTAAACAAAAATAAAATTTTTAAATGAGAAAAAAATACCTACGGTCAAAATAAAAGAGATCGTAGATGAATGGAAATTTATTTCTTAAAAATCATAGATATAAAATAAAAAACACTTATTTTGCCGTTTAATTTAACGTGCGTAAATAAATATAGAATAAAGTATAAATTCCATTTTTTATCTGCAGTCTAATGCAGAAAAAACTGCATGATACGATAAATAATTTTGATGTAGATTAAATGTGTCGTTTTTTGACAGTTTGAAGTTAGGCGATAACATTCTCGAAATATCAATACTCTTGGAATGTAACTAAACGTGAGGAGAGAGGTGCGATATTGGAACGGCTCCAAGAATTAAAATGGCCTCCTTTTCAGGCATTGAAATAAATGCGTGAGAAAATGAATCTATGATGTCGATATTTTTTTCTGTCTCTTTTTCGAGATTGTTGGGCAGAATCCAGAAACAGGTATCAAAGCTCTCTGAAAAAGAAACTTAATGTAAAAAGATTGTTTTGTTATTATATTTATGCGAAACATCATAATAGAGGGTGTATAATATTTTTATTCCCAGTGAAATTTAAATTAATGTATTATTTTCTAAAACATAGTTAAAAGATTCATTTTTGTAAAAAGTGATGAAGCCAGAAATTTACAATTTATGGAATATTTTTTAGCATCTACATAATGTGCTATTGTGTGCTGTCCTCATTTTAAGACTTTTTTTAAAATCCGGAAAGATTTTTATATATGTATTCTAAATAGCATTTGAAGACTAGTTTAAATACGTTATATATGAAATTTTATATTTTGTTAGACTATTTATTTCTTATATTCGTCATTAATATTTCATTATTAATCTTGGTTAGAAAATTGTGGATTAATCATTTCCTCAAAACAATCAGAAATGAAACGTAATACACTAAATTAGTCTTATTTTACCATATTAATTTTTTATACTTACAAAACGATGCAAGTTTAATTTGAATAACAAAATATATAGGACAATTTTATGTAATAAGTTAACAAATTACTTTTTACTAAAACACACAATTATATTTAAATATAGCCATAATTGTAAAAAAAAGAATAAGAATGTATTAAATAATTGCATTAGAAACCTCATTTAATAAATTTTTAGCAGGATAATATATGAAAAAGAAATCTTACACATAAAGATAAGTATAATATTTCAATGAATTGCGTTACACACGATGATCAATGCGTTCAAATGTTTATGCGTGTATTTCTTAGTACATAGCAACATTAAGGCTGTTTCATCAACAATAATGTTAACGTGAATGTAAACAAATTTATATAATCAATATAATTATACAAGCACTACTTATGTGTAGAAACTCATCAAACTTTATATAACAGAACCTCATTTTTATTAAGAACTTTACTAAAACACCATGCAATTATTGTATGGCGTATGATGCGCTTTTTCTCGTATAGACCTGAAATTATTCAGGCGACATTTTCGTAATACGGTAAAATATAAAGTTCATGCTCACTAGCAGAACGCAAACAGCAATTATTTTCCGCTATAAATATCATATACACCATGTGTAATTCGTCGCGTTCATACTTAACGCCATCTAGGGAGCTAATTTTTAAACAGTAATTTTTGTATCAACTTGTTTTGTATCAAAAAATATATAAGTAAGATAAAGTACATAAAAAATTGTTTGCAGTTTCTTCCTTAAAAAATATATAATAGTAATAATTGTCTATTAGATTTATTGAACAGATTTGCATTTGATTTACACATATTAAAAGTTTCAAAAGCCTCGTGTTATGGATGCTACTTATGGATTGAAATATATTCTTTGTTTAATGACAAAAACAAAAATTATATTTAGAAACAGTAGCCTTTAAATATTTATTTTTTTATAAATAAAGAAATTTAATTTTTTTCAAGAAATTAAAATATTCTAAATTGTATATATGATTATGTAAAAAACCCGGTCCTTTAAACATGTTGCAGTGATTTCTGAAACACGTTAGGTTAAATTTTCAAAGTTTTTTTTCTCTTTTACAATTATTTTGTTATTATCAGACAATTTGACTAGTGTACATAAAATGACACATTAACTAGCTATGAATAAAGCCATGTTATTTAACGTTTTATTACTGTCGTAATGTACAATTTTTTTTCTTATGTTTGCAAATTTTTTCTTAAACAATATATGGAATCTTGCAGCAATATTTAATTAAATTCAAAGTTTTCAAAATGTATTTACTGTTAGCAGAAATTTGATTTCATTTCACTTAACGAAGATATTAGAATGATGCGCAAACTAACAAGAGCCGTCCACGAAATTCCACACAAATCTAAGCTAAATTTATAGATAGATTAAAGATCCAATCTGTGTGTCATTATCATTCAATGAATGAACACAGATATATTTGGATTTACGTTTTAAATACGAACGATCTTTTATTGCTAGAATTGTTTAGATGGCGATAATGCAATTTTTAAAATGCATATTACTTTTTATGTTATACACATTATTCTATGCGTCTTCAGTCGGTGTCCGGCTGGCAACTGACCTAATTATTTTATACTAAAATGTCTCATATACCGATATTTTTCTTCAATTAAACAAGACTATCATTTTCAAACTAGAAGATAGCTCGTCAAAATGACGTGTAGGCATTTTTATATGGGTGATAAAAAATTACAACAGATGTGGTCAATCACAGCCACTTTAGACTTAAATAATTTTGAAAAATACAGCGATTAAACGTGGGGGGGTGGGGGGAAATCTCAAAAAAAGAAAGAAAAATTAAACAGAAATCTACATTCAAAACTATAACAAAACATTCTGGTGGATTGGGGGAGGGGTGTAATGAACAAATGGTAAATACACAAATTTTAAAAGAAGAGTGTAAGGCGAAAAATCAATTATTAGAATGAGAGA
Source organism: Maratus speculifer (assembly GCA_964019185.1). Taxonomy (NCBI): domain Eukaryota; kingdom Metazoa; phylum Arthropoda; class Arachnida; order Araneae; family Salticidae; genus Maratus; species Maratus speculifer. Next base: position 430,106,055 of record OZ025291.1, read on the forward strand.
AGCGAATCCTCTACTTGGCCACTCAAATTACATTTTGTCGTACACTTTGCAAAAAAACTATTCAATATTTTAACTACAAATTAAACACAAAAATAAATTATGATCTGTAGATTTGCAGAATATATTTTTTTTTACAGTAAAACGTTAAAAAATTTATTATTTTAATTAATTTATTTTACATGCATTTCAATACGGACGCATTTTAGCAAATAAATAAAAAATGAAACGCGTATATTTTCAGAAAAAAATATAAATCATGGAGTAAGTAATAATAGATAGAATCATGATTAATTTAATAATTAAAATATGTTTTCATTATTCAGCAAAATCGTTTGCACAGATGACACTTAAACATTTTTAAAAAATTGTATTGTGGAATTTTTTTCTTTGTAAAGTGGCAACAAAAGAATCGTAAACAAATAAAATTGATTGTTAAATTTGTTATATAAATGAAAAATTAAAAGAATTGAAGCGTGAAGTTGTTGCCTCGATTCAAGCTCTTTATAAATGTACTAAAGCAAAGTTGGCCGATTCAGAAACGAGAAATTGACTTTAACCATTTCTTACTTTATCATTTGGATCTAAAGTAAAGTTACGTTCTTATTTGTGGACCGAAAAAGATTTAGTGAACGGGACATTAGACTTTGTTGCACGTAATAAAGAAAATCACAAGATATCGCGACACAAGATATCACCAGATATCGCGAATAATCATGGATAAATTTGAATACTACAATAATTTAACTTATAAGAATTGGAGCGTACCAATAATTAAATTCTAGAAAAATGGAAGAAGAAAATTTCTAGAAAATTGCTCAAGGAAAGAAATTCTTCTGCAGTTAGCTTTTGCTGTTACAATTCATAAATCCCAAGGTTTAACATTAGATGAAGCAGTTATAGATATTGAGGATATATAGACACCAGTTGGCTTTAATACGTGCGTAACATTGTCGAGAGTGAAAATCCTTCAAAATGAAACATTCAATAGGAAATTTTCCTTACGAAAAATTCTACAATATCAAAAATTCTGATACGCTAACATGTATAATAATGAAGAAATTAGAAAAAAAAAGTTTTACAGTTAAAAATTCATAGTATCAACGAGAGCAGATTTCAAATGTTTTTCCAGAAAATAGGATTTTGACGAAGTAACTTTCTTCAAGCTCTCTTCAAATATATTATTCTAAAATACCTATCAAAGATTATTTGATGTTAATTACAAAGATTGTAAACATGCATATTTCAAACAACTTTAAAAAACACAAGTGGTTACTGGAAATTATGAAAACATCTTTAAAAGAGCTTTTAGTTGAAAATTTAAAAATATTTTGTAAAAGTTTGCTTCGAAAATATTTTATTATGCCAGTCTTACATCATAAATAAAAAATTAAAATGCGCCAAAACATAAAATAACGTTTTTGTTTAATAAAGATGCAAAAATAATATTAAAAAATATTTTTATTTCAAATATCAGTTTTATAAAATAATGCTTCGCGAATCCAAACAAAGCATGGCTTTTGCTAGTAAAAATATATAGTGAAACTACAGCCAAAAATATAAAAATACTGAGTAAAAATAATGAAAATATCTAAAATGTATAAAGAAAATTTCCCAATTTGGCCATTTCCATACGAATATGCAAGGGTAGCCAAATTCTTAATTGAATGGGTGAAATATTGGCTTAGAATATGCAACTAATGAATTTCACTCACAAAATTATAGTAACTATTTCACAAAAAAACATGAAAATTAGCATTAACAATGTTATTTTAAAACATTTGTGAATTAACTGTTTTACGCCATGCCTTGCCCATGTTATGGTGTAAAATACGTAAAATACTCAGATGTAAAACTTCAATTTTTTAGCAACTTAACTCGATTCTATCACACAATTAGATCGTTAATGCACTTTCAGATTTTGCATGTTCTATCAACTCATGAATTGCAACCTTTTCACAGGGAATATAAAACCTGCAAATTCTATATTTACCAATATTTTCACTGTTGTCAAAAATACGTTTGTTTACAAGAAAGCAACTAAATTCAACGTGGTTGTGTGATTACTCAGATGACAGGAAGTTTGTTTGTGACATGCCTGTATGTTACAGAAGTCCAGTGAATGCAATTTATAATATTTATATTTTGATGAAATCAATGCTTGTGTTTTATGCAAATCTGTTGTCTGAAAATCTATTAGTATATGTCAATTTATTAAAACTTAGTTGAAAACGTACAAAAACAATTCCCCCCCCCTCTTGAAAAAGAAGGAAAAAAGAACTTGTCATTTGTGCAACAAGAAACAATTTGAAATACGACGAAAAACACAAACTAAGCATAAAACAGATTATCACAATTAAAAAATGAAAATAAAACTAAAGATAATTGTTCAAAATATCATGTACCCATACGTTTCCGGTAAATGTACAAAACTTCTAACCATGTTTTTCAAGTAATGCATACAATAAATTGGATTAGATAAATCAGTAAAATTAGTAAGTAACATGTTTTTTTAATAGTATAATCTATTTTTAATGTTTATAAATCTAAATTTATTTATGTTTAAAATATATGTTGAATATATAAGCGGTTCTAGGTATTCCGAAAATCCCGCGGTTCTAGGTATTCCGAAAATCTCGCGGTTATAGTGTTAAAAATCTTAGGTATAACAAAAAAAAAAGCATTCATTTTACGGTTCACTTTATTGTGCGAAACCAAATATAAAACGAATTCCGTTACTTATCTGCAGTCTAATGCCGAAAAAAACTGCATGATACGATAAATAATTTTGATGTAGATTAAATGTGTCGTTTTTTGACAGCTTGAAGTTAGGTGATAACATTCCCGAAATATCAATACTCTTGGAATGCAGCTAAACATGAGTGGAGAGGTGCGATATTGGAATGGCTCCAAGAACTAAAATGGCCTCCTTTTCAGGCATTGAAATTAATGCGTGAGAAAATGAATCTATGATGTCGATATTTTTTTCTGTCTCTTTTTCGAAATTATTGGGCAGAATCCAGTTCTCTGAAGAAGAAACTTAATGTAAAAAGATTGTTTTTTTATTATATTTATGTAAAACATCATAATAGAGGGTGCATAATATTTTTATTCTCAATGAAATTTAAATAATACAATAGTAAAGTATAGTTTTACATTCCGTTTTGCAAAAGACCTCGCATGATGGAGCCTTTAAAGCAAAATTTAAAGATTAATTTTTGTAAAAAAGTGATAGACAGAAATTTACTATTTTAGTAATGGGATATTTTTTAGCATGTACGTAAATGTTCATTATCTGTAGTTCCCATTTTCAGACTTTTATAAATTCCATAAAGATTTTTTTCTATATATTCTACAGAGCGTTTCAAGACTAGTTTAACTAGGTTATACGTGGAATTTTGTATTTTATTATACTATCTTTTGCTTACATTCGTCATTAATATTCCATTATTAACACTAGAACGCCCGCGGGAGTCGCTTCGACTCCTGTCTGTTTTAGAAGAGATAAATATATACAAAACACATGAAAATGAGTATAAGCGCGTAATATAACACTTACATTTGTATTTGAGATTCATATATATACATTACATATATATATATATATATATTACAAATGGAAGAATAATATTAATATGCACAGTTTTAAGAAATTAGTAATTTTTATCAAAACAAATATACTCACATAATCTTTTGAAATTAATTATCTGACAAGCATGATTTACAAGTATAGTTTGTTTTGGCTAAGCATTTTCCGCAAACCATTTTCTTACATGTTATGCAATCTTTGAAAGTCATATTGCCTTTACACAGTTTTACTTCGCATTTTCTTCTCTTTGGGGATCTTGTTTCTGATGACTCATCCGTGAAACATTTTCGTGCGCAAATCTCGTGCGTTTTTATTTTTAGCAGATATATAATTTTGACGCAATTCATCTGCTAATAACTGAATAAATGCTTGTCTGCTTAGCTTTGTTTTTCCAGTAACTTCTTTGTAAATGATCCACGCATTTATTGCAGCCAAATCCAAGACGTTGTAAAAAGTATGCACAGGCCATCTTCTTGAAGGTGCCTTCACCGAATATTTCCTAGCCATTTGATCAATAATGTCAACCCCAGATTTAGTTTCATTATAATATCTAACAGTTTCTGGGGTCTTCTTTTCGTTATTTTCAACATTAATGGATGGGTGCATCGTGCTGAGAATGATAACATTTTTACTTCTCTTCCCTTGATACACAGTGAGAGTAGCATCTGTTTCTTCATGTTTTAGAAATTTTGTCTCGTACAATTTATCTTTCAAAACTTTCAGTGATTTTGGAATTTCTCTCTTACTTTTTTTCACAGTACCTACCAAACTAGTTCCTTTCTTTTTCAGTTGTTCAGCCAAACGCAGTGAAGTGAAATAATTATCCACTGTGACATTTATTCCTTTGTTTAGAAACGGCTGCATCAATCGCATCACTACATATTCCGATAAACTTTGGTCCGACGGCCGTTCTTCACTTCTGCCTAAATAAGGGAAACCATTCAACATGTACTTCGTTCTAAGATCTACTGCAAGCCAAAACTTTTGTCCATATTTATCCGGTTTAGTAGGTATGAATTGCGTAAAAGGACAGCGTGTTTTGCTTGGGAATAACTGTTCATCTATTGTTACATTTTCACCAGGCTTGAAGCAGGCAATACAGTTTTCGATGAACCTATTCCATATATCAGATATCATTCCAAATTTATCCGATTTTAATCTCATAGATCTCGTAGATTTCAAATCAAATCTCAGAAATCGTACAATTTCACAAAATCTATTTCTTCCCAAAGTTTCAATGCAAAAATTTAAGCCCCATGTGTTTGACCACAACGAATGAATATCAATTCCATTTGCACCACATACACCTCGAGCATATAAAATTCCAATAAAGGCATAGAGCTCATCTAACGTAACTGTCCAATTATCGGTTTCAAGAACACGTCTTGCTTCTGCTTCTGTGCAATTTTTTATCTGTTGTAACATTTTGTTATCTACAAATAATAACCAGGCACTCAAAACACTTTCAGATTTTACGTTTTTTTTTGAAAAATAGTGGGACCAGTGGACTGACACATGACATTTTGCTTTGAATATCTTCCAGGACTTTTCTTATTTACAAACATTTTCCATTGCGTACCATCTGGAGCAAAATGAATTCCATCTTTATAAGATGCAGTATTTTCTAGATCTTCACTTTCATCGGAATCCGATGAAGAAATATTATCAATATTAATTTTATCAATTTCTTCTTCATATTCGGATAACTCACCGCCTTCAGATTCGTTATCTGAAAGCTCTCGTAATAAAGCAGCTATTTCATCCGGTGTTAAAACTTTTTTCCGCGACATTTTGCCGTTAATTCTTCTAGAAAAGAGCTATGCAGAGCCACTCAATTATAAAACGTAAAAGGATAAAACTTTACACGAAAAGACAGTCGAATAATGACACACAAAGAATTTCGCAAGCAGCAGGCAATTCTTTCCGCAGGTGCACGGCACTGACCATTTTTCTAAATAAAAGGGGTGGAAAGAAGGGAGGAACAAAAACATTTACACATCTGGTAACCGAGAAAATATTATAAATCCCAAGGTCATGAGACGCGAAAATAACGAGGGAATGTTACTTATCTTACGCTGGAGTCGTTTCGACTCCGTTGGGCGTTCTAGGGGTAGTAGCCTACTAACAATTTAGAAAATGTGATTATATTTTATAATTTTGTAAATAAATAGAGATTATAAAAATAATAAAAGTCACGGAAGGAAAAAAATATGAATCAAAATTTGTATGAGATATGTGCATTTAAGAGGCATTTGGAGTCGAAAGGACTCCATCGGGCGTTCTAGTGTTAATAATGGTTGCAAAACTGTGGATTAATCGTGTCCGTAAAAAAAAAAAAATAATAATAATAAATCGTAATTTATTAAATTAGCTTCTTTTACCATATTCATATATATATATATATATATATATATATTTGATTAACAGTATATATATATATATATATATATATACATATTTGATTAACAGTATATATAAGACAATTTTATGTATTAATTTAACAAATTACATTTTACTAAAACACACAAATATTTTTTAATGACGCCTTAATTGTGATAAAAGGAATACAAATTTATTAAATAATTGCATTAGAAACCCGATTTTATAAAATTTTAGCAAGATAATGTTTGGAAAAGAAATCTAATACATGAAGATATGTATAGTATTTCAATGAATTACGTTACACACGATGATCACTGTGTTTAAATGTCGATGGGTGTATTTTCTTAATACGTAGCGGCATTAAGATTGTTTCGTCAACGATAATGTTACCATTAATGTTAAATAAGTTCTATAATCAATATAGTCATATAACCAATATTTATGTGTAGAAACTCCTCATACTTTATATAAAATTATCTCATTTTTTAAAGAAGTTTACTAAACACCATGCAATCATTGTATGGCATATGATACGTTTTTCCCTATATAGACCTGAAATTATTCAATTGACATTTTTTTCTAGTTATATGGTAAATATAAAATTCATTCTAACCAGCAAAATGCAAACATAAAAAAATTTCCGCTATCTATATCAATATCATGTGCACCACTTATATTTAATCGTGTTCATACTAGCGCCATCTAGGAGGTCAAGTTTCGAACATTATTTTTTCATTTAATCCTGATTTTAAAAGTTTATAAGTAAGATAACGTACATAAAAATATGTTGCACTTTCTTCCTTAAAAAATAATTGCCTATTAGATTCATTGCCCAGATTTGCATTTGATTTAAACATAATAAAAGTTACCAAAGATTCGTGTTATGGATGCTACTTATGGATTGAAATATGTTCTTTGTTTAGTGACAAAAACGAAGATTAAGCTTAGAAACAGTGGCCTTTAAATATTTAATTTTTTTATAAATAAAGGCATTTTTTTTTCAAGAAATTGAAATATTCTAACATGTATATATGATTATGTAAAAAACCCGGCCCTCTAAACATGTTGCAGTGATTTCTGAAGCACGTTAAAATTTAAATTTTCAAAGTTTTTTTTTTTTTTTTTTTTTTTTTTTTTTTTTTTTTTTTTGTTATGTTTTGTTTTGTTTTCAGTTATTTTTTTTTTATTATCAGGCAATTTGACTTGTTTACATAAAGCCATTTTATTTAAAGTATTATTGCTGTCGTAATATACAATTATTCTTTTCTTAAATTTGCATATATTTTTCTTAAAAAATATGTGAAGTTATGCAGGAATATTTGATGAAATTTAAAGTTTTCAAAATGTATTTTCTGTTAGCATAAATTTGATTTCATTTCACTTTACGAAAATATCCGAATGATGCGTAAACTAACAATAGACGTCCGTGAAATTCCACACACAATTCTAATGTAGATTTATAGATAAATTAAAGGTATCAATCTATGTTATCATCATTCCATGAATGACCTAACATACTTTGGGGCAGGTATATGGATTTACGCTTTAAATAAGATCGATCTTTTATTATCATTTCCGGAAAATAAATTAATCTGAATTTCTTTTCCTTTTGTCAAATTTTCATTTTTTCCTTTCTTGTGTTGATCAAGTATGCATATATTTTCCACGAAAAAATAACGTCCTTATAAAATTTTATACCTATTTCTCCAGAAATCATATTTTTCATACTGAGCAAACATTTTTCTCAATAAACATTGAGTCGACTTTTTTTGTTAATTATTTTTTATAAAAATAGGAACTTAATCTTTTTTACTCGATATTATATTGGCTATAAGTATATATATATATATCATTGATTAATTATTTTTCCTTGATAGCAGAAGGCAAAAGTTTGAAAATTGTCCATTTTCATTTAAATAACCGCTATTTTGCATATATTTTTAAAATCTAAATCCGTATGTAACCTAGAGAGAATCTAACGCCCTTTTTATAATTTGGAGACCCGAGATACATGCGATTGTAGAAATATTAATTTGGATTGAAATTTCATTACATTTACCTGCAGGGAAGCTGCATTACACTAAATGTATTATTTATAATTAATGCACAAAATTTTAAATGTATAATTAAGAGGGGGGAACTAAAAGACGAGAAAAGGTAGCTTCCCCTCCCCCTTGATTTAGGTTAGGGTTTTTCGCGCAGAATTTACCGATTTGCTTAAAATTTTGGATATAGGTTCATTCTGATAAGACTTTTACCTGTTTGGTTTTGGGAATTCATTGTATATGTATAAACGGTTGACCGTTGGGATTACCCTTCTTAATTCAGATAAATATTTTTCCTTGCAGAATTAACCGATTTGCTTCAGTTTTTGAATAGAGCTTCATAGTGACAAGCTGCTTCCCTAATTACCTGTGGGGATATTTTGTTAAGCATAAAGTGGGTATTTGCGATTACTCCCCCCCCCCCTTAAATTTGATTTATGGGTTTTTTGCCGAAGTATCCGATTTACTTTTAATTTTAGATGTAGGCTCTTTCTGATAAGGCGAATCTCTGGATAGTTTTGGAAGTTTAATAGTTAAGTATAAAAGAGGGGATGAATTCCCTTAAATTGTATAAATGAGTTTTTATTAAGAATTTTCCGATTTGTTTTGAATTTTGGATATAATTCTTTTATATGATAAAACGTATACCAGATTAGTTTAAAGGGTTCAATGGTTAAGTATAAAATGGAGGGAGTTGTTCCCTCACCCTTAATATCTTTTTCGGACAAAACTAACCCTTAAAAATATAAGGCTCCAATGTACAGTTAATACGTGTAGCTTGTGAGCGCATTGCCATCAGTTTATTTGGGCAATATTCTTTTTATTAATTTTCGTTTGATTTTGTATAGCACGTTTTTATTTTAACCTTAATTTAAAAAAATAAGAAAACTGTTTATATTTATTTCTTTTTATTTAAAAAATTACTATAGATTCATGTTTAGGCATTTTTAGCAAATAAAATATCCAACCAATACCGACTATAGAAATAAATATACTGAAATTTGCATTTCTAAGTATTCAAAACAGCATTAGTTTTTCGTTATTTTTATTATTATAACACACGGTTTTAATTTAAATTTAGTTTAAAGCAGTACTAAGTGAATTACATAAAAGTTGTTACTTAAACAAATATGCATGCATTAATGTTTAGCATTTTCTGGAAAATAAATATATACGAGCACAATCAGCTAGATAAATAAATATACTGAAATTCGGCTTTTCGCCTACACAAAACTGCATACGTTAAAAAAAGTTTTATTTTAAACTTTGTTAGGCTGAACATGCATTGCATAATATTTCAATTCCTGCTTATATAAAACAATAAAATAGTAAGTCGTGTTTCATAATCAAGGCACTTAAAAAAGTACAATACAATCTACTAAAATAATTAATATACTAAATATATATTTTTGGATTAACTATTCAAAACAACAACATCAGTTATTTATAATTATTTATTTTCTTGTATCAAGATTGGGTTCCACCAGTGGCCGAGAGGTTCAGACCTCTTAACTGGTGGACCAGTCAGTGTACAGTACCAGTCAGTGTCAGTGACCCAGCAGGTGCTGGGTTCGAACCGAATTGTGGTCCTCGGGCTAATCGTTCGGAGTTTTCCGTGGTTTTCTTCGAACCTTGGATTTTCTTGTGTGAATGCGGATTAGGTTCCCTTAGAAAGACCCCCAGAGAGGGCACTTCACCCCACTTAGGGCCCATATCAATCGTGAAAGTAATTTGCTCTGATAAAATAAACCAAACCAAACCTATATCAATATTTATTTTATAAACTGAGCTTAATTATTGCTATTAAAGTTGCACATATTTCATGTTATAAATATCAGCATCAAATTAAAATATTATTTGGTAGAGAAATCACAGAGAAGTAGTTTTATATAATTTTTAATATTCTTAATTATATACAGGGTGATTCAGCTCGTCGGTGACAAACTTTAAGGATCGATAGAGCACACCTAGACGAACATTTTTGAATAGGGAATGTAGGGTCCCTGACGCGATGGTAAGGCGCTAGGCGCTTTCGAAAATTTGGGTGCCGAAATTCGAAACGTCATAAAAACTAGGGAAATGGTTAGATTTTCTTGCTTGTTGCGTCGAAATGATTCTGTTTGTTTAGACTTTCTTCAGTACCAATTTGATAAGCGTATCTCTTAAAACATGGATAGGGGGCGCTGCAGACTTTGGAGAGCTAGACAACAACTTTAAGCCCGTTATTTTGATAATTTAACACATGCTCGCCAAAGTTTATACTCTAACTTAAAGTTTGAACCCAAAAGTAGAGCCCTGCAAAAAGCGTAAGAGCCGGAATAAAATGTCAAAGTACAGGGTGGTCGAAACTCGAAGGCTCCTAAGAGATAAACAAACAGATTTCTTGACTTATGGCATGCATTTTCATGATTCTGTTTGCTGGGGCTCTCTGAAACTCAGTTGAACGGTACAAAAAGAAACATCGATAGGGGGCGCTTTGGGCAAAAAACATAATTCGTTGACATTTCGGACGCTAACTGGAAACGGGGCGCTACGATCAGTTAGTAATAATGAAAACACATTTTCTACCTCTGCTCAACACTTGTGAATAAATTTAGACCAAAAACATCAATGATACTGGAAATTTATTTACAAAAAATAACACTACAGAAGATGCTCGAAATTTCGACCTTGGGCCATGATGCAGGCTTCGCACCTCCGTCGCATTGAGGAGTGTGTGTTTCCAACAATGCCAGGAGTATCTCTGATCTGCCCTGCAGCTGCCACAATGCGCGCCACAAGTTCTTCAGCACTGCTGACAGGTGTATGGTATACCTCGGCCTTCAGGTAACCCCAAAGGAAGAAATCCAAGCAGGTGAGGTCTGGTGATCGGGCAGGCCAGTGAACTGGACCCCCACGCCCGATCCACCGCTGGCCATACCTTGCGTTTAGATGGAGACGCACGTCGTTCGTGTAATGGGCCGGAGCTCCATCGTGCTGGAACCACATCTGGCGACGCGAACCTTCGGGTACGTGCGCCTCCTTCAGAAGCTGCGGCAGCACTTGATCCAGGAAAATCAGGTAATTTCCACCTGTCAGCCGTTCAGGTAACAAATAAGGGCCAATGAGGCAATCCCCCAGAATGCCGGCCCACACATTTACTGAGAAACGCTCCTGGGCTGCTCGGCTTCTGGTTTCATGTGGATTTTCATCACACCACACATGACTGTTGTGGGCGTTCCACATTCCCTCCCGGCTGAAGGTGGACTCGTCCGTAAACAAAATGCTGTTTACAAAACGGGGATCCCTGGATCTCATCGCCAAGTACCATCTTGAGAATTCCACTCGAGGGCCAAAATCCTGCTCTCTGAGCAACTGCACCCGCTGGATGTGGTAGGGTGCAGATTCCGGGAACGTAAGATGCGCCACGCAGTTGCTTGCGAAATGCCAACATGTCTGGCGATATCTCTCGTGCTAAGACCTGGGTTGTTCTCAACCAGGTTAAGCACAGCCTCTTCGTTGTCGGGGGTTCTCACTGATCGCTCCCGTTCAGGCCTGCCTCCGTCGAAAAATCCCGTTGTGGACAACCTCTGGTGTACTCGAGCGAAGAAGGCATGGCAGGGGATTTGCCTGTTGGGGTAACGCTCGGCGTACAACCGCTGAGCGGCTCGTCCATTACAACCAGCAGCGCCATACGCCAAATGCATGTCAGCCAATTCAGAATTTGTGTACCGTTCCATCCTACTACCGATCTGCAGACAAGTAACCCGAAGCTTAAGTAGGTACCGCACGTTCAAAAGACGTGTCTGCGCATACAACTACGTCATCTCGCGTTGTCGTCTACGCATTACGTATCTTTTGCATATCGATATGGTACGATATCTTTTGCATAAATCAGCAAAAAGCACCTTATGTAAATTTTATTGCGCGCATTGTGCATGATTGAAACCAGCTATGTTTGTTAAAAAAAACAAACAAACTGCAGTTTTAATAGCTTCTTATGATAAGTAAATTACTCTCTTGTTTTGTTTCTAACTGATCGTAGCGCCCCGTTTCCAGTTAGCGTCCGAAATGTCAACGAATTATGTTTTTTGCCCAAAGCGCCCCCTATCGATGTTTCTTTTTGTACCGTTCAACTGAGTTTCAGAGAGCCCCAGCAAACAGAATCATGAAAATGCATGCCATAAGTCAAGAAATCTGTTTGTTTATCTCTTAGGAGCCTTCGAGTTTCGACTACCCTGTACTTTGACATTTTATTCCGGCTCTTACGCTTTTTGCAGAGCTCTACTTTTGGGTTCAAACTTTAAGTTAGAGTATAGACTTTGGCGAGCATGTGTTAAATTATCAAAATAACGGGCTTAAAGTTGTTGTCTAGCTCTCCAAAGTCTGCAGCGCCCCCTATCCATGTTTTAAGAGATACGCTTATCAAATTGGTACTGAAGAAAGTCTAAACAAACAGAATCATTTCGACGCAACAAGCAAGAAAATCTAACCATTTCCCTAGTTTTTATGACGTTTCGAATTTCGGCACCCAAATTTTCGAAAGCGCCTAGCGCCTTACTATCGCGTCAGGGACCCTACATTCCCTATTCAAAAATGTTCGTCTAGGTGTGCTCTATCGATCCTTAAAGTTTGTCACCGACGAGCTGAATCACCCTGTATAAATATTATTTATTTGAGTTAAATAATCCTTGTTTAATGCATAAATATATAACATAGCTATTTTAGTTTCGTGATTTATTTGCAAAATTATGCTTTTTGATCTAGTGTGATTTCAAAAATCCAGCATTCAGAAATCTGACGACTTCAAAAATTAAATAACACTATCACATTTTTCCTTTCCTTTTCGTTTACACTTTTGAATTATGCAAGTAAAACAATACCATTTTCTTTTGACGCAAAAAGTAAGATTGTAAATAAAACTGCAAAAGAGAAATTTTTGACTTTTTTTGCCAGAGGCGATTGTTTTCTAAACAAGATTTTTGTGAGTACAACTACCTTTGACGAATTGGGGACAATTTTGGGGAATGCATGGCACATTGGAACGACGTATTTTCGAAAACGGTGACAATATTGACAAAGGTTAAATTTTCTATTTTTATATTTTCCGCGAAAAGGTAGAAACTCATAAGCTGATTGAACATGGAAAATATTAAATAACATTAAGTATGGAGTAAAGTGATATAGGACATTGACTATATCCCTTTAGTTTCAAATAATAACGTGTTTAAAATGTTAAAGTGATCAGAATCCTTTATTATTCTCACCAGTTTTTCTTTGTTGTTAATTCTATTTAATTAGACATTTTCGTGATATAGTTAAGAATTTTTATGATTAGAAAAATCTCATTAGTAAAAGAATAAAAAAATAAGCAAAGTGCTATCGTTGCAAAGATATTTATTTAATCAATATACTACCTCTGACAATAAAGTTCTGTGAATAGTCTTGTAGCTTTCATGTATATGAAATATTAGCGAAAGTTACCATACCATTTTTCAAAATAGTCATTTCCTATAACTCTGAACCGCTGAGATCTGCTATACATATCCTGGGAAATTCGCAAGAAATCTTCTGTTGGGATGAAGTTCAAAAGCTTCGTCACGTTTCGTTGGATGTCAGCAATATGGTTGAATCTTTTTCAAAGAGAGTTTGAATCGTGAAAATAGGAAGAAGTCTGGAGTATTGAGATCTGGCGAGTATGGTAAGTGTTCAATTTACACCATCCGTCATGAATTTCTTTCGGTATCTTGCAAAGCTTAAAAACCAACTTTAAACTGATCTTTTATTCGATGATTTTCATGTTCTCACTTAAGAACCAATACAATGAACAAGCACTTAGTAAAGCACGTCTTACAGAGAACATAAAAGACATTCAACTGAACAATGGTGGGGAAGATGGTTCACACTTGCCTCTATGCAGATGAAGCATTTTGTTTCCCCAGTGTTTCCAGATCGGTCGTTCTGAATTCATTCACCGAACTTTATTGTCAGAAGTAGTATTATCTTCAATTCAAATAATGAAAATAAGTTATGAAAATAATGCATAAAATTTATATGGGGAATTTTTGCTGAATCATTACATACTGAATTTTTACTCATTACAATCTGTATCGTTTTTCTTATAATGTATTGGTAGTATAAGCCGTAGCAAAACATTATCTTGATTTCATCTAGATTTATTTGGATAATTTCTTCTTGACATCATCTTTCAAGTTTGCGCATTATACATCATAGGTTCTTGACATCATAGTTCTTGCAAATTTTGAAATTTTGAAACTATTTATTCGATAATAACATTAATGGAAAAGCACATTAAAAACATTAATAAAACTCCATCCTTATTTTAAAGGTTTCTATTTTACACATTTTAGTAAATAAACACAATATATTTTTACATGATGCTATACAAGTATTTCATTTAAAATGTAACCCTTTTCTTAAGCAAAAATTATACATTAAAAAAAAAGCATTAGTTTCTCTTTTATTCATTTTTATTATTTATTTTCAAAAATAATATAGCATATTTCTATTAACTACATATATGGACATTTTACACAGATTTTAAATAAAATATACATAACAAAAACAGTAAGTCAATTCGTTTAAATTACTATCGAAATGAACAAATGTCACTTTTAGAGTTCTTTGAATATTTTAATATTTGCATATAAAGTATGTACATACATTTAAAGTAAACGATGCAATTGTTAATACAATTCTTTCAAAAAGACCTGAATAAACTTTTGCATAAGATTACACTTTCTTCCATTTCTTTTTGTATTTATTCTTTATAATTCTTAGAAAGACCCCCACGAAGGGCATTCCTCCCTGGTCCTATATCCCTAGCGTAGATAATCGGACGACAAAAATAAACCAAACCAAACCAAACCAATCTTTATAATTGAAATCTTAAGATAAAATATCAAAAGGCAATAACCCTCATATCCTTATTTACTTTTCTCTCAAAATCTTACTCAAAATTTTTCTAGATACTTTCACCATGCCATTTTTACTCAAAAAAAAGTTTGATGTTTGCCAACTGCATTTTCATCTTTATGTGAACCAACTGAGATAAGGATGTTTCAATAAAATAAAGTAGAATTTTCTCTAAGTATATTTTAGCTTTTTCTCAGTTTTCTTCTGTTATTAAACTAAATCTGTCTTGTTTACTTTATCATCCTGTAGATATGTCCTTTGCAATAACTAAAACAATTCAATAAAACTCCATCATTGTTTTAAAGGTTTCTATTTTACACATTTTAGTAAGTAAAAACGCTATATTATTACATATTGCTACACAAGTATTTCATTTAAAATGTAATACTTTTTTTAATCAAAATTTATAACTTAAAAAAGCTTTTGTTTTTCTTTTATTCTTTTTCATTATTTATTTTCGAAAGTAATATAGTGTATTTCTATTAACTTCTTATTTAGACACCTTATACGGATTTGAAAAAAATATATATATAACAAAAACAGTATGTCAATTCATTTAAATTACTACGAAATGAGGAAATGTCACTTTGAGAGTACTTTAAATATTTACGTATAAGAGTGTACATACATTTAAAGTAAACGAATGCAATTGTTTATACAATTCTTTCAAAAAGACCTACTAAATAAACTCGTTGAATAAGATACACTTTCTGCTGCTTCTCTTTGTATTTATTCTTTATAATTGAAATCTAAACATAAAATAGCAAAAGACAATTACCCTCATAACTTTATTTACTTCTCTCTCAAAATCTGAGTCAAAACTTTTCTAGATACCTTCACCATGCCATTTTTACTCAAAAAAATGTTTGATTTGTTCGATATTTGCCAACTACATTTTCATCTTTATGTGAAATCCAGTTGAGATAAGGATGTTTCAATAAAATAAAGTAGAATTTTCTCTAAGTGTATTTTAGCTTTTTCTCAGTTTTTCTTCTGTTATTAAACTAAATCTGTCTTGTTTACTTTATCATCCTGTAGAGATTTCCTTTGCAATAATTAAAGCAGTTCAATAAAACTCCATCATTGTTTTAAAGGTTGCTATTTTACACATTTTAGTAAGTAAAAACGCTATATTATTACATGTTGCTATACAAGTATTCCATTTAAAATGTAATACTTTTTTTTAATCAAAATTTATAACTTAAAAAAGCTTTCGTTTTTCTTTTATTCTGTTTCATTATTTATTTTCGAAAGTAATATAGTGTATTTCTATTAACTTCTTATTTAGACGCCTTATACGGATTTGAAAAAATATATATATATATATATATAAAATAGATGTATAACAAAAACAGTAAGTCAATTCATTTAAATTACTACGAAATGAGGAAATGTCACTTTGAGAGTACTCTAAATATTTTAATATTTACGTATAAGAATGTACATACATTTAAAGTAAACGAATACAATTGTTTATACAATTCTTTTAAAAAGACCTTCTACTAAATAAACTCGTTGAATAAGATACATTTTCTGCCGCTTCGCTTTGTATTTATTCTTTATAATTCAAATCTAAACATAAAATACCAAAAGAATACCCTCATATCTTTATTTACTTCTCTCTCAAAATCTGACTCAAAACTTTTCTAGATACCTTCACCATGCCATTTTTACTCAAAAAAGGTTTTTTTTTTGTTTGATGTTTGCCAACTACATTTTCATCTTTATGTGGAATCCAATTGAGATACGGATGTTTTAATAAAATAAAGTAGAATTTTCTCTAAGTATGTTTTAGCTTTTTCTAAGTTTTTCTTCTGTTATTAAACTAAATCTGTCTTGTTTACTTTATCATCCTGTAGAGATTTCCTTTGCAGTAATTAAAACAATTCAATAAAACTCCATCATTGTTTTAAAGGTTTATATTTTACACATTTTAGTAAGTAAAAACGCTATATTATTACACGTTTTTGTACGAGTATTTTATTTAAAAAATTTAATACCTTTTTAAATCAAAATTTATAACTTAAAAAAAAGCCTTCGTTTTTTTTATTATTTTTCATTATTCATTTTCGAAAATAATATAGTGTATTTCTATTAACTTATTATTTAGACACCTTATACGGATTTGAATATATATATATATATATATATATATATATATATGTAACAAAAACAGTAAGTCAATTCATTTAAATTGCTACGAAATGAGGAAATGTCACTTTGAGTGTACTCTAAATATTTTAATATTTACGTATAAGAATGTACATACATTTAATGTAAACGAATACAATTGTTTATACAATTCATTCAAAAAGACCTTCTACTAAATAAACTAGTTGAATAAGATACACTTTCTGCCGCTTCTCTTTGTATTTATTCTTTATAATTGAAATCTAAACATAAAATATCAAAAGACAATTACCCTCATTTCTTTATTTACTTTTCTCTCAAAATCTGACTCAAAACTTTTCTAGATACCTTCACCATGTCATTTTTACTCAAAAAAAGTTTTAATTTTGTTCGATATTTGCCAACTACATTTTCATCTATATGTGGAATCCAGTTGAGATAAGGATGTTTCAATAAAATAAAGTAGAATTTTCTCTAAGAATGTTTTAGCTTTTTCTAAGTTTTTCTTCTGTTATTAAACTAAATCTGCCTTGTTTACTTTATCATCCTGTAGATATTTCCTTTACAATTATTAGACATTATGTTTATACACTGCATTTTGGATCAATATTTGTGTTTAAGGAATATTATATTTTTACAAAAAATAATATTATTTTATATTTTATTTTGCTTTAATGTAGTTATACCACATTATTCATCGCACAATTTTAGAGTATTTTTGTTTGTTTATGTAATGAATTCAGTGTAGTCACACATTTAAACAATCTAATAAATTTTACTTACAATTTTAAGGTATAAACTTACACCTTCACACCATTTAGCAATTAAAACCAGTATAATATTACAGATTGTAACAAATTGTTGAATGAAGACAACTTTTTATTATTCATTTTCCATTATTTATTTTTCAAAAGATTATGTAAATTTTTATTTGCTGTTTATAACGGCCTTTTAAACTGTCAATGGATTTGTATGCAATGGAGATAAAATATGCATAACAAAAACTGTAATTTCCTCAAAATGACCATCAAAATGAGCAAATGTCACTTTCAAAGTTCCCTGAATATTTCCATATTTGCTTAGAAAGATTATAGGGTACTACTAGGTTATCCGGTTGACCAATTTCGCCAAATTATACAAATTGCCAAACTAATAGCCAAATTATACATATCGACATATTTTTTTTATTTTAAATAATGAAAAAACAAATAATTAGTAGAATATTGATAAAAATATAAATAAAAAGTCGAAATAAAAATCATTTAATGATGTTTTCAATACGTGTATCGTATTTAATATCATTGAATGTTACATTCACGATCCTCCATAATTGGCATTTAATCTTATTTTTTGGCGATCGTTTTTTGGTCGACGGGATAACCTAGTAGTACCGATTATAGATATATGTAAAGTAAACTCATAATTTTTTTTATACAGTGTTTTCATAAAGTCCTACTGAATGAACATCACGAATAATATAAATTTTTATTTCTTTATTTCAATTTATTCTATATATTTCAAATTTAATGATTTAAGTAAAAAACAATAACCCACATAATGGTATTTACTCCTCTCTCAAAATCTGACCGAAAACTTTTCTAGATAGTTCTTCGTTTTCATTTTTACTCCAAAAAACGCTTTTTCTGTTCAATATTTACCAACTGCATTTTATCTCTATGTGAAATCAACTTGGGATAAGGATGTTTCAACAAAATAAAGTTGGATTTGCTCTAAGAATGTTTCAGATACTCTAGTGTTACTAAACTAAATCTACCCTTCTTATCTTGTCTCTCTGTAGAAATTTCTTTTACAATAATTAGAGCTTGTGTTTAAACACTGCATTTCGGATAATTATTTTTCCTTAAGGAATATTATACCTATACAAGAATTAATATTGCTTCATAAAATATTTTTTTTTCATTCAAAATTATTTGTATATTTTCTTTTTTATATAACGTTGCAAGACGGTATAGTATCTATTATAGGTTCTTTTGATAGGTTCTTTTTACACTATTGATCTCACAGTTAAAAAAAAATTGTTTATTTATATAATGAGTTCAATGTAGTCGAACATTTAAACTATATAATAAGAGTTTTTTACTATGTTAAGATTTCTATTTTACACCTTTTATGAATTAAAATCAATATGTTATTATACGGATTAACAATTTGCTGACTGGAATATACATCTCTTTTTTTCTATTGTTTATTTTTAATCATATATTTTTCAAAACAATACGTATATTTTCATTTGTTTTTTATATAAACACTTTAAACTGTATATAGATTTGAAAAAAAAATATGCATAATAAAAACGGTAGTTCCCTCAAAATTACTTTGAAAACGAGCAAATATCACTTTGAGAGTTTCTTAAATATTTTAATATTAGTGTGTAAAGATTTTACATACATTTAAAGTAAACGGATATAATTGCTTAAACAATTCATTCTACCATCTACTGAATAACCTTTATGAATAAGCTACACTTTTTTCAGCTCCTCTTACTATTTATCCTATCGGATTTCGGACTACAATTTCGGATGAATATTTTGGTTAAAGGAATATTATGCTTTTTTAAAAAAAATCATATTATTTCATTGATTATTTTTTTTTTACGTTTATTCAAATTTATTTAGATATTTTCTTCTTTTTATAACTTTGCAACACTGTACATCATATATTATCGATTCATCACATTTTTAATCCCACCGTTTTAGAATACTCTTGTTTATTTATGCAATGAATTCAATGTAGTGGAACATTTGTAATATTAAATATATCTTCTTTACTATTTTAAGGTTTATATTTGAGACTTTTCAGCAATTAAAATATTTATTTTGTTACTGGTTGTAACAAATAGTTGACTAGAACATGCATCTTAATTATTTTATTTTATTCAGTTTCATTATTTATTTTCAAAGCAATATATATATTTTTTAATTTCATGCATGTATAGATAATTTGAACTGTATGTGGATTTGAAATAAAACTTAAGTAACAAAAACAATATTTCAATCAAAAATACCTTATAAATAATCAAATGCCACTTTGAAAGTTCCCTGAAAACTTTAATAATTGCATATAAAGATTGTACATATATAAAAAATGAACGGATACAATTTTTACACCAGGGCTGTCCAACGTGGCGTCCATTTACATGTCTTTTTGGTGCTCTTTGAAGGATCTCTGTTACTCATATTTTTTAAATAAAATTACTTTTAAAAGGATAACTTATTTAAAACCCTTGATATTTGCTTGTGCGAAATTTTTAATATCTCTGTAAATGTATTTGAGATTTGACAGAAAATGAATGTGTTTTTAAAATGTATTTATGTGTTATTCTGTTTCTTCACCAATTTATAGTTAATGAAAACTGTTTTGGAAATTGTGACGATGAAATCTGGTAAAATTTAGCAAAAGCTTTTTCAATGTATTAAGATGGGAAATCTAGAAAAATAAGCAAATTCTACGCTTATGTTTCCACACTGGCTCATTCTTACTACACCTACTTTGTTAAGGAAATTTCAGTTTTCTTATTAATTTTTTTATTGATGTTTCCACACTGGCTCAATGCTTTTATTTGATACGGTAAAGGGGTGACATTTTGACTAGCAAGCATTTAAACGTGTCCGGCTCGGGCAAAATTTGTAGTAAAGTGAGAAATTATCCACAGATACCGGAATTTACAAACGATTTTTTTTTAATATTTTGAAATCCTTAATCTAAGCTTGTATTGTAAAAGCAAAATTTTACTAAAATATTATTGGTACCGATTGCAAGTTTGGAATTAAAATTAGATATCCCAGGACCGGGCACAGTGTGCCGGAAAGGGTTAAAAGTTTAGGTAGTTTTCTCATTTTATTAAAGAAATCTGCAACATTGGGCAAAATGATTTTATCGAAAAATCTCTTTTGAACCGCCCATGAATTGGTCACTAAATATGTAGATATATGTATTTTTTTGTACTTTTCATAATTGCATATTTGCGCCTCCAAAATAAATAATGGAATATTTATTCACCGTTAGAAACGCATAACAATATCTCTGATTCCCATTTTATTTCATTTAAAAGTCAGGTTAAAGATTCTGGCTCCTCCCCCTTTATAAAAGCTTCGAGATAGCACTAAAGAATAATGTATAATATAAATTTTATTGCGATTTACAGTTATTTTCCTTTTATTATTTTTTACACGAATCCCCAGATCCAATTAAAAGCCCTATATCTTCTACTGTGATATACATGTGCAATATGTGAATCGCTGCTAATGCTGTGAGATAATTTTAAATTTGTTGCATGTTTTGAGCTCTGTTAATGATGGCGCTCTTCACTGTTTGCTAAGAGCTGAAATATGTCCCTTCTTGGTAAAATGTTGGATAGGCCTGCTTTATTCAATGCTTTCAAAAAGATCTTCTATTAAATAAACATCAGGAATAATTTGCGTTTTCTGCCGCACCTCTTTGTATTTATTCTTTATAATTTAAATCTAAAGATAAAATACCAAAAGAAAGTTACCCACACATCGTTATTTACTTGTGTTTAAAAATCTGACTCAAAACTTTTCTAGATCGCTACACGATTTCATTTTGACTAAAAAAAAAATGTTTTTACATTTAATGTTTGCCAACTGCATTTTTATCTTTATGTGAAATCCATTTGGGATAAGGATGTTTCAATAAAATGAAATTGGATTTGCTTTAAGAGTATTTGAGCTTTTTCTTCTGTTATTAAATTAAATCTACCCTGTGTACCTCACCTAAATGTAGGGATTTTATTTACAATAATTAGAGCTTATGTTTAAACACTGCCTTCCGAATTAATATTTTTGTTAAAAAATATTATACTTTTAAAAGAGTTAATATTATTTCATATATTAATTTTTACTTCCATTCAAATTTATTTCCGTATTTTCTTCTTTATATAGCGTTGGAAAACTGTGTATCATATATTATAGATTCATTAGATTATTGCCCGCACGATTTTAGAATATTTGTGTTTGTTTACATAATGAATTGAATGTAGTCGAAAATTTGAACAATTTTATAAAATGTCTTTACTATTTTAAGGTATCTCTTTTAAACCTTTTAGAAATTAAAACGAGTATATTATTAAAATGTGTAATAATATTTTGCCTGAAAAATGCATCTTTATTTTTTTCACTCATTCATTTTTCATTACTTACATTTCAAAGCGATATGTAGAAAAGTTTAGTTTGTTTTAGTTTTTGAAAAAACGAAAGCTAACAACAGTTTTAACAGCGATATGTAGAATTTTATTTGACGTTTGTATAAACATTTTAATCTATGTATGGATTTGAAATAATATATACAAAACAGAAAGAGTAATTTCCTTAAAATTACCTTCAAAAGGATCGAATGTTGTATTGATAATTCGTTGAATATTTTAATATTGGCTTATAAAGATTGTACATATATTTGAAATAAGAGGATGCAATTCCTTCTACACTTCTTTCAGAAAGACGTTCTAATGAATAAACTTTAAGAATAATTTATACTTTCTTCCACTCCTCTTTATTTCTATTTACTCTTAATAATTGAAATCTTAAAATAAAATAAAAAACAAAAAACCACATATCGTTACTCTCTCAAAACCTGATTCAGAACCTTTCTAGAGAGCAGCCTAATTTCATTCTTACTCCAAAAAAAAAAAAAAAAAAAAAAAAAAAAAAAAAAAAAAAAAAAAACGGTTTTTCTGTCCAATTTTTACCAACGTCATTTTTTATCTGTATGCAAAATCCACTGGGAATGAGAATGTTTCAATAAAAAAAAGGTTCATTTGCTCTAAGAATGTTTCAGATTACTAAACATAATCTGACCTGTTTACCTTATCTCCATCGTGATATATATATATATATATATATATATATTCTGTACATTCAAATTTATTTGGATAGTTTATTCTATATATAATCTTACAAAACTATATATAATGTATCATATATTCATTACATTATTGATTACACTTTTAAATTTTTTTGCGTATATTATGAATCTAACTGTTACGAAAATGAAGGCCTCACCAGTGGCCAAGAGGTACGAACCTCTCAACTGGTAGACGGCAGGTGCTGGGTTCGAACACAATCGCGGCTGTCGGCCTAACCGTTCCTGGTTTTCTTCGAACCTTGCGTAAACACGGGTTAGGTTCCCTTAGAAAGACCCCCACGAAGGGCACTAATTCCTGGTCCTATTTCCCAAGCGTAGATAATCGGACGACAAAAATAAACCAAACCAAACTTACGAAAATGACTTTTAGAATTGTATAAAAAGTGTTTTATAGAATTCTGTATAACACCCTGTTTATCTTATCTTCCTGTAGAGATTTATTTTACGATAATTAGAACTTATGTTTAAAAACTGGATTCTGGATCAGTATTGCCCCACCAGTGGCCGAGAGGTTCGGACCACTCAACTGGCAGACGGCAGGTGCTGGGTTCGAACCCAATCGCGGCTGTCGGCCTAACCGTTCGGAGTTTTCGTGGTTTTCTTCGAACCTTGCGTAAATACGGGTTAGGTTCCCTTAGAAAGACCCCCACGAAGGGCACTTCCCCACTGGTCCTATATCCCTAGCGTAGATAATCGGACGTCAAAAATCAACCAACCATCAACCAACCTGGATCAGTATTATTGTTTAAGGAATATTATACTTTTACAATAACTAATAATATTTCATAAAATATTTTGTGTTTTCATAGAATTTTTTTATATAATTTCTTCCTCATATAACCTTGCAATACTGCATATCATATATTATTGATTCTTTACGTCATTAATAGCACAATTTTAGAATATTTTTGGTTGTTTGTGTAATGAATTCAATGAAGTCAAACACTTAAAAAAATGGAATACAATTTCTTCACTATTTTAAGGATCTATTTTACACCTTTTAGTAATTAAAATCGATATATCATTACTGGGTGTCAGCATTTTTTGACTGGGAAATACATGTTTTATTTTATTATCATTTATTCATTTTTTGTCATTTATCTTTCTAAACAATATGTACATTTTTATTTTACATGCACAACTTAACTACATATGGATCTGAAATTAAAATATATTTAAGAAAAATAGCAAGGCATCCTTCAAAAATACTTCCAAAATGAGCAAATGTCACTTTGTGAATTCATTTTAATATTTGCATATAGAGAATGTCCGGTGCGAATGCAGTTTACTCTCCTTCTTGGCGCGATTTCCAAAAATCGCCAAATTGACACGTTTTTGCGTCTTGTCTCCCGGAGCACGCTGTTTTGCTCCGGATTAAATGAAAATGCAGGGTTGCCATATTGAAACATTTATCGCTATAAAAAAAAGTCGCTTTGGCGAAGGAGAGTAAACTGCTTTTCACCCGAATGTCCATATATTTAAATTAAAAAGATACTGTTTATATAATTAATTCAAAAAGACCTTCTAGTGGAAAATTTCATAAGTAATTTATACTTTCTTCTGCTTCTCCCGCTATTTATTCTTTATAATTGGAAAGTAAAGATAATATTCTAAAAATCAATTGTCTGCGTATCGTTATTTACTTCTTTCTCAAAATCTGACATAAACTTTTCTAGATAGAAGCCCAGTTTCATTTTTCTCTAAAAACCGCTTTTTATGTTCAATATTTGCCAACTGCATTTTTATCTTTATGTGAAATCCACTTGGGATAAGGATGTTTCAACAAAATAAAGTTGGATTTGCTATAAGAATGTTTAAGCTTATTCTTTTGCTTTTTAAGTAAATCCATCCTGTTTACCTTATTTTCCTGTAGAGAATGCCTTTACTATAATTAGAGCATTTCGAATCGATATTTTTGTTCAAGGAATACTATACTTTATAAATTTTAATATTACAGTGAAACCTCCAAATAAGGGACACCCATGGTACCGCAACTTTCGTCCCTTAAATAGAGGTGTCCCTTATTCGGAGTTCTTTACATAGTGAAACCTCCAAATAAGGGACATCTTTGGGACCGCAACTTTTGTCCCTTAAATAGAGGCGTCCCTTATTCGGAGTGTCCCTTATTTGGAGGTTTCACTGTATTTCATTTTTTTCGTTCAGTTTTATTTGGACATTTTCTTCTTCACATAACCTTGCAAGATTGTATTTCATATATTTAAGATTCATCATATTATTGATCACACAATTTTAGAATATTTTTGTTTATTTATAAAATGAATTCAATGTAGTCGAACATTTAAACAATTTAAAAAAAAACCTGTACTTTTTTAAGATTTATATTTTACACATTTAAGAAACTAAAATGAGTATATTATTACAGTGTATAATAATTTGTTGACTAGTAAATACAACTTTTTTTATTTATTTTCAAAACAGTATGTATTTTTTTTTTATTTACAGTTTGTAAAGAAATTTTAAACAGCAAATAGATTCGAAATAAAGTATACATAACATAAGCATTAAGTGAATATGTTCGAAATACCTTCAAAATGAGCAAATGTCACTCTGAGTATTTCCTGAATATATTTAATTGCGTATAAAGAATATATATATATATTTAAAGTAAAATGATGCAATTGTTTATACGATTGTTTCAAAAAGCTTTCTATTGAATAAATTCATGAATAAACTACGCTTTCTTCACCTCCTCTTTTTATATATTATTTATAATTTAAACCTAAAGATAAATACCAAAAGTCGACTACAAATGAAAATATAAAATATAAAATGGAAATATAAAATCAACTATACTACCCACATGCCGTTATGTACTCCTCTCTCAAAATCTGACTCAAAAATTTTCTAGATAACTGCACGATTTCATTTTACTCCAAAAAACCTTTTTTCTAAATCGATGTTTGACCAATGCTTTTTTATCTTTATGTGCAATCCACTTGGGAAAAGGATGTTTCAATAAAATAAAGTTGAATTTACTCTAGGAATTTTTAAGCTTATTCTTTTGTTTTTAAAGTAAATCCACCTTGTTTACTTATCTCCCAGTAGAGATTGTCTTTACTATAATTAAAGATTGTGTTTAAACACTGCATTTCGGATAGATATTTTTGCTTAAGGATTACTATACTTTAAAAATTTTAATATTATTTCACTTTTTTTTAAATTCAATTTCATTTGGACATTTTATTCTTCATATAACCTTGCAAGATTGTATATAAAATATTTAAGATTCATTACATTATTGATCGCACAATTTTAAAATATTTTTGTTTATTTATATAATGAATTCAATGTAGTCGAACATTGAAATAATCTATAAAAAATATGCGCTATTGTAAGGTTTCTATTTTACACATTTTAAAAATTAAAATCAGTATATTATTACAGTGCATAATGATTTGTTTATTGGAAAATACAACGTTTTTCCTTCAATTTATTTTTAAGATAGTATGTACATTTTTATTTACATTTTGTATAGACACGTTGAACAGCAAATGCATATGAAATAAAGTATACATAACAAAAGCAACAAGTGAATGTGTTCAAAATGAGCAAATATCAGTACGAGATTTCAATAAATATTTTAATATTTGCGTATAAAGAATGTAGACATATGTAAATTAAAATTATACAATTCTTTCAAAAAGACTTTCTACTAAATAAGTTCATGAAGAAGCTACGCTTTCTTCACATCCTCTTTCTATGTATTCTTTATAATTGAAATCTAAAGGTAAAATACGAAAAGACAATTACCCATATACCGTTATTTACTTATCTCTTAAAATGTGAATAAAAACTTTCTAGATAACTGCACGATTCCATTTTTGCTCCAAAAAACCTCTTTTCCTGATCAATGTTTGCCAACTGCATTTTTATCTTGGGATTTGCTCTAAGAATGTTGAAGGTTATTCTTTTGTTATTAAATTAAATAAATCCAGTTTATCTTATCTTCTTGTAGAGATTTTCTTTACAATAATTAGAGCTTGTGTTTAAACACTGCATTTCGTTTAATTATTTTTGTTTAAGGAATATTATACTTTTACGAAAATTCATATTACATCATAGATTATTTTTAATTTCATTCAACTTTGTTTGGTCATATAACCTTGCAAGATTTTATATCAGATATTTAGGATTCTTCGCATTATTGATCGCACAATTTTCGATTTTTTTTACTTATATAATGAATTCAATGTAGTTAAACATCTAAACAATCTTAAAAAAATCTATACTATTTTAAGGTTTCTATTTTACACCTTTTAGACATTTAAATGAGTATATTATTACAGTGCATAGTAACTTGTTGACTGGAAAACACAACTTTTTTTTTTCCTTTTATTTATTTTTAAAAGAGTATGTTCATTTTTATTTACAGTTTGTATAGACTCTTTAAACAGCAAATTAATATGAAATAAAGTATACATAACAAAAACGATAAGTCAATATGTTCAAATTTACCTTAAAAATGAGAAAATTGTTTTTAAGAGCTCTCTGAATATTTTAATATTCGCTTATGAAGGATGTTTATATATTTAAAGTAAAATAATACAATTATACATACGATTCTTTCAAAAAGACTTTCTGCTAAATAAACGTATTGAATAAGGTACACTTTATCCTGTTTCTCTTTCTATGTATTCTTCATAATTCAAATCTAAAGATAATATACCAAAAGGCAGTTACACACGTACCGTTATTTACTTCTCTCTCAAAATCTGACTCAAAACTTTTTTAGATAGCTGCACGATTTCATTTTTACTCTAAAAAACTTCTTTTCCTGTTCGATGTTTGCCAACTGTATTTTTATCTTGATGTGAAATCCACTTGGGATAAGGATGTTTCAATGAAATAAAGTTGGATTTGCTCTAAGAATGTTTGAGCTTTTTCATCAGTTATTAAACTAAATCTATTCTGTTTATCTTATCTCCCTGTAGAGATTTCCTTTACAATAATTAGAGCTTATGTTTAAGCACTGCATTCCTGTTTAGGTGCGTTCGTAATTATGTAAATACGTAGCACCTATATTTGTCGTTCAGTCCGTCCGCCTGTCTGTCTGTCTGTCTGTCCGCATATAACAACGCAAAAACTACGCAACCGAATCGTTTGAAATTTGAAATACATAATTATTACAAAATTTTGTCGAGTCATTTCAAATTTTATGAAAATCGGATGCATAGATCAATTACAGAAGCAATCAAAAGGAAAAAAGTTTCAAATGCATTTTAATGCTGTTACACTCATTCGAAATTAATAAAATGTATATGAAACTACAAAGTAATATTATAATATACATTTTACATAATTTGTGGTGCAAAGAACGTTTGTTATTGATTTACAAGGCCATACAAAAGTATTCCATTACATAATGGTATAGGGAGAACAATGTTTGATGAGCGTTTAAATTATAATTCACCATTTACAATTTTATGAGATTGATATATGTGAGAAATAATTTAAAACTTTGTTATCGTACGAACGTACCTCATTTGCTACGCTTCACGTGCAATTTCCAACTTGTTATTATCTGTGTTTAAGAAGTATTATTCTTTTGCATGTATTAATATTACTACATACTTATTTTTCTAGCTTTGTTCAATTTAATTTGAATATTTTCTTTTTTTATATATAATCATGCGTATATCAAGTATTGTAGATTTATTGTATTATTATTGCATATTTTTAGAATATTTTGATTTGTTTATGTAATGAATTCAATGTAGTCCAACATTTAAACAATCTAAATAATCCATACTATTTTAAGGTATCTATTTTACATCTTTTAGAAATTAAAATGAGTATATTGTTACAGCGCATAATAATTTGTTGACTGAAAAATACATCTTTTTTTTCTTTTATTTATTTTTAAAACAGTATGTGCATTTTTATTTACAATTTGTATAGTCACTTTAAAAAGCAAATGAATTTGGAATAAAGTATGCATAAGAAAAGAAATAAGTCAACATGTTCAAAAATTACCTTCAAAATGAGCAAATGTCCCTTTGAGAGTTCCCTGAATATTTTAAATTTGTGTATAAGTAATTTATACATATTTAAAGAGAAGTGGTAAGATTTGTTATACAATTCCTTTAAAAATACGTTCTACTGAACTAACTTCATGAATAAGCTTTGTACACTGTAAAAATTGAAGACCCAAATTGGGTTGAAAGATTTCTGGGTATAGTAATTTTCCTGAAATGGTACAGTAAGGATTCCAAAATGGTAGAGTATTGTTCCCAAAATAGATAACCCAAAATGGTTCAAAACAGAGCAGATCTTTATTAACATTAAATTAATCAAAATTTCAGAGGTATAGTATAGGAATGTATATACTATCTAACATATTTTAATTGTTTTAATGTCATTAAAAATCAGACTTATTTAAAACGTTTTTGTGCTACAAACTGAACTTTACAAATTGGAACAATTCTGTACCCAAAAATCTTTCAACCCAATTTGGGTATTTTGTTTTTACTGTGTATAAGCTATGTATGTAATAAGCTGTGTATAATGTACAGATATTTAAAGTAAAATTATACAATTGTACATACGATTCTTTCAAAAAGTGTTTCTATAGAATAAATTCATGAATAATCTACGCTTTCTTCACCTCCTCTTTCTATGCATTCTTTATAATTGGAATCTAAAAATAAAATAACAAAAGGCAATTACCCACAAACCGTTATTTACTTTTCTCTCAAAATCTGGCTGAAAACTTTTTTAGATACCTGCACGATTTCATTTTTAATCTAAAAAATTTCTTTTCCTGTTCGATGTTTGCCAACTGTATTTTTATCTTCATGTGAAATCCACTTGGGATAAGGATGTTTCAATAAAATAAAGTTGGATTTGCTCTGAGAATTTTTGAGCTTTTTCATCAGTTATTAAACTAAATCTATTCTGTTTATCTTATCTCCCTGTAGATATTTCCTTTACAATAATTAGAGATTATGTTTAACCTCTGCATTAGGGTGGGTCGAAAAAAATCGATATTTTTTTTTCGGATCGTAATACCGCGGAAAAGTTGCTAAATGGTATGACTAAATAGGGGAAAAAATATTAAAATTATCGGATGTTATCTTCCGTTCGCGCATGAGCTCTAAAGTTTGATTAAATTTTGAAAAAATTAAATTTTTTTGGAAATTTTTAATAATTTTTTTTATTACGATATTTAATATGTAATAGGGGAAAATGTCATCTACGACACACTAATGAATTAATATAAAAATACTGGTATTGAGTTTTAACATCTTCCGTTCGCGCATGGGCTGTAAAAATAGCAAAAAAGTGTTGAAAACCTCAAAAATGTGGACTTAGGAAAAATAAATATATACAAGCTTCAACATATTATTGATGTATTATCCAATAAATACAAAGTACATATTTCACTTACGAATAGATTACATGTCTGGTAGTTTGAACTGTCTTTTGTTATCAAAGGCTGGCATCGTGGACCTTGACTTAAGTGTCGTTCTTATGTACCCGTCTCGAGCTGCAGATCCGCAAACCTTAGCAGAAGCCTCGCTCACCAACTTGACGCTTCTCTCCACTGCTTGAGTATGGACTGGCATCTTCTGTGATAGGATTTCCCACTTCGGTACTTCTTCTGTTTTGATGTAGGTTTTCAGTTCATCATCAGTGACATCTTTCAATAGAGGCGGCGAAGAAAATTCACAGTTTGTCCAATAATTTAATTCCGTGTAGTCTGTTGCGGAAAAGTTTAGCTTAGGTGCCACGTACGTTCGAATTGTTTTCCTCTTTTGGTCTCTTTCTCTTGCCTTAATGATGCGGCGGAGGCCCAGTTCTCTTATATGTTTTCTGGGATCTTGAGTCATAGTAATCATAACATGTTCTGGATGCGCAAAGAACCCATTTCTCTCTATAACTGGGTCAATTACAGCTTTGAGTTCATCTTTAAGATATCTTGAGGTTTCAATACATTGGTGCACGAGCTTAGGGCCATCAGTAAAAAGTTTGGTCTTCTTAATACAAAACCACATCGGCATATATGACTTCAGAATGAATATTACTATTTCCTGGAACTCAGCAGTTGGATTTTCTTGACTAATGTAGAGTCTTAAAGCACGGTTAGCTGTTGTTAGCCACCTGGAGTGAGACAAAGGTCCTGGATCCCTGATTGATAAGTCTTTTGGGCATTCACCTGATTTAATCGCTTCTGATATTTCCAGCAAATACTTCTGATCCTTACTAAGAGTTTTTTTGTCTATCTCAGGGATTTGGCAATCAATACTTTCAAACTGCACTACTGGAAGTGTTTCACATTTGATCAATTTCCCACCAATCGGTCCTTTCAAAGAATTTGGCCCGGTCGACTTACCATCTAAATACTGAAATAAATGGCGGAAGGGTAGTTCATTAAAATGAAGAAGACAAACTGCCCATTGCAGAGGCTTACCTAAGTGTGTTTCAATACGGCGTATTATACCGTTTTTCAATCCGGTGTTAACATTGGTGCCATCACAGCCAATAACGACTAATTCGTCCAAAGAAATGTCATTGCTTGTCAAATAGGATATAATAGAGGTCGCAATATCCTCTGAACTTCCTGAATTCGGGGTCACGTGACCCAGAAATATATTACCAGGTTCTTGTATAAGCACGTAATGTTCCTCCTTTACCACTCTTTTAAATCGTTTTGAATGTGCCTCTTGTACCACAATAGTGTCGTCTTTACGTCCATCAAAATATAGCCCAATTAGCTTATTTTCTGTTATAGAACTGGACAAATCAGCCCTAACATTGTGTTTTTCTCTTCTTATTTTACACTTGTCAACTACTTGTGAATTGTCGCTATTAGTTACCACGCCAACGTCCTGCAAAACACTTGAGGCTATTGCTGCTGTAGCACGATCGGAAACACCGTAACGATCACTAGTTAATGCAGTAGATTTAAGGTTAATCCTCATTTGCCAACCGGATTTCTTTTTTGGAGATTCAGGTATGAATTCTTGGTCACTGTCACTGCAATCGTCACTGGAGGTCAAGGATTCATCACGTTGTTCAGTTTCGGAAACTTGGACATCTACTTTTGGTTTTGGACAGCTGGAACGAGATTTCCTCTGTAAAGATTTGGCACGTTTCTTTGTTTCATTTAAGTCCACAGTTCCAATTTTGCCAATGCCGTGAGTGCGTAGTGAATAGATAAATTTCAGCTCAAGTAAAGGTATTTTTTTAAGCTTTTCACAAGTACAAGTTATTGAGCAGATACACTGGCATTGATCCGGTGTTTTATGACAGGTACATTCAAGGGCAATGGGGCATTTGCATGCCGCAATGTCAAAAAGCAAACAGCATTTTTTCTTAAAATCATCAAGGTTTCTCTTAAAGACTTCCTTGTTTTTGTCTCGAGTATGAGATTTTCTTAAACTATAATACTTGTCATGCAGTGCAGTCAACAGTTGTACTACTCTCTTATCACTTACGGTGGGAATTGATGCTCTATTGTACAAACACACTATTTTGCCAGCTACTGTATTGGCTACTTGTCCAAAACTAACCCTTTTGTTGTTTAGTTTAACTGCTAAATTATACCTCTCATTCGATAAACATCGAAGAACGTCCTCTCCTATAGGGAGCTTGTTAGGCGGCAAGTCTCTTGGTGTACCGAAAAACGGACACTGGAATTCTTGTCTAGTGATCACTGTCTTTGATAATGCCATCATTCATTGCACAATTGTTCAAAAAACTACACCAAAATATGAAATTTAGAACACACACTACGCAACACATCCACCGCACTCAAGAGACAACAGCAGACTGGCACACAAAATTGCGCGGCGGACCACTGTAATGACTGCCTGCAGCGGAGAGGGGGTATCACGTGACGCGGCGTGGGTCGTTGACCCGCTAGTGGCGCGCGCTGACAGTAAGTTTTGTATCGCTGTGCGCGATCGAAAAACCAAGCCTAATTACGTCTGAATTTTTTTTCTTTAACTATCAGAACATGTATAATCAGATATTAGGTATTACATTATTGATATCTGTAACTATACATGAAAAGAAAATAGGACAAAAATCCGATTTTCTTGTATTTTGGCTATATTTGGATGTCCATGCGCGAACGGAAGATGTTGAAGTGCAATACCGGTATTTTTATATTACTTTATTAGTGTGTTGTAGATGAAATTTTTCACTATTACATATTAAATATCGTAAAAAAAAATTATTACAAATTTTCAAAAAAAAATTATTTTTTTCAAAACTTTAGAGCTTATGCGCGAACGGAAGATAACATCCGATAATTTTAATATTTTTTCCCCTTTTTAGTCATACCATTTAGCAACTTTTCCGCGGTATTACGATCCGAAAAAAAAATATCGATTTTTTTCGACCCACCCTACTCTGCATTCATTTTTTATTATCTGTGTTTAAGAAATATTATTATTTTGCATGTATTAATATTGCTACATACTTATTTTTTTTTTAGCTTCGTTCAATTTAACTTGAATATTTTCTTTTTTTATATATAATCATGCGTAACTGTATATCAAGTATTGTAGATTTATTATATTATTGATGGCATATTTTTAGAATATTTTGGTTTGTTTATATAATGAATTCAATGTAGTCCAACATTTAAACAATCTAAATAATCCGTACTATTTTAAGGTATCTATTTTACATCTTTTAGAAATTAAAATGAGTGTATTCTTACAGCGCATAGTAATCTGTTGACTGAAAAATATATCTTTTTTTTTCTTTTATTTATTTTTAAAACAGTATGAGCATTTTTATTTACAGTTTGTATAGTCACTTTAAAAAGCAAATGAATTTGAAATAAAGTGTCATAACAATAGCAATAAGTCAACAGGTTCAAAACTTACCTTCAAAATGAGCAAATGTCCCTTTGAGAGTTTCCTGAATATTTTAAAATTTGCGTATAAGTAATTTATACATATTTAAAGTGAAATGGCGAGATTTGTTACACAATTCTTTTAGAAATACGTTCTATTGAACAAACTTCATGAATAAGTTATGTATAAGCTATGTATGTAAGATGTGTATAATGTACAGATATTTAAAGTAAAATTATACAATTGTACATACGATTCTTTCAAAAAGTGTTTCTATAGAATGAATTCATGAATAATCTACGCTTTCTTCACCTCCTCTTTCTATGCATTCTTTATAATTGGAATCTAAAAATAAAATAACAAAAGGCAATTACCCACATACCGTTATTTACTTTTCTCTCAAAATCTGACTGAAAACTTTTTTAGATACCTGCACGATTTCATTTTTAATCTAAAAAACTTCTTTTCCTGTTCGATGTTTGCAAACAGCATTTTTATCTTTATACGAAATCCACTTGGGATAAGGATATTTCAATAAGATAAAGTTGGATTAGCTCAGAGAATGTTTGAGCTTTTCCTTCTGTTATTAAACTAAATCTATCATATTTATCTTATCTCCCTGTAGAGATTTTCATTACAATAAATAGAGTTTATGTTTAAACACACAACATTCTTTATTATTATTTATGTTTAAGAAATATTATAATTTTGCAAGTATTAATATTATTACATACTTATTTTTTTTAGTTTCTTCAAATTTATTTGAATATTTCCTTTGTATATATATATATATATATATATATATATATATAACTTTGCATGACTGTGTATCATGCATCATAGATTTATTATATTATTGATCGCACAATTGTAGAATATTTTTATATGTTTATATAATTACTTCAGTGTAGTCGACATTTAAACAATCTAATACATTTTCTTTATTATTGTAAACTATCTATTTTATAATTTTTAATAATTAAAATCAATGTATTACCACAGAGTGTAACATTTCATTGACTTGAAAGTACATCTTTTTTTTCATTATTATTTTTTATAACAATACGCGCATTTTTATTTGCCGTTTGTATAGATATTTTAATCTTGATATAAATTTGCATATATATATATATATATATATATATTGCGAGTTTCCTAAATATTTTAATATTTGCATATAAACAATGTACAGATATTTAAAATAAAATGATATGATTAGATACTTATAGAATTCTTTTTAAATTATGTTCTATTGAATAAACATCATGAATCAGCTACGCTTTCTCCCGCTCATCTGTCTATTTTCTCTTTATAATTAGATATCAAAAGATAAAATTTAAATTTAAAAAAAGCTAAAACACAATGAGCCACATACCTTTATTTACTTCTCTTTCAAAATGTGACTCGAGACTTTTCTAGGTAGCTGCACGATTTCATTTTTAATAAAAAAAATTATTTTCTGTTCGATGTTTGCCATTTGCATTTGCATTTGTATGTCAAATCCACTTGAGATAAAAATATCTGAATAAAATAAAGTTCAATTTGCTCTAAAAATGTTTCCCTTCATCCTTTGTATTCAGATAATCCTTCCCTTTTTATCCTATTTCCCTGTCGAGATTTACTTTACACTAATTAGAGCTTGTGTTTAAAAACTGCATTTCGCATCAGCAGTTTTATTAAAGGAATTTTATACTGTTATAAGAATTAAAATTATTTCGTAGAATATTTTTAACTTCATTATTTTTTTTTCATATTTCTATAACCTTTTAAGACTGCATATATCGTACCATAGATCCATTACATTATTAATTACTCAATTTTTAAACATGTTTGTTTACTTATATAATGAATTCATAGTAGTCGAACATTGAAACATTCTAATAAAGTTTCTTTACTATTTTAAGGCTTCTGTTTTATACCTTTTAGTAATTAATGTATATATTATTATAGTGTACAATAATTTGTTGAGTGAAAAATATAAATTTTATTTTATTTTAGCCATTTTTCTTCATTTAATATTCAAAACAATATGTATATATATAGGGTCAGGTGGGGGAAAGTGAAGGTTTTTTTCGAAAAAGCCTTATAACAGTAAGTTTTAAGCACTAGATATCAGGTTTTTAGTAGGTATTATATACATTAGGCTTATATAGGTTAGAAATATTGTGTTTATATAAAGTTTTGCCAAGAAAATATCTTGTAGATTCATTTTAAAATAGGCATGTTTTGTTACCACCACTTTCCCCCATGGTGGGGTAAAGTGGGGGTATAATATGCTTTTATTAATTATTTCTTCAAAATTTAACTGTAAAATAAAGGAAACGCTATGAGATTTACATTCAAATCTATATTCAAAGTATACAATTTAGATAAAATTTCTTACATAGTTTTCATTATAATTACTGATTAAAAAAATAATGTCCATGACTGTCAAACTTTGGTTCATCTAAAATGCGAATAATGCTGCTAACTTCCACATTATCTTCATCATCTAATTCTGGGAAAATATGATAATTTCCCAATTTAGACTTAGTAAGATATTTAACATGATATAGATCACCATTTTTCTCAACAACTTGCCCGATAAATGAGCAAATCATATTTCTTTTGGAGTTGTATTTTACCTCAACCCATGAACCTTGATTGATTTTTCTGGTATCGAGAGGGGTAGTAGGACTGGTGCCTTTTTTTATTTTTATATTAGACCTTTTTGGTCTTTTCGTTTAGGAACCTGGCCTAAATTGCATTTTTTCTTTCTGTCTTCTTCTTCCATTTCTAATCTTTTTAAAACATTCTCCTGAGTTAAAATTTCCCCAGATTTGATTTGCACCCTTTTTCTTTTTTTCTTAGAGTTATCCATAGCTAGAACCGTGTTTGCAGATGGTGTGGGAGATACTGTCAACAGAATTGCCTCTTTCAAATCTTTCATAGGTGAATCTAGTAGTGCAGAAACTTTAGAAGACGCCGAGCTCTTATATGTAGCTGCAACTGTTGGATTCTTTTCTGTAAGAATTATACGATGTTGAATGGCATTTCTATTGAGAGGATAAAGGCCAGTCCCTCTAAATCCATTTACAGCATTTATTGGCTTCATTTTTTCAAATAATTTCTTTAGAAGAAATGGAAAGGTTGCTTTGGAAACATTTTGCAACCTGCTTTCTCGATACCAAGTTTTTAATATGTCCCTCCACGCATTTTTCATTGGTGAAAAAACTCCAACATCTAGTGGTTGAAGTGCATGGCTGCTATTAGGTGGGAGGCATAGTAAAATAATACTATTATCCATGGCTAGCTTAATGGAATTATATGTTAGGCGACTTCCATGGCCATGATATATTAACAGTACCGGCTTTTTAAAGTTTTTGACGAAATCTATAAAAAACTTCATCCACGTTTCAAACAAAAAATCCTGCATCCAACCAGACTCTGTGCACCCGTAAAGAGTTCCTTGTGGCCCTCCAGTCATCCAGGATTGCTATAAGTTCTGTCCTTTGTAGACAACAAATGGAGGTAAATATTCACCAGCAGCAGATATGCAAAATAATACTGTATACATGGCCTTACCACAGTCGGCAGATTTTAAGTAAGCTGTTCGACTTTCCTTCTGGACAAAAATCTTGCTTGATCTGGGATCAGTAGACAACCCTGTTTCATCCAAATTGAAAATCCTTCCTGGCTCTTTAAGCAAACCATTGCTAAGCAGTACATCTTCATACATGCTAAAGAAAGCATTTGCTGTTTCTTCGCACATATCTTTAGCTCTGGCTTTCGTTAAAAGCTCTGGCTTTCGTTAAAAACTCTGGCTTTCTTTTCCCAATTTCTCCTTTCCATCTCTTTTCAAATCCTCTCACCCATTCGATTCCTGGCTTTCTATTAGGAAAGAGATTGCTGAGCTCCTTATTGCTTAGCAAGTATGTTCCAACAACATTAAGAATATCTTTTCTGTCGAATGGAAATCCACATTTTGACAGAAATTTCACAGCTTCAACGATGCCTTTTACTTCTTCCTGACGAAGAAAAGGCGATCGGCCAGGTCCTTGATGTGATGGAGTTTTAACAATCCACCTCCTTAAAGTTTGTTCAGGAATACAATTTTTCTTGGATGCAGAATAAATCGATGCTCCATTTTTAACTTCTGCTATAGCCATCTGAAGATCATTTTGTGTATACTTTGGACCACTAGTCTTTTTTATGTAGTTTCTAGGCATACTTAAGCTGGAAAAAAAATTACATATCAGTGAACAGTCACACATTAAAATTGAAAAAAAAAATTAAATTTATTCTAATGATATTAAAAAAATATTCTAAATCATGATTAAATATGTAAAACATAACTTTTAATTTAATTGTATTATCATATTAAGATTAAAATTTATAAATAAAGCCTATTTTTTAGATTAGTACTTTTATTACAGCCCATTTTTAAAAATTAATCACATCTACAGTCTAAAATTGAATCATCATACAACATTGAGCTAAGCCTAACTATACCACCACTTTCCCCCATCTCAAAAAAAAAAAAAAAATCATAAAAAATTGAAATATTAAAATAATTCTTACCTTGATGCATGAATCTGTTTTTAAGACGTTCTTCTACTGAAATGTATCAAAATATACAAATTTTTTCAAGTGAGAAAGGATCAAGAACAAAGTTTATCAATACCATGTGTTAAGAACAAACTGCACATATATGTAAACAAGAAGATAAACAACAGTAATCTTGTTGCCAGATTTACAAATCTTAATAGAAATATTTGTCAAAAACTCCAATTATGTATTAATTGAAAAAAAGTAAAAATATGTACATTTATTGTGAAAAAAGTGCATTTTTTTAGATTACCACCATTTTCCCCCATCCCACCACTTTCCCCCACCTGACCCTATATATTTTACTATTTCTATAGACCTTTTAAATTGTATATAGATTTAAAATAAAATATTCTTAACAAAAACAACAATTCCCTCAAAATTACCTTCAAAATGAGCAAATGTCACTTTGAGAGCTCACTAAATATTTTAATATTTCCGCATAAAGAATGTATCTAAATTTAAAGTAAACGGATACTATTGTTTATATAATACTTTCAAAAATACCTTTTACTGAGTAATCATCATGAATAAGCTATATTTTCTTCCGCTCTTCTTTGTATTTACTCTTTATAATTCAAAATATATAGATACGATACCAAAAGACAACTATCCACATAAGGTTATTTATTTCTCTCTCAAAATCTGACTAAAAATGTTATAGGACCATGGTTTCATTTTTGCTACAAAAAAACCGCCTTTTCTGTTCAATGTTTGCCAACTGCATTTTTAATTTTATGCAAAATATACTTAGATAAAGAATGTTTCAATAAGATAAAGTTGGTTTGATATTTCTACTTCTTGTTATGTTATTAAACTAAATCTACTCTGTTTACCATATCTCCCTGAAGAAATTTTCTGTTCAATAATTAGAGCTTACTTAAAATCTTATGTAGTCGAACATTTCTAAAATTTATTTTATTGACTATAATATTCTTCTATTTTAAAGTTTCTATTTGAGACTTTTCAGCAAAATCCTTTTTTTGTTACACAGTGCAACAAATTGTTGACTGGAAAATACATCTTAATTATTTTGTTTTCTTCAGTTTTTTCTTGTGTTTTTAAACTGAATCTACCATGTTTACTGTTTATTCCTATAGAGATTTTCTTT
Organism: Maratus speculifer; assembly: GCA_964019185.1. Taxonomy (NCBI): domain Eukaryota; kingdom Metazoa; phylum Arthropoda; class Arachnida; order Araneae; family Salticidae; genus Maratus; species Maratus speculifer. The sequence continues at coordinate 430,145,541 of OZ025291.1, forward strand.
ACAATAATTAGAGATTATGTTTAAACACACAGCAATTCGGATCAATATTTGCGTTTAAGTAATATTGCACTTTTTACGAGAATTAACATTACTATTTGAGTTAAAAATTGTACATTATGTATAAAGCAATGGAATTGCCGATTTCATGATTTTTGTTGTAATTATATTACAATACAAAAATTAAATTATGAAGAAAGGAAATAATTTAAATTTTTATACTTATTTTAAATTCTTGAGTTTCTTCTTTCCGTTTCAGAAATATCGAAATTAAAAATAAGAAAAATATCAATTTAGTTAATTTGTAATATATATTTTTTCAATTATACAAAATGTGCTACTTAATATGCATATACATAAAACATTTAAGAATATTTATTCCATTTTCATTATCCTATAGCTTCATATATTTGAAGTATTCTTGAAATAAATGCATATGTTATTTAGAATATTATAAATATGTACAGTGTAAACATACAACTGCATGTACCGAAAAGTAAATTTTTATTTGTAGTTTGTCTGAAATGGAATATGTTAGAAGGATAATATGAACCAGATTTAAATAAATAAAATTTATAAACAAATTTATGATTATAACAATAAGTTTACATTAACCTATTCAAAATCATGAAATCCCCCTTTTTTAGAGATATTCCATTCACATTCACGCTATATAGGTAATATTGTGTTCAAAACATTTTCTCGCTAATTATTAGTAAAATCGTTCGGAGTTTCCAATAGTTTTTTGGATGCAACTCTTTATACTAATTTATATTTATTATTGTAAAAATAATTTAAATTAAAAATTTTAAAAGAATCTGATAATTAAATATGCGCATAAAATATTTCAAATATTAAAAAAATGCAAAATTTCCAATGTTGAGAAAGCAGCATTTTAAAATAAAGCAAATTGCATACATGTGTGCATTTTAAAATAAAGCAAATTGCATACATGTGTGCATTTTTTATAAATTTATCAGCTTATGGCTGTACGAAGCGTCAGAATTCAAAAATTCTTTTCGTATTAGATGAATTTGAGCATCTAGTTTCTTAAATCTCGAAAAGAATATTAATTTCGCAATTTTTTTATGTCTCCTATCGCCGTAACTTATAATTTAGTATTCTTCTAGTTGCACTGTTGCGGTGTTTGAGGATAAGAAAAAATCTTCCACACAAAGTTAAAGATTTTTTCCCTCAAATCCACAGCCCTAAAATCCGAAACACTCTATAATCTGTGCATAATTTACGCTTCTAAACAATGATAGATTCAGATAATATATATGGATACAAGTTGAACTTTTAGAATTATATCAATTCTATGGATATTTTAATTAGCAATTTTTGTTAATATTGCTGAATTCATGTTTTTTCATGCGCACATCATAAATGTATTTCTGAAAAAAAATCAAGATATTTCTGATATCCCTTTACATAAAAATCTTATTATTAAATATATTTATGCATTAATCAAGCTTTTTTGCTAATTAAGTCAGGTTAAATCTAAAATAGAACTTCCTTAATTTATGATTTTTATATTAATTAGTAATGTACATTATTGAGGCAAGTCTCACTGAATTATTTAGGAAAAATACATTTCTTTTTATAATGAATAATTAATTATATATTATTTATTATTAACTTGACCTTAGCTTTTAATATTTTAATGATTTTTAAATATTATCTAAATTTTTATTATTTTTGTTTATTGCATATTTTAATATTTCATTATATTGTAATCATTTAATGAAATTTCGATTATATTATTAATGACATTCAAATTACTGTTTAAAAATGTAAATGAAACAATGACCATAAATGTGCAAAATTCTAAAATCCGCGCAACACAAGCTGTGCGGTTTTCAGGGAGTCTATTGTATGTACATACCGGGTGTCCCAAAAATGACTGATGGATTTTAAAATTCAATAACTTGCAAACGGTGACAGCTATTTAAAAAAAAAAAAAATGCAGGAGGGTTATGTATAATGTCAGGAGTTTTTTTTACCGTAATTTTTTATTTTAGTTCGCATCTCAAACAATAGGTGGCGCTGACGGCGATTGAAGACCACGTGATCAGTGCTGAGTAAAGCGTCGACTTGTCCTTCAATCGCCGTCAGCGCCACCTATTGTCTGAGATGCGAACTAAAATAAAAAATTACGGTAAAAAAACTCCTGACATTATACATAACCCTGCTGCAAAAATTTTTTAAATAGCTGTCACCGTTTGCAAGTTATTGAATTTTAAAATCCATCAGTCATTTTTGGGACACCCATATATATATATATAATGTATTTGTAATGTGCAATTATTACGTATTATAATTTTATTTAATTCGCACGAGCATCTTTTAAAAATGCAAAATTGTTTTTAATTAAGCTCATTTTATTGTTATGTAGACAATTTAAGCATAAAAATAAGTTAATTGTGAATTTTTCTGATTTTATATGCGGCATGAATATTTCTACTGCTTAAACGAAGAAACGTGATTGCATTTTTTTATTCATTCATTCGCTACATAAATCAGATACTTTACTTTCTTAATCATGTTAATGAACTTTAAAGAAATACAGCTAGAACGCTATTACCTTGTAAGAAAAAACCTATTTTATATTTATTCCTCTTTTTTTATCTGTTGAATATTTATTAGGAAATTAATTAAAATGACTACTTCGATTTGTTATACTAATTTAAGGCCTTTAAAAACCTGCTTCTTAATTAGAAATACACTTATTTCCTATTTTAGTTTCATTAAATGTAAAATATTAACATAAATAATCTTTCTTGAAAGCTTTTTTTTCAAATTAATGTATTTTTTCCGCATACAGAAATAATGATTCAAAGCAAATTTAGTTATTAAAAAGTAGAAAATACTCTTTCTCAAAAAAAAAAAAAAGAATTGATTTATTTCACTTTTACAGCCAGCAGAGATAAATTTTCTGAGTATTAATGAATCATTGCAACATTCTTGCACGTATATCCTATGCTTAATTTAATACCTCTATTTTGTTATGTACTCGGTTTGCGAAAACACAATAAATTATGTTTTTCATTAGAAAATAATTGTTCATATGGGGAATACTTTTCTTGTTATTTTCAAAAGATGTGATATTTGTCTGAAAAAGAAATTTAGCGAAAAAAATAAGAATACTTTATGGTGTATTATTTAATTATTTTTTCATTAAATTTAGTTTGCAATCAGAAAAAGAAATTATTGTTTAGCAATAAAAGAGTAAAAAAATGCAATAACATTATTATCCTACCGTAATCATATTCGAAAAAAAAATCTAGTTATTTCTCAGATTTTTTCAAATTCGTTGTAGAAAACTGTTTGAGATTTCTAATAAATAAGACGAATCTTTGCCAAGTATTGCATATGTGTAAAAAAAGTTTAAACGAATAAAAGAAATTACACTTTATATTTATTTAAAATTACCAAACATAATTTCTAAAAAAATAAGAAGAAATAATATTTTGTGTCGAATTTTTGAAATTGCAATAAGATATGCAACTGAAGAATAAAGATGTGTACAACAAAGATTGGTCATAATTTATTATTGGCTTAACATCAATTTAATTTTACTTCCATTGTTAGCTTAATGTTTGATAAATAACTGATATATTTATACTAGATGTTTTATAAGTTGGTTTGAATTCTTTTATTCAGGCATTTACTTCATAAATTACAAACTTTACTTTCTTAAACTTGTTAATAAACTTTAAGGAAATAAATTTAAAGTACTAATAACTTCTAATGAAGTAAAAAAAAAATCCTATTTATATTTATTTCTTTTTTATCTGTTGAATATTTATTAGAAAATTAATTAAAATGACCGATTAATTTTTAAAGAAATAATGTTTATAAGCAAATTTAGTTATTAAAAAGCAGAAAAGATTTTTTCTCAAAAAAAGGAAATCAGTTATTTTACTTTTCTATCTTGATAATTTTTTTGTTGTTGAGTATTAATGAATCGTTGCAACATTCTTGCATGCATATCATATACTTAATTTAATACCTCTGTTTTGTTATGTAATTGGTTTGCAAAAACACAATAAATTACGTTTTCTTTAGACAATAATTTTCCGTTTCGGGAAATATACTTTTCTTGTTATTTTCAAATCATATGATATTTGTCTAAAAAGAAATTTCGCGAAAGAAATGAGAATAATATGTGGTGTATTATTTACTGATTTCATTAAATTTAGTTTTCAGTAAAAAGGCATTGTTTAGATTTAAAAGGCTGAAAAAAGAAATAAAAACAGACAAGCGAGAGAAATGCGCTTGTTTACAGTAATGTACTTCATAATACGTAATAATACATAAATATACATGTTGTATAATCTGGGCACGCACCGTTCCTAAAACTTTCACATTTTGCAACCGATATTTTAAATCAAAATTCTTCATCGAAAGTTTCCTTAATGTCTGCAATATAACTACTTAATAAATATTAACGTTTTAAAATTCTGGTAGAAAAACTTGAAAATTATTAACCATTAAAAACAGACAAGCGACCGAAATGCTAGTTTTATGTGTTATAGTTGATAGCACGTAATAAGAAATAATTATAGGAGAGATTGGGGATACTTGAGCATAGGGGATACTTGAGACACCCCTATTATCTCTACAGTTGATCATTTTTTCTTTCTAAAACTGGCAACATGGTAACATATTTATAGTTCTGAATATGTAAAAAAGAAATCACATACCTTGGTGCCATTTTGAAAGTATGGTGATTAACACGTTGAGCTCTCCTGGTAGAATTTTCTATCACATAATTTTAATTCTGAAATGTCACAACGACACCTGAAAATTCGACCAAATTTATTTGAAAAAGATTTAATGCATTTTTTTCGCGTATATTGTAAATCGGTTTTCTTCTTTGCAAAATACTGGTACGAATGTGACATCTGGCTCAAGTATCCCCTCCATGGGAATACTTGAGCCACGATGTAAAAGAAAGAGTAAAAATTTATTAGACATAGAAAAATAGTTCAAAATTAATTGAAAGCGGTTTTCAATTGAAGAAAAAATATCAAATTTTCATTTTCAATGTTTTATTTTGTTCTAAGAAATTATAAAAAAATTAAAAAAAATTAAAATTTAAAAAATGGCTCAAGTATCCCCATCTTCTCCTACATGTTGTATTATACCAATGTTCTTGATGTTTAAAAAAATTGCTATTAAAAAGTAGAGAAGATTCTTTTTCTCAAAAAAAAGGAAATGAGTTACTTTTTTATCTTGACAAACAGGCGAGATAAATTTTCTGTTTTTGAGTATCAATTAATCGTTGCAACATTCTTGATGGCGTATCATATGCCTAATTCAATACCTTTTTTTTTAATTATGTAATCGGTTTGCGAAAACACAATAAATTATGCTTTTCTTTAAGAAATATTTTTTTTCATTTTGAGAAATATATTTTCCTAGTTATTGAATAATCATGTGATATTTGTCTCAAATCAAAAATAGCGAAAGAAGTAAGAATAATTCATGGTTTACTATTTAGTAATTTTATTAAATTTAGTTTGAAATCAGAAAAAAAGAACAGTATTGTTTAGATATAAAAAATTCTAAAGTAAATTAAAAACAGACAACCGATAGAAATGTTTGTTTACAATAAAGTACTTGATAACACATAATAGTGCAATATTGGCATTGTATAACATCAATGTTAAATATTCTTACATTTTCATTCATTATAATTTCACTTAGTATTATAAATTTACTTTATACGAACGTGGTACTTTAAAAAAAAGCTTAGGCAATTATATTTGATAAAATATATATTTTTTTGCCATACAGAATATTAAATATGTCAAGATGTTTATTCATATAATAATTTCACTTAGTATATTTGAGGAACCTTATAAAAAAACGCCATTGTTTTCGATAGAAATTTTCTTTTACCATACAGAGTGTTTATTGGTAATACATTAATTGTTATTTTTCTTAATTCTAAATCGAACATAACTATTTCTGTTGCATAAAGGTAGAAACTTAGTTACATTTTTTATAATTTAGGCATTGGCTACATAAATCACATATTTTACATTCTTAATCATGTTAATGAACTTCATAAAAATATATCTAAACTACTATTAACTTGTAAAGAAGAGAAAAATGCGATTATTAATTATTTGATATGTTATAATGCGCATGTGTACAATAACTTCATTTAATATAAAAAAGGACCTTAAAGAACGCCAATTGTTTTTATTAGTAATTAAGTTTTATCATAAGTAGTGTTTGTTGATTAGAATACGTTAATTGTATAGTTTGCAAATTCTAAATCCACCATTAATGTTTTAGTTGCATAAATGTAGAACCGTAGTAGATTTTTTTTAGGCATTCACTACATAAATTACATATTTTAATTTCTTAATCATGTTAATGAGCTTTATGGAAATACATTTAAAATGCAAATACCTTGTAATAAAAGAAAAATGAGGCACGAAAAAAATCATATTATATATTTATTCTTGTTTTATATGTTGAATATTTATTAGGAAATTAATTAAAATGACTTATTCGATTTTTTTACACTAATTTAAGGCCTTTAAAAACCTGCTTTCTAATTAAAAATACACTTGTTTCCTATTTTAGATTAATTTAATGTAAAATATTAACTCGAAAAATCTTTCTTGCACGATATACGTTTTTTTCAAATTAATGTTTTTTTTTTCACATGCTGAAATAATGTTTCAAAGTAAAATTATTTATTAAGTAGAAAAGATTTTAAAAGTACAAACGATTGAAAAAAAGAAAGGGAGTTATTTGACAAACAGGCGAGGTAAATTTTCTGTTATTGAGTATTAATGAAGCGTTTTTCTACATCCTTGCATTTATATCATATACGTAATTAAATACATCTATTTTGTTATGGAATCGGATTGCGAAAACACAATAAATTATGTTTTTCTTAGAAAATAAGTTTTCTTTCGGAAAATATATTTTCCTTGTTTTTTTTTTTTTTTTTTTTTTTTTTTTTTTTTTTTTTTTTTAACATGCGATATTTATCTGGAAAAAGAAATTGCGAAAGAAGTAAGAATAATATATGTTGTGTTATTAACTGATTTAAGTAAATTTAGTTTTAATAAAAAGAAAAGTACTGCTTAGATTTATTTAAAAGGCTGAAAAATGAAATAAAACAGACAAACGATAGAAATTCTTGTTTACAGTAATTTACTTGATAACACATAATAATACTTAAAAATATAAGTTGTCAATGTTAAATATTCTTAGATTTTCATTCATCATAATTCATATTAGTATAATAACTTTAATTAACATAAACAAAAAAGAACGCAATTGTTTTTAATAGATATAATTTTTTTCCATAGAGAATATTTGATAGGTTATAATGTTCATTCATGAAATCATTAGGTTTAATATAACTAAGGAACTTTAGAAAAACAAAAATTTTAAAAAAAAAAACATTTTTTTAAAAGGAAATTATTTTTTACCATAGTTTCTGTAGATTCTGATACGTTAAGTGTACATTTTTCTAATTCTAAATCCAACATAAATGCTTTGTTATATAAAGTTTGAAACGTAGTTGCATTTTTTTAATTGGTGCAATCGCTACATAAATAACACACTTTACATTCTTAATCATGTTAATGAGCTTTATAAAAATAAATCTAAAATGCCAATAACTTTAAAAAAATCACTTTTTATGTTTTTACCTCTTTTATCTGTTGAATATTTATTAGTAAATTAATTAAAATGACAGATTCGATTTTTTACACTAATTTAAGGCCTTTCAAAACCTGCTTTTTAATTAAAAATACACTTGTTTCCCATTTTTGTTTCATTAAATGTGGAAATATTAACTCAAATAATCTTTCTTGCACGCTTTACGTTTTTTTCAAACTAATGTTTTTTTTTCCGCATGCAGAAATAATGCTTCAAATTAAATTTAGGTATTAAAAAGTAGAAAAGATTTTTTCTCAAAAAAGAAATGAATTATTTTGCTTTTGTATCTTGACAAACAGGCGAGACCAATTTTCTGTTGCGGAGTATTAATGAATCGTTGCAACTTTCTTGCATGCATATTATATACTTAATTTAATACCTCTATTTTGTTATGGAATCGGTGTCTCAAAAACACAATAAATTAGGCTTTTCTTTAGAAAATAAACTTTCGTTTCGGGAAATATACTTTCCTTGTTTTTTTAGAAAACATGTGGTATTTGTCTGAAAAAAGAAATTTCGCGAAAGAAGTATGAATAATTTATGGTGTATTATTTATTTATTTCATTAAATTTAGTTTTCAATTTGGAAAAAAAGAAAAGTATTGCTTAGGTTTAGAAGGCTGAAAAATGGATTAAAAACAGACAAGCGATAGAAATTCTTGTTTAGAATAATGAACTTTATAACACATAATAATGCTTAAATATGCACGTTGTACAATATGAATGTTAAAAATTCTTTTCATTATAATTCCACTTAGTATTATACGTTTACTTAATACGATCAAGATACATAAAAAAAAACGCAGTTGTTTTTAGTAGTCATTATTTTTTTTTCATAAAGAATATTTGATATATGTTATCATGTTCATTCATGTAATCATTTCACGTAATATAACTAAGAAACTTAAAAAAAGCCATTTTTTAATGGGAAATTATTTTTTACCATAGTGTCTGTAGATTATGATACTTTAATTGTATTTTTTTTCTATTTTTAAATCCAACATTAATGTTTTTGTTACATAAAGTTTAAAACGTAGTTGCATTTTTTTAATTGACGCAATCGCTACATAAATAACATACTTTACATTCTTAATAATGTTAATGAACTTTACAAAAATAAATCAAAAAACCAAATAACTTAAAAAATTCACTTTTTATGTTTTTACCTCTATTATCAGTTAAAAATTTATTAGGAATTAATTAAACTGATTGATTCAAATTTTTATACTAATTTAAGGCCTTCCAAAATCTGATTCTTAGTTGAAAATAAATATATTTCCTATTTTAGTTTCATTCAATGTGAAAATATAACTCGAATAATCTTTCTTATTTCAAATTAATATTTTTTTTCGTATTCCGAAATAATGTTTCAAAGCAAATTTAGCTATTAAAAAGTAGAAAAGATTTTTTCCTCAAAAAAGGAGATGAGTTATTTTACTTTTTTCATCTTGACAAACACGCGAGATAAATTTTTTATTGTGGAGTACTAATGAAACGTTGCTAAATTCTTGCATGCATATCCTACACTTAATTAAATACCTCTATTTTGTTATGTTGTCGGTTTGCAAAAACACAATAAATTATGTGTTTCTTTAGAAAATATCTTTTTTCTTTTAGGAAACATATTTTTCTAGTTACTTTCAAAACATGTGATATTTGTCTGAAAAAGAAATTTAGTGAAAGAATAATTTATGGTGCATTATTTACTCAATTCATTAAATTTAGTTTTCAATCAGAAAAAAGGAAAATTATTGTTTGGATTTGAAAGGCTGAAAAACGAATTAAAAACAGACAAGCGATAGAAATTCTTGCTTACAGCAATGTACTTGATAACATATAATAATACTGAAATATACAAGGTTGAAACATAGTTGTTTTTTTTCTTTAGGCAATCGCTACATAAATTACATACTTTACATTCTTAATCATGTTAATAAACTTTATGAAAATAAATCTAAAATACAAATAACTAAAATGAAAAAAAAAACCCATTTTATGATTTTTTTCTTTTTTATCTGGTGAATATTTATTAGGAAATTAATTAAAACGACTGATTCGATTTTTTGCACTAATTTAAAGACTTTTAAAACCCCGATTCTTAATTAAAAATAGACTTTTTTTCCTATTTTAGTTTCATTAGTTGCGAAAAATAACTCAAATAATCTTTCTTGTACGCTTTACGTTATTTTCAAATTAATGTACTCTTTTAGCCACATGAAGAAATAATGTTTCAAAGCAAATTTAGTTATTAGAAAGTAGAAACGATTCGTTTTTTATTAAAAAAGGAAATGAGTCATTTTACTTTTATCTATTGAAAAACACGCGTGATAAATTCTCTGTTTTGGCGTGTTAAACCTTTTAAACGCCGCACTATGATCGAAAGGTAACACAAATTATTTATTGGTAAAAATCCCATTAAAACTCAAACATAAGCACTATGAGTAATTTTTTTTCTCGAAAAAAAATTTTTGTGTATGATTTATAGCATGTTCCACAAATGGAACATTGGCGGGAAACACTTAGTTTTTTTACATGCTTTTATAAAGTATGATTAACAACATTTAAACTAAAATCTCTATTTCTGTGCACATTTTTTTCATGATTATAGATAATGTATAGGCATTTTTCAGTAATAACACAATTTAAGCAGGTAAATAGCCGGGCTTCGCCCATCGAGCCTTTGTTTTAATTGCGATTTCAGCAACTATTCCAGCAAAAATGCTCAAGACCCCCACAAAGCTTTTAGAAAAAAAACTTTCCCACTTGCTTAAATAATATATTATATAGATGATGGGCAGTACTCACTGTAGGAAAGCATCTTTACAATTATTTATCAAAATTAAAAAAAGAAATATATACAAAAAAAGTAATGGAAAATAATAATAATAATAATAATAATGTCTGTACAACAATTTACAGCAAAATAATCAAATAAATCAAAATCTAAAAAAATACAAAAGATAAAAAAAATTACCAAAAATTAAATATATATAGAGAGAGATGTATAGATAGATAGATTGTCCTTAATTTTTGTGTCCTACATTTGATATATTATCCATGATAGTTAGAGAAGCATTTCCATGTAGTCTTTTTTTCACATTCAAAACATTTTTTTGTGTTCTTCTAGCATACAACACATTTTCTTTGTGTTGATGGTACAGGTAATGTAATTAACAAATGTCAATGAATTCCTCTTCAGAATCATCTGCTAATTCATAAAAATATTCTAGTGCCTCTTCTATTGTTCGAAATGGATTGAAAGAGACATCTGGTCTGTATGAGGTATTCTAAATGAAGGAAATCACAGAGTAAAGTAAAATCATATGAATTCCTTCTCACGCTTTTTTCCAAAATCACTTCTTACATTATAGCTTATTTGAGTCATAAACAATGTCTAACTATCAACAAACAAACATGTTTTCCCTGTCAGTTATGAGTAATCCACTTCAGATGGGAGAACGAGTGTGGAAGAGAGAGAAGGGGGGAGGGGGAGGGTAAGGGACAGGGTATGGAAGGGGGGGGGAAATAAAGTATATCAATGTCATAATCATCTTTTGTCGACACTTACTAAACCACCTCGTATCCAGAAACTTTTTATCAAAACTTATATGCATTGCAACCAAAAGACTTTATCATGTTAAAAAATTTATCTTTACACGCCAATGTTCCATTTATGGAACATGCACATTTCTTATCTAAAATAAACAATAAAAATCAATCTTTTTTTTTAATAACTTGTGTTCTATTAATAAAATGATTACTTTTACTTGATCTCACTTAGTTATAAAAATATCTGTTAAACTTTGAATTTTCTATGAATTTTTGAATTTTGCCCAACAAAAAGTCTAAAAAAAGTCCTAATTTACGATTTTTTTCCTAAGACATCATTTATTTTATCAACGTAAAATCAACGCCAAAAAATCAAGTCATACTTTCTTTTCAAATACTAATTTTTACAGGGCAATAGGAATAAAAATGAATTTTTTGCAGAATTTTGAAGTTGATGTTCCATTTATGGAACATTGGCGTGTAAAAGGTTGAATTGTTGCAAAATTCTTGCATGCATATCATATACTTAATTTAATACCTCTATTTTGTTATTTAATCAGTTTGCGAAAACACAATAATTTTTTTTCTTTAGAAAATAATTATTCGTTTCGGGAAATACATTTTTGTTGTTATTTTCAAAACATATGATGTTTGTCTGAATCAGAAAATTAGTCAAAGAAGTAAGAAAAACTTATGGTACATTATTTACTTGTTTGATTAGATTTAGTTTGCAATCAGAAAAAAAAAAGAAAAATATTGTTTACATATAAAAGGCTGGCAAATTAATTAAAAACAGACAAGCGATAGATATGCTTGTTTATAGTAATGTATTTAATAATGCATAATAATACATAATTATACTCGTTGTATAATAGCAGTTTTAAATAATCTAAGAGTTTCATACATTATAAATTCACTTAGTATTAGAAATTTTCTTATTAGAATTAGGTACTTAAAAAAGAGAGCTAAGAAAGCTTGTTGTACTTATTTCCATAAATAATATTTGATATGCTATAATGCATATTCATGTAATAATTTCATTGAACATAAATGAGGAACTTTCGAAAAATGCCAGTTGATTTAAATAGAAATTACCTTTCACCATAAAGAGTGTTTGTAGATTATAATACGCTAATTGTACAATTTTCCTAATTCTAAATTTAACATAAATGTTTCTATTACATAAATGAAGAAACGTAGTTGCGTTTTTTTTCCCGTAATTGCTACATTAATCTCATGCTTTACTTTCTTATTCACGGTAATGAACTTTAAGAAAATGGTACTATAATGCTATTAATTTGTAAATGAGAAAAAAATATTTTATACTATTTTATATTTTTTTCTCTTTTATCTGATAAATATTTATTAGGAAATTAATTAAAATGAATGATTTGATTTCTTACACTAATTTAAGGCCTTTCAGAACCTGTTTCTTAATTAAAAATACACTTGTTTCCTGTTTTGGATTCATTAAATGCAAAATATTAACTCGGATAATCTTTCTTGCACGATTTACGTTTTTTTTTTTTTTTTTTTTTTTTTTAATTAATGTATTTTTTCCGCACGCATAAATAATGTTTCAAAGCAAATTTAGTTATTAAAATGTAGAAAAGATTTTATTTTCAAGAAAGGAATTGAGTTATTTTACCTTTCTATCTTGTCAAACAGGCGAGATAAATTTTCTATTGTGGAGTATTAATGAATCTCTGCAACATTCGTGCATGCATATCGTGTACTTTAGTACCTCTATTTTGTTATATAATCGGTTTGCAAAAACACGATAAATTATATTTTTCTTTAGAAAATAATTTTTCGTTTGGCAAAATATATTTTCCTACTTATTTTCAAAACATGTGATACTTGTCTAAGAAAGAAATTTAGCGGAAGAAGTAAGAATACTTTATGGTGTATTATTATTTATTCCATTAAATTTAGTTGGCAATCAGAAAAAAAATAAAAATATTGTTTAGGTATAAAAGGCTGAAAAATGAATTAAAGCCAGACAAGCAATTGAAATACTTGTTTACAGTAATGTACTTGATAACACATAATAATACTTAAATATACACGTTGTACAATAGAAATGTTAAATATTCTGAACTTCTATTCATTATAATTCCACTTAGTTCTATAAGTTTACTTATTAAGAACGAGGTACTTAAAAAAAGAGCGCATTGTTTTTAATAGTTATTTTTTTTGTCCATAACGATTATTTGTTATAATGTTCATTCATGTAATCATTTCGTTTAATATAACTAAAAAACTGTAAAAAAAGACATTTTTTAAAAAGAGAAATTATTTTTTAACATAGTGTCTATTGATTATAATAAGTTAATTGTAAATTTCTCTAATTCTAAATCCAACATAAAGGTTTTTGTTCCATAAAGTTTGAAACGTAGTTGCATTTTTTTTTTAATTTTGGCAATCGCTATATAAAACACATACTTACTTTCTTAATCATGTTAATGAATTTTACGAAAATAAATCTAAAGTGCAAATAAATTTAAAAAATATTTTTTTTCCTCTTTTATCTGTTGAATATTTATTAGGAAATTAATTTAAATGACTTATACGATTTCTTACACTAATTTAAGGCCTTTCAGAACCTGATTCTTAATTAAAAATACACTTGTTTCCTATTTTAGTTTCATTAAATGTAAAATATTAACTCAAATAATCTTTCTTGCACGATTTTCGTTTTTTTTTTCAAACTAATGTCTTTTTTCCGCATGCATAAATAATGTTTCAAAGCAAATTTATTTATTAAAAAGTAGAAAAGATTTTTTTCAAGAAAGGAATTGAGTTATTTTACTTTTCTATCTTGTCAAACAGACGAGATAAATTTTCTTTTGGGGAGTAGTAATAAATAGTTGCAAATTCTTGCATGCATATCAAATTGTTAATTTAATACCTCTATTTTGTTATGTAATCGGTTTGCGAAAACACAATAAATTAAGTTTTTCGTTTGTGGAAAATAATTTTTCGTTTGTGGAAATATACTTTCCTAGTTATTTTCAAAACATGTGATATTTGTCTGAAAAAGAAATTTAGCGAAAGAAGTAAGAATAATTTATGGTGTATTATTTACTTGTTTCATTAAATTTAGTTTGCAATCAAAAAAATAAATTATTGTTTAGAAATAAAAGCAATTAAAAAATGCAATGGTAGTATTATTCAACCGTAACTGTATGAAGAAAAAATCTAGCTATTTTTCTTCTTGTAGAACAAGTTGTGTGTTCAAGGATATTTTTAATAAACAAACAAATCGTTGTCAAGTACTGTGTATGTGAGAAAAAATATATATAAATAATAGGATAAAAGAATAAATAAATGAATACAAAATTTTATAATATCATACATAATTTCTCAGAAAAAAGAATGATTAGTCTTTTGCGTCAAACTATCGAAATTGTTTCAAGATATGCAACTGAAAATTACAAGGCATGTACAATGAAGATTTATCATATTTTTTATTGGCTTACTTAACATTATAGTTATTCACTATTGTTAACTTAATATGTAATGAATATTTGCTACAAACATATATAAATAATTAAATACTAAAATACTTTGTTAAATCAACATAAAATGAAAAAATTCAACAGGACGCGTTTCGAGCTACAACAATAACACCTCGTCATCAGCTAAAACCCAACACGTGTCCGTAAGGCACAGAGTAGAGATAAAGTCTAGAAGGATAAAGTTAGGACTTTGTCTTGACTCTATGCCTTACGGACACGTGTTGGGTTTTAGCTGATGACGCGGTGTTATTGTTGTAGCTCGAAACGCGTCCTGTTTATTTTTTTCATTTTATGGTGATTTAACAAAGTATTTTAGTTTATTTATCAATTTTATCGCCAGTTTTTACGGTGTTTTACTATAAACATATATATATATATATATACCTCGTGCTGCAGAAGTTCTGTACGCACGAAATACTCGATTAAATTAAGATATATGGGTGAAAGAAACATGCATTTTTGGAAGATAACTATGAAAAAATTTCCTGTTCGGCATGGCCTATAGGCGGAGGTAGATTTCGAAGAGTTTTCATTTCAACAACAACAACAACAAAAAAGATTAGATATACACCCAATTTAACTGCTTTATTTGGCCGCTTTGGAAAAAACTTTAATTTCATTTTTCTGTAAGGACTGGTTTTATCAAAATCATCTTAAATGAAATTCGGCTCAAATGCCTTTTTTGAATTATATTCTGACATTATTAAAAAATCGACCAATATGCTCATTATATTGTTCCTTAATAACAAAAAAACTGCCAATTGAATGCATTTGAGAGCAAAATTGAATTTAATAATGAGTCATAAAATAACCAATTTGTTATTTGAATACATCCACAATTCTTTAATCATGATCGCTTTGGGAAATTTTGTGCGAAGTGCCCATTTTGCCAGCCTTTTTTGAAATATATCCTGCCTTTATCAAAAAACTGGCCAATCCGTCACATTATATATTTCCAAAATAATAGGATCTGCCATTTGAATGCGTTTAAAATCAAAAATGAATTTTAAAATGTGTCAGAATATAAGCAGTTTGGATTATTTGAGTTTTTTTCTCCAACTCCTATTTTTGTTTAATTTATTTTTGCTATAAAAATTGGTCATATGAAAAACTTGTTAGCATAAAAGTTGTAGATACTATTGAGAATATGTAAAATAAATTAAGAATTGAGAAAGTTATAGATTTTTTCTTTTTCCACCCCCCTTTTTCTTTTCGTTTTTAATTTTTTTCATCGGTAACAGTTGTTCCTATCAAAAACTTGTAAATACAAAAGTTTTAGATAATTTTAAGAACATTTATAAAAAAAAATTAGTTGGATTTGAAATCTTGAGAATTGACGATGTAATGAATTTTTTTCTCCCCAAAATCCTGTGCTTTTCGCCTCTTGAGCCCATTTTAAACTTTATCAAAAATCTGTCACACTTAAACTTTTAGCACATTTTTTAGAAGTAATATAAATTTTAAACTGATTCGATATCTATTTTAACTAAGAAGTTATAGCGTTTTTTTCGGTTTTCACAAAAAACCTCGCTATTTCCACCCCCTTGGTCCGAACTCGACCGAGATTTTATGCCCCTTGATTTTATGTAAAAGTTTGAAGAAGATCTGAGCATAATCATAAAAGTTATCGTGAAATAAAATTATATATATGTATAAAGATTTTTACTGGTGGTAGTTTTGGAGTCTAGAGGTTATGATCGGCGTAGATTTGCAAAAAAATTTCAGAAATATCAACAAGGGAGATAATGCAATAGGTAGTATTTCATACGAAATCTACCTAAAAAACACGAAATATCAACAATAAAGAACTCTACTGCAAATACTTCTCTGAAATAATTCCATATTATTCACACAACACATAATTTGCATATAACAAAATTAAAGAATACTACATGTATACTTTATTTTGTACCTAAATATTGCGTTGCGTGAGGAATATAGAATTCTCGTATGGAATTATCTGCAGTAGCGTCCTCTTTCAAATCTCCCTCTCTAACTAAAATTTCTATTCGTGTCATACAAATCTTATAACACGCTAAATATTTATTTGCTAACCGCATCTGTTTTCGATCCCTAGATCTTGTTTTAGTCGCGTTTTAATTTCAAAACGAATATTTGAAACACACAGTATATTTTAATCCAGCATTAAGTCAGCGGCAATCTTTAAAGTTAAGATATTTCTAGTATCGCCAACGGAAACGTTAGAAAGAGCACGCAATGGTGTAGTATACTCTCGTCTGTTGATATATTGGCTTTACCCTAAAACAACGTCAATTGACGGAGACTATTAGGATAGCAAGGTATAGCTCGCTGACATTTGATGTGTCTGTTCTCCCCTGTAGCACAGTTAAGGGGCTACTTCACTCAAATGAATAGACCCGTTTGCTAATGCTAATCCTATGGAAGAAATTTATAAAGATATCTCGTTTGCTTTTCAATATTTTTAAATGATTCTTTTTGCATTAGATGGCTGAGATTGGTCTGAATGCAGGCCGTTTTTTTACTTTTTCGAATTTGGCGACAGAAATTTTTTATGAGGACGTTTTCACTTTCCAAACCGGTTCTGAAAATGACAGCATCCTGATAAAAATATCTGTAAACAAAATCAAAAAAGTAAAAAAACGCCATGCATACAGATCAATCTCATCTATCCAATGCAAAAAGAATCATTTAAAAAGATAGAAATGCAACCGAGATATCTTTGCAAATTTCTTTCATAGGATTAGCATTAGCGAACGGGTCTTTCCATTTGAGTGAAGTAGCCTCTTAAAGAAGAGAAAAACAATCCTGTTTAACGGGAGATCAGTATTCTAACTCTGCTTAATAGTAAAAATTATATTTTTTTATGATTTGCGGCTAAAAACCAGTGTGTAACTAATCGGAAATACTGGTGTTTAATTGAAAAAAAAAATCCTTAATAAAACTCTATAGCAATATAGACACACTAATTTTAAGAACCATGATAATAGGTAAATATTAGGTGTTCACTGCGGTCTAAAATAGTGTATTTCACAAGCTTTAAAAAATAGTCAGATGTGGCAATCCGAAAACGTTCTTCTATCTTATGCATGTTAACACTACCCGAAAAATGCAGTAAAATGGTTCTTCCGGTTAGATGGATTAAACTAAAATTCTAGCGAGGAAGAACTTATGTTAACTTATAACTGAATGTGAAGTTTGATAAAAATTAGTGTATTAGTTTGACAGATAGAGACATTGCCAAATCTTTAAAAAATCTCCATAACAGCGCCACATATTGGTTGATGTACGTAAAAAAAAAAACAGGATATTTTTTTTAAATCAGGTTCTAACTGAATCTGAAGTTTCATGAAAATCCATGCATTAGTTTTTGAGATACATTTATTGGGAAATCGTGAAAAATGCATCATAGCAGGATCATATGCAAGGAGATTTACACCAAAAACTAAACAACACTAATCTATAGAAGGGACTTACTGAATCTGAAATTTTAGAAAGTGTCCTGCATTAGTTCTTGAGATTGAAATATAATGCCCCGTGGCAGTGCCACCTGTTAAGCGATTTGCAGCAAAACGTAATAAACATTATGTTATATCAATTCTAACTAAATATAATGTTTCATGAAAATCCATGCTCTATTTTTTGTGTTATGGCTATTGTGGTAAATGTAAATAATGCAGCATTATCAGTGCCACCTGTTCTTGAGATCTCGATCACAAATTTTTTGTCATATACATACAGAAAGACTCACAGACAATATTTTATAAAAAACATGTTTTTCGGGTTCCCTGACTCCTAAAACGTGTAAATCCATCGAAAAACAGATTTTGAAAATTTTCAAGATCCCAATATTTTTTTCTTTTAAAGATAGAAGGAAAAACGGGTACATGTAGCAATAATTGATAAAATAAATTACTCATTATTCTTCTACCACAAGTGTCGTCATCTGCAAATTGAAAATTGAATTTACAATATTGTCAGAAAGTTCTTTATTGGTAAGCATAGGCATTAAGCTTTAATAATATTTTAATAAGGTACCCTGGGGTAATAACGCCAGGCGGGGTAATAACGCCAAGTGCTTATATTTTGCATAATTATGAAATAATCAGGTAAATGACACCCATGTGCTCTGCACAAAAGGGTTTTGAGTCATATAAATCGCAAAAAACAGCTTCAAGTTAATTTGTTTCATTTTTAGGTCTTATTGTTTTTACAAACAACTAAAATTAACGCTTGATCTAAAATTTGCGACATACGTTTTGTGATGTGAAGACTATCTTTTAATCCGGAAATGCTTTGTTAATTGCATACATTTGTAGTGCATTTCATGTACTTTTAAAATGTTGTTGAAGATTTTGGATATCTTCTCGAGATAATTTGTAATTTAAAATGTACTGCGCAATAACTATATCGGGGTAATAACGCCAATCCTTGACATTAATACCCCGGTTGATTCCCTACAGTGGCCGAGCTACATCCTAAATACTGATTCAAATAAACACAGTTAAAACTGTGCAATGTTTCTCATATTCCTATTTAAACGCTCCTTTTTAAGCAAAAAGAAGCTCACGGTCTGATATTCTTTTGCCTCATCCCCCCCCCCCCTCCCACACCACACCTTTATTTTTCTTACACTTTCACAAAAAATTGAACATTTTCAATAGCTTAGAATGCAATTTGTCAATTTCTAAGTTTGCAGAGTTTGTATTTTTAGAATTGGGCTATCTACATGCAATTATTTCATCTTATTTCATACTTTTGTTTGCATGGCGTTATTACCCATATAAGTGGGTAATAACGCCAAATAGCATTGTTAAAGAAAAAACGCCATTACATTTTATGAATACATATGTGTTAAATTATTTTATTTTATATAGATAGTCAATGAGTTGCCGTATCAGATCCTATATTTGTTTGAAAAATACAATCTAAAACTAAGCCGGGAAAATTGTTAGAACCTTAACGTGGCGTTATTACCCCAGGGTACCTTATTATCTTAAAAGCATAAATTGTCTATCTATTGTTGCCGAAAGGCAAAACACATTTGAGTGTCAAGTCCATAGATAGAAAAATATGTTTCAAAAACATCTAATTGCCGTAATATCGTCAGAGAATCGAAAAGGAAACTGTAAATCCTGCTTTTAAAGAAAAAGTATTATTTATAAAGCTCATAATTGTATAAAAGTATTAATTTTACTGCAATCAAAATGACTGGATAAATAAAAAAAACATTAATATGGAAAAAAGGGACAAAAACAGAATATATAAAAGATTCTTATTAAGTAAATGTTTCATTACAGTTTCATTTAAATAATACTATTAAATATTATTTAAAATCTTAAAAGCAGTAATTCTCATTGAAATCGAGTAAATATGTTTACATTAAGAAAATGTAAAAAAAGTAGAATTATAATATTTTATAGTTTTATTAACACTTGTTTGATATATATTTTTAAATCTTGAATAATGTTACGAAAATTTCAATAAATGAATTAATAGTGCATGATATATATGTAATAAATTTTGCTTTTAAAAATAATGTTTTGCCAATAAAAACTGATTTTCATTGGCGATGTGCTTAGAGATTAGGTTTATATTTCAGTAACTTATTTATAATAAATGAATTTAACATAAAAATTCGAATGTAAAATAATTTGCATTTTTACATAAAAGTAATAAATATCTGTTCTTTTTAGCTTTTCTAATATTACTTAAGTTTGTTTATTTAAAATTTCTTATTTGAATTCAAAGTTGATATAATTTTGACGCTATGAAATGAGGCTTAATAATATTTTTCGGGATATATTTTTAATTTTTAAGCTCACTATTTATAAAAATACACAAAGTCTGTTTTATTATGTTTATATATATATATATATATATATATATATATAAATAAATATATACATTTAAAACCATTAATTGTATTACATTATATGAATCATTGAATTTAATAGAAAATTACCACATTCAAACATGGGGAAAAATAAATAAATAAGTAAAATTAATACAAATAGAATTTGCAGAACCAAGGCAGAATTATCAAGCCCCATATACTTTGGAACCACAAATGAAGTGTGCCGTTTCATCTTCGTTTTAACCATGAAAAAGCAAAATAATACAAATTACGTGCTACGAACACACATAAAACCAAAATTAATGAAAGAAAAACCATCAAAAACGAAACACAACAAAGTTACTAAATTCAATAGAAAAATATAAATAGAAAAAGAATGAAAAATTTAAAAACTTAAAATCGTATCTACAATGTGTTAACATAAAAATATCATACATTCATATAAAAGCAAAATCATTTAATTTGACTATGCTAACCTAAAATTAATATCTTAATATAAGATGAAATAAGAAATAAAAATATCTAATTAATATATGCATTTAATACACTTAAAAAAAATAGTATTTTAGGAAACCGATTTGTTAAAAATTAGGTGCCGGTTAATCATGGAAATTATTTAAATTTTATAAATAATATTAATAGAAATTAATAGATTGTAACTATACAATTATCCATACAAAAGTATCAAATGAACAACTTGCATAAAATGTTTTGCAATTTAGCAAATGCTTCTCCCCTTTTCAGTTATGTTTTTTAAAATAAAGAACCATTGCGTATTATCCAGACAACACCGCCCTTCTCCAATATATACCCCCAACCCAGCCATCCTTATACATATATATATATGTATAATATAAAATATAAATATATGTTATTAATTTTATTCAATTATTTTAATTTAACTTATATATATATATATATATATATATATATATATATATATATATATATATATAACTTCTGTGCGTGTGTATGTCACTGATCGCCTCCTAAACGACTGGACCGATTTTAATGAAATTTTGTGTGTGCTTTACAGTGGATTCGAGAATATTTTAGATTCACATTTCGTCGAAATTGATTTTTTAAAGGTTAAATATTAAATGACTAGAAAATGTTAACAATTTATATGTATCGTAAATGACGTAATGATCAATGAAAAAAATGTTTATCATTCTTACAAAATAAGAAAAGTCAACTACTAAATATATATATATATATATATATATATATATATATATATATATATATATTTGTGTGTTTGTTCTTAAAATTGTTCAATTCTGAAGATAAAAATAAAAATCATTTTAAAAATGCACTTTCGGGCTTAAAATCTAAAGATTTAATGTAATTGTGAAAAAATGCATTCCCACAGTCAATATCACAATTTCGCATAATGTGCTCGAAGTGTTCTGGAAACAGGTTTGTAAATGGATATTAATGCCACATTTTTTTTAGCACTTAAAAAGTAAAAATATGTTGTCACTTTTAAGAATATTTTTTTTACAATAAATTTCTATAATTTTTTATGGTATGCAAAGCATACATGTACAAATTATACAAAAATGCCACCTAAAATATAGTTTTGTAGTAGATTTTTCCTAACACGTTTTTTTTTTCGTTTTATGGAAACTAAACCTTTTTGACACTTTCTAACATGGTCTAAAAGTGTTTACGACTTCAACCTAACTGTATACTGGATGCCGAGTGCCTGGGGTCTGCCGTCTGCTTGTCCGTGTTTCAATTTGAGTAAATATAGTGGGATTCAAACGAAAATAACATACGTTATTGAGATTTGCCATAGCATGTGCGGCATTGAAAATGAACCAGGTAGTAATTATAGCTGAATCACAGGAGCACTCAAAAGGAGATTTTACATGATGGTCTAAGGCGAAAAAATCATTTGTGGTGTATTTTGATAATGTTACTTAATTTTAAATGTAATGAAATTTACATGCATTTTTAAAGTTCACAAGAACATGGTTACTATAGAATATGTTAAGTGTAGTACTTATAATGTGCGTACAGAGAGCTCAAAAGTATTTCAGTATATCATAGTTTGTGAAGAAAAACCATTTGCAGCGTATTTTAATAAGGTTATTTTAATATTATTGAAATTGATATCATTTTCTGAAGTGCACTAAAACAGGATTTCTGTACAAAATGGGGTGAAAATATTTAACATTCATTTACAAGATAACAGAAAAATGTTCGGTAATACAATAGTCTACGGGGGGAAAATATTCCCGAGTATTTTAATTGCGTTGCACTATTTCAAACATGATGAAATTAATGTACTGAGATAATCAATACAATGATAAAAACTGAAATTTACTTCAATATGCTTGCAGTTAAGTATGATTTGCATCACATTTGTTGTTCATTTACTGAGACTCATAAAAGATTTTGGACCTGTGTCCATATCTCAGATATTGTAACCAAAGTATGCTCTATTAGAAAAGATTGCTGAACAGCTTTTTCAATTATCGTATGTATTTTAAGGAAAACTAATGCATCCTGATGTTCAGCTACATTTGGTATAATAAGAGATGTTTGTAAAATTTAAATAAATCATGTATCGGACTATACAATAAACTGGATATATGATCACCTGTGCAATAGCGATTCCGGGAAATATGAATTAAATAATTTGAATCGGGTTTTTTGCTTGAATAACTTAAGTTTAAATATACGGTTGTATAAATATTTGCACGGAATATACAGGACTGTAAAAAAGAATTCAAGTAAATTTCTGTTTCTTATAAGAAATTGCTAAAGGTGAATTTTAATCTTCGTTATACTTTTTCTAACTAAGCAAAATTTTAATATTGTATTTAGAATATTTCCTAGGTTTAACACATGATTTTTCTTTCTTTGCTATGGAATTCTGAAATTTACTACAACATGATTTCTGTACAATTGGGGTGTGTTACAGTTGTTCTACAGTATAAGTGGTTGCAATTTCATTTTCACGATTGTTCATATTATCTAACACATTTCCCTTTTATTTGACTGAGTTCTTTAAGTGCCCAAAAAAAAAAAAAAAAAAAAAAAAAAAAAAAAAAAACTGCATAGTTTTCTATAAGGTATGTGTTACATATATTTTAAATTATTGTTAATAAAACGTTTTGTTTAATTAAAGCGTTTATCTTTTTTTAATGCTACGTGAACGAAGTCACGGGTAACAGCTAGTATATTATATATATATATATATATATATATTTAAAATCAGCTTGATTACTTTGTTAGTCACAGGCTTACAAAATAAAAACAGGGGGGGGGGATATTTACATTTTGTAAAATGAACTGTGATACCAAGTCTAAAATATGTAATTTTATATGGTTGTGGAACACACACACAAAGAATAAAAACACAGTAAATTTTACAAGCAAGTTTATCTATTATTTTAGAAGCTGGTAACATTTAATTAGTATCATTTTGTTTTTCGTATTAAGACTAGTTCCTCAGGTAATACAAAGTTGCTTTCTTTAATTTAAGAGGTATCCTTCATAAAAAACTAGTCGAGTGTAGCAATCAAAATACTTTTTTTACCTGTTTTCTCTATATTACATCTTATGCATGTTAACATTTTGAATTTACTATAGCAGTGCCAAAATTAAACGGCAGTCTATGCTCATCATGAGAATTCTAAAGATATCCAATTAAATGCATTAGTTCTTGAGATATCATTTTCGTCAAAATCGTGTTTACTCTACAAATTTAGCATAACAGCGTCATCTGTAAGGTGATTGTTTCAGAAATGTAAACAAAATAAATTCAAATGAGAGATTAATTGAATATGAAGTATGATGGAAATCTGTGCATTCGTTCTTGAGCTGTTGCGTACATCTTAAAATAAGTAGAGCATAAAAGAGCCACACCTATTCAGGGGCAAATTCGGTGCATTAATTCTGGAGATAAAGCTAAACCAAAAATAAAAAAACAGCATAGCAGCGCCACCTGTTAAGCGATTTACACCCGAAACGAATCAGCAACAATTTATATCATGAACGACCTGAATGACCTGAATATAGATTTCTATTAAATTCCGTGTCATTGTTTTTAAGATAGAGTGCCCACAAAATTTATATCACATACAGACCGAAGGACAGATAGACAGAGTCACAGACAGACATTTTATTAAAACCTGTTTTTATGTTCTCTGTTCTCTAAAACGTGTAAATTTGTCAAAAACCGGAATAGAAGAAAGATAGAAGAAAGAGATGGAAGAAAGTAAAAATTATTTTTTATAGTTCCATTTATATGCAGGGAATCCCTTTATTTAATGTACTACCAGGTATCTCGCGTAAATTAGGACACCAAATACTCTGGATAAAAGCATTGGTGTACAGAGCATATGGAACCGACATTCCGCGAAGCGCATAGGAACACTATTTTAAGGATATATAGATGTAAATAAAATTATAATACAATCATCTGTCTGCATCACATTCCTTTCACTTGTTTTATAAAGCAAAAAATACAGTTTTATAAGACTAGAGAAACAAATTTAGCTTCAATTATTCTTGTTTAAACATTTTGTCCTAGAATGAACCCTCTTTTGATTCTGCATCAGCTAAAACCATAAAATTGTAATAAATATCAATCCAACATTTAGAGCTGCACCTGAACAATGGCTCCAAATATTCATACGAAATTTCATTGTCTTATGGTTGCAGTTATTGCCACTCCAAAACCCGTAAAGCATGGTGACGTCACTGCAACGTCCTTGTGAAGTCACATTGTGACTTTGTGACCATCGATTGTCGATGTGAAGTCATAGTGACTAAAATGTGAAGTCGTTATGGCCGTTTTAGAGCTCTTTTGTGACGTTTCACAAAGTGGTCACAATGTGACAAATTTGTGTCAAATGTGTCATTTGTGACTTATTTGACATTAACATTGTGACGAAACTGTGACAAAAGTGACGATATTTAAATTGCCAGAAACATATTTTTAAAAGTAAATAGCATGTTTTGAAGGATATTTATAAATTTCTAAAGATTTTTAAGAAAGTTACATCTCAGTCAAATTGTGACGTCACTGAGAGGTGGCATTTTGGTCACAGATGTGATGTGACCAAAGTGACCATGCATGCTATTAGGTAAGATTGTTCTACATAGTACGGAATTGTTGACAGTCGAGTGAATCTGCCTATTGGCAATTTTTGTTATCTATACCATCTGTTCTATCATATATAGAGAAGATATTAATGTTATTGCTATAATTTGGTTGGCGAAATACGACGGTTTCTCTTAGAATGCTACGCTGTTAAAAAAATTAAAAAATTAAAAAATGATTGTAAAGTCACTATTTTTTATCTATGAAACTGGGGTCACAAGAACTTTTATATGTAGTGGTAAAACTAAATATTATATAAAGGAATCAAATGCATGAATTTATCCTGACTTTTTTTTTACAGGGATTATATTTAAAGGACTCATGGAACATAAAATTTGGAATGAAATAAAAAGTTTAGTAACTTTATCGTTAGTAAATTTGGGGTCATGTAAAAGAAATTGCACCAGTTACTGCAGTTTTTCACGTTATGTTATACAACAAGTATCAATCTCTTTACACCTAGTTCGTATTATCCATACTGGAGCATTTCTTAAAATAATTTATATTACGTAGGAGTACCTTCCAGTTTTAATTATCACTAGGAAATAACAGAGATATCTGAATATAAATATTTTCTGCGTATTAATTGATTCTTGTATACCCAATGTCATAAATTACAGCTATTAATGTTCATTTGTTAAATTTCTGAAACCTAAAGATTTAAGTAACTTACAGTAGAGAGTCATCCCCCTTTGTACATTCTTCGGAAAATTCACAATGAAATGTTGGTTGCATATAAAAGTGATATTCCATCATATGACACTATTACTTACCCATCATACGTAGTATAGGGTAAGTCTTGCAATCGTTTTGAAAATCGAAAAAAAATATTTTGATGGATTTACACGTTTTCGAAACTGGAGATTTCGAAAAACATATTTTTAGAAAAATAATTGCCGTCTGTCTGTCAGTCTGTCTGTCTGTAAACGCCGAACGAATCTCCCGAACGAATTGAGATAGAGACCTTGAAATTTTGTATGTACTTAGTATGTAAGAATGGGACGAAGCCTATTTAATATCAGTAACCTCGATTATCCGGAACTATTTTTTTTTTTTTTGGACTCTCGAAAAATTCGTTCTGATGAAAGGTATATAAAAATTTTCGAATTTTTTTATTTTAAGGAGTGATCGTAAAAGACAATAAAATAACACAATTTTTTTAAAAATAACGAAGTTGATCCAATTATTACTTGCCGAGATATCTGTAATAATGTTTTCCACATTCTTCGATATTTCATGACCCTGTATTTCATTCCGATTTCAATTCAAAGATATATTTTAATTGGAAATGAGACGCTTAATACGACGCAGTAAACTGTTAGCTAATAAGATTATTATTTTTGGAGTTATAAGGATGTTTATTTTTCGCAATTCAATACTACTTGAGTAGTTATGCGTGTTGTATAATTTATCGAAAGAGATTCATCGGCAACTCATTAATACAGCAATACTATGCACAATAAAAATATAAATACACGTTTAAATTTTGTTTTGGAACTGCAATCCATTTTATAAATAGTTTTCAAATGTATTATTTTCATATATTATATATGCATATATATGATGGGTAAGTATTACGGTGGTCCCCAACGACTAGTTTTTGGATGGAAAAAAGAATTTTCAAACTGTCCACATAGTTCCGCACACATGCAAGATGTAAAAGATCTCAGTCA
Source organism: Maratus speculifer (assembly GCA_964019185.1). NCBI lineage: Eukaryota > Metazoa > Arthropoda > Arachnida > Araneae > Salticidae > Maratus > Maratus speculifer. The sequence goes on from OZ025291.1 coordinate 430,172,930, forward strand.
AGAAACTGGGGAATAGTCGAAGTCTTACTATCAAATAAACATGAATGCGACTCATCTGATTTCAAAATATTTTCTTCGTATTAATTGATTCTTGTATACTCAATGTTATAGATCACAGCTATGAATGCTCATTTTTTTGCTTTCAGAAAGCTGAAGATTGCAGTAACCTACACTAGGAGTCTACTACCCCTCGTGCATTCCACGAAAAAATCCACAATGAAATGATATCTGCTTATGATTCTGATAGTACATTGTAAAAAAAAATCTGCAAAGGTACTAAACTTTTTCTAGGAAACTGGGATTCCAAGAACTTTTCCTGTAACTATAGCAGCAAAAATTCAAGTTTCAGAATCGATTACATGAATTTTTCCTGTTATCGTTACATGAAAAGTTCTTGGAATCCCAGTTTCCTAGAAAATGTTTAGTACCTTCACAGATTTTTTTTTTTACAGTGTACATCATATAACACTATTATTGTGAAAATAATTTTTAAATTCGGAAAAATAATTTTCAAAATTGCCTCATAATATCACAGACGATGCAAGATACGGAAGACCGCAATGGAGAAATTGAAGAAAAGACCGATTGGTAACTATCAAAATGATCATGAATGCGACTCATCTCCGTTAAGGTAATGTGTGAAGAACTAGTCACGAATAGCTGTACATATCAAAAGTGTCAGGGTGCTGAGTACCAAGAATAGTCCCCCCTCCCCAATCCCTAATTCTCGAGTTGTGGTTGGGGTGTGATGCAATGTGATAGGCAATGTGATTACATCCACTCGATCTTCGTCTAAGCTGCTTTTTTATTACTTCCAGAATTCAAAAAACAACTGGGGATTGCTTAAACATCACAAATAAAATATTTTACACAATTTTTTTACACAATGTGATAGGCAATGTGATTATAACCACTCGATCTTCGATTAAGCTGCTTTTTTATTATTCCCAGAATTCAAAAAGCAACTGGGGATTGCTTAAACATCACAAATAAAATATTTTACACAATTTTTTTACACAATGTGATAGGCAATGTGATTATATCCACTCGATCTTCGTCTAAGCTGCTTTTTTATTATTCCCAGAATTCAAGAAACAACTGGGGATTGCTTAAACATCAGAATAAAGTATTTTACCCAATTTTTGAATACTTGAATGACGGCTTTGAAAGGATTAAAAAAGTGCTGTTGGAAATGCATAACTCTGGTAAATGCATAACTCTGGGCATAACTTATTGTATAGAAAATTAAAAAAATCAAGTTTCTATCTCAGTTCATACTTATTTATATTTAACATTTTACGATATCCCGATCTATGCAGAAATATAGGCACGTAATATGCTTAAAATATTTTTAAATATATTTAACATTCTAAGTATGTTTAACAATAAATCCTTATATGTTATTTTTTGTTATTAATTAAATTGAATAATACTAGATAAAAATAAATTAAGCAAACAACTATCGTAAATTCACACAAGTTTCAATAAATGTAATCCCAATAAAATTTATATAATGGTTATGGAATAAAAATTAAATATTCTTAATCAATTAAAAATGCGGGAAAATAGACTGGATGCAAAAATAATTAAATCATTTCTGGATAAAATTGAACTTTTCACTATACTATTTTGATAATTTCATCCTGAATACAAATAATTGTTAAATTAAATAAAAAAAATGAAGTTATAATATCTAAAGAAATACTTTTCTGATAATTTATTTGACAGACATTGTTATATTCAGGATTTAATTTCAAATTTCTAGTATGGGAAATGCATAAGAAAATTCTATATTAAAATATTCAAAAATTATATGTTAAAAGGATTAAACATTTATTCTTTTATAAATTTCGTGCAATAGTTAAATAAAGGCAAGAAAATATATATGTTCCGTATTTAATCAAGTATGAATATATAGATAAAATAAAATAATCTTTCTATAAATTTATTATCATATCTAATACTGAAAGCAATAAGAAAATTTTATATAAACAAATAATTTGAAGTATATTCGAAGGATTAAGTATATATCTTATTTTATTTCATTTTTGCAATGTAAAATATTTAAATGGAAATAATTATATAATTTTCTCAGGTCTTAAATGATTCTGCAAAATTAAAAGAATTGATTTTAGCAAGAGTATATTTGTATTATGCACAATGCTTAAATCCTTTTAATCTATATAGTAAATGTTACAAGTAAAATATGTCTTAACAAAGACTAGGGCGGTTAAACTAAATATAATATATGCATATTTATTAATCTACAACAATGTAATATTCTCAAATAAATACTCAAATATTACTTTTCGGCAAAATAATTATATTTTTCCACTCCAAACTAATACGTAAAGTGTACAGATCTAATATAAAAAATTTTAACTATGAAATCTAACTTACATCAACACGTAATTTTTTTCGAGAAATAGTTTAATAAAAACCACAAACAGCGAAAGATTATTGTATTAATTTACAATGGTGTATAAAACATAAATTATAAAAGTTTCTTTGTCAATTTTAACATATTAAAATGGTAAAATATATTAAAAAAATCTATTTTATTAATCCCTGTACTGCACAATTTTCTTTTTATACACCTCTCCTTTTTGTGTCTGAATTTACTATTTTATGTCCACTAGTATGTCCACTATATAGTTCTTCATGCTATATAACTAGGGTAATTTCACTTTTTCATTTATTTTCTGGTAATTCACATTTTACCACCTAAGTTTTACGGTTTACAAAATTTACATTTATGTTTTTGTAAGATATAAAATGCCTTAATTGAAAAGCAAACCCTCCTGTCAGAATGATAGTACTCGATACAGTAATTTCTTAGCCATATTTTTATTTTTTTAAAGAGTAAAAGCTACAAAAATTGACAATTCTTTTTACAGAGAAGATTTTTGCCCAGATCAGTGTAAATAATATACTCAAATAAAACATGCAGTTACTTTTGAAAAAAAATAATAAAAATACATGCTATTAAGATAATTAAAAAAAATTAAATTGCAAGACATTTCTGTCTATTCTTCTTTTTATCTTACCATTTTTTTTCGTGATGTCATTTTCATTATACCACCACTATAAATTTAGATTAGATATAAAGTACTCATATATATATATATATATATAAGTATCATGCCACCTTAAAAAGTATCAATATTGCCAGTGTACAGCTTTAGGCTTTTAGGGATACCTAGTCCAAAAAGGTAATTAGAGCAGTACTTAATCCAAAATTTGGAATAAGCGGAAAATAAAATTGCGTAATAAATGTTTTGTTAACAAAAATGTGCAATATAATAAGTCAGACAAGGGGTATTTCACAGGATCTGAAAACTGAAAGATTTAAAAGTGCATTCTTCACCACAATTTGATTTAAATTAAAAATAATATATACTAACCCATTTACATTTAATCCAAAAATTCTATATTCTTATTTTCCCCGAAAGTCCCATTTCTGGGGTAATTAGAATTATGCAGATTATTAATTAACGTTACGCCTTGTTTGTTGAATAAAGTAATTATTTTTTCTCTTATAAAGAAAAACCTTTTTCTAAATTTAAATCTATAGCTATTTTTGGATTTTTTTTTTCATAAGAGTTTTTTTTATCTAAAACTCGTTTTAGTTAAAACGACAGACAACGTTTTTTTTGTAATCTTCTTTGTATTCTGGGAAACAGTGATTACTTTCACAGAAGCATGTATTTTTTTTATCTACAGCATGTTAAACAACTATAAGACCACTGCGACTTTCAAAAGTATGAAGTTAATAAAAGTATAATACTTTTTTAAGTAGTTTACAATAATTTTGAATTATGAAATAAATACGTTTGTTAACAATTGATGTCAGCAATGATATAAAAATACAATGTTAACAAATTATAAGACCACTTGAGTAAAAAAAGACAATATGACATTGGTTCTTCATTTTTCCTTATAACCTCAAACATGCTAATTTCATAGAAGTGAACACTGGATTTAAAACGCAACAAATATTTTCTATAGAGTTCAAGTTTGGATTTCAACTTCACTATGGCAAAATATGTTTTTATTATATACCACTCCAGGGTGGATTTGGAAACATTTTAAGAAGAATTGTCCTGTTTAAACATTCATTTAGCATCTTTAACGACAGGTACAAACAATATCAAATGATCGTATAAGATAGCCTTTTGCTGCAGAGTTCATGTGTACAGAAATTCGTATTAAGTAGCTTAATTGATCTTGACTAAAAGTTCTCCAAGCTATTATTGATTCAACTCTGATTCCTTGACTAAAGCATCGTTGTGGTTCCTTCCTCAAACCAAGCCGATCATATTTTTAATCATCTGAACTATCAATATTATTTTTGTATTCATCTCAAAATATCACATCTTTCAATTTCTTAACCCAGGACAGGGAATTTTTAGCTCTTTTCAGTCTTTCTTCATTAATCCAGTTTTTTTTCAATAGATTGATATAGGTTACATTACTATTTGATTTCCGACACTTCCAAACTGTTACGTGTTAGGTTATTTTTCTGAAACAGTTCGAAATTTCCCGAATTGAAAGGCCAAAATGAGTTGATAATCGGAATATTTACCGATCGTCTCGTGGCAGACAAAATTCCTTTTCCTTCCGATCGTTCTATTTTATATGAAATATTTTTTCTATTTATTTATTGTGAAAGCGCTTCATTAACGAACTGTATCTCGTTCACATTTACTAGCGTCCTTATAAAAAAGTCGTTCTTATTTCTTTAGTCAAAACAGTGTTGCCAGTGGGGTACTTTTTTAAAATTCGCATTTGTTGATTGGAACCATTTTCTTGAAACAATAAATTACCTTTTCTTTTCGCCTTAATTATCATGTCAATGAATAAGGCACATTGTGTCATTTGTAAAAAGTGGTACCAATCAAGAATCTGAATTTTAAAAAAGTAGCCCATCTGGCAATACTGAGTCAAAAACAACTCTTCAATCCATGGCATATTAAAATATATCGTAAATTGTATACCTTTTCTTTTCCCCTTAATTATAATGTTAATGAATAAGGCACATTGTATCATTTGTAAAAAGTGGTTCCAATCAAGAATCTGAATTTAAAAAAAGTAGCCCATCTGGCAACACTGAGTCAAAAACAACTGTTCAATCCATGGCATATTAAAATATATCGTAACAACAATTTTCTTTTCCCCTTATTTATCATGTCAATGAATAAGGCACATTGTATCATTTGTAAAAAGTGGTTGCAATCAAGAATCTGAATTTTAATAAAGTAGCCCATCTGGCAACACTGAGTCAAAAACAACTCTTCAATCCATGGTATATTAAAATATATCGTAAATTACACTATCTAAACTTACACCTTTGTTTCTTTTCCCATATAGAAATACGTTTTATAATGATTCTGATATGACAGATAATATTCTCATTTCATCTGGAGGTCTTGTGATTTTTAAACATTCCCCTTATTTAAGTTTTTCTTTCCTTTTTTATGAGTAGAGGATTTTAACGGAATATAACTGAAAATTTAGTATAACAGTTATAACAGAAAACGTTCTATGATACTTTTACATATACACGTGAAAAATTTCCATATCGTCACTTCAGTTTGAAAAGTGCACCAATTCGTTATTGGTCTTATAATTTCTTAACGCACTGTACAAAAATTGTACCGGTAGAATGTCAGGCAGACTCCATAAATAGCATGATCTTTTCTTATCTATTACGGATTGTCCCTAAATATAAACTGAGCCAATTTCCAAAAATCCTAATTACACGTAACTATATTTTTTGGCCACATATTTTTGGAAACGCTTACAAATACTTTTTATAAACAAGTAATATTTATTAGAAGTAATATTTTAGATGTTTCAATGAAGTGTTTAAACGGAATATCTGTCAAAATGCTATTAATATAGTATTTAAACTTTTCCAGTTCCGTATTTGAATTTATGCATACACGAGTAATAAAATAACACAAATTTTAGTGTTAACATAGTCAATTTAAAATTGTCTATAAAATGCTTTTCTTTGAACATGAAACTGTTTACTTGTGAAATACTAATTTTCAAAATACTTAAATTCCCGATTGAGAAAACTGCTTAATACATTGTAAAAATGACTTGAAACACTTAGGAGGTAATTATTGACAAAGAAATACGTGAGAACACGAATTTTAAATGTATTCCCTTAAAATTCTTTTAATTCTCGATAATCTATTATTTAATTTTTCAACGATAAAAGAGGCTTTTTGGAATTATTATTGTTAAAAATATGTTGTTATGCATTTTTGTCAGTTCTTATTTATATTTCTTAAAATTAAGAAATATCCTTGTTTGTTTTGTTTCCTGTTTAAACACAAAATTATTTCAATATGTAGGTACAAAGAAAGAATTAATACCTCTTTGAAATTTTTGCCTGAAATTTTACAGTTAAATTTTTGTAATTATCCTAATTAAAAAAATATAACTATTCTATATAAAATATATTGCAATCAAAAATAATTATACAGAACTTTTAAATATATTCAAGAAAAATGATGGCCAAAAATGTACAGAAAAGAATATACTCTTTCATTTTCAGCTTATAACAATGTAGCCCATTTGTTCTTTTCGGAGATAAATGCACTCTATATAATAGTTATGAAGCAGTACATACCAGTATGTACATATTTTCCTCCAGAAAAATAAATGTTTTTTTTCACTGTAAATACGATCATGATTATATAAACTCCAGTTAAGGCACTCGGTAAAGATTTTGAGGAAATGAATGAAGATTGCCGAGACCAATTTATGCTTGATATGGTACACAATATGAGGAAGATAATAAGAAAATACTGACTGATTCAGTTAAAATTGAAGGATAATTTATTTATAAATTCATTATATTAAAAAATATCAAAATTATATATTCGGATATAGTAGATCGTATCCAAAACTATGTTGTACGTTGAAATAATGCTTATGCACTGGGTAGCATTATTAAAATACATCCTATTCATTTGTCATTTTATCGAACTCGCTAACCCTTATCGGAGAAAAAGTCTGGTAAACTTCAGGTACGAGACTCCAACAAAGACTACTTCCTCCTTTGTGCAATAACTCCTTATCTCCTACTGCACTTAAGGAACAGACACATAGCACTAACTTCGTGCGGTCAGGCGTCGCTATTTTTGATCTTTCGCGTCGGCGCTTTGATGTATAACTTGCTTTTTCAGTGAACTTTTTTGAAATTCAAGAGAGAAATCAAACTCGAAATCAGTTGACAGCTTTACGAATGAAAATGGCGTAGATAAAATTTTCCCTTCCTTTGTCAGTTTGGTAGAGTTAGTCCCTCAAAAAGTATTTAAAGAGGTTTCACCTTTGTTCTGTTCGGGAACAAAGATAGATTTATTGCTCTTTTAGTGTAATAAAAAGTAGTGCTGTTTCCCCACTCCAGTCATTCAGTAGGGGTTATAATAACTTCTTCTTTTCATTTACTTATTTGTTTGTTGACCATGTTCTCGTATGCAAAAACCAGTGAATCTTTTCATAGGATAAGATTTTGATTGAATTTTTTTCATATTCACACTTAAAATGTATTTCTAACACAAATACATAGAATGTGATTTACATATAAAATACAAAAAAATATATTAATTAGCAGTAATCTTAATCAGTCACACTCTAATTAACATAAGAAACGTGACAACATTAATCAATATTTTTTAAGCAAATAATAAATAATAAAATCTAACATTTTCGTCTGAATACTTTAAATGAACATATTTTGAAATTCATTAAAATTTTATAAGAACAAATACAATAATAGATTCATACTAAAAATTAGTGATTGTTTTTTGTATATTTAAAAAAAATGTTTACAAAAAATAGTTCAATATCAAAAATAAAATTAATTAATATTAACTCAAGTTTAAAATATACTATTTTTCTTATTCGATAGAATTAATATTTATTTAAAAATATTTTTTTACGCAGAAGTCGGTTTTCACTTTAAAAAATAGCAAAATGAAATAACGACATATATTTTAAGTGAAAATAATTCTCTTTCTAGCCGTTTTCACTTAAAAGCAAGCAAGTGCATTATCATTTACGAAGACTGGAGCACTTTGTTAAATAGTTTCTATGCAATACATGCGTTTATCGATTTCCCTTCAGCGATCATTTCAAAGCGAAAGAATTTCAAAAACCCATTTTTGAAAATGATTTTGGCATTCCTGTATCAATGATATTCGCCATTAATGGAATGAGATGTATAGATTTTAAGCACCTGCACATTACAGCCTGTTAAAAATATTTTTGAAATGGCTTGGCTAAAAGTTGTTAAGTACAGATAGACTGCTTTGAAGTTCTTTTGTAAAAGAATCATTATACATATTTGCGAACTCGCTAATAAATTAGATATTCATTGCACATCACAAGTATTTTTAAAAAACAATAATAAATATTAGTTTAATATCAGTTTTGAAAGTTTACACAATTTGCAAACTTCTCATTTAACAATACCATTCTTTTCTCAATATAAACATTTTGTTTTAAAATGGTAGTTAGTTATCTATGATTAAAAAAACGTTATTTAAACTTTTATCGGAGTACAATTGAGAAAGTCTTCAAATAAATTATATTCGTAGCAATTATTTTAAGACACACAAAGAGCAAATACTTTAAAAGATGAATTCCTTAGAGAAATATTAGTATTTATTTCATTAATTTAAAACTGCTGCTAATTATCTTATAACATTAGTGGTATACACTGTATAACGTGTAATAAATTTAATATTTGCATACAAAGTATTGTTTATTGGATGTAATAGATGAATGCATAAAAAATAAAATGTGAATTATTTTAAATTACTAGTTCTTGGTCTTACGACATGATTAAAGAAAGAATAACACATAATGCAGAAAAAACCCATAAAAATCTTATTTAATGTTTTACACGATTTCTTTATTTTTGGAAATAAATGAGTAATTGGTCTATTGTTTGAACTAGATGATTTTTAGCCAAAATTCACCGAAACGCTGGCATTTTAAAAAACAAAATAAAAAAAAATGAATATTACAAAAATAATATTGGACTTAAATCATTTTATCATCTATCAATATAATATAGAAAATCAAAGCATGTAACACAGTTAATAATGATGGTATTTTTTTTTTGTTTGTTTGTTTTACTATATATAGTTAAACAAAGGATGTCATAAGTTTGAGGTAGAATCAAAAATAGGTTATTATCAACTAATTTGCTTTTCTTACCAGAGTTCAATCTGTGAATCTCTGTTATGAAATGTGTAAAACCAATATGAATATATACTCGGGACTTCAATTTATACTTTGTACACAGTATTTAGTCTTGAGATTATTATACGAATTAAATATTTCCAATTGAGCGAAAAATTGCCTAGTCCGGGAATATTGCCTAGTCCGAAGCCAGATACTTGGTTTACAAGGTTAATGTTTTTACCGATTAAGCTTACTGGGCATGACAACAGATGAGTATTTTCCGCTAAGATAACCTTGCGGTTTATAACATCTTGACTGTCATTTATACAGCTCAACATAATAGAATGTAGGTAAAGAACTCCATAGAACGATGGGCGCGTAGATACATTGATTTTTTGACACATTTAAACTCATTGGTAAAGTTATCATACGAATTAAATATTACCATCTGAGCGATTTTTCACTCAATCGATATGTATTTTCAAACTTATCTATTTTTTTGTATTTTTTGTAGTATGTATAAATTTTGTACATCATATATAGGGCAACACGACAAATTTGAGCAATTTTTAACGCACGGAAGGAAATAATAGAAAATATGCTTTTATTTGTTAGTTATTAATTACGCGTTTATTATTATTATTATTATTATTATTATTATTATTATTATTATTCCGGCTGTTGTTTGCATCTCTTACATAAAACGATAAAATATCAAATCAGTATATTTTATGCAATCAATACAACCTGATGGAATGTTCGCAGTGCATCTAGTTTAATATTTTTAAAGTGTGCCATTCTTCTAAACAAATTACGATTTAACTAAAAATATATAATTTAATTCAATTTAACTTTAATAATTTATTTTAATAATAAATTTAAAAACAATGGATTTCCTGAAAATCTTCAACAAAATTATTTTAAACTGTTCACTATGTGTAACGAAGAAAAAGAACCAAATGTTCAAAATCTCGTAAATTAAATTCGCTTTTACAATAAAACTGTTATATTTGTAAAAGATATAAGCAAACGTTGCAAACAGTAGCATTTATTTTACTTCATAATATACATTTTTAATTAATTATTAGCTTTCTAATTTTTCATTTCAACTGTATTTCAAACAAATATTTCAAAGATACATATAGTAGAATAAATTTTATAAAATATTGTTCTTAATTCAGTGCTAGAATTATATATATATATATATATATATATATATATATACTATATACAATGAAACACACTGTGCGAATGAGAAATCGATATCTTTGACATATTCTTTCAGAATCTGAACAAAAGACAAGATTCTGATATTTTTCGTTAATAAAGAAATTTCTTTTGCGTTGTTATCTGACTGTCACGGACAACAAATCAGTATTGGAGCAAACTTACAAAATATTTCAGAAAACATTTGTTTTCATTCTGAGAATGTTCCAAGTTATTAATATTATTTAGTTATAACTTTATATTATTGCTGTAGCACACTACATGAAATATAATTTTGTGCCATTCTTTTACCGTTCAATATATATATATATATATATATATATATATATATATATATATATATATATATATATATATATATTCGGTGATGTAATTTGTAAAATTTAATAATAATTTTAATAGTAATTAATAGTAATTTTTAATAATATCATTTTGATAATAATTGTATATAATAAAATTGGCAATGATTTTTTTTCCCGAAATTTGATTTTTACAACATTGGAGGTACAAGTTAACTTAATAGCTTTCAAAATTGTGTTAATCAGACACCTTACACTTGTAACACATTCCTGCTATTGTTGGTAAAAACGATGGAAATTCTTTTTGGTATCTCCTCAATTTTAGTTATCGCATTGTGTTTGCGTCAAAACGGTTTAGTTTCAAGCCAATTTTGATCTTGGGTTTAATCCAAAAATATGATTGTGCTAAATCTGGTGAGTTTGGAGGCTTATGCAGGAGTAGATTTCTCTGCGAGCCTGTCTAAACACCATTTCACGTGTGGAAATGAGTTTTGTCGTGATATAATGACCATTCTCCTTTTTGTTTGACGTTCTGTTTTCTTCTTTTTGCGCCCGTTAGTCCTTTCAATATTTCCAAAAACTAATGGACTCTTAATTTTAATTATAGCATTTTATTTTAATTAATGAATCAGGTTGTCCAGCTAAAAAAATCATGATGCACTAGATATTTTTTGTCTAAAAGCGCATTAAGCATCATTTGTGTTGTCGAAAATTCAAAGATTCCTAAAATGAAAAAAAAATCATTATATTGTTTTATTAAAGAGTTAAAACAAAATTCCAACATTCAAACCACTTCTTGTATTTTACAAGGTGACTGAGTCACTAATTTTAAAACTAATTAAAATTAAAAATAAATTTACAGAGTCATGTATTTTTAACTATGTTACTTTACAGAGTCTATTGTAAATTTACCATATAACTTCTCTGTTATTTAACAAAATCTCGGTTTTTTTAATCTCTGTTATTTTACAGAACACTTAAGATAATGAATTGCCAGTAGATTTTCAGTAATTTTTGGACAAATTTTAACAATGCACTAATTAAGTACTTCTCTTACTCTTTATCCAATATTCTTTATTTCTGGGTACAGCTCATATTCAAAATATTAGAATAATTGAGAAAAAGTAATAAGAAAAAATTATTTGTCATTTATTTATTTTTTATACTAAGTAAATGCAATTAAATTTCTTATAAATTAAATCTGGAATGTTTAGATAAGATTTTAACATTTATAAAATATAAAATACAGCACAATAAATTAGGTATACAGCTTTTTTAAACACACCAGAATATTAGAATAAAATTTAGATTGGTTCAAAATATTAGAATATTTTATTTTACGCAACAATATTACCTTATGAATATGAAGTAAATGGTAGTTAATATTTTGTAGCATCCCCTTTAGCTTTCATAACAGCATACAATCGATCTTGCATACTATATACAAGGTGTTTACAAACATTTCTATCAATATTAGCCCAAATAGACTTTATACGTGCCACTAACTCAGTTTTACTTGAAGGAGGATTTTCTTGAAGTTTTTTCTTCATTATACACCATAAGTTTTCGATGGGATTAAGATCTGGTGAATTTGGTGGCCAAGGAAGTACCTTAATGTTGCGTTGGCGGAACCAATTCTTAGTTGACACCGAGGTATGCGGGGACGCTGAATCTTGTTGAAAGATGAAATCATCTTCAAATAAATCTTCTGATGATGGAATCATGTAATATTCTAAAATTTCTTGATATATCAGAGAGTTAACCTTTTCGTAGACGATGCATAACTTTATAGGCCCTTCTGCACTCATACAACCCCAAACCATGACACTAGCAGCAAATTTTACGGAACGTTTAAGGCATTCTTTATCAAATGCTTCTTGCTTCATACTTACTCTGAATACCTTGAATACCTCTGAACTCGAATACCTTGATTACCATATGAAACACAAAACATACTTTCATCACTAAATAATATTTTTTTCCAATCTTCATTGCTCCGTAAACGTCTTGATTTACATCAATTCAATCTTATACGCTTTTGTCTTGCAGTCATGAGAGGTTTTGTTTTCGGTACACGAGATTCAAATTTAAATTTATGGAGACGTCTTAATGTTGTCGATGTAGAAACTTCAACTCCTTCTTCTTTCCATTTTCGGTGCAAGAATCGCACACTTTTAAAACGGTTTTTCTTAACTATACGCTTCAGTTTCCTGTCATCTCTAGCAGATGTTTTTGGTTTTCGGCCACCATTTCGGCGATTATTTTGAAATTTTCCAATTTTTGAATATTGTGTTAGTATTTTACTAACGCTCGATTGCGAACAATGTAAATAATTCGCTATAAAACATTGATTTTTACCGTGCCGATACAAATCAACCATACGAAGTTTAGTAGATTCAGGAATATCACTCACACGGCCCATTTTAAGACGAAAAAGAAACAAACTGCAAAAATGAATACTGATTTTAAATAAAATAGTCTGAATTTAATCAATGATGCCACCAGTTAAGAATTGGTAATAATTAAAGGAGAATTAATGTGAAATATTCTAATATTTTGAACCACTTGAATAAATATTCTAATATTTTGACTTTTCAAAATAATTCTTTTTGCAATTAATCTTTTCAAAAATGATATTAAATTTAAGATAACAAGTAAGTTTAATCAACAATAAGTTCTTAATAAAAATATCGTTTGCATATTTTCATTAAAAGACATTAAATTACCAAAAGATATTTTCAATTTCTAAAAAAAAGGTAATTATTCTAATATTTTGAATATGGGCTGTACTTCACTGTTTCCAATTATAAGTCATGAATGTCTCAAGAAGTGATTAAAAACTACAAATCGTAAAATGCATTGATAACTATATTTTAAGAACGCGTTTCACGCGCTCATTAAGTTCTACGCATATTTTTTCAGTTTGAAATCACAGAAGTGTTTTGAATAAGCTCCGAAAAATTTCTAGTACGACAGATCTTAAATACAAAAAATATCATAAAAGAAAAATTGAAATCAAAAACACTTTTTAATAAGATAAAGTTCGTATAATTAGAAAATTCCTTTTGCTTCGATAAATTAACACCATTTTAATTAATGTAATTATAAGTTGGAAATTGTTTGTCAAGAGTAGCAAATAGGTTCCGTTCGTAAAAACGAAATGGCTGCCTCTGCATTGGTCTTGATTAAAACTAACTTTTATCATCGATGCTTTTGCTTGAGCAAGTTATAAAAAACACCATAAGGTTAGATGCCGCGCATTTTTAAATATCGCAAATAGCTAGAGACTGATATTTTTTAACGCTTAAACTTTTTGATTTGGAAGAAAGATGTTGTTACTAAAACCTAAATTTCAATGACATGCTAAGTAATGTACTACTAAACGTGTTTAAATCAAGTTAAATAAAAGTATTATATATATAGAATTAAAATAAATATGAAGTGCTTGCAAAATTTGGGATTTTATAATATCACTTAGTATTTGCGAATATTGGATAAAATAGATATAAATCTGTGAAAATTGCTGCTAACACCAAGATAACCAAATTTTGAAGAACCACCTGTAAGTTAATTTACTGATAGTCAAAATTTAAAACAGGGATTAAAGCGAAGCATTTTTTTCTTTATTTGTTGCTAATATTCGTGGAATGTGCTCTGTCGGAGTAATACACGAAGACTTACAGTATTGGTTCAGCTCCAAAACTATTGCATCGTGTTATGGATTAGAATGTTGTATATCTTGAGACTATTAAGATTAGCAATTTTGTATTTCAGAATAATTTTGACTCCTTATCCACCATAAGGTTTTCCACATTACAGAAAATCTTACTTTAAAATGTTCTAAAAAGAAAGTTACTTTGCATAATATGTATACATAATATATATATATATATATATATATATATAGATTTGATATAGATATATATATAGAGAGAGAGAGAGGGAGAGGAGAAAGACAGTGAAAAACAAAGGATAAGTGAGAGATTAAAAAAAAGACGTTTGTTATAGATTTTTAAAATAATAAATATTTAAATTATTAGAAATATTAAATATTTTAAAATATTAAATATGTAAATCAAAATATATTAACATTTCATTAAAAATTAACATTGTTACGTTAAAAAAATAATAAATAAACATATATTTTTTTTTCATTTTTATTTTCGTCTTCGTAATGTAGTTTACTTTCTTTGAACATGCATAAATATTCTGTATGCGAAAAAAACATTAAAGATCTTTTTTTCAATGAAATAAATAAAAATACATACTTACAATGTTCCTATCTAACCGTAAATGAAGCATCATCAATATTCAATTTGCTGTGTTTAAAAATTAGTGCGCGTGTTTTATGCGCAAATTAATTTACTGATAGTCAAAATTTAAAACAAGAGTGAAAACGAAGCATTTTTTCTTTATTTGTTGCTGATCTCCATGGAATGTGCTCTGACAGAAAAATACACTAAGACTTACAGTTTTGACCCAGTTCCAAAATTGTTGCATGTTTTGAGACAATTTTGTGTTTTACTCAAAATTTTGACCCCTTATCAAACATAAAGTTCAGAGTTAATCTTTTTCAGAGTTAAAGAAAATCTTACTTTAAAAAGTTCTCAAGAGTAAATTACTTTTCATAAAATGCATATATAAAAAAAAGACTGAATATGTGTGAAGGATTTAAATAAAGACATGAGTTTAAATATAAAAAATAGGTAAATATTTAAATTACAATATATTTGCGTTTTTTTTAAACTTTTCAAACGTTAAAAAAAAAAAAAAAAAAAAAAAAAAAAAAAAAAAAAAAAAAACATATTTACATATTTTGTCTCTATAATGTAGTTTACTTTATTTCAACATGAATAAATATCCTGTATGGAAACTTAATTTTTACTTAAAAAACTTAAAAAAATTAATTTTTATAAAAAAAAATAAATAAATAAAAATGCGTTCTTTAAGTGTTTCTATCCAGGCGTAAAAGAAGCACCATCAATCTTTCACTTGCTGTGTTTCAAAATTACTCTGCGTATTTTATGTGTAAGTTAATTTACTTATAGTCAAATTTTAAAACAGGAGTGAAAACGAAGTAATTTTTCTTTATTTGTTGCTGATCTTCGTGGAGTGGGCTCTGACAGTGTAATACACAAAGACTTACAATTTTGGCTCAGCTCCAAAGTTATTGCGTCGTGTTATGTATAAGAACGTGTATATTTTGAGACTGTTCAGATTAACAATTTTGTATTTTACTAAAATGATGACTTCTTATCAACCATCAGTTTTTTAGATTTTCAAAAAATCTTAAATTTAAAATATTTCAGGAATAAGTTAGTTTATGTATATGTATATATTTACATATAGAGAATATGTAGGAGAGAGAGAGAGAGAGAGAGAGAGAAAGACAGAGATTAAATGAGAGATTTAAATAAAAACATATGTAATAAAATCATAAACAACAATATATTTACTTTATATATAAAAAAATTGCGTAACGTTACGTAAAAAAAAAAAAAAAAAAAAAAAAAAAAAAAAAAAAAAAAAAAGATTAATTTCGCAAGTTACAGCAATCGTTTGGGAAATTTTATTTCAAAGACTAAAATTTAATACATAAAAAAATTCAATATTTTGAAAAAGAAAAAGAAAATATACCATATAGTCTTTTACAATCAATTTGTTCAACATTACATTGCATTGTTTTCATGATCATCTCATATTTCGTAATCGGTAGGATTGATAAAAAACTTCATGTTTTTTTAACGATTTTTTATACGATGCCTGTCTTTGAATTCGTTTTTTTTCCATATTTGATAATTTGCGTCTGCCCTTTTTGCAATTTTTTATCTTTATAGTTTTTGCACTGTTATGAGCGGTTAGACGGGTGTAAAGAGGACTGAACGACGGATATGGGTGCTAAGTAATTACATAATTACGAACGAACTTAAGAAAAATGCTTTTGTCAAAGACTCAAGGAGCCAGCTTAAGCCACATGTATTATCAACTGACAATTATATATACTTTTGCATGCATAATTAATTTAGGAAAAAAATGTGCATTTTTTTTCATTTTTGTCTTTTTAATGTGGTTCATTTTCTTTCACTATACATAATTTATTAGTATGAAAAAATACACTAATTTTCTACATTTGTACAAAGAACAAAATAAAAAAGACGTTCTTTAAATGATTCTGTCAGGTGTAAAGGAAACATCATCAATCTTTCAATTGCTGTTGTTTTAAAATTACTTCGAGTATTTTACATGAAAGTTAATTTACTGGTAGTCAAAATTTAAAACAGAAGTGAAAACGAAGCAATTTTATTTTATTTGTTGCTAATCATTGTGGAGTGTGCTCTGACAGAGTAATACACTAAGACTTACAGTTTTGGCTTAATTCCAAAATTATGTTATGTATTAGAAGGTTGTGTCATGTTATGTATTAAAATTTTGTATATTTTGAAACTTTAAAGATTAGAAATTTTGCGTTTCATACAGAAGGTTGACACCTCAAACAACCTCAGGTTTTCAGAATTAAAGAAATTTCTACCTTAAAAAGTTTTCAAGGGTAAATTACATTACATTACATTGTATATATATATATATATATATATATATATATATGCATGTATATGTGTACAGAGAGAGAGAGAAAGACAGATAATGAGTGATAGATTTAAATAAAGACATTTGTTACAAAAAGAATAAATTTTTAAATTAAAAATATTAAGTATTTAAATTACAATAAATTTAAGTTTTATTAAAATTTTTTAAGATGTTACGTAAAAAAAAACAAATAAAAAACATATATGTATATTATTATTATTGTTTAAATAAAAAAATATTGACATTCTATAAAAAGCTTTTAAGGCGTTATGATATATATATTTCATTTTTATTGACGTTTCCGCAACATAATTGATTTTCTTTCATTATACATAAATATTTTGTATAAAAAAATTCATTAAATTTCTAAATAAAGAAATACAAATAATACAAAGAAAAAAGTATAAAAATGGCGTTCCTTAAATGTTTCAATTCAAGCGTAAAAAAACATCATCAATCTTTCAGTTGTTGTGTTTCAAAGTGTTTTGAGTTTCAGTTGTTGTGTTGTTCTGCGTAGTTTATGTGTAAGCTATTTTGTGATAGACAAATTTTAAAACAAGAGTGAAAACAAAGTAATTTTTCTTTATTTGTTACTAAACTTCGTGGAACGAGCTCTGAAAGAGTAATACACTAAGACTTATACTCTTGGCTCAGCTCCAAAGTTATTGCTTCTCGTTATGTATTGGGATGTTGAGTATTTTGAGACTAATTAGATTAGCAATTTTGTGTTTATATATATATATAATGTGTGTGTGTGAAAGAGAGAGAAAGAAATTGAGTGAGAGATTTAAAGATACGTGTTATAAAAAAAAAAATTAAATATAAAAAAATCAAATATTATAATTACAATATCTTTGCATTTTATTAAAAATTTCAAGGTAATACGTTAAAAAAAAAAAAAAAAAAAAAAAATCAGTTTTATTTTTGCTTTCGTAATGTAGTTCATATTCTTCCAACATAAATAAGTATTTTTATTGACCCCCCCCCCCTAAATTTCTAATTTTAACTAAGAAAAAAGAATAAAAAATTGTTCTTTAAATGTTTCTATCCAGGATTAAAGGAAGTTTCATCAATCTTTTAATTGCTGTATTTCAGAATTAATCCTCGTATTTTATGCGTAAATTAATTTACCAATACTCAAAATTTAAAACCGGAGTGAAAAAGAAGCAATTTTTCTTTATTTGTTGCTAATCTTCGTTCAGTGTGCTCTGACAGAGAAATACACTAAAATTTACTGTTTTTGCGTAGTTCCAAAGTTATTGTGTCGTGTTATGTATTAGAATGTTGTATATTTTGAGAATATCAAGATTAGAAATTTTGTAATTTGAAATAACAGTATATTTATATCATACTAAAAACTGTTTGCTTCAAAAAGTTATATAAAAAAAGGTGATTTTTGTTTGTGGTATTTATGGTGAAAATTTGTATTTTTAAAAGCAATTTGTTTGAAAGCTGCATGTCAATTTGTTTTTGAATAATTAGTTTTACTTTTTACTTTTTCTGTAATTGTGGCCGCAAAGGTATTCCATTTTAGGAAATTAAACATGGAACAATCGGAAACGAATGAAATCCTGACATTACTTCGGATATGAGTCAGATTTCTCTATCTTTGATCAAAATAAATAACCATTTTTAAATGGTGTTAAAAAAAGGTATTCGAGTAATGCAGTTATAATTACGTAAATTTTCTAAATGTCTTTAATAGAGTTTCTACACCGCGTTAATAGAAATCTACCGTAAAGAACCAAAAGAAACCCCACCATTAGAAGAAGTTCAATTCTAATATTTTTAAGGGAATTTTATAATTGGAACTTCTGTGAAATAGATAAGTAAAATATGGATATGTGTACTCATAAATTTCTCAGGATTTATCGAACTATAAAATATATGATGGGCAAGGATATACATTTTGAAGAGTTCTTATTTTCTTTACTTTACAGTATTAAAAGAAAGACTATAAAAAGTGTCAAGGGTAAATAGAGGGTTACTAAACCCTAAGTTGATAAAATGACATGTTGAATGAGGTATTTAAATACAGTAATATTTTTACTTTTAAAGATTCGTTCAAATGCATTTTTAATGGAGATTCATCATCTTATGGTCAAGATTTTCGATTACTTTATTTTGCATTAATTTTATCCTCAATTGTGTTATTAGTTCACCTAAACCATTTTTATAATATTTCAATTATTTCAAGTAATTTTATTCACTTAATTCAGGCACGTTCATCCGTATAGCCATCTGGGCTCTATCTTATATATAATATATTACATATATATAACATAATCTGTGATCATATATATGAAATTAATTGATGTATAAGAATTTTGCCCTGTTTTGAAGTGCATTCGTAATTATGTAATTGCGCAGCACCTAGTCTAAAAAGAGAGAGAGAGAGAGAGAGAGAGAGAGAGAGAGAGAGAGAAAGAGAAATGCAAAAAATAGCGAGAAATAGCGAGTATAGATACCTACTAAGAGGTATGAAAATGTACTAAAGCCCCTACATGTATGTATCAATATTAAATCAATGTTTATTAGATGAACCAAAAAAGAATAATTTGGTAATTACTCTTTCTATGTTCAAATTAGTATTTAATACGAGGTATGAAATTGATGTTTTTCAGATAATTCCATTTCGTTTTAAAGCTTCACAATAGTATGGTTTAATATTGAAGGGATACACTGCCTTCAGGGTTATATGTAATATTGTAATTTTACGCCAAACAATCTATACATATAATAAAACAGTAGGACCCGGTGTGTCTGTACATTGAAGATAATTGACAAAAATGGAGTCAGGGCGATAAAAGAAAACCAATGAAACACAAAAAAAAATTTTTTGAATTTTTTGTCTGTCTGTCTGTCTGTCTGTCTGTTTGTTCGAGGTTATCTTCGTAACTACTGAATGGATTTTTATGCGGTTTTCACTAATGAAGAATGCACACTCCCGGGCAGTGTATAGGCTTTGTTTCATCAAAATCGGACAACAGACAAAAAAGTAACAAAAAGAAACAAAAGAAACTATTAGGTGCGCTGCTCACGTTTTTTAGTACATAACGTTTTTTAGTACATATAAAATCCAATAGATGTCACTGTGCGATTTTAAAACGCGCTATCGTTATGTTTTCGCCAGTCTACTTAAGTATGAGAAAGTTTCAAGCTGGCTGTCGTTCCATGTGGTTTAGTCGGTAGAACGTCAGTGCGCCATACTGATGGCCCGGGTTCGATTCCCAGCATGGAATTTTTTTTTCACTATGTTGGCATTAACGCCTATAAGCAATTAAAAGAATTTGAAATATTGTATTCAAGGCGAATTTTCTCTCTGGGAAAATTTCCTTGCATTAATATGTCAGTGTAATTTTTTTTTCGATTTAATTTTTTTTTTTCGAAACTTTGTTTTTCTTAAAAAATTACAGTAAATATTTGATACTAGCGGCCTTCGCCCGCTACGCTGGTCGGTTTATCTAAAGAAATCTTGAAGAAGTAGTTAGATAAGGTTCAGACATACATTAAAAAAAAAAAGCAAGTCGATCATTCAAAAAACGTTGGGAAATATCAAATATTTACTGTAATTTTTTAAGAAAAACAAAGTTTCGAAAAAAAAATTAAATCGGAAAAAAAATTACACTGACATATTAATGCAAGGAAATTTTCCCAGAGAGAAAATTCGCCTTGAATACAATATTTCAAATTCTTTTAATTGCTTATAGGCGTTAATGCCAACATAGTGAAAAAAAATTCCATGCTGGGAATCGAACCCGGGCCATCAGTATGGCGCACTGACGTTCTACCGACTAAACCACATGGAACGACAGCCAGCTTGAAACTTTCTCATACTTAAGTAGACTGGCGAAAACATAACGATAGCGCGTTTTAAAATCGCACAGTGACATCTATTGGATTTTATATGTACTAAAAAACGTTATGTACTAAAAAACGTGAGCAGCGCACCTAATAGTTTCTTTTGTTTCTTTTTGTTACTTTTTTGTCTGTTGTCCGATTTTGATGAAACAAAGCCTATACACTGCCCGGGAGTGTGCATTCTTCATTAGTGAAAACCGCATAAAAATCCATTCAGTAGTTACGAAGATAACCTCGAACAAACAGACAGACAGACAGACAGACAGACAAAAAATTCAAAAAATTTTTTTTTGTGTTTCATTGGTTTTCTTTTATCGCCCTGACTCCATTTTTGTCAATTATCTTCAATGTACAGACACACCGGGTCCTACTGTTTTATTATATGTATAGATTTCCCAACGTTTTTTGAATGATCGACTTGCTTTTTTTTTTTTTAAATGTATGTCTGAACCTTATCTAACTACTTCTTCAAGATTTCTTTAGATAAACCTACCAGCGTAGCGGGCGAAGGCCGCTAGTGGAAGAATATACATTAATAACGATGGTAAGTGAAATAAAAGTTGAAATGTTTTTAACTTATTTCATCACTAGGTCACGTTTTTCCATGGAAATATATTCGAAACGCGTCAAACGATTGCTAGATACCAGGTAAATGATATGAACGTATTTTTTATTTAACATCAAGAATCGTGATGACGACCATTAAGTAGTATTCAAAGCAAATTAAATAGTGTTACGGAAAAATACTCATGTTGAAATACAATAACTGGACTTGCCCTGTGCTTTTGTTATTTTTATTAGAGTGTTTTGTTAAAGGGTAAATCATTTAACTGTGATTTTTTTGTTTGTTTGCGTTGGTTAAATTTTCACAAATATATTGCATTAAGAATAGTGGGTTCTCCGAAAAGTAATCTATTATTAGTAATACATAAAAATAAGTTACTATTAAGGAAGCGAATCACAATATATTTCTTTAAATTTTTACCATAGTAATAGATAAAATTGGAATATTATAAATTTAATTTATAAAAAAAAAATTATTCAACGTTGAAATATTATATAAAATATATAGACATGACATAAAATGATTCGATTTAAAAAATATTAATCACATAATAATTATGCATGCCAGGACTTTTAAATCTTGCCTAAAATCTAAAACTTATTAAAAGTTAATCTTAAACCAATGTTTACTAGATAATCGAAATAATAATAAGAAGAATAAGAATAAAAATGTTAGACATCATTTTTGTAGAGATAAATTTTTAATAGGAATTATAAAATTATTGTTTTACAGATAACTCCCATTTTGTTTTAAAGATTCACAATAGTAAGATTTAATGTTCACGGGAGACACTGTCTTCCTGGTTTTATGTTATAACGTAATTTTACGCCATACAATGTTGAAAAATATATTAATAAAGATGAAAAATGAAATAAAAGTTTAAAACTTTTCTCTTCATTTCAGCGACAGTTCACGTCTTATCAGGGAAATACATTCGAAACGCGTCAATAGAAAACGTAATCAGATAATAATAAAAAAAATAGTAATAAATTGGTAAACTCCGTTTTTATGTAGAGATGTTTTTCATAGAAAGTATAAAGTTATTGTTTTTCAGATAAATTCCATTTTTTAAAGCTCACAATAGTGCAATTTAATATTCACGGGAGACACTGCATTCATGGTTACATGTAATACCGTAATTTTACGCCTAACAATGGGGAAATATATATTAATAAAGATGAAAAATGAAATAAAATTTGAAACTTTTTCTCCTCATTTCAGTGGTGGATCACGCCTTCCCATGGAAATATATTCGAAACACGTCAAAAAATTTCTAGATACCAGGTAAATGATATAAACTTGTATTTTTTTAACATCAAGAATAGTGATGACGAACATTAAATAGCATTCAAAACAAATTAAACAGTGTTACGGCAAAATGCCCATGTACAAATAAAGTTATGGGGATTTACTCTGTGTTTTCTTGTTTTTATTAGAGTGTTTTGCTAAAGGGTAAATCATTTAGCTATGATTGATTTTTTTATTATTCTTTTTGTATGCGTTCATTAAATTTCCACGACCATATTGTATTGAGAATGGAGAGTTCTTGGAAAAGTAATGTATTATTAGTAATATATAAAATTCGGTTGCTTTTAGAAAGTAAATCATTATACTATATTTCTCAATTTTTTTGTCAAAAAAATTGAAGGAAAAGCATTATTGAGTATTATATAGTTTTTATTTAAAAACGAATTTTTAAAATTTTAAATGTCATTTAAATAATTAGATATAATTTTTTTATTGACATAATATTTATGTTTCGAAAAATATTTATATTGGAATAACGTTTTCTGATGCGAAATATATAATTTATTTCAATAATAATAAAAAAAAAACATAGTGTTTATTTAAGCTTTTAGGAATAAACATAATTTTTTTAAATTGAATTTTCCAGCCGTCGAAACGAACGGAAAAGGTGCTTGTGAGATTGATTAGGATTTTTCTTATATTTTTGTACTCTTTTACCGATATTTATCTAAAAAACAGCACAAAAAATTATATAATTACAAAAAACAATTGAATAGTTTTATCCATTATTTTAAAATGTGCTAAAGATTCTACTTATTAAATGTTAATCTCCAACTAATATTTATTGAATAATATATCTCCCCCTTCCAAAAAAAAAGAATAATTAGACTCCCTTTTTATGTATAAGAGGTAAATTTTTAATAGGAAGTATGAAATTAATATATTTCAGGTAATTCTTATTTTTTTTTTATCAAAGATTAACTATTGTACAATTTAATTTTCCCAGGATACACTGCGTTGATGGTTATATATGATACGGTAATTTTACGCTAATCAATGAAAAGAAAAATATTATTAAAGAGGGTAAATGAAATAAAAGTTGAAACCTTTTCACCCAGTCTCAGTGGTAGGTCAGGTCACATCTTTCCATGGAAATATATTCGAAACACGTCAAACGATTGCTAGATACCAGGTAAATGATATGAACGTATTTTTTATTTAACATCAAGAATCAAGAACATTAAATAGTATTCAAAGCAAATTAAACAGTATTACGATAAAATACCCATTTGCGATGAAAGTAATAAGGATTTGCTCTGTGTTTTTCCTAGAATTTTTGCTAAAGTGTAATTTATTTAACTGTGTTTTTTTTAGATTGCGTTAGTTAAATTTCCACGAATATATTATATTGAGAATGATGGATTTTTGGAAAAATAATCTATTAGTAATATTAAAAATGAGTTAAATTAGGAAGTAAATAACAACATATTTCATCATATCGTCACGAAAAAAAACCCTATTATGGAATATTATTTAGTTTAATTTACAAAGTAATTAACGTTCAAATGTGATTAAAAAATAATGAGATACAAAATATTATTATTGACATAATACTTACGAATACGGTAAATATTTATAATGGGATGTATCTTAATGCGAATCATATAGTCTACTACAGTAAAAATATGTTGTTAATTTCAGTTTTTTGGAATAAACATGGTTGATTTTTGTTGATTTTGTTGATTTTTTCAGCTTATCAAATTATAGACAACAAAAAATCACACAAGAGAAAGGCGCTTATGGGATGAAATAAAGTGTTCTTATATTTTTGTGCTCCTTTTATAGAAATTAATCAGAAAAAAGGGGGACTTTCCGAATGATCCAATAAAAATTCATTTAATTACAAAAATTGTTTAAATAAATAAATTATTAATAGAAATCATAAAATTATAGCCTTTCAGACAAATCTCCCTTTTTTAAAGTGTGAAATAGAACGACTTAACATTCACGGGAGACATTGCCTACATGATTATATGTAATGTCGTAATTTTACGCCAAAAATGGAAAGAAACATATAAATAAAAATGATAAGTAAAATAAAATTCGAAACGTTTTTACCTCATTTCAGCGGTAGGTCACGTCTTTCTATGGAAATATATTCGACGCACGTCAAACGATTGCTAGATACCAGGTAAATGATATAAATTTATTTTTTATTTAATATCAAGAATCGTGATGAGGAACATTAAACAGTATTCAAAACAAATTAAACAGTGTTACGGCAAAATTCCCATGTACGGATAAAGTAATGGGGATTTCATCTGTTTTTTTTTCTATTTTTATTAGAGTGTTCTGTTAAAGGGTAAGTTTAACTGGGATTTTTTTTTGTATTTGTTTGCGTTGGTTAAATATTCACAAATGTATTGTATTAAAAATAATGGTTTCTCCGAAAAGTAATCTATTATTAGTGATATTTAAAAAGGAGTTACCTTTCTTAATCGAATCACAATATATTTATCAAAAAAAAAACTGTTAAACAAACTATATAAACCAACTGCTCAATGTTAAAATATGATATAAAATATTTAGACATGATATAAAATAATTAGATTTCAAAAAAAAAATATTAATCACATAATAATTATTCATGCCAGGATTTTAAAATCTGGCCTGAAATCTAAAACTTATTAAAAGTTAATCTGAAACAAATGTTTACTATTTAATCCGTAAAACAATAAAATAATAATAATAAATTGGTAAACTCCGTTTTTAAGTAGAGATAAGTATTTAATATGAAGTATAAAATTATTGTTTTTCAGATAAATCCAATTTTTTTAAAGGTTCACAATAGTACCATTTAATATTCACGGTAAAACCTGCCTTCATGGTTATATGTTTTGCCGTACTTTTACACCAAACAATGGAGAAAAATATATTAATAAGGATGAAAAAGGAAATGAAAGTTAAAGCCTTTTCTCCTTTTTTCAGTGGTATGTCACGTCTTCCCACGGAAATATATTCGAAACACATCAAACGACTGCTAGATACCAGGTAAATTGTATAAACGTAGTTTTTATTTTACATCAAGAATCGCGATGACGAACAATAAATAATAATCAAAATAAATTAAACTGTGTTACGGCAAAATACCCGTGTACGAATAAAGTAATGGGGATTTTCTATGTGTCTTTGCGGTTTTTCGTTAAAGGGAAAATCATTTAACAAGGTTTTTTCCCCCTTTTTTTAAGATTGCATTAATTAAATTCCTACAAAAATATTATATTGGGACTTGTGAGTTCTTTGAATAGTAATCTTGTATAAGTATTATTTAAAAATGAGTTACCTTTCGGAAATATATCATAAAATACTGATAAATAGACTAAAAAACTGATGATATAATATAATCAGATATGTATAATTATAAAATAATTACAAAATATTATATAGAATTACAATTGTATGTAATTAATGTATATAATTACAAAAAAACGCTTGATAATTACAAAATTCGTTAAAACGTCTATTTTTAAAAGTTTAATCCTAAACCAATGTTTATTAAATAATCCAAAAGAAAGAATAATTTGATGAACTCGATTTTTATGTAGAAAATATTTTTTGATAGCAAATTATTTCATGAAACTATCGTTTTTCAGATAAATCCTATGTTGTTTTAAAGGTTTACAATAGTACGATTTAATATTCACGGGATTCACTTCTTTCATGGTTATATCTAAAATTGTGTAATTTTAGGCCAAATAATGGAAAGAAATATATTAATAAAGATGGTAAGTGAAATAAAAGTTGAAACCTTTTTACCTCATTTCAGCGGTAGGTCACGTCGTTCCATGGAAATTTATTCTAAACACGTCAAATGATTGGTAGATACCAGGTAAGTGACATGAACGTATTTTTTATTTAACTTCAAAAATCGTGAAGACGAACATTAAATAGTATTTGAAACAAATTAAACAGTGTTATGTCAAAATATCCATGTGCGAATAAAGTAAAGTTGATTTGTTCTGCGTTTCTACGGTTTTTATCAGAGTCTTTTGCTGAAGGGTAAATCATTTAACTGTGATTTTTTTTAGATTACATTATATAAATCCCAACGAACATTTTGTTTTGAGAATAATGGGTTGTTGGGTAAGTAATCTATTATTAGTAACATTAAAACATAAATTAACTTTAGGAAGTACATAACTACTTATTTATTTAAATCTTTACCAAAAGTTATAAAAAGTACATTATGAAATATTACTTGAATTGTCACACAAACAACCATTTAACGTTGAAATATGATGTAAAATAATTAGACGCGATATGAAATAATTAGATATATATAATTATGTAACAATAAATACAAAATATTGCACATAATTACAATTGTCTATAATTAATGCATATAATTACGAAAACCGTATGAATATTTTTGTCCCAGGGTTTGAAAATGCGCTAAATCCTCTAATTTTTTTAAGTTAATGTTAAACGAATGTTTATTAGATAATCCAAAAGAAAAGAATAATTGGGAAAAATTCTTTTTTTATGTAGAAATAAATTTTTAATAGGAAGTATAAAATTAGTTTTCTTCAGATAAATCCCATTTTTAAAGGTTCCCATTAATACGATTTAATATTCACGGGAGACACAGCCTTCAAGGCTATGTGTAGTACCGTAATTTTACGCAAAACAATGAAAAGGTATGCATTAATAAAGTTGATAAGTGAAATATAAGTCATAACCTTTTTACCTCATTTCACGTCTTCCCAAAGAAATATATTCGAAACACGTCAAGCGATTGCTAGATACCAGGTAAATGATATGAACGTATTTTTTAATTAACATCAAGAATCGTGATGACGAATATTAAACAGTATTTAAAGCATATTAAAAAGTGTTACGTCAAAGCATTCATGTACGAATAAAGTCAAAGGGATTTGTTCTGTTTTTTTGAGGTTTTTATTAGAGTGTTCTGCTAAAGGGTAAAATATTTAATTTTGGTTCTTTTGATAAAAAGTTAATTAAATCCAATTGATTTATTAATCATCAGATTTTAAAATATTCACCTTTTATATAAACATTTTAATAACAATTTTAATTTTTCTTAAGAAAGGTGTTATAGTAAAAATAAAATACATTGACATGTTTCGGAACCGTCATAAGTTCCATAGTCATAATATAAATAAAACAAAATTTCAAAATATTTCTCGGACAATACAAATGACACGCGACAATGAGATATAAATAACAAAAGACACGCGCTCTATTGCAAAAAATTAAAATAAAATATAGACCATGATCTAAACTTAACTAAAAATAAAATTTCAAACAATTTCACGGTCAATACAAATGACACGCGACAAAGAGATATAAAAACACCAAAAAACACGCGCGCTATTGTAAAAAATTAAATTAAAATAAAAATAAATAGACCATGATCAAAGGAAATTCCAACTTGGTTCATCCCATTCAAGCCCTCGCGAGGAATTTATTTATTAATTCTAACCATAACTTAGGAATAATAAAAGAAACGGTATCATTGCAAACCAGATTATTACGCGTATAAATTTCAATGGACTCTCTTATAATAGATTTACGATTACAATTAGATATGAAACATAATTTACTTTGATTAAACAATATTTTTATCTCCTCATTTAAATATGTTCTTGATAATGCAGTGTTAGAAAATGGCGACTTAAATTTTTACATAGGCATGACTGGGAGAAAGTTTGGAATTAGAAAAGGGGAGCACGAATCTGATATTAAATTTGGACGTACTAACACTGCATTATCAAGAACATATTTAAATGAGGAGATAAAAATATTGTTTAATCAAAGTAAATTATGTTTCATATCTAATTGTAATCGTAAATCTATTATAAGAGAGTCCATTGAAATTTATACGCGTAATAATCTGGTTTGCAATGATACCGTTTCTTTTATTATTCCTAAGTTATGGTTAGAATTAATAAATAAATTCCTCGCGAGGGCTTGAATGGGATGAACCAAGTTGGAATTTCCTTTGATCATGGTCTATTTATTTTTATTTTAATTTAATTTTTTACAATAGCGCGCGTGTTTTTTGGTGTTTTTATATCTCTTTGTCGCGTGTCATTTGTATTGACCGTGAAATTGTTTGAAATTTTATTTTTAGTTAAGTTTAGATCATGGTCTATATTTTATTTTAATTTTTTGCAATAGAGCGCGTGTCTTTTGTTATTTATATCTCATTGTCGCGTGTCATTTGTATTGTCCGAGAAATATTTTGAAATTTTGTTTTATTTATATTATGACTATGGAACTTATGACGGTTCCGAAACATGTCAATGTATTTTATTTTTACTATAACACCTTTCTTAAGAAAAATTAAAATTGTTATTAAAATGTTTGGTTCTTTTGTTTGCTTGCATTGGTTAAACTTTCACAAATATATTGTATTAAGAATAGCTTGTTCTAAGAAAAGTAATCTGCAATATGTAATATTTAAAAAATATATTTAAAAAATGGTAATTTTATGTAGTTTAATTTATAAACAACTTATTCAACGTTGAAATATAACATAACATATTTAGACATGAATTAAAATAATTAGATTTAAAAATTATTAATCCAATAATAATTATGCATATCAAGATTTTAAAATCTTGCCTAAAATCTAAAACTTACTGAAAGTTAATCTTAAACCAATGTTTGCTAGATAATTCAAATAATAATAATAATAATAATAATAATAATAATAATAATAATAATAATAATAATAATAATAATAATAACAATAATGAATTGATAAACTTCGTTTTTATGTAGAGGTAAATTTTTAACAGGTTGTACTAAATTATTGTTTTTCAGAAAAATCCTATTTTGTTATAAAGGTACAGAATAGTACCATTTAATATTCACGGGAGACACTTCATAGTTATACCTTCATGGTTATATGTTTTACCGTAATTTCACGCCAAACAATGGGGAAAAATATATTAAAAAAGATGAAAAATGAAATAAAAGTTGAAACCTTTTCTCTTCATTTCAGTGGTAGGTCACGTCTTCCCATGGAAATATATTCGAAACACGTCAAACGATTGCTAGATACCAGGTAAATGATATGAACGTATTTTTTTTATTTAACATCAAAAATCGTGATGACGAACATTAAATAGTACTGAAAACAAATTCAAAAGTGTTACGGCAAAATGCCCATGTACGAGTTAAGTAATGGGGATTTGCTCTGTATTTTTGCGGTTTTTATTAGAGTTATTCGCTAAAAGGAAATCGTTTAACTGTATTTTTTTTCTTTTTTTTTAGAATGTTTTAGAAAAATTCCCAAGAACATATTGTATTGAAAATGATGGGTTCTTTGAAAAGTAATCTATTATAAGTAATATTTAAGTACGAATTACATTTAGCAAGTAAACTACAATATACTTTTTCAAATTTTTGCCATAAAAATAGAAAAAATATATTGGATATTATTTAGTTTAATTTAAAAAACAAACTGTTTAAAGTTGAAATACGATATAATTAGACTTGATATAAATTAAAAAGATGCATATGATTATATAACAATAAATACATAATATTGCATATAATTAGAATTGAATATAAATATTGTATATAATTACAAAATCCGCTAGAATACTTTTCTCTCAGGATTTAAAAATGTACTATAACCTCTACTTTAAAGGTTAATCTTAAAGCAATGTTTATTAAACAATAAAAAAAATAACTTAATAAAATCCTTTTTTTTAATAGGAAGTGCCAAATTATTGTTTTTAAGATAAATCCCATTTTTTGTTGAATTCACAATAGAACGACTTACCATTCATGGTAGACGTTGATTTCATGGTTATATGCAATACAGAAATTTTTCGCAAAACGATGAAAATGTATACATTAATAACGGTTATATGTAAAATAAAAGTTATAAACATTCTGCTTAATTTCAGTGGTAGCTCACTCCTTCCCACGGAAATATGTTTGAAGCACATCAAATTATTGCTTGATACCAAGTAAATGATATGATCGTATTTTTTTATTTAACATCAAGAATCGAAATGATGAACATTAAATAGAACATTAAACAAATTAATCGGTGTTACGGTAAAATACTCATCTACCGTGTAAAGTAATGTTAATTTACTCCGTGTTTTTGCATTTTTAGAGCATTTTGGTAAAAGGAAAAACAATTAACTGTGATTCTTCTTTTAGATTGCTATGTGTTATGAGTGTTATGTTAAAGGGTAAAACATTCCCTGAGATTCTTTTGTTTATTTCCTTTAGTTAAATTTTCACAAATAACCTGCATTCAGAATAGCAGGTTCTCCGAAAAGTAATATATTATTAGGAATGTATAAAAATGAGTTAATTTATTAAATAATTCACAATATATTTCTTTAAATTTTTACCATATAAATAGAAAAAATAGAATGTTATATAATTTAGTTTATAAACAAACTATTCAACGTTGAAATATGATATGCAATATTTAGACATGACATAAAATAATTAGATAAAAAAAAAACATTAATAACATAATAATTATGTATGCCAGGTTTTTAAAATGTTATCTAAAATCTAAAACTTATTAAAATTTAATCTTTAAAAATCTTAATGTTTACTAGATAATCCAGATATAAAAAACAATAATAAATTGGTAAACTCCGTTTTTATGTAGAGATACGTTTTTAATAGGAAGTATAAAATTATTGTTTTTCAGATAAATCCAATTTTTTTAAAGGTTCACAAGAGTACTATTTAATTTTTACGTGAGACACTGCTTTCATGATTATATGTAATGCCGTAAATTTACGCCAAACAATGGAAAGAAACATATCAATAAAGATTATAAGTGAAATAAAAGTTGAAACCTTTTTACCTCATTTCAGTGATAGGCCATGGCTTCCCATGGAAATATAATGGAAACACGTCAAACGATTGCTAGATACCAGGTAAATGATATGAACTTATTTTTTATTTAACATCAAGAATCGTGATGACGAATATTAAATAGTATTCAAAACAAATTAAACAGTGTTACGGCAAAATACCCATGTATGGATAAAGTAATGGCGATTTCATCTGTGTTTTTGCTGTTTTTATTAGAGTGTTCTGTTAAAGGGTAAATTTAACTGTGATTTTTTTGTTTGTTTGCGGTGGTTAAATTTTCACAAGTGTATTGTATTAAGAGTAACTGTTTCTCCGAAAAATATTCTACTATTAGTCATATTTAAAAATGAGTTTTCGTTAGGAATTGAATCCCAATATATATCTTTAAACGTTTACCATAATAATAGAAAAAAATGGAATATGATATAGTTTAATCTGTAAACAAACTATTCAACGTTGAAATAGGATATAAAATATTTGGACATGCCATAAAATAATTAGATTAAAAAATTATTAATCACATTATAATTATGCATGCCATTTTTTTAAAATCTTGCATAAAATCTAAAACTTATTAAAATTTCATCTTAAGCCAATGTTTACTGGATAATCCAAATAATAAAAATATTAGTAATAATAATAAATTGATAAACTCCGTTTTTATGTAGAGATAAGTTTTTAATAGGAGGTATAAAATTATTGTTTTTCAGACCAATCCCATTTTTTTAAAGATCCACAATAGTACCATTTAATATTCACAGGGGACACTGCCTTCATGGTTATATATTTTACCGTAATTTTACGCCAATACAATGGGGGAAAAATATATTAATAAAGATGAAAAATGAAATAAAAGTTGAAACCTTTTCTCATTATTTTAGCGGTAGGTCACGTCTTTCCATGGACATATATTCGAAACACGTCAAATGATTGATAGATATCAGATAAATGATATGAACTTTTTTTTTTATTTAACATCAAAAATCGTGATGACGAACATTAAATAGCATTCAAAACAAATTATACGGTGTTACAACAAAATACCCATGTACGGATAAAGTAATGGGGATTTTCTCTGTGTTTTTGCGGTTTTTATTAGAGTGATTAGCTAAAGGGGAAATTGTTTAACTGTGATTTTTTTTTCTTTTTTTAGAATGCTTTAGTTAAATTCCCACGAACTTACTGTATTGAGAATGGTGGGTTCTTTGAAAAGTAATCTGTTATAAGTATTTGTTTATAATAAGTTACCTTTATCAAATAAACCACAATATACTGTTTTAAATTTTTACCATAAAAATATATTGAATTTCATTTAGTTTAATTCACAAATAA
The DNA here is from genome assembly GCA_964019185.1 of Maratus speculifer. Classification (NCBI taxonomy): domain Eukaryota; kingdom Metazoa; phylum Arthropoda; class Arachnida; order Araneae; family Salticidae; genus Maratus; species Maratus speculifer. The sequence goes on from OZ025291.1 coordinate 430,206,137, forward strand.
TCTATTTAAAGTTGAAATATGGTATAACATATTTCGACATGATATAAATTGAGTAGATACATATGATTACATAACAATGATTACAAAATATTGCATATAATTACAAATGTGTGTGATTAATGTATTTCAAAATAATAATATTAATATAACTTCAAAACTCGCTTGAATACTTTTCTCCATGGAATTTAAAATGTGCTGAAACCTCTACTTTTTGAAGGTTAATCTTAAACCAATGTTTACTAAATAATAAAAAAAAAAAGATTAATTTAATATTATCCCCTTTTATGTAGAATAATTTTTAATAGGAAGTATGAAACTATTGTTTTTCAGATAAATCCCATTTTGTTTAAAGTTTTAGAATAATATGATATACTATTCACGGCAAACACTGCCTTCATGGTTATATGTAATACCATAATTTTAGGTCAAACAACGAAGAGAAATATATTAATAAAGATGATAAGTGAAATAAAAGTTTAAAACTTTTTACCTCAGTTCAGTAGTAGGTCACGTCTTTTCATGGAAATATATTCGAAACACGTCAAACGATTGCTAGATACAAGGTAAATGATATGAACGTATTTTTTATTTAACATCAAGAATCGTGATGACAAACATTAAATAGAATTCAAAGCAAATTAAACAGTGTTACGGCAAAATACCCATGTACGGATAAAGTAATGGGGATTTGCTCTGTGTTTTTTGAGATTTTTAATGAAGAGTTTTGCTTAAGGAGAAATCGTTTAACTGTGATATTTTTTCTTCTTTAGAATACCTTAGTCAAATTCCCACGATTATATTGTATTGAGAATGTTGTTTGTTTTTTAAAAGTAATCTTTTATTAGTAATATTTAAAAATGTATTATAGTATTTTAATTAAAAATGTATTAAAATGTATTAAAAATGTATTAAAAATGTATAATAGTATTCTAAGCAAATTAAACAGTATTACAACAAAATACGCATGTACGAATTAGGTAATGGGGATTTGCTCTGTATTTTTGCGGTCTTTATTAGAGTGATTCTCTAAAGGGAAAATCGTTTAGCTGTGATTTTTTTTAATTTACAAACAAATTATTTAAAGTTGAAGTATGGTTTAAAATAATTAGAAGTGATATAAATTAAGTAGATAAATATTACATAAAAATAATTACAAAATACTGCATATAATTACAATTTTATTTAATTAATGTATATAATTTCAAAAACCGCTTGAATACTTTTCTGCCAGGATTTTAAAAATTGCTGAAACCTCTGCTTTTTAAAAGTTAATCTTAAACTAATGTTTATTAACCTTTGGGGACGAACGACACATGTACACGAGCCACAAAAAGGCTTAAGAATTTTTGTTTATTTCCACCAGTAAAAATCTACTGTAAAATTTGCCTTATTTAATCGAAGCATTTTCTCGATTTAATAAAGCGCAAATTTCTGTTTTTAACAACCGGCGACAAAACATTAAAATTTCGTAAAAGGCTTCCGTGGCGAAGAGGTTAAATAATAAAAAAAGATTAATTTAATAAAATCCCCTTTTATGTAGAAATATTTTTATTAGGAAGTATGAAACTATTATTTTTCAGATAAAACCCAATTTTGTTTTAAGTTTCAGAATAGTATGATTTACTATTCCCGGTAGACACTGTCTTCTTTGTCATATGCAATGCGTAATTTTAGGCCAAACATCGAAGAGAAATATGTTAATAAAGATAATTGCAATAAAAGTTGAAACCTTTGTACTTTATTTCAATGGTAGGTCACGTCTTTCCATGGAAATATATTCGAAACACATCAAATGATTGCTAGATAGCAGGTAAATGATATGAACGTATTTTTTATTTAACATCATTAATCGTGATGGCGAACATTAAATACCATTTAAAACAAATTAAACAGTGTTACGGCTAAATACCTATGTACGTATAGAGTAAAGTGGATTTGCTCTGTGTTTTTGCGGTTTTTATTGGAGTGTTTTGCTAAAGAGGAAATTGTGATTTTTTTTTACATTTTGTATACAGAATGATGGGTTCTTGGAAAAAGTAATCTTTTGTTAGTAATAAGGTACCCTGGGGTAATAACGCCACGTTAAGGTTCTACCAATTTTCACGGCTTAGTTTTAAATTGCATTTTTCAAACAAATATAGGATCTGCTACAGCAACTCATTGACTATCTATATAAAATAAAATAATTTAACAGATATGTATTCATAAAATGTAATGGCGTTTTTTCTTGACCAATGCTATTTGGCGTTAATACCCACCTATATGGGTAATAACGCCATGCAAACAAAACTATGAAATAAGATGGAATAATTGCATGTAGATAGCCCAATTCTAAAAATACAAACTCTACAAACTTAGAAATTGACAAATTGCATTCTAAGCTATTGAAAATGTTCAATTTTTTGTGAAAGTGTAAGACAAATAAAGGTGTTGTGTGGGAGGGGGGGGGGATGACGCAAGAGAATATCAGACCGTGAGCTTCTTTTTGTTTAAAAAGGACCGCTTAAATAGAAATATGAGAAACATTGCACAGTTTTAACTGTGTTTATTTGAATCAGTATTTAGGATGTAGCTCGGCCACTGTAGGGAATCAACCGGGGTATTAATGTCAAGGATTGGCGTTATTACCCCGGTATCGTTATTGCGCAGTACATTTTAAATTATAGATTATCTCGAGAAGATATCCAAAATCTTCAACAACATTTTAAAAGTACATGAAATGCACTACAAATTTACGTAATTAACAAAGTATTTCCGGATAAAAAGATAGTCTTCACATCACAAAACGTATCTCGCAAATTTTAGATCAAGCGTTAATTTTAGTTGTTTGTAAAAACAATAAGACCTAAAAATGAAACAAATTAACTTGAAGCTGTTTTTTGCGATTTATATGGCTCAAAACCCTTCTGCGCAGAGCACATGGGTGTCATTTACCTGATTATTTCATAATTATGCAAAATATAAGAACTTGGCGTTATTACCCCGCCTGGTGTTATTACCCCAGGGTACCTTATTTAAAAATAAATTACCTTTAGAAAGTAAATCACAATATATTTCTTTATTTTTTTTTTTACCATAAAAATAGAAAAAACACAATATTATGCAGTTTAATTTATAAACAAACAAGTCAACTTAAAAAAAAATATGTATAAAATAATTAGACTTGACATAAAATAATTAGATAAAAAAATATTAATGACATAATAAGTATGTCTGCCATGATTTTAAAATCTGGCTTAAAATCTATCACTAATTAAAAGTTAATCTTAAACTAATGTTTGCTCGATAATCCAGATAGTAAGAATAATAATAATACTGAATTGGTAAAGTCGTTTTTATTTAGAGATAAGTTTTTAATAGGAAGTATAAAATTATTGTTTTTCACATAAATCCATTTTTTAAAGGTTCACAAGAGTACTATTTCATTTTCACGGGTGACACTGCTTTCATGATTATATGTAATGCCGTAAATTTACGACAAACAATGGAAAGAAACATATCAATAAAGATGATAAGTGAAATAAAAGTTGAAACGTTTTTACCTCATTTCATCACTAGGTCACGTCTTTCCATGGAAATACATTCGAAACATGTCAAATGATTGCTAGATTGCAGGTAAATGATATGAACGTATTTCTTATTTAACATCATGAATCGTGACGATGAACATTAAATAGTATTTAAAACAAATTAAACAGTGTTACGTAAAAATATGTATGTACGAATTAAGTAAAGGGGATTTGTTCTGTGTTTCTGCGGTTTTTATTAGAGTGTTTTGATAAAGGGTAAATCATTTAACTGTTTTTTTTTTTCAGATTGTGTTATATAAATCCCCACGAACTTTTTGTATTGAGAATAATGTGTTCTTGGGAAAGTAATCTATTATTGGTAATATTAAAAAAATTAATTAACTTTAGGAATTAAATTCCAACATATTTATTTAAATCTTTACCCGAAAAATATAAAAAGAACATTATGTAATATTATTTGGATTGACTCACAAACAACTATTTAACGTTGAAATATGATGCAAAATAGTTAGACGGAATATGAAATAATTAGTTATATATAATTAACATATGTTATTATAACAGATTTAAACAGATATATATTAGATATATATAATTAATTAGATATACATAATTAGATATATACAATAACAATAATTACAAAATATTGCACATATTTACAATTGTATATAATTCATGTATATAATTACAAAAAACGTGCGAACATTTTCTCTCAGAATTTTAAAATGCGCTAAAACCTCTACCTTTATAAATTAATGTTAAACTAATGTTTATTAGTTAACCCGGAAGAAAATAATAATGAAAAAAATCCTTTTTTATGTAGAGATAAATATTTAATAGAAAGTTTCAATTTACTGTTCTGGAGATAAATGTCATTTTTTAAAAGATACATATTGGTCCGATTTAATATTAATGGAGAACGCAGCTTTCATAATTATATGCAATACCGTAATTTTATGCAGAACAATGAAATGGTATACATTAAAAAAGATGATAAGTAAAATAAAACTTTTTACCTCATTTAAGTGGTAGGTCACGTCAAATGATTGCTAGATACCATGTAAATGATATAAGACCAGAAACATCAATTTAAAAAATGGAAAACCATATTAAAATTTTATATAACTATAACAAACTTTTAATAATAATATATAATAATATACTACCAGGATATGAAAATGGACTAAATCCTCTATTTTTAAAGATTAATCTTAAACCAATGTTTGCTAGATACTCAAAAATAAAAGAATAATTTCATAAACTGTTTTTTTTTATATAGAATTTAATTTTTACCGATTGTACTAAATTATTGTTTCTCAGAGAAATCCCATTTTGTTATAAAATTTCAGAATAGTACGATTTAATACGCATAGGAGACACTGCCTTCATGGTTATATGTAATACCACAATTTTACGCCGAACAAAGGAAAGAAATATATTAATAAAAATGATAAGTGACATGAAATTTCAAATCTTTTTTTATCTCATTTCAGTGGTAGATCACGTCTTTTCATGGAAATATATTCGAAACACGTCAAGCGATTGATAGATACTAGGTAAATGATATGAACTTATTTTTTATTTAATATCAAAAATCGTGATGACGAACATTAAATAATATTTAAAACAAATTAAACAGTGTTACGGCAAAATATCCATGTACGGATAAAGTAATGAGGATTTGGTCTGTTTTTTTTTTTGTGGTTTTTATTAGAGTGTTTACTAAAGGGTAAATCATTTTTCTATGATTTTTTTTTCTATAAATTTCCTTATTGAAATTTTCTCGAACCTATTGTATTTAGAATGGTGTGTTCATGGAAAAGTAGTCTATTAATAGAAATGTTTTTAAAGTTACTTTAAAGAAGGAAATTGCAACATATTTCTTTAACTTATTGAATGTTACGGTGACTGACACTGATTTTTCCGTTTAAATCCGCATCTGTCACAAGTGGCTGACAGTTTAAAGTATGATAGAAAACATATATATATATATATACCGGGTGTCCCAAAAATGACTAATAGATTTTAAAATTCAATAAGTTGCAAACGATGACAGCTATTGTAAATTTTTTTGCAGGAGAACTATGTATAATGTCAGGAATTTTTTTTACCGTAATTTTTTTTTAGTTCGAATTTCAAACAATAAGTGGCACGGACGGCGATTGAAGGCCAGGTCGACGCATCACTCAGACGACTGATTACCTGGTCTTCAATCGCCGTCAGCGCCACCTATTCTATGAAATTCGAACTAAAATAAAAAATTACGGTAAAAAAACTCCTGACATTATACATAACCCTCCTGCAAAAATTTTTTAAATAGCTGTCACCGTTTGCAAGTTATTCAATTTTAAATCCATCAGTCATTTTTGGGACAAGCGGTATACGTATATATATAGTATATTTTCTTTTAAGTAATTATTCAGAGAGTATTATATTGTAATAAGTAACAGTTCAGTAAATTTTAAATACATTTTCAGTAATTACTTAAAAAATGTATTTCGGACCCAAAAAGGGTATCTGATAGCTAAATGGTAACGCCCTAATGTGAAAACATGTTAAATGGTCGTAATTTTTAGCACTATAGATCCAAAACTAATCAAAAGATGGTTTAGGTTTAAACTTATTAAAAAATATATTTTAAAGAAATGCAAAAAATGTTATAAATGCTTAAAAAAGACATAGATCCTCAACAATTCATGATAATGCAATCCTGGAAGAAGAGTTCAAATCTTAAGATTAAAATACTGCACTTTAAAGGTGAAAAAATTAGGAAGTCAAATACTGATAGTTCGCAATAGGTCCAAGTTTCTTCACCGGGCTCTACCGGAATATACAGGGAGGGGAAACGGTCTAACGAACCTTTTAAGTTAGTCCTTGAAAGTTTATAAAGATGAAAATGCATTAAACAGCCTTTTTTAAACTGCATTAAAATTGTACACACATTCAGTATTACAATTTCAAAAATACATTTTTAATGTGCAGACGACTTTTTAAACATAATTTTAGCATACTTATTTTCAGAACACCCTATCCATAGTATTGGTAAATATAATATTTACGTTCTTATTAGTGCCAGAATAATTGCACCACATGTCATTTTTTAGGATTGTATAAGAGGTCTGCACGGGCCCGGGCCTGGCCCGTGGCCGGCGGAATCGTTTCAAATTTTCTAACGGGCCGGCAGATTTAGAGTAGTTTTTTCAACGGGCCGGGCCGATAAAAAAAATTTTCGGGCCTGCCGGCCCGTTCTGAAGATTTAAGCAGAAACGATAAAATATGAGCTATTTTCATCGAAAATTTTTTTAACGAGAATAAGTATAAATGTGGCCATACTAGTTTGACAGCGTCAATATAAAAATGTACAGTGTATCGGCATCGGAGAATTACATTATGTGTAACCCGTTTTAATATTTTTTTGGCTGACTCATACCGGTCCGAGATCACGCTTGCATTAGTTTTCTACATATAGACTGGCCGGACCGGTACTAGACTTAATTATTGGCAGTAAACATGATTTGTAAAATTATTAACAGCGATAAAGAACTTATGTTAGCTTAGTCTTCGGATATATACTTCTTGATGATTTTTAAATTAATTTCTCAATAATGCGAAAGTTTGACACATTTTCTGATTAATTTTAAATTGTAAAAGTATAAAAGCGATAAGCCTAACTATTGAAGAGATTTGTAATCGAATAAAGTTTTTCATTTTTGGTAAATAAAATACTTGTATAACCTTGTTGAGATATAATAGTTTCTCAAATGATTGCAGGTTTTCTCTCTTCCCTTGCTATTGCTTCCGGAAATTCTATTCAAAACGCTAATTATGAGAGTATTTTATTTGTTTGCAATATTCGTAAATTGCTTGTATCAAAAAATGGATAACGACATTCGATTATATAGTTTCTGAATAAAGACATCTGCTAATTTTATGCGTTTCTCAAAAAAAAAAGGAATTTATAAATGTATTAGAAAAGAGCTTGTTTGAATTTAAGAATGAATTTGGATTTGAAATCTATAATAAAATGATATAGAAATATATTTATAAATCTTCTTTTATTAAACAGCTTCAAAATTAACGATGTTTTTAGCTTTCTTTCTTTTTTCTTTTATTCTAATCCATATTAATTTTTTAATGAATCTTTATTCGAATGTTGAAAGCCTAAGAATCTAAGTAATCATTAATGTTGTTAATGTGTATTTTCTGTAAAATATACTGTAAAATCATTCCATAGATATGTATGCAGTATTCTTTAAAGGAATCTTAGTTATATGATAAAAATCTGAATTTTTTAGAATTCGTAGAAATTGTAACGGGCCAAAACGGGCCGGGACGGTCCGGGGCTGTTTTCGCTGATCTTTGTACGGGCCGGGCCGGGCCCGGGCCGAACATTTGAGTTTAACAACGGACCGGGCCGGGCCTGGAAATTCCGGCCCGTGCAGACCTCTAGATTGTATATTGTCAAACAACTAATGAAATATTTGTTCAATAGAAAATAATAATTCTATCGTGATACGTTTATAGTAATATAAGGTATTAATAAAATTATTATATGTAATAAAACAAAATATTAATAAAATAAATTGTATATTTAAGAATATTATAATTATGTATTTAGCATAAGGGTTAGCCAATTATAGTATATAAATACAAAATATAAATATAATTTACGTACATGTACATAACAGTTTACATACATCATTTTTGCAGCATAAAATATACATAACATTTCTCTTATCTATGCGCATATTTTAATAAATTAAATGCAATAATAAAACTTGCGTAGCACATAGAAATATCTTTAGTAATGAGTTTACAGGGAGTTTTATTTAAAATTATCCTTCCATCTTTTTTATATAAATGTGATGAAAATGCGAATTATATTTAAAAACAACACATAAACTCAAGACATATTTAATTTCCGTATTGATTCTTGTATGATACATATTATGTTACTTGGTTACATCTTTTCGTTATCGGTGTAAAATTCTGTACTTATTAGAAGAAAATAATAATCTGTTAAATATGACTCACAAACATCGAAAACAAATTTTGTAAAGGAAAAAGTAGGTTAGAACAGCTCTTGTACGACAACAAATTTCTTTCTCCAAAATGAATATCAAGTTATGTCATCATAGAAGAATCAATCATGAACATCTGCGTCTCCAAGCTACAACTTTTCTGTGCGATTATAAAACAACCTTTAATAACCATGCAACTTATTTTCAGAAAAATATCGTAAATTGGATATAAATGTTCTTGATAGATTTAGGAATAATTTCCTTTAACACCACCTATTTAGTTTTTAATAATAACGGGATTTTTTCTTAAAAGTGCCATTTTGAAACTAATGCTTCATACTTTAAACAAATCTTTACATAAGAACATAAAAAGAAAAAGAAAGTATTTATAAAAAAATGCGCTTTTTACACCTCGTCATTTAAATTTTTTTGATATATGGATTGTAGTGTTTTATTTTAAAGATAAAAAGAAATCTTACTCTATATATCATCTAAACAATCCATTACATGAAATACTTTTTCATTCGTAGATTATATATACATGATTACAGTTATTAAAAATATAACATTTTTAGTTGATATTATAAAGATTGTATAAAAATTATCAATATCAGTAAAGAGTCATAAATATCACAGAAGAGAAAAAAACTAATGATGATATAAATTTTTGAATAAAAATACATAAATAAATTTAAGAGTTATATATTAAAACAGTACATAAATTCTAGGCATATTTAATTTTTATATTAATTCTAGCATAATTTATATTAAGTTACTTTGTTGAAACTTTCCTTTATCCGTGTAAAATTCCGAATATATTAAAAGAACATGTATTCAACCAAAAAAATCAGCCGGTTACATATGACCCTTAGATGACTAAAAATTGGAAACAGTTTTTGTAAGGAAAAAAAGTAAGAAGGAACAGCTTTTGTATAGCTGCAAAATTTGTTTCCCCAAAATGAATATCAAGTTATGTCATCATATAAGAATCAATCATGAACATCTGCGTCTCCAAGCTACAACTTTTCTCTGCAATTATAAAACAACTTTTTATAACCATGCAATTTCTTTTCAGAAAAATATCGTATATAAATTTTCTTGATAAATTTACGAATAATTTCATTTAACACCAAATATTTAATCTCTATAAATAAAAGGAATTCCGAGGATAATTAATTAATTAATTAATTGAGGCACAGGGGAAAGCAAATCTTGGCAATGCGCCAACTCGGTCCAGAGGAAGCAAATCTTGGCAATGCGCCAACTCGGTCCAGAGGTATAAAAGCAAGATAGAAAAAAACGCGCAGGTTTGTGCATTCAAGTACAACCACCCATATGTATATGCTGAAAGTTTGTTCTGACGCTCACCCGACGCACGTGGAGTGCCGATGGTCCGGGAAGCGTACCATACACATAAATTATTAAATAAACCTTCAAATTAAGCCCGGCGAAGCGGGCTGGGTATGCTAGTTTTTAATAATAAAAAAATTTCTTAAAAGTATCTTTTTTGAACTAACATTTTTCTCTTTAAACATATATTTACATAACAAAATAAAAAGTAAAAAAAAAAATGAAATATTTACAAAAAATGCGCATCCCATACCTCGACATTTAAAAACTTGTCGTTATGGTTTACAATATTTTATTTTAAAGAAAGAAATCCATATATAATCGTACAATGCATAACATGAAATAGTTTTTCATTCGTAGATTTTATATAGGATCATATTTATTAAAAGTGTAATCCTTTTAATTGTTGCTGTAAAGATTGTGTACGAATAAAAAAAAAATAGAAAATAGTCAAAAAAATATCTCAGATATGAAAAAAACTAATGGTGATATTAATGGTGTAATTTTTAACTAAAAAGGTATATAAGTAAAATTATGAATTATATATTAAAACAGGACATAAAATCTAGGCATATTTAATTTCTATACTGATTCTTATATAATATAAATAATGTTACTTTTTTTTTATCCATGTAAAATTATGTTTTCATTAAAAGCAAATGTATTGAGCCAAATAATAGTCTGTTATGTATGACTTTTAGCTGACAAACATTGGAAACAGATTTTGTAAACGAGAAAAAAAAAAGAAGGATGGAACAGCCCATGTATGACAACAAATTTCTTTCCCCAAAATGAATATCACGTTATGTCATCATAGAAGAATAAATCATGAACATCTGTGTCTCCAAGCTACAAATTTACTGTGTAATTATAAAACAACTTTTAATAACCATGCAACTTCTTTTAAAAAAAATCGTATATATAAATGTTCTTGATAAGTTTACGAATAATTTCATTAAACACCAAATATTTAATTTTTAATAATAAGGAAAATTTTTCTTAAAAGTGTCATTTTAGAACTCAAGTTTCTTACTTTAAACATACAGGGTGGTTATAAAATAAGTATCCCTATTTGGAGCTATCTGTAGCTTGAAGAAATAACCCGAATGAAACCAAAATCGGTACACATACTATTCAAGAAGAGGGAAGAAGAATGGAACAATAAAAAAGATAGTTACAATAATAGGCAACAGATGGCGCTATGGGTCCTGTAGGTGCAAACGTCGTTGTAATGATAGGTAAAATCAAAACGTGGTCATTTCTGCCATTAATGTTGTACGACATGGCTCTCAGTTTACGAGATCGCGCCTTAATTTAAAAAATATTCTACGTTAACAGTTCAAATAGTGCAGCTGCTTTACTCGAATTTAGGCATATGAAAGGAATGCGTAAAGGAAAAGGTCATTTGACACCATGTGCAGTGAGAAGAATCGTAAAAAAATTCGAGGAGACTGGATAATTTACTGTAAAACGTGGAAGAGGGAGGAAACCAGTACCTCCACGCACTCAAGAAGAAATTGCTACTGCGATAGTGGAGACACCAGGGACTCCGAAAGCCGGTCCTAGTGCGTGTGTAGTTGCCCGAAATTTGGATATTCCATATGCTACTGTTCGAAAAGTCCTACGAAAGATAATCCAATTTTATCCGTATAAAATTTGTTATCAACAATTATTATCTGGTGACGCGCAGCAGAGACTGGATTTTGCTTTAATGTTTTTTGCACGAAAGGAGGTGGATGATGCCTTCCCATGGAAGATTTTATAGGGGGATGAAGCCCATTTTCTACGAAAGGGACAGTCAATACGCAGAACTGTAGAATTTGGACTTCGGAGCCAAGAACTTTTAATCCCGAAATACCCCTCCATTCTCCAAAAGTCACTGTGTGGTCTTTAATGCAAGTTTTATTCTTGGTCCTTATTTTTTTTAGGAGTTACGACCAACAGGCCCTGTAACTTGTTCGGTTACTGCACAAAGATACCTGCGCATGTTACAGACTTCTGTAATTCCTCAAATGCAACTAAGACATTGCCTGGGTGAAACAATTTTTATGCAGGATGGAGCTCCGCCCCATATTGGGCGAGCAGTACAACAGTTCTTACGGCAACATTTAACAGATGAGAGAGTAATAAGCTGTTATTTTCCTATGGCGTGGCCTTCTCGATTCCCTGATATGATGCCATGTGATTTTTGGCTTTGGGGCATTTAAAGTCTACTCTGTACCGAGGAGGTGTCGCAAACCTCAATGACTTAAAAGATTGCATGTCACAACATGTGCGAAACATCACACCTGATGCGTTGCATTTCACAGTTGAGCACGTCGTCCACCGCCTTTATTGTGTCTTGCAACACAATGATCATGTGGAACCAGAACTTGATCGGCACCGCCATGCGAAATCTTAACCCTATTCACTGTGAAAATTTTTAATAAATTAGGTATGCCATCCGGTTTTGTGCCTTAATTCTTTGTTCTTGTATTGCACATTACATTTCAAACACAAAGCGCCATCTGTCGGCAATTATTACAATTATTTTTTTTATTGTTCCAGTCTTCTTCTCCCTTATCAAATAGTATGTGTACAAATTTGGGCTTCCTTCGGGTTATTCCTTCAAGCTACAGATAGCTCCAAATAGGAATACTTATTTTATAACCATTCGGTATATATACATTACAACATAAAAAGTAAAAAAAAATAAATATTTACAAAAAATGCGCTTCTCATACCTCGTCATTTAAAGACTTGTCGTTATGGTTTACAATATTTGATATTAAAGAAAGAAATCTTAATCTATATATCATTATACAATGCATAACATGAAATACTTTTTCATTCGTAGATTATATATATGATAATATTTCTTAAAAGTATAATCTTTTTAACTTTTTATTGTAAATAATGTGTACAAATAAAAAAATAGAAAAGAGACACAGAAATATCTCAGATAAGAAGAAATCTAATGGTGATATTAACTGTGTAATTTTTAAGTAAAAAAGTATACAAATAAAATTTTGAATTATATATTAAAACAGTACATAAAATCTAGACATATTTAATTTCTATACTGATTCTAATATAATATATATCATATTACTTTGCTAAAATTTTCCTTTATCTATGTAACCTTATGTTTTTATTAAAAGGAAATATATTGAGCCAAATAATAGTCTGTTAGGTATGACTCTTAGCTGACAAACATTGGAAACAGATTTTGTAAACGAAAAAAGAGAACGATGGAACAGCTCTTGTAAGGCAACAAATTTCTTTCTCCAAAATGAATATGAAGTTAAGTCATCACAGAAGAATCAATCATGAACATCTGCGTCTCCAAGCTGCAATTTTTCTGTGCAATTATAAAACATCTTTCGATAACCATGAAATTTATTTTTCAGAAAAAAATCATATATCAATGATAGTGATAAATTTTCGATAAATTTTCTTTAATATGAAATTTGTAATTTTTAATAGTAACGAAAATTTTGCTTAAAAATGTCATTTTGGACTTAATGCTTCATATGTTAAACATGTCATTACATAAAAACATAAAAAACGAAATATTTACAAAAAAGGTGTTTTTCATACCTCGTACTTTAAAAATTTGTTTTTAATGCTATCAATGTTATTTAAAGCTAAAAGAAACCTTAATGTATCTATCATCGTGCAATGCATTACATGAAATATTTTTTCTTTTGCAAATTATAAATATGATCATATTTATTAAAAGTATAATATTTTTGATTGTTATTGTACAGATTGTATAAACTTTGAAAGAGTCACATAAATATCCCAGAAGCGAAAAAATCTAATGATGATAATATAGGTATTATTTTTAAGTAAAAACACAAAACTAAAATAATGAATTATATATTAAAACAGTGCATAAACTCTAGAAATTTTTAACTTTTCCATTTATTCTAGTACAATACTTCTTCATTCGTAGATTTTATATATGATTATTTATGAAACGCTTGTAGAAATGCATTTTTTCAGTGTATGGCCAATTTAAAATGCCATCTATATGTGATTTTTGAATCTATTTTTTTCCATGTCCTGAATAGCTTGTACATAAAGTTCGAAGATCATGAACCGAGTAGTTCAATATGAAGGAAGGTCGAGGTAGGCATGTATTAATTATAGCTAATAATTGCCAGTTATATCAAACTACAGTCAAACCTCGTTAACATCTAAACGCTTAAGGGTGTTCTTAAATTAAAAAGGGCAACTTTGTGACACATGCATTAATTTATTTTTGTTCGGAAATGCATGAAAATAGCAGCGGTTATTATTCAGAAACTGTTTAATTGCACTCATTCTTCTGTTTTTGAAAAAAACACAATACTTTTTTTAGCTTATAACTCGATAAGTAATTTAATTATCATAAAATGGAAAAATAAGTTCATTTCGAAATCGCTTCCATAGTCAGGAATTAAAATTTTATACCTTTCTGTTAAAAAATGAATTTGTAAATGTGTCAAAACGTTTTTCGCTTGTTGCGTGGATCAGTTAAGAACACCCTTAAGATGAATTACGTTTAACATGAACTGTTTTCACAGTCCCCTATAAAGACGGATACAAGGATTTGATACTGATAACATGAATTACTGTTAACATGAACAAAATTTTGATTCCCTTTAGGTTCATGTTAACGACGTTAGACTGTATGAATATATTTTATGTATGCAACATTTCAAACTTATTTTGTATAATTTACTGTATCAGATATTGCAATAATGCACTTAATAATGAAATCTTAATTGTTATGAAAATGTTAAGACAAAAAAATCATTTCCTTCCTTTTTTACACTGACATAACTTCTTACTTTTATTTCATAATGTATTTATTCACCATCTCCATCTACTTATTATTTAGGAACGCATATTCAAAAGTTTTTATTTAAAAATATTTGTTTTTAGTCCGTTAGTAGTTCTTTCTGTCGTTTACGTAAAAAACTATATATTCATTACGTAATAATTTTAACTGCCGTGTACCGTATTCCTCCATGAGGTTTCGGTCTGCAAATATGGAGTGGCTGATTTATTTTGGGTTTTTCTAACTTTTTTTTTCATTTTAAGGAAAATATCAATACATTATTTCTTTATCTTTCTAATCTCTATATATAATAATTTATATATTTCATTGAATTATCATATATATATTCATATATGAATGATATTCATTATTATATACAGGGTGATTCAGCTCGTCGGTGACAAACTTTAAGGATCGATAGAGCACACCTAGACGAACATTTTTGAATAGGGAATGTAGGGTCCCTGACGCGATGGTAAGGCGCTAGGCGCTTTCGAAAATTTGGGTGCCGAAATTCGAAACGTCATAAAAACTAGGGAAATGGTTAGATTTTCTTGCTTGTTGCGTCGAAATGATTCTGTTTGTTTAGACTTTCTTCAGTACCAATTTGATAAGCGTATCTCTTAAAACATGGATAGGGGGCTCTGCAGACTTTGGAGAGCTAGACAACAACTTTAAGCCCGTTATTTTGATAATTTAACACATGCTCGCCAAAGTTTATACTCTAACTTAAAGTTTGAACCCAAAAGTAGGGCCCTGCAAAAAGCGTAAGAGCCGGAATAAAATGTCAAAGTACAGGGTGGTCGAAACTCGAAGGCTCCTAAGAGATAAACAAACAGATTTCTTGACTTATGGCATGCATTTTCATGATTCTGTTTGCTGGGGCTCTCTGAAACTCAGTTGAACGGTACAAAAAGAAACATCGATAGGGGGCGCTTTGGGCAAAAAACATAATTCGTTGACATTTCGGACGCTAACTGGAAACGGGGCGCTACGATCAGTTAGTAATAATGAAAACACATTTTCTACCTCTGCTCAACACTTCTGAATAAATTTAGACCAAAAACATCAATGATACTGGAAATTTATTTACAAAAAATAACACTACAGAAGATGCTCGAAATTTCGACCTTGGGCCATGATGCAGGCTTCGCACCTCCGTCGCATTGAGGAGTGTGTGTTTCCAACAATGCCAGGAGTATCTCTGATCTGCCCTGCAGCTGCCACAATGCGCGCCACAAGTTCTTCAGCACTGCTGACAGGTGTATGGTATACCTCGGCCTTCAGGTAACCCCAAAGGAAGAAATCCAAGCAGGTGAGGTCTGGTGATCGGGCAGGCCAGTGAACTGGACCCCCACGCCCGATCCACCGCTGGCCATACCTTGCGTTTAGATGGAGACGCACGTCGTTCGTGTAATGGGCCGGAGCTCCATCGTGCTGGAACCACATCTGGCGACGCGAACCTTCGGGTACGTGCGCCTCCTCCAGAAGCTGCGGCAGCACTTGATCCAGGAAAATCAGGTAATTTCCACCTGTCAGCCGTTCAGGTAACAAATAAGGGCCAATGAGGCAATCCCCCAGAATGCCGGCCCACACATTTACTGAGAAACGCTCCTGGGCTGCTCGGCTTCTGGTTTCATGTGGATTTTCATCACACCACACATGACTGTTGTGGGCGTTCCACATTCCCTCCCGGCTGAAGGTGGACTCGTCCGTAAACAAAATGCTGTTTACAAAACGGGGATCCCTGGATCTCATCGCCAAGTACCATCTTGAGAATTCCACTCGAGGGCCAAAATCCTGCTCTCTGAGCAACTGCACCCGCTGGATGTGGTAGGGGTGCAGATTCCGGGAACGTAAGATGCGCCACGCAGTTGCTTGCGAAATCGTGCACGTTCGCACACATAGTTGCACGTTCAAAAGACGTGTCTGCGCATACAACTACGTCATCTCGCGTTGTCGTCTACGCATTACGTATCTTTTGCATATCGATATGGTACGATATCTTTTGCATAAATCAGCAAAAAGCACCTTATGTAAATTTTATTGCGCGCATTGTGCATGATTGAAACCAGCTATGTTTGTTAAAAAAAACAAACAAACTGCAGTTTTAATAGCTTCTTATGATAAGTAAATTACTCTCTTGTTTTGTTTCTAACTGATCGTAGCGCCCCGTTTCCAGTTAGCGTCCGAAATGTCAACGAATTATGTTTTTTGCCCAAAGCGCCCCCTATCGATGTTTCTTTTTGTACCGTTCAACTGAGTTTCAGAGAGCCCCAGCAAACAGAATCATGAAAATGCATGCCATAAGTCAAGAAATCTGTTTGTTTATCTCTTAGGAGCCTTCGAGTTTCGACCACCCTGTACTTTGACATTTTATTCCGGCTCTTACGCTTTTTGCAGGGCTCTACTTTTGGGTTCAAACTTTAAGTTAGAGTATAAACTTTGGCGAGCATGTGTTAAATTATCAAAATAACGGGCTTAAAGTTGTTGTCTAGCTCTCCAAAGTCTGCAGCGCCCCCTGTCCATGTTTTAAGAGATACGCTTATCAAATTGGTACTGAAGAAAGTCTAAACAAACAGAATCATTTCGACGCAACAAGCAAGAAAATCTAACCATTTCCCTAGTTTTTATGACGTTTCGAATTTCGGCACCCAAATTTTCGAAAGCGCCTAGCGCCTTACCATCGCGTCAGGGACCCTACATTCCCTATTCAAAAATGTTCGTCTAGGTGTGCTCTATCGATCCTTAAAGTTTGTCACCGACGAGCTGAATCACCCTGTATATTCATATATAATAATGAATATATAATATATATATCATATAGATATATATTATATTCATTAATTATTTATTTTCATTTAATTATCTTATTTTTATGCAAAATTTTCATATTATGTTTCTACTCTATGATTGCAACATTAATTTATTTAATTTATCATAAAAAATTAGTTTTTTCATATAAGGTAAGTACACAGTTCACTATTTATATATTTAAACAAGAATTATTTTTCTTACTTTATAAATAGCAAGAATATTTCTTTTTCATCTAATAATTTATGACAGGATTTCTACATTGTAAATGTCGGATGAGTTCTGGTTGAAATGACATGAGAGACATGAAACATTTTTTTTATACTTATTGAATAAAAAAAGCAAATTAAAGAATTAGATAAGTGTGGACACACTGTATATTTCTCTAATCCAACCCGAGATAATTCGCAGCTACTGAATATAGCTAATGAACCACATTCCTTTTTGTTTCCGAAGTTTCTCGTATTTTCCGGTATGCCAGGAAATACCAGGGGCTAATATTAAAAATCCTGGTCTCCCTCAAATTTTGCGGCATCCCGGCTAATTTGAGGGAATGCGTTATTCATTAAACAATGAATGTCTTTTAAATCCGCAAAATTTTAAACATAATTTGTATAATATGCTTAATCAGAAACTGTATTGATGCACTTAATAATGAACTCCTAATTATTATAGAAATATTAAAATATAAAAATCATTTGTTTCCTTTTTAGGTGCTTTCGTAATTATATAAATACGTAGAATCTATAGTTGTTGCACCTAAAGTCCGTCCGTCCGTTCGTCTGTCCGTCTGTCCGCATACAAGAATGCAAAAACTACCCAATCGAATCGTTTGAAATATGAAGTACTTACTTATTACATAATTTTGCCGAGTTATTTCAAATTATATCAAAATCTGATGCATAGTTCAATTGCAAGGACAATCAAAAGTATTCCGTTACATTACGGCCAATGGGGAAAAATGTTCCAAATGCATTTTAATGGTGTTACACTCATTCGAACATAATAAAATTGATATGCATCTATAAAGTAAATACTATAGTATAAATTTTGCATAATCTGCTGTGGAAAGAACATTTCTTATTGATTTACAAGCCAACACGAATGTATTCCGTTACATAATGGTATAGGGAGAATATTGTTTGGTGCGCATTTTGATTATCATTAACTATTTACAATTTTATGAGACTGATATATGAGAGTGATATTATTAAAACTTCAACAACACATTTGTTACGCTTCATGTGC
Source organism: Maratus speculifer (assembly GCA_964019185.1). NCBI lineage: Eukaryota > Metazoa > Arthropoda > Arachnida > Araneae > Salticidae > Maratus > Maratus speculifer. The sequence continues at coordinate 430,224,907 of OZ025291.1, forward strand.
ATTTCCAACTTGTTTAAACATTCTTTTTATCTTAGTATTTATTTTAAAATGTATTTTCTTCCTTTTGAAAAAAAATCCATCAACTTCATCTATTTATTTTTTTGGAACGCGTATTTAAAAGATTTTATTTAAAAACTTTTGTATTTAGTCCTTCAGTAGTTCTTCTTTCTGTCGTTTACATCAAAAATAATCACGAAATATCAGAAGTTTTATCTTCAAAAATTACCTTGCAGACAATTTAGGCTGTCATCTGAAGGAGAAATAACGTCCATTATCAGCTCATTATCAGTGACGTCTTCAGAAAATTTGACTCTTTTTACCCATTCGGGTAATCAGATACCTTGAGTTTCAGCCAACTTGATCTAGGTAATGATCAGTAATACACTTCGGTAGTCACTTGGAATTTTTCACAAGACTCAGAAAAAGAATATCTTGAGCTGAAAATTTTCTGTTCCCTATTTTTAAAGCTTTGTAATAATGCGCTTGATGCAGAGTTAATTTGAAAAAAAATATATGAAAGAAATTTTTTATTCTGAGGAAAAAGAAAAGAAAAAAAATGAAATAAGATATTTTAAATTTTTTGCTTATCGGATTCTTGCTTTTGTTTTTGTTTTTTAAATATTTTTTTGTTGTTATTTTTTTTCCTTGTTACTAACTGAAAATTAATCACTTTTTAAAAATTGCAAAATATACAAGTATGAGAATTCTCAGTGCTCTATACAATTCGTTTTATGCAAATGATATTACAGAATTTCTACTCAGAAAATGGAATACATGTATAGATACAGAGAGATGAAGGCAGATACATAAAAATAATTATTTAAAAAACCCAGAAAATATTTTCTTTGAATACAAAACAGAAAAAAGTTTTAAATAAATAATTTTCTATGCAATGTGTTTGCTTTTTGTGATTGTTAAATATTTTATATATATATGTAAAAAATTACATATTATTTTCAAAAATTGTAGTTTTTAACAAAAACATACAGACGAAATTTGCAAAGGAGAATACCTTGACAAAGTTAACTCACTGAAATTTAATAGAATTTACCTACACATTGTACTAACTTCTCTTTTTTGTAATTTTGTTATGCTAAGAATTTTTAATTTAAGCACGTATATGTTCGATTACAGCATTAAGGGCGTCAGAGACACATTTCAAAGTATTCAGGGTCTTATTCGCTACACTGTAAAAAAAGAAATTCAAGAGGTTGCTAAAATTTTTTTAGTAAATTTGTATTCCACAGAATTTTTCAGTAATCATAACAAACTTTTTTTTGCAAGTGAAACAAACATTTCTTTTGTAAACTTAACAAAAGAATATTTTATATAACTAACTTAAAACTTTTTAGTATGAGCCACCAAGATAATTTTAGTAATAGCTCCAAAATTATTTTTAGTAACCATTACCTGTGCCCGAAGGGCAGGAGCTTCCTTTGATCTGCATCCAACGGGTAAGAAGACAGACGTCTGAAGCGGAAAAATTTTCGAAAAACCGCAACAGATGGCAGCACCCAACATTACTACCTGTTCCGACAGGATTTTCATAATCCCTTTATTTAACGAGTACTTACCCTGCATACATTCGGTGCGTATTTGATGGTGTCCAGCATCGAACCCAGGGCCTTTTAGCCTGGAGTTCGGTGCTATGACCACTAGGCTATCACGGTCGCACCAAGCGAGTTTTAGTAATAGCTATTAAAATTTTATTTCAATTAATTCTAATCGTTGCTAGCTTTTTTCTTGTAATTCTTACAGATTGTCTTGTAACCGAATAAGATTACAAAAAAATTTTTAGTAATTGCAAGGAGCACTAAAGTTTTTTTAGTAGATCGACCCTTTTGTTTTACAGTGTAGACAACTGTAGGTTCCTTGTGCGGAAAAAAATACGCTTTCTGCGACAGCTCTTATCATTAATTTTTTTTTTCTCTACAGCGTGACACTTTTTTTAACAATGGAATGTTGAATGATAATTTTATACGGAAATAATTACAGAAATATAATTACTACTTTTATATCTATCATCTGCATAGAAAAATTACTTATTCTGGTTTCTTAAATTATCAATTATCAAAGAAAAAGCAATCTGATTCAATTCTAATATATATTTTACGTATACACCTAGGATAAAGTGGGCAGAAAATTTGTAGCGCCATACTTGGCGATTTATTTCCTATTTCGTGCGAAATAACAGAAAAACCCTATAACAAAAAATTAAATGTAAAAAGATACACAAAATATAGTTTTAAAAAAGGTTTCCTTTTTTTGGTTTTGTTTATGCCGCCCAATTATCTACGCTTGGGATATAGGCCCTAATGGGTGGGATGCCCCCCGTGGGGGTCTTTCTAAGGGAACCTAACCCGTATTTACGCAAGTTTCGAAGAAAAACACGAAAAACATCGAACGGTTAGGTCGACAGTCGCGATTGGGTTCGAACCCAGCACCTACCATCTACCAGTTTCGAGGTCAGAACCTCGCGGCCACTGGTGGGGCGTTTTAAAAAATGGAATTTTGTTGTTTCACTATTGTTTATGTATAAGGTTACAAAAAAACCAGATATCAATGGTAGGTGCGAACAACACCAAAAGTTGTTAACATGTTAGTAGATTTGGGATGAATACATCAATTTAAAGAATTGTAAATTACACGGTTCACTGGTTAGTTGCATTTTGATATATTTTTAGTTAAAAGTATGTATTTAAATAAAAATCAAATTCCCATCCGTGAAGATAATAAGTTGAAACTATTGTTAATCAATTGAAGTTAAACAAGTCGGAAATTGCACGTGAAGCGTAGCAAATGAGGTGCGTTCGTACGATAACGAAGTTTTAAAAATATCACTCGCATATATCAATCTCATAAAACTGTAAATAATTACAATTAAAATGCACACCAAACAATGTTCTCCCTATACCATTATGCAATGGAATATTTTGTGTGGCCTTGTAAATCAATAACAAATAGTCTTTGCACCACAGATTATGCAAAATGTATATCATAATATGTACTTTATAGATGCATCTCAATTTTATTACGTTCGAATGAGTGTAACACCATTAAAATGCATTTGAAACATTTTCCCCATTAACCGTAATGTAACGGAATACTTTTGATTGTCCCTGTAATTGAACTATGCATCCGATTTTGATAAAATTTGAAATAACTCGACAAAATTATGTAATAATTATGTATTTCAATTTTCAAACCATTAAAACGCATTTGAAACTTTTTTCCCCATTGACCGTTATGTAACGGAATCCTTTTGATTGTCCCTGTAATTGATCTATGCATCCGATTTTCATAAAATTTGAAATGACTCGACAAAATTATGTAATAATTATGTATTTCAATTTTCAAACCATTAAAACGCATTTGAAACTTTTTTCCCCATTGACCGTTATGTAACGGAATCCTTTTGATTGTCCCTGTAATTGATCTATGCATCCGATTTTCATAAAATTTGAAATGACTCGACAAAATTATGTAATAATTATGTATTTTAAATTTCAAACGATTTAGTTGGTTAGTTTTTGCGTTGTTATATGCGGACGGACGGACTGAACGACAACAATAGGTGCTACGTATAATTACGAACGCACCTAAAAAAAAGAGAAAAAAAGTCTTAAAAACGCAATGAAATATACAAAAATGCGATAGGTATTTCAAAAGAACTGAGTTTTTCTTTATGAGGCACAAAAAAGACGTGCTATGTATATGAGTCTGCTATGTATATAGCGGTGCGATTGAAAAAAAAAATATATTATTCATTTCAGTCGAGTCTCTAAAACGACAAGAAAACTATATCAGCCATTAGATAAAGCAAACATTGTATTATACATTTTTTTTACATACGTTTTGCTTTATAACAAAACAAAAAAGATAACTGTTGCCTTTCTTCCTATTGTTGATAAATAAATATTTAAGATTGTAATTAAAATTTTAAAAGTAAAACATAAATATTGATTTAGAAAAACTCTTCTACAAAAACAAATTCTTCTATAAAAAATAATAACAAACACAATCTTAAAAATTCATACATTTACATTAAAAAAAATCTTGCTTTACTTCAAAACACTAAGGAAAAATAAATGTTGTCCTTCTGTTTTAATATATTTACCGACTTAAAAATCTTTTTTTTTTCTCTTACAAAAGTAGTTAAAATTAATATATATATATATTTTTATGCTTCATGTTCAGCAAATTTTGTTATATACTGCAAGGAAAAAAGAAGAATAATTTCTTCCGCTCAACTTTAATTAACCGAGTTTCTTCATTTCTAGAAAGTATTTCATTTTTTAAGGTAATATTCATGAAAATATTACGGAATGATTCATGCAAGCGAAACATTTTTTTTTTCAAATTTTACTTCCTATGCAGAAATTTAAGAGCTAACGAAGAAAGAAACAATTTAAGTTAGTTTGAAAAGAAAAACGATCGTTTTTCTTTGTTACTTCGTGACAGAGTAAAATAAATCACTCGGAAGTATAAAAATATAAATAATAAAGACGAAAAAAATGAATGTTTATTCAAATTTTTAGAAAAAGCAAAGCAAGACAAATTATTTTCCTTTCTTGTTTCTTATAAAAATGTTAAGACGTTATTTAATAACATTTCTTTCATTTTTGTGAATGTTTAATGTTTGTGAAAGGTACTTCACAAACGACGAAATTTTGGTAGAAATTCATGAGCGAATACAATTTTATTACGTTAACTTTGAATAAATGTGTTTGCGAGAATACAATTATTGTTACAAACTGTTACTGCATTTTATGCTTTAATATCATTTATTATTTATTATGCTTTTCTCAATGCATTTCTATTTTATGATGTTTTTTTGTTTTTCCTTTAAACATGGATTTAAGGGAATATTTTACGCATTTACAAATCGAAATGCTTTTAACTCACGTATTCTGATTATTGTATATAAAAGTGGCTTTAGTATTATTTAAAAAAAAATCGCTACAGTTCATTTTGGTATTTTAGCATGAAAAGAGTGAATAATTTCTTTTCTGTCTCCAGCATATGCACTTATAGAAAAATATCGAAAATCAATCTATTTTCATTGTTTCATAGTATGATTACTATATATATTTTATGATACGAAATTACAATATTGCATTTACTATTTTTTAAAAGCAACAGTTAGTCAAATCTTCTCTTTGACTTCGATAAATCGATTAATTATCTTGTGATTCACCATCTTTGAAATTAATAAATGTTTAAAATAGGATTGTTTGAATTTGTTTTAATAAAATAAAAGATGGTTAATGATAAAATATTTTGTAAAATAAAAAAAGGTATATGAGTAAAATTCGATTATTTGATACTTTTTAAGAAAAAAATAATTAATTAAAATTGGTTATCAAACATTTTTAAGTAAGTGAATTTTTAAAATGAAACAACAGCATATAAAAACCGTTTTGAATAATGTATAATATATGTTAGTCTGTGCGTAAGCGAAAAAAATGTAGCTTAAAAAAAATACTTCATTTAACAATAAAAATGACTGGAAGTATTTTGAAAACTTTAAATCAAACTTTTAACATATCAAGCGCGAAAGTAAATCACATTTAAAGAGAAACATCAAATAAGAGTAAAGTTTTAAAACTAAGTATTAAATTGGGAGTTTACTTTAATAATTCATTTTTAAAAATTCGAAATTCTTGATAAATCTGTTTTTTTTTTTTTTTTTTTTTTTTTTTTTTTTTTTTTTATAAAACATTTAATATCTATATTTCACTGGTTACCACTTATTTTGCTATTTTAACGTAAAGTAAGTGGGTAGTTTATTTTTCCTGTGGATTATATAAAAATTATAGAATATCGAGAATCAGTAGATTGCAATTGTTCACGCACAAAAAATCGGTATATATTATATAATTCGTATTTATAGAAAAGCATAGCTATAAACATTTTACGCTTTATTGCACCAGAAAATTCTAATAGAAAATTTTCCCCTATTTAATCGGCAGAATACGGCGATTTGAAATGAAAAAATTTACTAGAAAAAAATCGCAGCCAGAAAAAGCGAAATATGTTGGCAGTAATGAAAAGACATTTTTAGGTTTAAAAAGCAACAATTAGATATAAATTATCTTTTCTATACAGCATCATCATAATTTATTAATTATTTAGATAGGGATTGTATTTTAACTGTATTTAATAAAATAAAAGATGATAGACTTAAAATTCCAATTTATAAAACAATTAATTTTTATAACAAAAGATAAAATTTTCTGACAGTTAATTGCTTTTCCTTGGTAACTTTTAAGTAAAATTATTTAATTAATAAAAATGCGTCGGTTTTCGAACATTTTTAAATATCTTAAATTGACTAATTTGAGGACAGCTTTTAAAAGCAGTTTTGAGAATGTCTTTTAAGAATACATATCTATATATATGTATGCATGTGTAAATATAAAAAAAAACTTTTTTTTAAGAAAAAACAAAAATGTCGTTTTATTCCACAACAAAAACAGCAGCAAAAAATACCTGGAGGCTTTTTAAAGGCTTTAAATCAGAACTTTAATTAGCCATAGCAATCGCAAAAGAAAAGTAAATTACACTTAAAGATTATGTTTCTTTTAATAAAAACACAACCCTAAGGGTAATTATAAAAACGGAAATACATTTAAAGCGGCAATTTTAATACTTGGAAATTTCTGTTAATTTTGCAGAAGACATGCGTCCATTTTTAACGTTAGAGATCGAGTGGGGTGATTGGATCACTCCAATGATTTTTATGCAAAAATATAACGAAACTAGTTGGATGTGCCAATACCAAAACTTTCTTCTATCTCATACATGCATTTTAATATTTAAAAAAAAAGTTACTCATTTTAATGCTTTATAATTTTAATTCAATACCCTACCAACTTTGATTTTCATCTTAAATTTCTGTTTCAATCAATTAATCGGAGTAAAAACGAAGTTCCATCTCTGCACGAGCCGATGCACAATAGAATGATAGGAAGATTTTTTTTTTTGAAATTCAGGGAGAACCTACTTGCCTTACCAAAAAATAATCATATACAAAATGTTTAGTTCAGTTCTAGAACTAATTCATACACAATATTGAAAATGGCATAAAATTCGGTATTGCAGCGCCCCCTTCCGGCGGAATATTTCAAAACAGAAGGAGGACCTGCTTGCCACAGCCAAAAACACTCACAAAAAAATTTGGTTCAATTCTATGCATAATTTCATACACTTTTTGATGGTAGAATGGCGACATACAGACAGACACACAGACACACAGACACACGGACAGATAGACATTTTGTAAAAACATGTAATTTGAAATCTCTGACCCCTAAAACGTGTAAATCCGTCGAAAACCGGAAGTCGAAAAAAATTTCGATTACAATACTTTCTTGTATTGAAGATAGAAGAAAGTAAAAAGGAGTAAAAGCTAATAAGTACATTACTTAATTAAGAAAGTGTTGAAGATAGTATAATTCTTCGAATGTATAAGTCAGAAAAAAATCATTCGATTACAAACAGTAAGTGCATTAATTCATTAAGAAAAACGCAAAAAACAGCAGAGTCATTTTATATCGGAAAATAAACTATTTAGAATGATGAAATTTCGGAGCAGTGACGGTCACTTAGGGAGACTTAGTGACCCCATAATTACATATATTCCATTCGGCAATTGTTTAGAGAATAAAGGAACGGGAAATAAAATTAACAGTTCACATAGCAAGGGAATGTAAGACAGGAGATTATTAAAAGCAAGATTGATTAAAGATACATATTTCTGAGAGGACTGATGTTTCTCCATAATATGGTCGCTTACAGGTTAACTCTGGTTTCGTAATTTTTTACAGTTCTTTGGTATCTATATTCTACATTTTATTGCAATTTATACCTACATTAAATGTGTTTTATCTGATTTCATGTATTTATTATTTGGTTTCTCTACAAATTGAAATTTTACACAGCGTTTTGTTTATTATTTTGTATTTTTTCCCTACTATAGATGACTTTCAGCAATTTGTAAATTGCAGTGTTAGTCCTTTAAGTTTTAAAAATTGGTATATTATTAGTGATATTCTACATATACATTAAATATATACTAAACTTAAATTAAAGATATATATATATATATATGTGACGATTTAAGGAGAACTCGAATTATTTCCACTGGTTAAAAAGAAACACACAGTCATGGCAAGCGAGGGAAAAAACAAAATAAATAAATAAATGTAGAAGATCCAATAATTAGTCATGGGCTGCTGTAAATTCATTTTTTAAATTCGTAATAATGAGGAAGGAAAAGCTCCTTTTGCAAAAATTCAATCATTATTTCAGCGAGCTGTCCTCATCGAAGAAGCAACCCAAGAAATCTTCTTTTTCATCTCGAGACTTCCACCTTTTTAAACTAAAAAGAAAGTTCTGGAACATTCTGTAACCTCAAACCATCATTCTTTTATGTAAACAGAATTCTTGTCCAGCAACGAGATTATTTTCCACAAACGATAAATTTATTTTTAAAAAAATATTATTTAACCAATTTATAATTGACTCAGAATTTTAAATATCTTAGGCAGACGATTTTTATAAATGATTAATTTTAAGAGAAAAAGAAAAGAAATGAATTTATTAATATGCACACATCAAAGGTTGACGTAGGTAAAATAAATAAATAGATAAAATAAAATAATGATATTTTTTGAAAAGTATGGTTTTGGAATAAATTTAATAAGATTTTCTTAAAAAGGGTTGATAAAAACATAGAAGAAATCAGTTTTATTTGGAATATTAAGAAATAAAGTTTTAATTAAGAATATTTTTAATTTAGAGCCATCTTTTTAAATTTACGCATACTGGAATAATGTTTTTTAAGGCAAATTAAGAATTTATATCGTCTGCGTAAGGATTAACAGATTAGATTTAGAAACAAGATTTTAATTTAATAATTTGAAGTAAGTACGGAATATTATTATAAGAAAATTAAGATAGTATAAATGTTAGTTTTGCCCCTCCCCAAGACTTTGTATGAAATTGATAGTGAAATAAAACTACAAGTTCAGACAACAGAAATATAATAATTTAGAAAAGTTAAATTTTGGAATAAAACTGTCAAACTCAGGAAGCCAAGAGATGGAAGAAAAGAAAATTAACGCAATATAAAAAATATTAGCGATTAAAATAAAATAGTTAAGAGAAAATAATTCTGAATTAAATTTAGGTAGGAGCATTTCCCTGAAAGAAATACAATAATGTTACAACATCACTTACCATTTGTAAGTGCATAGGAGATAATACCTATAATAACAGTAAATAAGTTATGAATATTAATAAGCAAGAGATAAAAATACAATAAAAACAATAAAAATTCGTTCTCATGGAAGTTTAAATAATTACGATGACTTAATGCATAGTTTATTTTAAATAAGTCCTTTAAATGAAACAAGTCTTTCAATAGTATATATAAAAGAGTCTTTTCCAATGTTCTCTGAATACAGTCTCTTTAATTAAAAATCTTCAAACCTAGTTGAATCTTTGGTTTTAATGTTATGTTGGATCCAACATCTTTCAGTAATATATCAATTTTTCAATAATAAATAGCATCAGTCTCAATATCAATAATAAATAATATAGAAAAATTTTAATAATAAGGATAACAACAATAATAAGTAATAGTATAATAAGACTCCATATCCTAATATTTTTCAATAAAAGTATAATTATAGTCTGTCTCAAAAGTTTAAGCACAAGCATAAAATATCGAGTTTTAATGAATTATAAAAAGTTAGAATTAATAACATTTTTTTATTTACATATTTCGCAATATTATTTAAATAAACGATATCAAAAATAGAAAAAAATAAATTACATAATTTTAAAAAATACAATTTAAAAAAAGTCATAAAAAAACTGTCTCAAAAGTTTATGCACAATGTCAAAAACAACCATATTTATAATTTTTACAGAACTTTAAGTAACAATTTTTTTCCATGTTTTCGGATTAGGTCAAATAAACGTGATTTCGTCGAAATTATTAGTTTTTGTGGGGTTTCTGGTGGCAAAGAATACCATGCTTTCTCAATAGCCTCTTGGAGTTCTTCAATAGAGTCATACTGCTTTCCATTGCCTAAACTTGGCGGGTTAAAGTATTCCAGACATTCTCAATCGGGTTTAAGTCTGGACTTAAAGCTGACTAGTCAAGTACTTTATCATTTTTTCTGAAAAATCCAAAGTTTTGTAGAATGGGATACGTGGTTTGAGGCATTGTCTTGCAGAAAAGTTCATTCAAAACCCCCCAAAATGTCACGGAATGGAAGGAAATGGTGGTTTAGGGTCTCTTGAAACTTTTTTCACTTTTCTCTTCTTTTAAGAATAGCTAGAGAGGGCAGGCAAATGTCCAAAATGCCCCCTAAACCATAATGGATTTACCGCCTTGCTGCCTGCTGAAAAATGTTCTTCGGTTCTTGCGTAACTCATGCCAATACGCCTTTTAATCATCAGGGCCATCTAAGTTCCACTTTTTCTCATCGCTGAATAAAACAGTAAGCCATTTGTCCCCGTAGGTCATGTGTTTTTTAGCCCAGTTCATTCTTACCTGTTTGTGATGTAATTTAAGAAACGATTTGCGAGCCAATTTCTGTTACATGATGTAATGTCACGCTTTAATATGTCTATTTACAGTGTCTTTGGACATCTGTACTCTGAAATTATTTTTAATTTGCCGTATGGGGACATATTTTGTCTAAATACCAATCTCCGTATTTTCCGAACAGTCTGAACACTCGCCATACGTGGTCGTCTGCATCTTGGTTTCCGCTTAAAAATATCATTTCTAGAAAGTACTTGATATATACATAGCTTTGATCAATTTAAAGCTTTTGCAATTTCAGAAACAGTTTTATTTTGAGATTTCAATTTAAAATCTTTCAAAATCTCACATTTTGTGAATTCTTTACCCTTTGTCATGTTAAAAACATTAGGAAATAATTTCACCACCTTTTATACTTGTATAAAAGTGCAATATGATGTCATACAACGTCATTACACAACACCAATCCCGTGTTTCTAAAAAAATTTGCATAAAGTGCTTAAACTTCTGAGACAGCATTTCTTCAAGAAAAAAAGAAAAATAAAATAAAAATAAATATGTTTTTTATTTTAACTACCCAAAATGGCTTATTTTATTTTATTTTGATTAAATGTTGAGTATTTATTGTAAATTAGCATAAAATCTTTTCTTCTTCAATTATTTTAAACGAGATTTGCAGAGTGCTTAAACTTTTGAGACAGACTATAATACTAAACTTCATTATAGAAATCATAATGATAATAATAATAAAACAAGAGTATAATCAAAAGAAAATATCACTATTTGCTTATTATTGATACGGAAAATATTAGTTGAGGATAAAAATAATTACATAGCAACTAAATAATTTTCTTATCTTCTAATAGCATAAGAAAGTATTTTTTGCTAGCCGAAAGTATAAAAAAAATCATAATAATTCCAAAATCCAAATTAAATTAAATCTAACTATTTAGAAAATGGACTCTCAACCAGTATTTCCTTACAATAACTCCTCTCTGATACTCTTTTACAAAAATTGTCAAATTTGGTTATAAGTTTTCAAATGCCAAATGTAGAATAATGTTTTATCTACACATGGTTTATAAACTTTAATAATAAAAACAAATATGAATAAAAGTTGTCATTCTTAATTGAGAAATAGAAATAAAAATAGTGTGCTTTTCTGAAAAACTCTTAATATCTGTAGTTTTCACAATCACTGAAAATCACATATTATGTTATAGGTTTGAGTAGAATCATTAGATTTTATAACTGTTATAACATAAATATCTGCTGAATAAATAGAATAATACTCATGTCAAATACATGAGTAAATATAGTTAGACTTTAAACACCCTTAAAATTAATTTATCAACATCAATTTGAAAGCTTTTACAATCAAAGTGTTCACCTTATGCCTGCATAAGGAGCCCAATTTAACCCCAAAAACTCCCAAAAACAAGTAATATTCTTGTAGGCCTCCAAGAACATACCTGCTAATGTTGAAAATTATGGTGATAAACTATTTAAAGAATAAGAATTAAAACTTAATCTACTGTCTTGACTTTAGTTTGATCTAGTGATTGTGATTGTATCTGAGGTTTTGTTTGTTTTTTGGGTTGCTCATGAAACAGTTTAAAATCTTCTGGTGAAAAATAGGGTCTTAATTTAGAAACATGCACAATAATGGAATTCTGTCCTGTCTCATAATTAAATTTATCTATTTCATAAGTTACATCAGAAAGTTTATTTATAATTTTATATGGTCCAGAGAAAGTAGGTTCTAATTTTCGAGTGTTAGGGTATTTAAATTCTTCATAAATTACAGAGTCTTGTATTTTTAATGGGCATTCGACAAAATTTCGATCATAGAGTCTTTTACTTTTAAGGTGAAATTCCTGAGTTTGCGCTTTCGCAATTTTGAGAGCTTTGTCTACTGATGGGTAATAGTTTTGTTTTAAAGGAGATTCATAAGGCAATTGACCATAAAATAAATAGGCAGGTGGGAACTTGGTGATAGAATGGGGCGTATTGTTGTATTCTTCGATAACTTGGTTTAATAATCTAGTCCAAGGTATTTTAGAAGAAGTGGAATTAACTTTACATTTAAGCCTGGTAACTATAGTCTGATTAACGCGCTCTACCTTTCCATTGGTCTGAGGATGATGTGCGGATGTAAAACGCTGTTGAACATGATGATTTCTAAGGAATTTTTTTAATCTTGGAGATCTGAAAGATTTATGCCTGTCACTAAGTATTTTTTGAGGTGCTTTGATATTGAAAATTTGTTTTAAACAGTTAGTGTATGTTTCAGTGGTAACATTTTTGGAGGGAAAAGCCCAAACAAATCTAGTTGCATGATCTATTATTATGTGTAAGAATTTTTTTTGTTGAGTTGTAATAGTTAAATCCACCAACAGTATCAATAGAAAGACATTCAAAAGGTTGATCTGTTGCTGGCATAGCTTGTAATAAGCCGAACCTTTTCTGTTTTGGTTTTTCATTTTTCTGACAGGTATCGCAATGTTTAACAAATTCTGTAATGTCTATTGTCATATTAGGCCAATAATAGTTGGGACATATTAAATTAAGCATTTTTTGAATCCCTAAATGTCCAAAATTATCATGAGCAATATGAAGTAATTTTTTTCTTAATGACATTGGTACAACAATTTTTTTGAATCCCTTTTTCTGAACTATAATAATTCCATTCTCTTTTTTATATTTTTTGTCACAAACATTGTCTTTGTCTAGCATCTCTATAATTTCTTTCCTATCTAGCAATAAACTAATATGTTGATTAAAATGACAAACAGAATTTCGTGACAACATGTCTGCTTCGACATTTGTTGAACCCTTTTCATATTTTATCTCATAATCAAACAAACTAAGTTTGAGCGACCATCTAAAAAGCCTACCTCTTAAGTTTTTAACACTCTTTAACCATACTAGAGATGCGTGGTCCGTATGAATTGTAAACTTGACACCATGAAAGTAATGATAGAATTTGTCAAGAGTATCTATAAAAGCTAAACATTCTAATTCAGTTATGAAATAATTTTGCTCATAACTCTTCAAAATTCTAGAATGATAAGCAATAGGATGTAAGAAATTTTCTTTATCAGGTTGTTTTAGAACGGCACCTACTGCTATCTGAGAGGCATCTACAAACATATGTAAAGGTAATTTAGGATCATAAATTTTGAGGATGGGTTTTGCAATTAAAGAAATTTTTAATTTTTCAAAAGACTCCTGGCACTCTGAGTTCCATTCCCATATTGTGTCTTTTTTAAGTAATCGGTTCAGAGGATATCTAATTTCAGCATATTTATTTATGGTAAACATTAATGGAACATAGAAATCGTTGTAACTCTTTCACATTTGAAGGAGGTTTTAAATTTTTGATGGTTTCAATATTGGCATTTGCTGGTGTTATAGTTCCATTAGTGATTTCATAACCTAAGAAATTGATTTTATTTTGGCCTAATTTACATTTAGAAAGTTTAAGTTTAATGTTTTCTTGTTTGCAAATGTCAAAAATTTGATCTAAATGGTTTAAATGTTCTTCTAATGAGGAAGAGAAAATTATAATATCATCAAAAAAGTGGCACGCAAAGTCGATTTTATATTTATTAAGGATTCTTCGAATGGTTCTATTGAATATGGGAGGGCCCGTTTTTATGCCAAAAGGGAGCACGAGCCACTCAAAAAGTCCAAAATTGCTTGCAAATGCTAATTTTTCTGTATCGGATGGATGTATTGGTATGTGCCAGTAGCCAGAGGCTAAATCCAAAGTTGAAAAATCATGTTACTTGTTACAATATACTTGTTTCACTATTTTCTTTTAATTTTTTTTATAATTCAATTCAATTCAAATTCTTCGTTTTTGGTTTATTGTTTTATTGATAAAATCCATAGGTGAATCTTGTCTACTTTTAATGGCATTATATATATATATATATATATATATATAAACAGAATAATTTTAACACTTTCCAACATAGCTCAAAAGTGTTTATTATTCCGGTTCTTCTCACAGGCTGTATTTCCGAGGTCTAAAACTCTTTAATATTCTCGTATTGCTCTGAATTTTTCACATTTTTGTTTCTTACCATACCAAGATGAAGTTTGTAGCATGTTTAGTATATCATCAAGCGTTTTCCATTACATTATGCTCCATGAAAAATATCGTTTCATGTCCGTTCTACTGATTTTCGTCAATTTCAAACATAATGAAACCTGTAAGAAATTATGTAGTGGTCTGAATCGTGGATTCTGAGTAATATGTGTGGCAAAATAATTGCTATTAAATTAAGGCCCCTTCAAAAAAAATTCCTAAATTTATTACTTAACCCGGGAGAACGCTCGCAGGTCCGAAAAGACCCGGCGTGCGTATGGTTTTTACATTTGCAACCACTAATTTTTACTTTCTTCTATCTTTACAAGAAGAAAGTATTGGATTCATGAAAATTTTCGACTTCCGGTTTTCGACGGATTTATACGTTTTAGAAGGTCCTGAACACGTTTTTACTATTTTTAGAAAATGTCTGTCTGTGAGTCTGTCCGTCTGTCTGTCTGTCTGTCTGTCTGTCTGTATGTGACAAAAAATTTGTGGGCGCTCTATCTCAAGAACTAATGCTCGAAATTTAATAAAATTTTATATTCAGTTAGACCTTGATATGAATTAGTGCCTATTGGTTTTTGGTGAAAATTGGCCTGCAGGTGGCGCTGCTATACTAAGTTTTTCATGATTTTCAGGATTGCTATATCTGAAGAACTAATAGACAGAATTTCACAAAACTTCAGATTCTGTGACCCCTTGATATACATAGACGCTGATTAAGTTTTTGTGTAAATTGGCCAGCAGGTGGCGCTGCTATACCACGTTTTTCATGATTTTCATGATAGCTATATCTCAAGAACTAATGCTCAGAATTTCACCAAACTTCAGATTCCGCGATACCTTGACATACATAGTCGCTGATAAGGTTTTGGTGTGAACTGCCCTATAGGTGGCGCTGCTATGCTACATTTTGCACGATTTTTGCGATAGCTATATCTCAAGAACTAATGCAGAGAACTTCATCAAATTCTAGATTCTGTTACACTAGAATATATAACATAATTAGACGCTTATTACATTTTGGTATTAACAGTGCAACAGGTGGTGCAGCTATGCTGCATTTTGCACGATTTTTCCGATATCTATATCTCAACAACCAACGCACAGAATTTCATCAAACTTCAGATTTTGTTACAAAATGACATATAACATAATTACACGATGATTACGTTTTGTTATAAATCCTTCCACTAATGGTGCTGCTGTGCTATATTTTACACGTTTTTTTTTTTAAACTAGCTATATCTCAAGAACTAATGCACAGAATTTCATCAAACTTCAGATTCTTTTACACCATAACATAATTAGACGCTTTTTTACGTTTTGGCATAAATTGTCCAAGATATGGTGTTGCTGTGCTACGTTTTGCAAATTTTTTTGTTATAACTATATCTCAAAAACTAATGGACGAAATTCCATAAAATTTCAGATTCTCTTAGGTCTTGACGTAAATAGATGCTTATTAGGTTTTAGTTTAAATTACCCAACATGAGGCACTACAAAGCTCATTTTCTCAGAATATTTATTAAATTTTGCGTTTTAGGCTTTTCGTATACCAGAATCTCATTAGGCTAGGTCAAATGTTCGAGGAAATTCGATAGTGAGTAACTTTGGAGTCACCAAGTTTTTTTTTTTTTTTTTTTTTTTTTTTTTTTTTTTTTTTAAGTATTAAAATGTACTTATGAGATAGAAGAAAGTTTTGGGATTGACACATCCAACTAGTTTTAAAGTAATCTTCAACTTATTTTATCACAAAATTGGTAAGAAATGTCTCCGTCTAAATAAACCGACAGTTTTAATTTGATTTTATTGGTGACAAAGTTAAAACTTTCATACCCTGAGTAAGCGCGCCTTCTCCCGGGTTAATAGACCAAAAAAACTTCTTATTTTTAGTACAATTTACTTATAATACATAACTTCAAATACAACGGAAACGATGTACAGTACTTAGACTTAATACAAGTTACTTGTTTAATTGCGAATTTATTTCAATGCATTAAAAAAATCAATCTTTATCATGGTTTTACATGGTTTTTACTGTGTAATTTGTGCTAAGACATATTTGAGTATTATGTATATGTATTTATAAAATAATCTCAGTTTTATAGATTTTAGCTTGACAAAACGTATCTTTAATTGAATTTTCAGAATAATGAATGTTTTCTGAGTTAAAATTATATATATATATATTCGGAAAAGTTTTACACTACATGAAAAAAGATAGAGAAATAAAAAATCAAACATATTTAATAAAATATATTTATATCTAAAAGATTTTAACTAAAAGCACTGAATTAACATTTTAATTCAGTGCAACAAGCTCTAAAGAAATATTGTTATCATTCTGAAATAATATTACCATTCGCAAACCGTAAATATTATTTTATCTTAATTTAACAAACAAAAAATATCTTTAATGGAATTCTAAGTATTAATTTTTTTTTTCAAATCATACTATGAAATTAGTTTGATTGCAATTCATAAAAAAATGTAAAAATGTATTTCTGAAGAAATATATATACATAAAAAAGTAGCCTTTAAAAATAATACTAATGTTTTGAGGAAAAAAAAATACATAGTTTTGAAATATTTTTATCAAAGCTTTAAAATCTTAAAATAAATGCACTATATTATAGGAAAATTAAATTTTGATATGGGGATCTTGCATTTCAGAGAATGATATATATATTTTTAAAATACTTACTACAAAGATAATTTACTTCAATGCATTTAAAAAAATGCATCTCTTACAGTATGTTGCGTATGTTTTATTGCATTCTCTTCCGAAAAACGTATTTTAAATTTACATATCAGTTTTATGTATAGTTCGTTTATCCGGATTTTTCTATCAATTAAACAATATCAATCATCAAAGGAATTGGTTACTGACAAAAATGATCAAATTGCGCAATATCCCTATAACTATATCAGTTACAAATAAAATTATGTACTGCAAATATTACATTATTTTATGGCATGTATTATTTATTTTAATTATTGATATTTCTAAAAAGATACTTCCACGAATTCTATCCAAGTATTTCTTGATTAAATTAGACAAAGCTGAATATTTGGTATACTGCTATCAGTTTGGTATACAAAATCAGTAACCCTTAGTACATACACTATATGGCCAAAAATGACCGCTCACTTTTGATTTTAGACGCTTTGTTAAATATTTAAATTTTGTTAAATACTTAAATATTTAATAGATGACTGTTGAAATACCAAGTGTATACACATAATAGTATAGGTCATATATTTGCGTGTTTTTTCCCAAAACTGCGCATGGCATCTTCAAGAAAAATGAAAAAAAAAGAATATCCTTTGGTTACCCCAGTAAAAACTAATATAGATAACACGTTCAAAGTGAAATATATGATTAAGTGGTTATTATAAAAAACTGTAATTATTTCTATCAGAATAGCATGTATACTCATAGAGAAATAAAGAGTTTAAAAAATACTACGGAATTAGGTTAAAAGCTCAGTGCGAACCATAATTGTTGAAATTGCATGTGGGGATATGGGGTGTATTTTAAAACTTAAGTAATTTTCAACAAGTGAAGTTTGTTCTTTTCTTTTTACATAATCATGTCATTTTATTATACAAAAACGAAAAAAAAAAGAAAAAAACTTCAACAAATACATGATATGATATATTGAGAAATGATAAAGATTAGAACGAGAATTTATATTCGTGAGCGTTAACAGGAGAGTTTTTTGATAATAATATGCTATTGAATTTTCGCATGAAATAATTAAAGAATTTTAATACACTCTACATAAAATGATTTTAATACAAAGCTGAAACGTTCATATTGCAAGTACGTTAACATTTAAATTATTTTATAATTTATCCCTCCAGCAAGATCAATAAATGAGCTAGAGTAAGGATTGGGACAACTGTGAAATTTCTGAAACATAAATTACTTAGTTAATTTGGAGCGCTACCAGGATCTCTGTTCATAACAATGTGTTAATTGAATACAGTGTTCGATATCAGTTGATCTTGGATGATAAAAATAATTTAATTGAACTCTTTGAAATCAGACAGTTAAGGTATATTAAGGCTCAAGAGATGGAATGACTTAAACAGCATGTTGGACCTTAACTCAGCGGTTATTTTTAAAAGTGCATGGGTGATTTTTTTTTTTTTTTTTTTTTTTTTTTTTGTAATCTGAATAAATAATTTTTTGAATAGATAACTTGAATAAACAATGTAACAAACAATTAAAAATAAATATTATTGACAAGTTTCGATTCCAATCTAATAAGAACCATGATAATAATAAAAATAAAAATACAATAAAAAATACTAATTTTTCATTTATTATTCCTAAGTTATGGTTAGAGTGTATGAATAAATTCCTCGTGAAAGTTTGAATACGACGCACCAATTTGGAATTAATTTTTTATCATAGTCTATTTTTAATTTATTGTTTTTAAAATGGAGTGACTGTTTTTGTTTATATGTCATTGTCGCGTGTCATTTGCATCGACAAAAAAGCAATTTTTCTTTTTAATTATAATTATGGTCCTTATTAGCTTGGAATCAAAAAATGTCAATAATATATAGTTTTTAATTTTTAGTTGAACCTCTCTCAAGTAATATAAAATTGTTTATTCAGATGTTTATTTAAAAGTCCTTAAAATTTTGTGATTTAAACATCTAATAGATTTAATAACGTTTTAATGGATTTTGTTGAATGTTTAAAGATAAGTTTTTTTTCCACGTTCAGTTTATGTTTAACAATCACTGTTCGACAACTAAACACCCTGTTTTGAAAAATACAGAAATAAATATATTGCAGATTGTCATTCTTATTAGCAAAAATATGTCTTTTCTTTCAGCCAGCAACTTAGGTGTCGTTTCAAAATTATTATAACAATAATAAATCAAAAAATAAAAGTAAAAATAAATAAATAAATAAATAAAAGATGACTTATTCATATACATATATATATATATATATATATATACGTACACGGTGTCCAGTAAATGACTGACCCATTTTGAATGTAAATAACTAAAAAAACGGTTTGAGATAAAAATGCGCGGTTTGCTGCATTGTTATCAGAAAATCACTAAATTTTTAGATATGTACTTTCTTAAAATATTTCGAACTTCTGTCAAAAGATGGCGCTGGCACCGGCATAAGGCTGTCAAAAATCAGACATTAATCTAGTTTTCATACGCATGAGTTTTTTTAACTCATTTAGCAGAGTCGAATTTCAGTCAACATATTGAATCGACTATAAACTCATCTACAGAAATATGTTTTGTTGGATGGAAAGAGATTTAAAATAATATTTATGATTGAATAATGTTTATTATACTTAATAAAAAACAACCAAACATACTTTTTAATAAGCATTGGTTTTCACACATTTACCATAAGTAAATTCTATTTAAAATTGTTTTTGTAACCGGTTAAACGAATCTCTGTTTACGTACAATAAATAGGAAATTTGGGATAAGCACCACTTTTTTTAAGTTAAAAAATCTTAACATTTAATCTAAACATTTCTTCCATTAAATAATATGGAATTTTATTAAAAAAGATAGTGATGCAAAAACCTTTAAAGGATGGATCAAGGAAACTCTTCTTGCTTGTATATCGTGTAGTGAAATCAGAAATTACAACAGTGGTACGCAAATAGTGGTGGGCCTCTCCTGTCTAAAATAAAAGCGCGGAAGTGACTTATAAATCGGTACATAAAAATATATTAAACCTTAGAATAAAGGTTAGTCTTATTTATTAGTTAGTATGTTCTTATTTATTTAGTTAGTATATTTCGTGTATAACAAATCCTGTCTTAAACATAAAAAATAAGTGATCACGATGGTGAAACAAACATACGAAACTACCTGCTAAGACGAAAACCTGTCTAAAAGGAAATAATTTTCATTTTTCCGCAAACCGTATTCATCTCTACGTTATATTCGTATTTTGACATTTAACATATCTGAAAATTTTATTACGAAAACCACGACTAATTTTAAGATGCTTTTTGCACACAACCCTCCCCTCTTCTACCCCTGATTGCAAACGCATCTACTTGAAATGAAAGGATGCTTAAAAATAAAAAAAAAGACTTACCTGTTTTTATATCCTGCGAGTCACCCCCTTTTCAAAATTCCATTACAGAAAGCATAATAGATCCTGAATCATCATAGAATCATTATAGTTCAATATCATTATATTACTTATTTTAGTTTAATTTTATAAAAATAAATATTACTATATTACTAGAACATTAGTGTTTTTCATATATAACCATTAAAAAGTTTTTAGAATCATTTTTTTAATAATGTTTCTTATTTCAAATCACATGCAAGAGGAATTTTCAGAGTTCTCCTTCCCTTCTTTTCCTCAGGAGGAATAGTTAAGTAAAGGGGTGGATGAAAAATATATATCAGGATCTATGATACTCTTTGTAGTGAAATTTTGAAAAGGGGTTACTCGCAGGATAACAAACAGTTACGATATTTTTTTAAACATCCTTCCATTTCAGCGTAGATGTGTTTCCATTTGTGGTGAGGGGGAAAGGAGAGGTGCGTATAATAGTCATCTTAAAATCTCTCGTGGCTTTCGTATAAAAATTTTCCGATGCGTTAAATGCCAAAATATGAATATAATGTATTGATGATTTCCGTTTTCGGAAAAATGAACAATGTTTATTTTTTTGTCAGGTTTCCGTCTTAGCAACGGGTTGTGTATGTTACTTCCTCCGTCGAAAGCAATATTTTTTTACGTTTAATACAGGATTTGTTATAAACGAATTCCATCATTCTAAGGTTTCTTATATTTTTATGCGCCGATTTATAAATCACTGCCACGCTCTCTTTTTTTCTTTGAGACAGGGAATTTTATAAGTCAGTGCCCCGCTTTTTTTTAGACAGGGACCTTGCCAACACTATTTCCGAACCACTGTTTTGACCACTTAACTGATTTCACTGCACGACTTAGGCAATAAGAGTTTGCTTGATCCATCACTTACAGCTTTTTAACACTAATAATTTTTTAACACAATTTCATACTATTTAATGGAAGAAATATTTAGATTAAATATTAAGATTTTTTTAACTTGAAAAAGCGGTGCTTATCCATATTTTCAATTTATTGCACGTAAACAGAGATTTAGTTAACCTGATACAAAATCATTTTTAATACATCTTATTTATGGTAAATGTGTGAATTGTCAATGTTTATAAAAAAGAAGTTTTGTTGGTTTTTATTAAATATAATAGCTATTATTCAATCATAAATATTATTATAAATCTCTTTCAATCTAACAAAGTCTATTTCTGCAGACGAGTGGAGAGTCGATTCAATATGTCGACTGAGATTCGTCTCTGCGAAATTAGCCAAAAAGCTCCTGCGTATGAAAATAAAGTAATGTTTGAAGTTCGACAGCCGGATGCCACCACCAGCGCTATCTGTGGGCCGAAATTCGAACTATTTGAAGAAAGTGTATATCTAAAAATTTAATGATTTTCTGATAAGTATGCAGCAAACCGCATATTTTTATCTCAAACCGTTTTTTTTCTTTGTTATTTACATTTAAAATAGGTCAGTCATTTACTGGACACCCTGTATATATTAGTCATTAGGTTAAAAAAAATATTCTATTGCACATTCTTTTTTATAATTTTTGCTTCATAACAAAACAAAAATGAAAAACTGTTGACCCTTTTCCTATAGTTGATAAAATATGTTTAACAGTATAATAAAAAATTTAAAAGCAAAATATAAATATTGGTTTAGAAAATGCTTTTTTATATAGGAACTAGCGGCCCGCCCTCGCTTTGCTTCGGGTAGTCCCGTGTCACTACTGACACCGAAAATTGTTACTATCACTTCATCCGATTAAATTCAACTACTAAAACCATTACTCTCCTTTTAAGTAGTCGGGTAAAAAGTAGCCTGTATGTTAATCTAAGGTGCAGATAACTCCATACAAAGTTTCATAAAAATCGAACGATAATTTTTCCCGAACAGAAAAAAACAACATTAACTCAAAACAAACTTGCCACATAAGGTGCCGTTGGTTACAGAAATACAATACCAATGATAATATTATTAGCACTGCAGGTTTGTGTAGCACTGCACTTCTTTAGCAGTATAGTTTTAAGAACAGTTAGAATTTCTGAACACACAAAAAAGGAAGTTAAAATTATGTTGAGAAAACAACAAATCCGCGAAGCGAATTACGGAGTGCAGAGTGGAGTTGAGTGGAACGTCGTCTGCTATAGAGATTAGGCGTCCGTTCGTGATAGGCGATCGGGCCAATCGAAGCGAACGGTTCGATGCCGGAATGACGTGTGCAGTCTCGCGATTGGCCGAGAAAGTTGTTCTTTCGCATTTCTGAAATAAAAAGTTACGAGTCGTAAAATGTAAATGACAAAAAAATGTTATTGTGGGATCTCCAAAAGAGATAAACATATACCATCGCGGGGTTTTCTGTAGACCTTTTTAATGTGTACAATAATTAGTACATTATTTTGATAAATCTTGTAGGGTTCAGCCTACGCTTGAGATGTATAAGCGGAAAAAATGAAATTATTTACGACATCACATTTAAGACCTCAAAAATAACAGTATTTCTCCACTATTTAATGGATGTTATTATACATATAAATCTTCCTCTTGAATCACTCTATCTATTAAAAAAACCGCATCAAAATCCGTTGCGTAGTTTAAAAGATTTAAGCGTACATAGGGATATAGGGACAGAAAAAGCGACTTTGTTTTATACTATGTAGTGATTAGAATGTAAAAAATAGGAACACACACACTTTTAAAAATTTATAAATTCTACATAAAAAAATACACTCGATTTACTTCAAAACACTAACAAAAAATAATTGTTGTCTTTTTGTTTGCATATCTTTTCCGACTTTAAAATCTTTACTCATGACTTTCATTATTTGCATATCTTTTTCTTTCTAATGTCACAAAAACTAATGATTGCCGAACCTCTTCCTACACTGTAAAAAAAAAAAAAAAAAAAAAAAAAAAAAAAAAGGTTACATTTTTTTTTTTTTTTTAGTAAATCTGTATTCCACAGAATTTTTATAGTAACCATTGCAAATTTTTTTTTCAAGTGAAACAAACATTTTTTCTTTTTTGTAAACTGAACAAAAGAATTTTTTGTATAACTAACTTAAAACTTTTTAGTATGAGCCACCAAGAAAATTTTAGTAACAGCTCCAAAATTATTTTTAGTAACCATTACGTGTGCCCGAAGGGCAGTAGCTTCCTTCGAGCTGCATTCAGTGGGTAAGAAAACAGACGTCTGAAGCGGAAGATTTTCGACAAAGCCGCAATAGATGGCAGCACCAAACATTGCTGCCTGTTCTATATTCACATGTTTGTAAAGGGGAAGGAAAACCCAGAGATAATTACCCATGGTAACTGCAACGACAGGACCCTTTATTTAACGAGTACTTACATTCGGCGCAAATTTGGTAGTGTCTAGCATCAAACCCGGGAACATTCAGCCTGGAGTTCGGTGCTATGACCACTAGGCTATCACGACAACACCAAGTGAGTTTCAGTAATAGCTATTAAAAATGTAAAACTATTAACTCTATTCGTTGCTAGCTTTTTTATCGTAATTTTTACAGATTCCCTGTAACCGAGTAAGATTACAAAATTTTTTTAGTAATTACAAGGATCACTAAAATTTCTTCAGTAGATCGAACCTTTTTTACAGTGTATTGCTGATAAATATATGTTGAACACTATAATTAAAAATTTAAACGCAAAATATAAATATTTGTTTAGAAAATTCCTCTATATATAAAAACTAGATTTTTTATTAAAAAAAAAAAAAAAAAAAAAAAAAAAAAAAAAAAAAACATTAAAAATTTTTACATTCACAATAAATAATACCTTCGCTTTACTTCAATATACTAACAAAAAAAAATTGTTGTCCTTCTGCTTTCATATTTTCATCGACTTTAAAATCTTTTTTTTTTTTTTTTTTACAAAAGTAGTTATAATTAAGAAAAAAATCTATATATTTTTATGCTTCGTATTCAAAAAAATTGGTAAATGCTGCAACGAAAAAAAAAAAAAAAAAAAAAAAAAAACTTAGTAATTTCTTCCATTCAACTTTAATTAACCCAGCTTCTTCATTTCTGGAAAATATTTCATTTTTTAAGGTAATATTCATGAAAGTATTACGGAATGATTCATGCAAGCGAATCATTTCCTTTTTTTCGCATTTTACTCCGTATGCAGAAATTCAAGAGCTAACGATGAAAGAAACAATTTAAGTTAGTTTGAAAAGAAAAATAATCGTTTTTCTTAGTTACTTCGTGACAGAGTAAAATAAATCTCTCGGAAGCATAAACATATAAATATTAAAGGCAAAAAAAATGAATGTTTATTCAAATTTTTGAAAAAGGCAAAGCAAGATAAATTATTTTTATTTCTTTTTTCATAAAAATGTTAAGACGCTGTTTAATAACATTTCTTTCATTTTCTCAAATATTTAATATTTTTGTAAGATCCTTCACAATCGATGAACTTTTGTTAGAAATTCATGAGCGTATGCAATTTTATTATGTTAACTTGGAATAAATATGTTTGCGGGAATGCAATTATTGTTACAAACTGTTATTGTATTTTATGCTTGAATATCATTTATTTTTTATTATGCATTTTTGTTTTATGATGCTGTTTGATTTTTCTTTTAATATGGAAATAAGACAATATTTTATGCATTTACAAATCGAAATGCTTTTAATGGACGTATTCTATTTGTTGTATATGAAAGTGGATTTAATATCATTTCAAAAAAAAGTTACAGTTCATTTTGTTATTTCAGCATAAATAATGTAGATAATTTCTTTCCTCTTTTCAACATATGTACTTATAGAAACATTATCGAGAATCGGTCTATTTTCATTATTTCATAATATGAATGCTATACATTTTTTATCATGTGAAATTACAGAAGTGCATTTACTATTTTTTTAAAGCAACAATTAGGCAAAGGTTCTCTTTGACTTCGATAAATCAATTCATTATATTTTTATTCATTATATTTTTAATTAATTATTCTTTAAAATAGGATTGCTTTTTAAATGGTTTTAATAACATAAAAGATGGTCAGTTTAAAATTACAAATGATAAATTAATTTGTAGAAGAAAAAAAAATCATGTGAGTTAATTTCTGTTATTTGATACGCTTTAAGAAAACTTAATTAAATAATAATAACGCGTTGGTTGTTAAACATTTTTACGTATGTTACCTTTTAAAATTAAACAACAGCATTTAAAAACCGTTTTGCAAATGTGTAACATATGTTAGTGTGTGCCTATGTAATTAAAAAATATGTTGCTTTTAAAAATTTAAAAAAAAACAATTTAGTTAACAAGAAAAACGGCTGGAAGTTTTTGGAAAACTTTAAATCAAAACTTTAAACATATCAAGCGCGAAAAAAAAGTAAGTCACCTTTAAAAAGAAACATTAAATAAGAGAAGAGCTCTTAGGCTAATTATTAAAATGAGAATTTACTTTAATGTTTCATTTTTAAAACTTTGAAAATATTGATAAATCTGGTTTTGTAAATTTCTATAGCCTTTGATATCTATATTCCACTCGTTACCGCTCTTTTTGCTATTTTAGCGTAAAGTAAGTGAGTAATTTCTTTTATGTGTGGATCATATAAAAATTATGGAATATCGATAATCAGTAGATTCCAATCGTAAAAGAAATGAAAACTGAAACATTCATACTGCAAGTACGTCATCGTTCAAATTGTTTTATAATTTATCCCACCAGTAAGCTCAATAAATGAGCTATGCGTGACAACCGCGAAATATCTGAATCTCGAGCACTATCAGGCTATTTGTTCAATGCAATGTGAGAAGAATGTGAATAGAAAGGAATATAATATTCATTTGTGAATAGAAAGGTCTAGAAAGGCCAATCGTTGTTGATAAAATTGATAAAATAATGTTAATTGAATTCTTTGTAATCAGACAATTAAGTTATATTAATGCCCACGACACTTTTTGGTACAAATCGATCAACAAATGGTGCTGCTAGGCTGCATTTTCTTTTAGACATCCACAACAACTCTGTCTCAAGAACTAATGCACGGATTTTAAACAAACATCATATTCGGTTAATCATTAATATGGATTGTAATTGTTTACAATTTGGTGTAAATCGCTCAACTAATGGCTATGCTATGCTGTTTTTTTTCACAATATTCTACAATAGCTGCATCTCAAAACTGATGCACGAATTATAATGAAACTTCAGATTCAAGCATACCTTGATAAATATTATAAATCTAGTTATTTGTGCATATTTATCGTGGTAATAATTAATAATCTAATTATGTTTTTGTGTAAATTGCAAAACAGGTGATGCTTTTAATCTGCTTTATTCTGATGTCCGCAACAGTCATATGTCAAGAAGTAATGCGCGGATGTTATACTTTTAAAATCCTCATGATTGTCTTTTGATTTTGGCACTATGACAACGAATTTTGAAGTATCAACATATATAATAGATTGGAGAAAGTTTTGGAATTCACATATTTCTGTGATATTAATTATTAATATAGTTACATATTAATTTAAATCACATAACAGGTAGCGCTTATATTCTGCCTTTTTCTAATATTCGCAAGAGTCATTCATATTTCAAGAATTAATGCGCGGAATTTACAACCCTCACAATGGGTTTAGCTTTGATTTTCGCAATCATAAATCGAATTTTAAACTATAAATATGTATTAGGGTTAAAAAGGTTGTATAATTCCTATATCTGATTTGTTCTTAATAAATGCTCCCTTATATTTTGGTTGGAGTTGTAATATAATTAAAAAGTTCTAAAATCATTAAAGTATTGGTTGTTATGTGAAATTATTCCACATTTAATTATTTACAGTTTATTTTGAAAAGAAGTGTACATTATTTTTCGCGCCCGTTATTATATGCTATACCGGAAATAAGTTTTAAATTTTGATATGGAAAGTAATATTGTTTTTAAAAATTAAATATTTATTTTCTCACACGTAAAAATAAAACATGTACAACCTTAGAATTGGTAAATCTATATAAAATATTTGAGTTTAACGTATAACTTTCTTAAAGAAAGTTAAGTATTCATTTCAAATGATACAGTGTATTGAATAACCAGAAAATACCTATGCATGAAAATACGCGAACATAACTGTTTACGTATGAAATGTAAACAATGCATTAAAAATCATCATTTAATCTATAAATCATCTTTCACATCATTTCATTTTCATCCCAATACATGAATTGTTAATGCATATAAAATTTCAAAACTCAACCACGAAAATACAGCAAAAATTAAAATATTCTCTGAAGTATGCTATAAATAAAAAAATGTAAATCACTCAACAGATGACTATGCTATGTTTTTTTTTTCATTATTTCAACAATAGCTGTATCTCAAGTACCGATGCACGAATTTTCATCAACTTCAGATTGAATCACACCCTGATAAATAATATTAATTGTGATATTAATTATTAATATACAAGTAGCTACCTTTTGATTTAAATCACATAACATTTTTTTCTGATATTCGCAATAGCCATATTTCAAAAATTAATGCACGGAATTTCATACTTTTACAATCCTCACAATAAGCTTAGTTTCGATTTCCTCCCTGGGAAACCGCATTTTAAAGTATCAATATGTATTAAGTTGAAGAAAGTTTTGTAATTCCCATATCTCATTTGTTCTTAATAAATGTTGCCTTATATTTTGGTTGGAGTTATAATATGATTAAAAAAGTTTAAATTCTTAAAACATTGGCTATTAGATGCTATACCTAAAATAACATAATTTATTTGTGAGCAATTGTTCCGCATTTAATTACTTACGGTTCGTTTTGAAATAGGTGTATATTATCTTTTGAGCCTATTGTAATATATTTTAGAATGTCGATACGTAAAGGAATACTATTTTTGAAAATTAAACTTTAGGTTTCTCAGCTGCAAATGTAAAACATGTCCCACATTAAAACCTGTATATTTACATAAAATATTACAGTTATGTATATTATATATTATATCTATATAAAATATTATATATAACATATAAATCTTTTTTTAAAAGTTTATTTCAACTGTCTGTATTTCAGGAAATACAGTGTATTGAATAATCACAAAATAGCTATGCGTAAAAATATGCAAACATGATTGTTAACATGTGAAAATTAAAACAATAGATTGGAAATCCTGATTTTATCTATAAATCACCTTTCACATCATTTCATTGTCATCACACTATATAAATTATGAATGTATATAAAATTTCAAAACTTATCCACGAAAACAGTGCACAAATTAAGGTACTCTATGAAGTATGCTATAAATAAAAAAAATCCTTTATACTCAAGACATTTATGACTCCGTTGAGCCATTAAATATATCATAAGAATATTGAAATGACATATTTTGATGATAACATGGCTATATTTTCATAATTTTTCCATTCCTTGAGTTTATACCTCTGATAGCTATTCTTGTTATTTGAAAAAAATTCTATGACTATATTTATACCAAATATCATATTTATATAGCGTAATTTTCATATATCTTTAATAAGTAAATCGTAAATTTAAAAACAAACTGTTTACGAATGTGTAAATAATTAATGGTTATTAATGAAAATTTCATAACATTAATATTAAATTAAAATTAATATTAATGTTATAATATTTATAATAATTATATAAAAAAACAAACACAATATTAAAAATCCTTAAGTTCTACATAAAAATTTCTCGTTTTTACTTCAAAATACTAACGAAAAATAATTGTTGTCCTTCTGCTTTCACATATTTCCCCACTTGAAAATTTTTTTTCTTACAAAATTAGTTAAAAATAAGAAAAAATCAATGCATTTTTATGCTTCGTATTCAAAATATTTTGTTAAATACTTCAACGAAAAAAGAAAAAAAAAGGCGTAGTAATTTCTTCCGCTCAACTTTAATTAACCCAGCTTCTTCATTTCTAGAAAATATTTCATTTTTTAAGGTAATATTCATGAAAATATTACTAAATGATTCATGCAAGTGAAACATGTTCTTTTTTTTCGCATTTTGCTTCGTATGCAGAAATTCTAGAGCTAACAAAGAAAGAAACAATTTAAGTTAGTTTGAAAAGAAAAATGATCGTTTTTCTTAGTTACTTCGTGACAGAGTAAAATAAACTCTCGGAAGCATAAAAATATAAATATTTCAGGCGAAAAAAATGAATGTTTATTCAAATTTTTAGAAAAAGCAAAGCAAGATAAATTATTTTACTTTCTTGTTTTTCATAAAAAAGTTAAGACTTTTTTAATAACATTTTCCCAAATATTTAATGCTCCTGAAAGGTAACTCACAATTGATGAGCTTTTGGTTGAAATTCCTGAGCAAATACAATTTTATTATGTTAATGTTGAAGAAATGCGTTTGAAAGAATCCTATTATTGTTACAAATTGTTATTGTATTTTATGCTTGAATATCATTTATTGTTTATTATGCTTTTTTTAGTACATTTCTATTTTATGATGGCATTTTTTTCTCTTTAAACATGGAAATAAGATAATGTTTCATGTATTTACAAATCGAAATGTTTTTAATGGCTATATTATTTTTAATGTACATGGAAGTGGCTTTAATATCATTTCAAATAATCTTTACCATTCATTTGTTATTTTAGCATGAAGAAAGGGAGCAATTTCTTTTCTCTATGAGACCATCCACAAATGGTGTCACGCTTAGAGGGGGGAGGTGTGTTCATGAAATAGTGACAATTTGTGACAAGAGTGCCAGTGGAAGTAAAAATAAATGTTACATCACACATTTTGGTTAAAATAAAAGCATTAGAAATCAGCTGATTAAATTTTGAAATTAATTTGAAATTAAAGCATTTTTTGTTCATAAAGTAAATTTTTAAAGCCGAATATATTAGAGTTTATTTAAAATCTCAAAATACTACTGTTTTCATTTGCCCATTTCATATTAATAATTTTTTACTATTATATATTATATTTTTTATTGAAAACCCTTATCTTATTTCATACAAAATAAGTACATGAAAACGGGTTGTTAAACTATTAAAATAATACTTGAAATATGATCTATAATGTAGTACATCATTTCTGAACTACAAGAGTAAGTATATGTAATATAGCGTGATGTGTGACAAGGGAGGGGGAGGGGGTATTGTGAAGTGTGACGTTTTGAGACAAAGGAAGGAGAGGACCCTAGTAGCAAACCAATATTGGTCCAACGTGGCGCCAATATTTCATCTATTGGAAATATTGCCAATAAAACGTCAATATTGCTCCAATATTGGGATGTTTGCATTTTGCACTTATTTAGCCAATATTTTCAACAAATATTATGCTAATATTGGGGTTTCATTGGAAATATTGCCAATAAAACGCCAATATTGTACAAATGTTGGCGTTGCATTGGAAATATTTCCAATGAAATTCCAATATTTAACCAACATTGGCGTTTTATTGGCAATATTTGCAATGAAACCCCAATATTGGCATAATATTGGACGCGAATATTGGCTAAATAAGGGCAAAATGTAAACATCCCAATATTGGAGCGATATTTCATGCCAATATCGTGCCAATGAGCCAATATTGCTCCAAGATGTAGCCAATATTGGTCCAATATTGTTTGGCTACTGGGGAGAGTCAAAAATATTTTGAAAAAATGCGACATCATTTATGGAAATGTATCATATCCACTTATAAAAACGATATCGAGAATCAGTCGATTTTCATTGTTTCACAATATGCATGCTATGTATCTTTTACTATAAGGATTTACAGAAATGATATCTTTACGTTATTAATCAAACCTTAAAATAGGGATTGCTTTTTAACTGGCTTTAAAAAAATAAAAGGTAACAATTTGAAATTACAAATGATAAAACAATTTGTACAAAAAAATCCAGTGAATTAATTTTTATTATTTGATACTTTTTAAGTAAAATTAAATAATTAATGAAAACGCGTCAGTTGTAAAGCATTTTTAACTACATTATCTGAAAAATTAAACATCATTTTAAAACCGTTTTTAAAATGCATGTACATATGTTAGTGTGTGTGCCAGCAAAGAAAAATGTAGCTTAAAAAATACTTTATTTGACAATAAAAATACCTGGAGATATTAAGAAAAATATAAACCAAAGCATTAATTAAACATATTAAGCGCGAAAGAAATTTAAGTCACAGTTAAAGATAATTACCGTTTAAGTAACAGCAGAGTTTTTAGCCTAATTATTAAAGTGGGAATTTGTTTGAATGTTTCGTATTTAAATCATAGAAATTTCAGATAAATCTGGTTTCGTAAATTTCTACAGCTTTTGATATCTAAATTTCTCTTATTACAGCTTATTTTGCTGTTTTAGTGTAAACTAAGTGAGTAATTTCAATTTTCTGTGGACCAAATGCAATTATAGAATATAGAGAATTAGTAGATTGTCAATATTTCACACACAAGAAAACGGTATATATTTTATAATTAGCATATTTGCACCATCTTCAATATTTTGCACAGAAAATATATTACAATAATTCATTGCCATTTTTAATTCGACAGATTACGACAATTTGAAAAAAGGTAAAATTTTACCGGGCCAAAAATGCGAAAGGTGTTGGTAGCTATGGGAAAGGATTTTTTTAGTTACGAAGCAACAATTAGTTATAAATTCTCTTTCAATTGATTAAACCAATAAATTATCTTTTTTATACAACATCTACGTAAATTAATTAATCTTTTTGATACGTATTGTATTCTAACTGGCTTTAATAAAATAAAACATAGACAGTTTAAAATTCCTACCGATAAAATAATCAATTTGTATAGCAAAAAGTAAATTTTCCTGTTAGTTAATTACTTTTACTTGGTTCTTTTTAAGTAAAATTTTTTAATTAATAATAACTCGTCGGTTTTCTAACATTTTTTAATGACTTACTTTTACTAATGAAACGACAGCATTTAAAAGTAGTTTTGAAAATGTATTTTTAAGAATATACATCACTTCATATGTGTAAAACAAAAAAATGTCATTTTTTATAAAATAAAAGAACATTTTATTTAAAAAAAAAAAAAAAAAAAAAAAAAACTTGGAGGGTTTTTGAAGGTTTTAAATCAAAACTTTAATTAAATATAGAAAACACAAACGAAAGGTAAAAATCAGTTAAAGAGTAGGAAACTTTAAGTAGGAACACAGTTCTAAGGCTAATTATAAAAACGGAAATTTATTTAAAGCGGCAATTTTAATATTCGGCACATTCTGTTAATAGAATTATTTCAAGACAAAATCTACCCTATTTCGAGCGATAAAATATAAAAGCATTAAAGATCACGTGGAGAGACTTAGTCAACTGGTAGTTACTTAGATTCCATTCAGTGATTTTTTTTAACTAGAATAAAGAAAAGACAAATAAAAGTATTACTTCACCTAACAAGGAGAGCGCAAAGCAAGGGAATGCTAACAGCATGATGGATTATAGATAAATATTTCTGCAGGGACTAATTGTTTTCCTATGAAAAGGGTGACTATCTGTCCCGAGTGTCCCCAGATCGCTTTGATTATTATGGTGTATTTTTTCCTGTTACAAGTGACTTTACGCAATATGTAAGTTGCAGTGTATGTCAATTTATTAAAAAATATATATTATTAGTTACAAATTTAAATATTCTGTATATACACTAAAAACATATTTTTTTTACATTAATTATTTGGTCAGATTTAGTTAAAAGACTTCTCCGTTGTATCTTGATTTCAAAATTGTAATGTAAATTTGCATAGATAGGTAAAGAATACGTACACTTTCCAACATAGTTGAAAAAGTGTTTATGATTGCGGTTTGCCCCTCAGACTGGTTATCTGACTGTCTTTCAGAACTCTATAGCTCTTTAATATTCTCTTTTTGTTCTGACATTTTAAGGTTATTGATGCTTGCTATACCAAGTCATTAAAAATGAAGTTTGTGTCATGTTTTATATATCTTCAAGCATTTTTCATTACATAACACTCTATAAGAAAAACCGTTTCACGTCTATTTTACTAAATTTCAACAATTTCAAACATAATGAAACCTGTAAGAATTTATGTAGTGCTCTAAATCTTGCATTCTGAAGAATATATGAGTCAAAGTAAATACTACTTATTTAAGGACCTCAAAAAAGAATTCCGCTATATAATGGAGTAAAAACATATTTTGATGTATTTTACTTATATTACATAATTCCCAATGTAATGAAATACGATGTGCTGCACTGAGTCTTTTTACAAGATACGTATTTAAATGTGAATTTATTTCAATGCATTTTTTTTTTCAAACATATCAATATCTTTTATGGTTTTTTCAATACATCAACTTTACTTTGTAACTTGCGCTCAAATACATGTCAGATTTATGTATATGTATATATAAAATAATCTCATTGCAATGTAAATTTTATTTTCCTTTTAGTTTGACACAAAATATCTTTAACTATTTTTTTTTTTAGAAAATGAATGCTTCTTGAGTTAAAAAATATATTCGAAAATGTTTTGCTTTACATATAAAAAGAAAACGGCATCGAAAAAGTATAAATAAAACCAAACATATTTAATGAGATGAGTGAATTTTTAAAACATTTCCACTCAAAGCATACGATTAACATTTTAATTCAGAGCAACAAGCTCCAAATAAATTTCATGTTGGTGTTCCAGATCTAAGAAAAAGGTTATATATATATATATATATTTAAATAAATTTTTTATATCATTTCAGATATGTCTTGCCTGCCTTATTGTATTTCGGTTTTAATTTCGTTTTAAGTTACGTATGTAATATTATTATCATTCATAGATCATAAATATTATTTTTATCTTAATTTAACAACAAAAACAAACAATCTTTAATGGGATTTCACCCATTAAAAGATTTTTTTCGGAATCGTTCTTTGAAAGGATTGCAATTCATAAGTAAATTTATAAATGTACTTCCAAAGAAATATATATACCTTAAAAGAAAAAAAAGTAGCTTTAAAAAAATAAAAACATTTTCTAAAAAAAGAAAAAAAACCATGGTTTTAAGATATTTTCAACAGATTTTTAAAATCTTAAAATTAATACGCTAAAATTAAAAAAAAATCAAATATAACATATAACATATAACATATAAATCGCCTTTAACATCATTTCATATTCATCCCAATATGTGAATTGTTAATGCATATAAAATTTCAAATCTCAACCACGAAACTACAGCAAAAATTAAAATATTCTCTGAAGTATGTTATAAATAAAAAGAAATCTCTTTATACTCAAGACATTTATGGCACAGTTGAACCATTAAATATATCATAAGAATATTGAAACGACATATTTTGATAATAATATGGCTATATTTTCATAAATTTTCCATTGGCTGAGTCTCGTTATTCCTGAAAAATACCAGGAATATATTTATATCAAATAATATTTTTATACTGCGTGAATTTCATCCTTCTTCAATAAGTAAATTGTAAATCTAAGAATAAAATATATACAGACATGTAAATAATTCACGGTTATTAATGAAAATGACAATTTTCATAATGTCAGCAATCACTTTAACCATATATTTTAAGTTGATGTTTGCATAAAACGATTTTAAATGTATTTTTATAATAATTTAAAATAATAAATAGCCTTTCATATAAAAAAAAATTAAGTTATTGATAAATATGGGTGATCCTTTCTAAATAAGCCAAAATAAGAATGATGGAGTGAGTATGAGGGACTGATGGGTTTTAAGAAACTGCTTATTTTTTTTTTTTTTTACAATTATCTGAATTGAGATTGGTCTTAAAGGGTTTTAACTATACCTAAATGCTGATAAATCAGTTATAATTAATATATTTTTTATTACTTACATGTATTTAGTAGAAGTTGATGAGGGAGTAATGAGATACTTCATCAACCTCATGACTTCCTCTTCAGCTTCTATGTTCTCATATTTTGCTTAGTTTTTGGAAAAACGGATTTTGATTTTTTACGATCAAGGATCTCTTTCAAAAGTTTTAAGCTGTGTTTTTGTGATTTCACCAAATTATTTGCTCTATGCATTTAACTAATACATTTCGCACATAACCCATTAAAAAGATCTTAACATTATTTAAGAAATCTGCACTTTCTTCAGAAAATTTATAGAAAACTGAAGAAAATATATAGGTTTAGAATATTCTTCTCTTAGTTCTTTTGGATATTCTTAAAGATATCTACAATTTGGGCCAATTGCCTACAGAGTTTCTACAGATTTATTGAAAATGCTACAGATTTTCTACAATTTTTTAATGGGGTATGTTCTGATTGCTTTTGCGCATCCGCAGTGAAATATTACTGAGCGCACCTGATCCTTTTTTTTCATATTTTCATGATTTTTTATTCTCATTGCAGGGTATGATATACAATGCATTTTTCACTATCTCTGAAAATATTATTATTATATTAGAACTCTGCAAATTATAAGCAAAACCATTAGTGAAATTTAACGTTGTTTTGATAAAAAACCACAATTTTTCTATGAGTATCTTCCCTATCTTCATAAAAATTAATACATTGTTTTTTAAGAAGTCTCCTAATCATTTGGTATGTTGTCAATGCTTTTGCTACATCAGATTTTTTAACGTATTCCAAAAGATATTTGTTTTTCGTCAAACTTTTAAAGCAATATTTACTTTTATTTTTTTTACTGAATACTTAAAAATATTATTTCACAGAAAGTTGCAGAATGGGACGCTGATAAAATTAATTAATTTAGGCTTATTTAATTGTAAAAATGAACAATACAATATTTAAAAACCAAAATTGTATATATAATGTAGGCGTCATAAAATATCAGATAATAGCTAAAAACTTAAAATTTATTATTTATTATTATTATTATTATTATTATTATTTTTACTAATCTTTCCATTAGACCATTGTATAGATAAAAATATTTTTTTCATAAAATTAGAAAAAAAAATCTGCAGTGGAGGGTTAAATAAGCAGCTAAACATAATATACCGCAGGAACTATAAATTTGATAACCTTTAAAAAAAGCTTTTGTCATGCGATGTAACGGTCTTGATGCAAGTATGTATCTAAAAAATATAGAAAAAACTCCATATCTCATGTTGAAATGCCATACGTATATATATATTATATATCATTTATTTGTAAATTTAAAAATGCTTTTACTGTATGTAATTTCAAGTTAACATCTTAGAATTGCAATATGTATGGTGTGTTATATATTACAATAGTGTATTATGTATTTTTGTATGCAAGCGTCTTTGTGGTGCAACTGAGATTAAAATTTTAAAATGTATATAATAAATAATCAGTATTAAAAACTATCAGTATTCAAATACTTTATGATTTTTTTTCAGAAAGATATGGTTTCCCCGTGGGAAACCTTTAGGGAATATTTTAACAAAGATTCTCATTTCGGAATTTAAATAGTAAAATTTTAAAAAAGTATATAATGAATAATAATTTTTTAAAAATACCAGTATTCAAATACTTTATGTTTTTTTTTATTAATTTCAAAAAGATATTGTTTCCCCGTAGGAAACCTGTAAGGAATATATTAACAACGACTATACATTTGGAATTTTAATAGTAAAAATTTTAAATGTATATAATAAATCATCAGTTTCAAAAATAATCAGTATTCGTATACTTTATGACTGTGTTTTTACTTTCTTCTATCTTCAATAGAAGAAAGTAATTTAATTTTTTTTCGACTTCCGGTTTTCGACGATTTTACACGTTTTAGGGGTCAGAGATTCCAAAAAACATGTTTTTACAAAATGTCTGTCTGTGTGTCTGTGTGTCTGTCTGTATGTCGTCATTCTACCATCAAAAAGTGTATGAAGTTATGCATAGAATTGAACCAAATTTTTGTGAATGTTTTTGGCTGTGGCAAGCAGGTCCTCCTTCAGTTATGAAATATTCCGCCGGAAGTGGGCGCTGCAATCGCGATTTTGTGCCATTTTCAATATTGTACCGACCAAAAGTATATGAAGTTATGTATCGAATTGAACCAATTTTTTTGTATCTGTATGACTATGACTAGTTGCTCCTCCCTAAATTTGAAAAAAATCTGTCGGAAGGGGGTGCTGCAATCGCGATTTTTGTGCCATTTTCAATATTGTACCGACCAAACGTACACGAAGTTATGCATCGAATTGAACGAGATTTTATGTGTAAGTGTATGGCTATGGCTAGTTGGATCGCCCTGAATCTGAAAAAAATCCGCCGGAACGGGGCGCTGCAATACCGAATTTTACGCAATTTTCAATATTGCACCACATAAAAGTGTATTAAGTTAGTTCTAGAACTGAAATAAACATTTTGTATATGATTATTTTTTGGTAAGGCAAGTAGGTCTTTCATAAATTTGAAAAAAAGAATTTGCTTATCATTCTATTCTCTATCGGCTCGTGCAGAGACGGAAATTTGTTTTTACTCCGATTAATTGATTAAAGCAGAATTTTAAGATGAAAATCAAAGTTGGTAAGGTATTGAATTAAAATTATTAAAGCATTAAAATGAGTAACTATTTTTTTAATATTAAAATATATGTATGAGGTAGAAGAAAGTTTTGGCATTGGCACATCCAACTAGTTTTAGTTTAAAAAAGATATTATTTCCCCGAAGGAAACCTGTATGGAATATTTTGACAAAGACTCTATTTTCAGGCATGCGGCAGAACTACCAAGCATTTTTCTATGAAAGTGTAAAAAAAAATAAAAAAAGAATACTTGCAGCACAATTAAAAAGCAAAGTTATTATACGCGCTTGTAATTTATATGTTTTTAATGATTATAACGATATAGAGACAGTGCTTCAATGCAGAAATCGTTAAATAGAAACATCATTGTTGTTATACATAAAAAAAATATATATTAAAAAATCAAAAGTATTTTAACTTTTATAATATTTTTTCGAATGCAATTCTTTCAGCCTAAATTATTTTTTAATTATGACGAAACTCGTTAATGTGTGTCTTAATATAATCCATCTAATAACAAATTCACACAATGTTACCTTCCACAATTTAAATCAACAGACTTAATGATCATTCAAGTAATTTATTTAATGCTTTCTCCATTCTTTCTAATTACCCAAATAGATATATTGCCACATTTTCCTAAGATAGTTCTGATAATTACCCGGTAATTAACTTACTTTTGTTAATGCGAACATTATGTTAAAAAAAAACAAAAATCTTTATGTATACAGAATTAACTATGAGTTATTTAAATGTTCACAGGTATAAATGACCGAAGCACTGTTATTGAATGCATTGTATTTAATTCAAAACGTTGATACACAGAAGAGAACATATACAGGGTACTATTATTTTTAACACAATCAAACTGATTGGTAAAGTTATCATACGAATTGATTGTTTCCAGCTGTGCGAAAAATTTCCCAGGCCGGAAATCGAACCCGGATACGTGGCTTACAAGGCCAATGCTTTACCTGTTAAGCTATATGGGCGAATCCTGTTAGACTATCTTCGCTCAGCTGGAAATAATCAATTCGTATGATAACTTTACCAATCAGTTTGATTGTGTTAAAAATAATAGTATATCTACGTATCTATCGTTATATGGAGTTTCATTACCTGCGGTTTATTCTGTGACCTGTTTCAAATGACAGACTAGATGTTACGACCAATAAGGTTATCTGAGCGAAAAAACCCAGTCGGCTATCGCCCAGATAGCTTAACAGGTAGAGCATTGGCCTTGTAAGCCAAGTATGCGAGTTCGATTCCCGGCCTGGGCAATTTTTCGCTCAGCTGAAAATAATCAATTCGTATATACAGGGTGTTTCAAAAATAAGAAAATATAGTATGCATAGACGGAATTTACAAAACAAGCATTCAATGCAAATAAACTACGTAGTCATAACCTAAATATTGAGCTTTCCAAATAAAAGTTCACTTTCTTCCAAATATATAAAGTACCTAACGTAAATCATTGCCAAAATTGTTTCTGAAACAATTTTTGTAGTAAAAATAGTGATTTTAATTTTAAATTGAATTAATAAAATTTTGATTCGAAAACACTATTTTGGAAATAAGCAAGCATACCAAACAATTTTGAAATTTAATCGACTTTCACGGCTTTCGATCGTGTTCAATTTGTCCGTGCGCATTTGTGGGAGGACTACCTACCTGAAGACTGCAGTATAACTGGATATTTTATGCTAACCTATTGTACCAATTAAGGAAGTTCAACAAGGATGAACACAGAGGAAAGTTGATCAAATTGTTATTTTTTTTTCCTTGCATGGCAAAGCGCCCTCATGCAAGTCCAATTATGCGTCTGTTGAATTGAAGACCTTGGGCTTACAGGGTTTCAATATTCACACTTTAAGACCAAGCTTTCTCATATTATTTTTAATCTCTAAACTTTTAGAAATACTTTAAAGGTCATAATTTTCAAGACATTAAAGAATAAAAAGAGGTTGCTGAGATCTCGTTTTCAGAAAAATTTGTGAACTCTTATTTGACATGACTAGAAATATTTTAACAACGATGTAACAAAAGCATCAGTCGAATGATATAACATATTGAATAAATATTTTGTTTCTTAATTCTAGCTATTTTCTTTCTAGACTAAGCCAGGAACATTTCAACACTCTCTTCTGTAATTAAAGTTTTCCACTTATTAATGTGCTAATTTTTTAGCGCAATAAAAAATAAATACAAAAACATATGTTAGATTTAAAATGTTCATTGTATATTATAGCTTAAAAAATCAATAAAAACATCTTAATTTAACAGATTATATGAAAAAATGCTTTATCTATAACTAATTACACGATTTGATGAATATACATGATTTTAACTAATGTATGTATTTACAAATTAAAAACTGGTTTAATTTTAGAAATCACATTTTTTTTTAAATTATAAAAAAAGATACAAAATTATATGAAGTAGCCTTGAAAATTTATTTAAACATAGGTAACATAATATAATGTACATTTAGATTAATTTTATACGGCTTTTTCGGAATTAATTCAGTGTTTTTTTAGTTAAATAATTACTTTAGTTAATTTAAATTAGTTTTCTAAAACGTGACTTTATTTGAGTGCTTTTGTATTTAAAATTGCTCTCAGATTACTAAAATTACTCTCAATAATTTATAAAAATTTACTCATATTATCTTTTAAAATAATACAAAATGTATTCAAGAGTTTCAAGATAATTTTATACATTTAAAAGAATTTTATTTTTCTATCTAGAAAAATAAATATAATGTTGATTTAATCGTTTTCAGACGTTATGCTTTATATTACCGTGGTAAAAAAAATTTGTATTATAAATAATATAAGCAATAGGAGTAGAATTCTACTCATAATAAAAATATAAATTTAGAATTAATTATAAGGTAAATTTGCATGCTGTTCAATAAAAGAATAGAGAAACTGGTTAAATAATATATATTGAATCAAACAATAAAGCTAGTTTATATATACAGATTATAGCGTATAATACAGAAACAATGCATACAATATTTTACTGAAATGTATAAAGGAAAAAGGAATCAAAACTTATTTTTAAATTATATTTGTGTTTCAGTTCTATTTATCCATATTATTAATTAATCATTTAGTCACTTACCAAACGGAATCTTAATTTGAAACTTTTAGAACACATTTATCTCCAAACCAATTAAAAGATGCAATTGAATAATATATTCAGCTCAAACATTTAATATTCATTAGAAATGGGCACTGGAATAACTTACCTAAAAAGAAAAAAACACACGTGTTAACATAAAAATAATTAAAAGAGATCACAAAGTATAAGTTTAAGACATACATTTAATTTGACTCACAGTTTTATAAAAAACCACTGCAGCTAATGAGAGAAATTGACTCTTATTGTTTAAATGCAATTTTAAGATTACATTGTGTTTGAATCTTAGATATATATAAATTATGCATAAAATAAAGCGGAACGTATAATGGACTATTTTGTACCTACATAAAAATCATAAATTGAAACATAATTTTTTTCTGGAATAACGCTGAATGAACGAGCATTTTTCAAAATGACTGAGATTTATGTAAATGATACATTAAATTCTTATTTCTACATTTGTAGTAATTTTCTGGCAACTTATAAAAAAATTGCAGCTTTTTTTAATCTTTCTCTAAATTGATGTGCTAGCTCCAGACGTAAAAATTTATTTATTTTGTCTTTTGAATTTTACTAAGATAACATACACACAAATTGTCCGCGATATAGCGAATAAAAAAAAAAGAAAAAAAAAGTTTTTTTTCTACAATCCCTAATGTGAATACATACAAATCTACCATAATCTTTTACTCATATTTTTGTTTGACAAGACTAACGAAAGAGTAATTTGACAATCTGGGCGTCTCGAATGCTAATAATTTTTAATTCTCGTTTTCTAAAGACGAAACACTGTACACAAGAAAGTAAAAGAAAAAACAATCTCAGTCATATGTTAAAACAAACTACACATTTTTTAAATTCATTTTGTTTCATACCATCGCTAAAACTAATAATTGTTGACTTCCTTCTAATTGTTTATATATATATATATATTTAAGATTATAGTTAAATATTTAAACGTAAAACATAAATATTGATTTAGAAAATTCCTCTATATTTAAGAAGAAAATTTAAAAAAGTATTAAAAACTAAAAAAATACGTGTGGCATTCGGGGACTGCCGCGGTAAAGCTATTGCATAGCATTTTTTATCAACTCATGCAATTAAAATTATTTATTTATTTCTTATTTATGCAGTTTTTTTGTCTTTGATATTAATTCAAGTTTTTTCTTTTTCTTTGATACTAATTCAAGTTACACTTTTTGAGAGTGATGACCAATAACAAAACAAATTTTTTCTTTTATTGAATAAATGAGAGGTTAATATAGTTTAAAATATTTTTATTATCTTACAATACATGTAGGTTAATCAGAAATTTTTATTATTGAAACTATATGTTTATGGTAGCTGAAATAAGAAACATAAGTTTGAGACTTGATATTCTCTAAATATCTGTAAAATACCGCATAAATGTCTGCCGAAGTCTACCGAAGGATACCGTGCCGAAGTGTGCCAAACGGAAACGAAGTTAGCCGGAGTGTTAGGTTTTTTTCTCGTTACGGAATTTCTAAATTCTTTCGCCGCGCTCAAAGCCCGCGATAAAAGCTATGCAATAGCTTAATAAATTACCACACAAAATTTGGCCAAAATTATCACCAAAAATTAACACTGTGTCATAATAAATTACCAAAGAAAATTTGGCCGCGCTACGAAAAATAGATCGCGAGTTAT
The DNA here is from genome assembly GCA_964019185.1 of Maratus speculifer. Classification (NCBI taxonomy): domain Eukaryota; kingdom Metazoa; phylum Arthropoda; class Arachnida; order Araneae; family Salticidae; genus Maratus; species Maratus speculifer. The sequence goes on from OZ025291.1 coordinate 430,267,949, forward strand.
ACGCATTTTAAATTTTTTGACCCACACCGTGGGTGATCTTCTGTCACCAAAAATTAACACTGTCTTATAATAAATTACCAAACAAAATTTGGCCGCGCTACGATAATTAGACTGCGAGTTATAAGCATTTTAACTTTTTCGATCCTCACCGTGGGGGGGGGGGGTCTCCTGTCACCATAAGTAACACTGTCTCATAATAAATTACCAAACAAAATTTGGCCGCGCTACGAAAATTAGATCGCGAGTTATAAGCATTTTAAAATTTTCGACCCTCACCATGGGGAGGTCTCCTGTCACCAAAAATTAACACTGTCTCATAATAAATTACCAAACAAAATTTGGCCGCGCTACGAAAATTAGATCGCGAGTTTTAAGCATTTTAAATTTTTCGACCCTCACCGTGGGGGGTCTCCTGTCATTAAAAATTAACACTGTCTCATAATAATTTACCAAGCAAAATTTAGCCGCGCTACGAAAATTAGATCGCGAGTTATAAGCATTTTAAATTTTTCGTCCCTCACCATTGGGGATCTCCTGTCACCAAAAATTAACACTGTCTGATAATAAATTACCAAACAAAATTTGGCCGCGCGACGAATATTAGATCGCGAGTTATAAGCATTTTAAATTTTTGACCCTCACTGTGGGGGGGGGGGTCTCCTGTCACCAAAAATTAACACTGTCTCATAATAAATTACCACACAAAATTTGACCCTTGCTACAAAAATTAGATCGCGAGTTATAAGCATTTTAAAATTTTCGATCCTCACCATTGTTGGTTTCCTGTCACCAAAATTTAACAGTGTCATAATAAATTACCAAACAAAATTTTGACAAGTTACGAAAATTAGATCGCAAGTTATAAGAATTTTAAATTTTTCGATCCTCACCATGGGGCGGGTCTCCAATCACGAAAAGCTACATTTTTCACCCTTGTTTTATCTTAAGACGATTCTTTTCAATACACATTCTACAAATTTGGAAAAAAATTATAATTATTTATATATTTTTTACTTATGTATTATTAGGTTTTTTTCTTTTTCTATGATATTAATTCACGTTGCACTTTTTGAGCGTGATGAGCAATAAGAAAACATTTTTTTTTCTTTTATTGAATAAATGAGAAGTTAATATGGTTTAAAATATTTTTATCTTACAATACATGTAGGTTAATCAGGAATTTTTATCATTGAAACTATAGATTTATGGTAACTGAAATAAGAAACATAGACTTGATATCCTCTAAATATCTGAAAAATACCGCCTCAATGTCTGCCGAAGTCTACCGAACTGAAACGACGTTAGCCGAGTGTCAGGTTGTTAGGATTGTTAGGTATTTTTCGCGTTACGGAATTTCTACATTCAGTCGCCGCGCTCAACTCAAAGCCCGTGATAAAAGCTATGCAGTCGCATAAAAATAATAACAAACACAATCTTAAAAATTCATACATTTTACATAAAAAAAATAATCTCGCTTTACTTCAAAATGCTAGCGAAAAATAATTTTTGTCCTCCTGTTTGCATATCTTTTCCGACTTTAAAATCTTTACACATAACTTTCATTCGTTATATATGTTTTACTTTCTAACATCACAAAAAATAATAACTGTTGACCCACTATCTATTGTTAATAAATATGTGTTGAATAGTAAAATTATAAATTCAAACGTAAAATATAAATATTAGTTTAGAAAATTCTTCTATATTTAAGAACTAGATTTTTTTATAAAAAGAACAAACACAACGTTAAATATCCTTACATTATACATATAAAATACCTTCGTTTACTTCAAAATACTAACAAAAAATAATTGTTGTCCTTCTGCTTTCATATCTTTCCCGACATTAAAAACTTTTTCTTCTTACAAAAGTAGTTAAATTTAAGAAAAAAATCAATACGTTTTTATGCTTCGTATTCAAAAAATTTTGTTAAATGCTGCAACGAAAAGAAAAAAAATCGTGGAAATTTCTTCCGCTCAACTTTAATTAACCCAGCTTCTTCATTTCTAGAAAATATTTCATTTTTTAAGGTAATATTCATGAAAATATTACGGAGTGATTCATGCAAGCGAAACATTTTCTTTTTTTCGCATTTTACTTCGTATGCAGAAATTCAAGAGCTAACGAAGAAAGAAACAATTTAAGTTAGTTTGAAAAGAAAAATGATCGTTTTTCTTAGTTACATCGTGACAGAGTAAAATAAATCTCTCGGAAGCATAAAAATACAAATATTAAAGTTGAAAAAAAATGAATGTTTATTTAAATTTTTAGAAAAAACAAAGCAAGATAAATTATTTTCTCTTCTTGTTTTTCATAAAAATGTTAAGACGTTGTTTAATAATATTTCTTTCATTTTCGCAAATATTTATTGTTTCAAAAACGTAATTTACAATCGATGAGCTTTTTGATAGAATTCTATGAGCGAATACACTTTTATTATTATGTTAACTTGGAATTAATGTGTTTGCGTGAATGCAATTATTGTTATAAACTTTTATTGCATTTTATACTTGAATATAATTTATTTGTTATTTTGCTTTTCTCAGTGCATTTCTATTTCATGATATTTTTGTTTTCTTTTAAACATGAAAATAAGATAATATTTTATGCATTTAAAAATTGAAATGCATTTGATGGGATTATTCTGTTTATTGTATATGAAAGTGGTTTTAATATATTTCAAAAAATCGTTATCGTACATTTTGTTGTTTTAGCTTGAAGAAAATAAATAATTTCTTTTCCTTGAACACTGTTGAAAAAAATCTGTAAACATACAAATTTAAAGTTACGGAAATCTGTATGTTTAATAACATATTATGCGTACACTGTACAAGAAAAAATGTAAATCTACAAATCTAGCTTTGTATAGCAACAGAAATCTGTAATTTTACAATTGAATCTTACTAACGCTATCTTACTAAAATTTTATCTGTAACATGATTTGCAGTTGCATAGTATATTCCTGGAATCCCAATTTTCGAAAACATTCTTAGCAACATACAGATTCTTTTGAATTTCGGTGCAAATCCATATATGTTACGTTATTTTTTTTTTTTTTTTTTTTTTTTTTCTCTTGCTGTTACATAAAAACTCCTAGACATCCCAATTTCCTAGAAAACTTTTAGTAACTTTACAGATTTTTTTCCTACATTCTATTTCATTTGTACTTAAAGCAACAATATCAAGAATCAGTCGATTTTTATTCTTTCGCAATATGAATACTATATATCTTTTATGATAGGTATTTTCAGATTTGCATTCTTTAAGCAACAATTTGTCAAAGCTTCTCGTTGAGTTTCATATATCAATTCATTTTACTTTTATTCATCACCTGTGTAAATAATTATTCTGTAATATGGAGATTGCTTTTACACTGGTTTTAATAAAATATAAAATGGACAATTTAAAATTACAAATGGTAAAGTTATTAAAATTGTGCAAAAAAGAAAGAAAAAACTCATTTTAGTCAATTTTTGTTGTTTGATACTATTTAACATAAAATTAATTTATTAATAAAAACGCGTCGGTTGTTAAACATTTTTAAGTAAACTAATTAAAAAAATTAAACCTCCTTTTAAAAACAATAACGCAGCATTTAAAAACCGTTTTGGAAATGTATGTTTACATGTTAGTGTGTGTAAGCCAGAATAAAAACTTTTACACAAAAAAAAAACAACAAAAAAAATACCTGGAGGTTTTTTGAAGATTATAAACCAAAACTTGAAAATTATAAAGTAAGTTAAGTTCAAAATAAATAAAAAGTAAAATTAAGTAAAAAATATAAGTTAAGTATAAAGTAAAATCAAGTTCAAAATATTAAGTGTGAAAGATATTTAAGTCACAGTTAAAGAGAAATATCATTTAAATAAGAGCAGAGTCCTTCGACTTATTAGTTAAGTTGGAATTTATTTAAATGTTTAGTTTTTAAAATTTAGAAATTTCTCATAACTCTGGTTTCGTAAATTTCTGTAGCTTTTGATATCTTTATTCCTCTTATTACCGCTTACTTTGCTATTTCAGTGTAAATGAATTGAGTAATTTCTTTTTTCTTTTTTTCTATGGAGCACATGGAATTATAGAATTTCGAGAACCAATAGATTGCTAATAATTCACACACGCGCAGGAAAATGGTATATCTTTCTATATTTAGTATTGCATAGTTGTCCCATCTTCCGTATTTTTGCACCGAAAAAAATTAAAAGAAATTTTTGCTTTTTTAATTTGGCAAATTACGACGATTTGAAATGGTAAAATTTAACCGGGCCAAAAAAGCGAAGTATGTAGGCAGCTATGAGAAAGTATTTTTTTATTTAAGATGACACATTTAATTATAAATTCTCTTTTAATAGATTAAATCAATAAATTATCTTTTTTATATAGCATCTAAGTAAATTATTAAAACATTTAGATAGGAATTTTAACTAGCTTTAATAAAATAAAAGATGGTCAATTTAAAATCGCACATAATAAAATTATCAATTAATATAAGAAAAAATACAATTTTCATTTAATTAATTTCTCTTACTGGGTATCTTTTAAGCAAAATTATTTAAATAATATTGACGCATCGGTTTTCAAACATTTTGAAATAACTTAATTTTAATTAAACGACAGCATTATAAAATAGTTTTGAATATATATATATATATATATATATATATATATATATATAGATCGATATATAGATATATATACATTAAATAATTTATGTGTGTTTATAAAACAAAACGAATGATATTTTTTATAAAATAAAAATACTTTATTTAACAAGAAAAATTCTTTCAGGCCTTTGATTTTCTTCAATCAAAACTTTAATTAAACGTACCAATCACAAAAGAAAATTAAAGTTGGATTCTTTGAAGAACACCGTCCTTGGGTCAATTGTAAAAAAGGAAACTTATTTAAAGCAGCAATTTTAATACTTGGCAATTTCTGACAACCCGGCAGAAGACGCACAAGTAGATCAACCCAATATGTTTAATGTAAATATACTATAAATAAGAGAAAAAGAATTTCATTATTTACTAATAACTGCATTACTTTATTAACAAAGTAATCAATCATATATAATTCTTGAGATTCGGAATAGATTTTTCTTATGTTAAAAGCGCGCGTCCAACTATGACGTTGGAGATCGCACGAAGTGATTGGATCACCCCAAACCATTTTTATAAAATTTTATAAAGAAAACGTACTTTTCAAACATTTCAATATCTCTGATAGATTTTACAATGTATCAGCTTTACTTTTGAATTTGTGTTAAGATACATGTGAATGTCATGTATATGTAAATATAAAATAATCTTAGTTTAATGTAGATTTTTCCCCTTTTAGCTTGACAAAAAAAATCTTTAATTGAATTTTTCAGCGAAATAAATGCTTTCAGAGTTTTAAAAAATATATATTTAAAAACGTTTCACATTACATGAAATAAAGAGAATAAATAATAAAAAAGAATCAATAAAATCAAACATTAAATAAGAAAAAAATCTGTATCTGAAAGATTTTCAAAGAAAGAATACGATTAACTCTCTAATTCAATGTAACAAACTCTAAAGAAAAGTGAAACGAATCATGTGGGTTTTCCAAATCTAAGAAAAACGTTCTTTGAATATATATTTTTTAAATTTTCATCTACTTAAATACATTTTTTACTGTAACTTCAGATATGTCTTGTTTGTTTTACGATATTTCACTTTTTTTCGTCTTCAGTTATATGTGTACTTATCGAAATATTATAAGCATTTGCAGATCGTAAATATTATTTTTATCTTAATTTAACAACACAAAATGTATTTAATTAAATTTTACCAAGTAAAGCATTATTTAAAATCATTCTATGTATTGAGTTTGATTAAAATTCATATATTTCTGAAGAAAAATACATGTAATGAAAGCAAAAAAAGTAGCTTTTTAAAAATAATAACGTTTAAAAAAAAATGCATGGTTTTAAGATATTTCCATTAGGGCTTTAAAATATTTAAATTAATACACTAAACTCAAAAGAAAATTATATTATGATATAAAGATATTGCATTTTAGATATTAATTATTTTTTAAATATTTATTAAAAAATAATTTACGTTAATTCTTTATCTTTAAAAGTAACCTATCTCACACAGTATGTTGCATATATTTTATTGCATTTTCTTCTGAAAAACGTAATTTAAATTTATGTGTCACTTTTTTTCGATTTTTCTAGTCTGAATTTGCTTCAACAATTTCATAATATAAATCATTATTTCGACTCGTTACTGACAAAAAAGCTCAAATTGCACAAAATTCTTATACAACATGAATTATTTATTTTAAATACTGGTATTTCTAATAATACTTCCGAAAGTTTTATCCAATAATTCCTCGATTAAATAAGACAAAACTGAATATTTTAACATTGTTTTATTCAAATTCATTTTATTCATTTTATTCAGTCCTTAGTATGGCTAATGATGACCGGTCACTTGTGATTTTAGATGTTTTGTTAAATATTTAAAATAATGCATAAGAAATAATTTTGAAGCAGCTGTGTAAACAATAATAATAAAGTACACATATTTTAATATTTTTGGATAACTCAGTAAAAACTAATGTAGCAAAAATGTTTAAATTGCAAACGATGATTAAGAGGCCTATTATAATAAAATGTATTCATTTTATGAGGATGGCTGATATTCTCGTAATATATATATATATATATATATATATTAAAATAGTCCCATGTTTTTTTACTTATAATTTGCAGACTCTTTAGTTAAAGAAATTTCTTTTCAGAAAATGTGACACACAGCATTTTATATAAAAGCCTACAATTATACTTAAAGAATAACATTAATTTGATAGAAAATAAACATATGTACTAAAAAATGGTTCAATACACAATCGCAAATGCAATCTCAATAATGTTTTAGCTAAATGTATAGTGCAACTTTTGTGAAAGACTAAACAATATAGCTTGAAATTTCTGAAAATTATCGCCGTTAGAATATGCTCTTAAAAGAAATATATATTATGTTTTGTGTCCATCGTAATATATTGTACGCTGAATGTGTTTTATAATATCAATGTGCAAAATAATATTATTTTTTTAATTAATTATTTGTATTCTCACATACAAAAGAAAATACTACTTTACATTCAGCAAGCATACATAAAGTATTTGAATTTAACATACACAGTCCAGTCATATTAATGTGACCACCTGTCAAAAGCCAGAATATCCTCCTTTCGCAGAGCGGACTGTTGCGAGACGTGTAGGAAGAGAGTCATTAAGGTTCCTAAAGGTGTTCACTGGGATATTGAGCCATGCCGACTCTAATGCCGTGTCTAGCTGCGCTAGATTACGGGGTTGAGGATCCATGGCGCGAACAACCCGATCGAGATGGTCCCACAGATTCTCGATTGGGTTTAAATCAGGTGAGTTTGCTAGCCAGGGGAGGACGGTAAACTCATCCTGGTGCTCTTCGAACCACGCACGTATACTGGCAGCTGTATGGCACTTCGCATTGTCCTGCTGGTAGATGCCATCATCCTGAGGAAAAACAATGCGCATGTAGGGGTGAACATGGTCCGCAAGGACAGATGCGTACTTGTATTGATCCATCGTGCCTTCCACAATGATGAGTGAACCCAGAGAATGCCAGGAAAACATTCCCCAGACTATAATGCTCCCGCCTCCAGCTTGAACCGTTCCGGCAATAGTTGCAGGATGTTTGCTTTCAGAGGTTTCACGCCTTATACGCCAACGTCCATCTGTCCGACGGAGCATAACGCGCGATTCATCGGAAAACGCTACCTGTCGCCACTCAGTGGATGTACAGCTGCGGTATTGGCGTTCAAATTCCAGCCTTCGTCGTCGGTGAACAGCAGTCGGCATAGGTGCACGAACCAGGCGTCTGCTTCGGAGGCCCAGATGCAGCAATGTTCGCTGAATAGTAGTTTGGGAGGGACTTTTGGTAACCCCTTGGTTCATTTGGGTGGTCAGTTGCTCAACGGTAGCCCGTCTATCTGCCCGAACGCATCTCCGCAACCTTCGTTCGCCTCTGTCATCTATGGTCCGTGGTGCACCACATTTGCCACGTCGCTGATTTTGGACAGTCCCATTTTGCCATGAACGGTACACTTTTACCACGACGGCACGCGAACAGTTCACAAACTCAGCCGTTTCGGAAATGCTTCCACTCTTGGTCCGAAAGCCAATGATCATGTCCTTTTGGAAGTCGGATAAATCGCTTCGTTTCTGCATTATGCCAACGATTGAAATGTTTTCCGAAGCCCTCACACACCCTTTATATACCCTCAACTGCACTGTGCTGCCACCTGCCTCCTGTGATTGGTTATTTAACGTCGACGTAGAAAGTACGTGGTGGTCACATTAATGTGACTGGACTGTGTATAATTCCCTTAAAAAAAGCAATGTTCATTTCAAATATCCATATTTTGGGCGATACAATGCACTGAATAACCCCAATTTTTTTATCCACAAAAGCCCGCGTACATGACTATTTACATATGAAAATATATAAACAACATATTAAAAACCCTCATTTAATCTATAAATTATCTTTCACATCATTTCATATTCATCCCAATATCTGAAATGTCAATGCATATATAATTTCAAATCTTAATCACGAAACTACAGCAAAAATCAAAATATTCTCTGAAGTATGCTATAAATAAAAAAATCCCTTTATACTCAAGACATTTATGACACAGTTGAACCATTAAATATATCATAAGAATATAGAAATGACATATTCTGATAAAAACATGGCTATATTTTCATAAATTTTCCATTGGCTGAGTCACTACCCGGATATCTCTACTTGTTATTCCTGAAAAATACCATGAATATATTTATATCGAATAATATTTTTATACTGCGTAAATTTCATCCTTTTCCAATAAGTAAATTGTAAATCTAAGAATAAAATATATACAGACATCTAAATAACTCACGGTATTTAATGATAATGTAAATTTTCATAATATCAACAATCACTTTAACAGTATATTTTCTAATATTTTTTAAGTTAATGCTAGCATAAAACGATTTTTAAATGTACTTTTATATGGATTTGGCGATTTTAAAAATTATATCTTTTATAAAAATTTAAAATAATAAATCGCATTTTATGTAATTTTTTAACGTTGTTTATAAATACGGGTGATTCTTTCCAAATGAGCCAAAACAATAGTTATGAGAGAAAGATGAATTTTAACAAAATGCTCATTTATTTATGTATTTATTTATTTATTTATTTTAACAATTATCTGAATGGAGATTAGTCTTAGAGAGGTTTTTATCTATATCTAAATACTGATAAATACTGATTAAGATATTTTCTATTACATACATGTATTCAGTAGAAGTTCATGAGAGAGTTATGAGATACTTTAATCTCATGACATTCTCATCACCCTCTAGGCCCCATCTTTTGCTCCGTTTTTGGAAAAATGGATTTTGATCTTTTACTATTACCGATATCTTTCAGAATTTTTCAGGTGTGTTTTCGAGAATTCACAAAATTTGCTCTCTGCATTTAGCTAATGCGTTTTGCACATTATCCCATTAAAAGTAATGTTAAAATTATTTAAGAAATCTCCACCTTTTTTTCAGAAAATGTTGTAGGTTTAGCTTGACCTTAGCTTAGCCATTTAAGATATACTTAAAGGTATAACCAATTTGGGCCAATTGCTTACAGAGTTTCTATAGACTGCTCACATTTTTCATATTTTCATAATTTTTTATTCTGATTGCTGGGTATAATGTACAATGTATATGTTATTATACCTGAAAATAATATTATTTTAGTAAGAACATTTCAAATTATAAGCAAAACATTTAGTGAAATTCAGCGTTGCTTTTATAAAAACCTTATTTTTTCTATTAGTATCTGCACTATCCTACATTGTTTTATAAGATGCCTCCTAATCATTTGGTATGTTATCAATGCTTTTGATACATCAGGTTTTTTAGGGTAATCCATATTCGTTAATGGAATATAATGAAAATTATGTTTTTTGCCAAACATATTCGTTTTTTTTTTTCAAACTTTTTACGGTCCCCTAAAATGTTTCGGGAAAAAAAATTTCACGAAAATGAATAACGTCTACTTTGTTGTTTACGCAAAAGTTTCTGGATTATTTTTCAAGTATTTTTAGAAATGGTTAGCAAAACCTGTAAAAGTAAAATGAACGGTCATCATTGGCTATATAATGTAATATAAGTTGTAGGAATTGAAATTTTTAAACTGGGCGAAAAAAGCTATGTGGCGTGAATCAAACGCATGGCCTTTGATTTTAAACATCTATCTATTGAGTTTACTGGGACGATAACCTGTGGGCACATTTCACTAAGATAATAATATTACTGGCAATATATTCTAATACTTTAGCCCTTCACAGCAAGGTGTGCAACATTTGGCACATTCCTAAAAAAACAATAATTTTCATTATATTCCATTAATTTAGCCAATACGAACGGTATAACTGATCAAGAACAGTCCACATAATAAATTGACACTTATTTTGTCCATGTCAGGTAGCTCGGAATTATTCGAAAAAAAATAGCATTTGTTCGTCGGAAGTAAAAAAAAAAAATCGATGAAGCTTTTGAAGCAAAATTTACTTTTATTATTTTTACTGAATACTTAAAAAAGTTATGATAAAGAAAGTAGCAGAATGTGAAGCAAATAAAATTAATTAATTTAGACCCATTTTATTGTAAAAAGGAGTAATGCAATATTTAAAAACCCATATTGTGCATATAGTGTACACGTGATAAAATATCATATTTAAGCTCAGAATTTAAAATTTAATTTCTTTTTTTTCCACTCATTTTCCTATTAAACCAATATATATATTTCAAATATGTATATATATATTTATACAATTAGAAAAAATCGTTCAGAGGAGGTTTAAATAAGCAGCTAAACATAATATACCGCAGGCACTTTAAATTTGATAATCTTTAAAATATATATATTGACATGGAATGTAATGGTCTTGACGTAAGTATGCATCCCAAAAATATAGAAAAAACTCTATATCTCAAGTTGAAATGCCATATGTACATACATATAAATATATATTATATATCATTTATTTGTAAATCAAAAAATGCTTTTATTGCAGGTATATTCAAATTCTTTTTAACATCTAAGAATTCTGATAACATCTGATTATGCATGGTGTGTTATGTAATACAATAGTGTATTATGTATTTTTGTGTTCATGCGTCTTTGTGGCGCAACTAACAAAGCTCAGCAAAATTTTAAAATGTATATAATAAATAATCAGTTTTAAAAACTATAAGTATTCAAGTACTTTATGATTTTTTTCATTTCAGAAGTATTTTTCCCCGTAGGAAACCTGCAAGGAATATTTAAACAAAGACTCTGCATTTGGAATTTTTAATAGCAAAAATTTAAAATGTATATAGTAAATTTTCAGTTTAAAAAACTATCAGTATTCAAATAATTCATGATTTTTTTTTCAGAAAGATATTGTTTTCCCGAAGGAAATTTGTATGGAATATTTTAACGGATATTTTGGACATGCAGACAGAACTACCAATCATTTTCCATAAAAGTGTAAAAAAATAACAAAAAGTAGAATACTTGCAGCACAATTAAAAGCACAATAATTATGCTCGCTAGTAATTTATACGTTTTTAATGTTTGTAACGATGTAGGGACAGTGCTTGAATACAGAAATCGTTAAATAGAAATATCATTGTTGTTGCACTTAAAAAAACATATTCAAAAAAATCAAATATATTTTAGCTTTAATAATACTCTTTCGAACGCAATTCTTTCAGCTTAAAGTATTTTTTAATTATGACGAAACTCGTTAATGTGTGTCTTAATATAATCCATCTAATAACTAATTCACACAATGTTACCTTCCACAATTTAAATCACCAGACTTAATGATAATTTAAGTAATTTATTTAATGCTTTCTCCATTCTTTCTAATTACCCAAATAGATATATTGTCACATTTTCCTAAGATAGTTCTGATAATTAACCGGTAATTAACTTACTTCTGTTAATGCGAACATTATGTTAAAAAGAAACAAAAATCATTACTTTATGTATACAGAATTAACTATGAGATATTTAAATGTTCACAGGTATAAATGACCAAAGAACTGTTACTGCATGCATAGTATTTACTTCTAAAGAAGATATACAGAATACAGAATATACAGAAGAGAACATATACAGGGTGTTTCGATAAATAAGAAAAACTTTTATGGATAGGCGGAATTTACAAAACAAGCATTCAATGCAAATAAAATGCGTAATCATAACCTAAATATGGAGCTTTCCAAATAAAAGTTCACTTTCTTCCAAATATATAAAGTACCTAACGTAAATCATTACCAAAATTGTTTCTGAAACAATTATTGCAGTAAAAATAGTGATTTTAATTTTAAATTGAATTAATAAAATTTTGATTCGAAAACACCATTTTGTAAATAAGCAAGCGTACCAAACAATTTTGAGATTTAATCGACTTTCACGTCATTCGATCGTGTTCAATTTGTCCGTAGGCATTTGTGGGTGGAATACCTACATCAAGACTGCAGTATAACTGGATATATTATGCTAACCTATTGTACCAATTAAGGAAGTTCATCAAAAATAAACACGGAGGAAAGTTGATCAAATTGATTTTTTTTCTTGCATGGCAAAGCGCCTTCATGCAAGTCCAATTTTGCGGCTGCTGAATTGAAGACCTAGGGCTTACAGGGTTTCAATCTTCACACTCAGAAGACCTAGCAATCTCTGATTATTTTTAATCTCTAAATTTTTATAAATACTTTAAAGGCCATAATTTTCTGGACATTAAAGAATATAAAGAGGTTGCTGAGAGTTAGTTTTTAGGAAAAATCGTTAACTTTCTTTTGACAGGAATAGAAATATTCCAACAATAATGTAACAAGAGCATCAGTTACGTGATATAACATATTGAATAAATATTTGATTTCTTAACTCTAGCTATTTTCTTTCTAGTTTAAGCTAGGAACTTTCCAGTACTCCCTTGTATACGTAAGAAAGTTTTCCGCTTATTAATTTGCTAATTATATATCGCAATAAAAAATAAATACACAAACATCTGTTGGATTTAAAATGTTCATTGTCTATTATAACTTTTTTAAGAAAATCAGTAAAAAACTTACACATTAATTTAACGCATGCTTTATCTATAACTAAATACACGATTTGATGAATATACATGATTTTAAGAAATGTATGTATTTACAAATTGAAAAGTTTAATTTTAGAATTCACTACTATTAAATAAAGTTAAGTTTTTTTTTTTCAAATTATAATAAAAAGATACAAAATTAGATAAAGTAGCCTTGAAGTTGTTTTTAAACATAGGTAACATAATATAATGTACTTTTAGATTAATTTGATACTACTTTTTTCCGTAATTAATTCAGTGTTTCTTTAATTAAATATTTATTTCATTTCTATAGGATACATGATTTAATTTCGTTTTAGAAAACGTGACTTTATTTGAGTGCTTTTGTATTTAAAATTGCTCTCAAATTTCTAAAATTACCCTCAATAAACTGTACAAAATCCACTCATACTATCTTTTAAAAAATTAAAAATATGTTCAAGAGTTTCAAGATAATTTTATACTTTCAAAAGAATTTTAATTTTCTACCTAGAAAAATAAATAGCATGTTGATTTAATCGATAATTATTTTCAGATATTATGCTTTACATTATTGCGATAAAATAATTTGTATTATAAATAATATAAACAATAGGAGTAGATATCTATACAAAATAAAAATGTAAATTTAGAATTATTTATAATGTATTTTTGCATACTATTCAATAATAGAATATAGAAACTGGTTATATATTATATATTGATTCCAACAATAAAAGTAGTTTCTATTTATTGATTACAACATATAATAAAGAAACAATGCATACAAAATTTTACTGAAATATAAAAAGATGGGATTAAAAGATAGGGAAATTCATTTAAAATTATGCATGTTTTTCAGTTCTGTTTTATTCATATTAATAAATTAGTCACTTACCAATTGTAATTTTCATTTTAATCTTCTAGAACAATTTTATCTCCAAAACAATTGAAAGATGAAATTGAATAATATATTTTGCTCAAACATTTGATTTTCATCAGAAATGGGTACTGGAATAACTTACCTAAAGAGAAAAAAACACACATATTAATATACAAACCAATTAAAAGAGGTCACAAAATATAAATTATAGACATACATTTAATTTGGCTCACATTATTGTAAAAAAATATATATATAAATAAATAAATAAAATAAAATAAAATAACTAAGAACACCGCGGCTAATGAGATAAATAGAGTCTTATCGTTTCAATGCAACTTTAAGATTACATTCTGCTTGAATCTTATATATATATATACAGGGTGTTTCTAAATTCATGGTCCAAACTTTTAGGGGTGATAGTACACATCAAGACACATAATATTTAAATAGAAAACCAAGGGTCCCAAAGTCTTCCGAAGGAGATAGGCGCCATTAAAGTTTAGGGTCCAAAAATTCAAATGATTATGAAAAACAGAAAAATTGGTCGATTCGTTTGCGGTTTTCACTAAAATTATTCTTTATGTCAGTATTGTCCTGAAAATAAATTATAAAGATAAATTTCAAAAAATGACGATAGAGGGCGCTTTAGACTTTAGAGTAACGAACAACTATTTTTTACCGTTATTTTTTGCATCTCATTAAAGGTTTCGTAAGCTTAGACTTAAACTTAAATTTTGAGCTCAAAATCTGAATAGTTGGAAGCAGTTAAATAGCACAAACTTAACTGTGTTCAGAGGGTTTTAAATTCAAATGATTATACAAAACGGAAAAATTGGTCGATTGATTTGCGGTTTTCACTAAAACTATTCTTTATGTCGGTATTTTATTGAAAATGAATTATAAAGATAAATTTCAAAAAATGCCGTTAGAGGGCGCTTTAGACTTTGGAGTAACGTACATCTATATTTTACCGTTATTTTTCGCATCTCATAAAATTTTCTTAGAAGCTTAGACATAAACTTAAATTTTGAGATGAAAATCTGAATCGTTGAGAGAGCTTAAGTAGAGCAAACTTAACTGTGCTCAATGGGGGTGGGGAGGTTCAAATTTCAAATTATTTAAAAAAAACGGAAAAATTGATCGATTCGTCTGCCGTTTTCGCTAAAACTATTCTTTATGTCAATATTTCCTTGAAAATAAATTTTAAAGATTAATTTCAAAAAATACCGATAGAGGACTCCTTAAACTTTAGAGTAACCAACAACTATTTTTAAGCGTTATTTTTTGTATCTAATTAAATACTTGCAAATGCTTAGATTTAAATTTTGAGCTCAAATTCTAAATCGATGGAGGGGTTAAGAAGCGGAAACTGAACAGTGTTCAGGGGTTAAAATGTTACCCTCCCCACCCCTCGAACACATTTCAAATTTCCGCACTTAATTACTCAAAACGATGCAGATTTTGAGCTCAAAATTTAAGTTTGAACTTTTACAAGCATTTAATTAGATACAAAAAATAACAGTTAAAAATAGTTGTTGGTTACTCTAAAGTTTAAGGCGCCCTCTATCGGTATTTTTTGAAATTAATCTTTAAAATTTTTTTTTCAAAGAAATATTTACATAAAGAATAGTTTTAGCGAAAACGGCAGACGAATCGACCAATTTTTCCTTTTTTAAAAATAATTTGAAATTTGAACCTCCCCACCCCCATTGAACACAGTTCAGTTTGCTCTACTTAACCACTCCCAACGATTCAGATTTTCATCTCAAAATTTAAGTTTATGTCTAAGCTTCTAAGAAAATTTTATGAGATGCGAAAAATAACGGTAAAATATAGTTGTACGTTACCCCAAAGTCTAAAGCGCCCTCTATCGGCATTTTTTGAAATTTATCTTTATAATTCATTTTCAATAAAATACCGACATAAAGGATAGTTTTAGCGAAAACCGCATATCAATCGACCAATTTTTCCGTTTTTTATAATCATTTGAATTTAAAACTCTCTCAACACAGTTAAGTTTGTGCTACTTAACTGCTTCCAACTATTCAGATTTTGAGCTCAAAATTTAAGTTTAAGTCTAAGCTTATGAAACCTTTAATGAGATGCAAAAAATAACGGTAAAAAATAGTTGTTCGTTACTCTAAAGTCTAAAGTGCCCTCTATCGTCATTTTTTGAAATTTATCTTTATAATTTATTTTCAAGACAATACTGACATAAAGAATAATTTTAGTGAAAACCGCAAACGAATCGACCATTTTTTCTGTTTTTTATAATCATTTGAATTTTTGGACCCTAAACTTTAATGGCGGCTATCTCCTTCGGAAGACTTTGTGACCCTTGGTTTCCTATTTAATTATTGTTTGTCTTGATGTGTACTATCACCCCTTAAAGTTTGGACCATGAATTTAGAAACACCCTGTATATATGTGTATATATATATATATAAATTATCATAAAATGAAGCGGAACGTATAATAGAGTACCTACATAAAAAACACATATGGAAACATAAATTGTCTTTGGTATAACACTGGATGAATGAGCATTTTTCAAAATGACTGGGGTTGTTACTCTACAGTTTATGTAAATGATACATTAAATTCTTATTTCTACTTTTGTAGTGATTTTCCAACACCCCACAAAAAATAATAATAAGCGGTGATTTTTCACCCCTTTTCACAGTAGTTACTTCACAGTAGGGTCTCTGTTACCATCTGACAATGTCTTGTGACAGAAAGTCACCAAGTGACTTTAATTGGCATTATTCGCTGATTTACCATAATGCAGCATTCACAATGACTTTGAAATTGCGGCTCCAAATGACAGTGACATGAGAGTCTCAATAAAACGATATTCTAAAGACACCTGGTGACTCAATACAAAGCAGCAGTCGCAGTGACTTGTTAGTGGAGTCACATATAGTAGTCATTTGAGACTCAAAAACGAGACGTATGGAATTTCCTTTTTTCTGTTTAGCCGTAGTAACTGTGATGTGACCATATGTGACCTGAATGACATGTTATAAGGAGTAGTTGTTATGCAGGGAATTGTAATTATTCGAATTATATTACTTCCTTTTGAATATTCGCGTGAAAACTATCACTTGAAAATCCCTTGAAAATTGGCATTTTCGGACTCGTCCATAAATTTCGCACGCCAGTGTATATATATATATATTACAGCGTTACTTCGTTTTCCTGTTAATGTTATTTATAAATATCTTAAAATGTTATCATTAAAATATCTAAAAAAATAAATAAAAACAGAAACATAAAACATTTTGTGCATTCCATGTACTTCAAACTGACTTTAATTTTGTTGACAAAATCAACTTTTACTCCTAAATTTTGTTTATTTCAAGATTTAACGACCCCGTTTCTAATATATATGGTCATTTGAAAGAATCTATTTTTAAACAATTTATTGAAACATTTCCAATTTAGCCTTAAATTTAGCAGACTACGATAAACAGAGAAGAGGCCAAAATATCCTTTATGATTATAGACAATAGTGGCAGTGCCAAAAAATTTGATTTGGGATATTTCCAGAGAATGAAATGCGTTTTCTATTATTGCAGAAAAAATATGATTATTTCGTAGAATCTGAATTCTTTTGTTGTGAGTTCGTTACCCTTTTATGATTTTTAAGAAGCGGAAAGCTGTAATTTAATGTTTTATAAACACCACTAAAATGGAAAAAAATGAAAGAACAACATTTAAATTGTTATATGCGATAAATATTTTAATTGATATAAGTTTGTTCCAATTTCATATGTATGTAATTTTTTTATAAAAATGTATTGAATTGTACTGTATAGCTGAATTCTGATCTTTGCTCAATATACGGATAATTTATTTTACAACTTAAAAATTATAATAGATAGATTTTGTTATACTGACTATAATGGCAAGAATTGATAAATTATCAGATGCATTTGGATTTTGTATAGATCTGTGTAAAATTATTGTTTATCAATACATTAAAAAAATTATAAATGTATTAGTAAAATGTAAGTTATCACTTTTTTGTTACAATTTTGCAATCTCTATGATTAAACTTTAAATGAAAAAAAATAGCATAAAGAGGTGAAGAGTGTTTCTTTATCGACTACACCATTAAAATATTATTTTCTTTATAATGTAAAAGGAAAATACATAATGAATCGAGTGCTACACACACTTTTCCAGCCATTAAACAAACTTATGATACACAGGTTTAATATTGCTGTAACCATGTAAAATACTGCTGATGCTGTGCTAAATAGAACCTTAGATAATGCCAAGAGTAGCTTAAAAGACAAGGATGAACAACTAGCAGATGAAAAGCTGTCACTTGAAAAATAAATAAATTTGACTGGAGAATTAATATATGCTTAAGACAGAAAACCGTATTTCTAATATAAACATTTTTCATAAAAAAAAGCAAACAAAGTTGACATTGACATTTCTGAAATAACAAAAGAAGAAAAAAGTTCGCTCTTTAATAGATTATTTCACTCTAACAGAGAATATCAATTTATGAATTAAAGTATTTATTTTCTCTTTTTCTGACGTAATTATCACCTTAAAATGAAATAAATTATGATTGATGGCACAATTAAGAATATAGTATTATTTTTTATATTTTTCCAAAAATCATGCCTAGTCGCTCTCCCGATAGTTACAGATTTTTGAACTTATACTCTACACACACATATAAAAAAATGTATATAGTTATCAATATATATATATATATATATATATAGATAGATAGATAGGTAGACAGATAGACAGATAATAAGATAAATAGATATGTTTTTATTATGGACAATTACAAATTATCATCTACGTGAAATACACATAGTAAATTGAGCATAAGACATGGCACATGCATTATACATTTTAAACTTGGGACTGTTACTAAATAATGTAATTATTCAGGAATCATTATTCAATAATGTCTATATATATTTATGTAAAACGTCGGTGTGATCATTGAAAGAACATCTGGAGAAAAGATGGAAGGAACTTACTATTCATAATATAGCTGACTAATTTGTATTTTTTATTCTCAGTTAAAGAACAATTGAACTCCATCCATGTCGTGGCCCGCACTCAAAGACAGATGGGCTAAATCTCTGCGTGGTTCTCCAACAGAGTGAAAGATATGTGAGAAATGTGGAACCAATCTTTATTATTGTCCAATTTCATTTGCTACTCTACAAATCATTCCAGTCTCCATTATTCAAGTATAAATACAAAAATGTTCCCATTTCAATCATTTTCGTCAAAAAATGTATTATAACTGATAAGCAGTCATTTCTATGTCAGTGTCACGGCAATTAATAAGGAAACTAAAAGGGTTTTTTGAAAATACACATCTTGGAATGCATCGCAAGTCAAAATAACATTTGAAATTGATCTGATAGGTAGCGGGATTTGTTTAACAGTTACCAGGGCAATCCGTTCTCCTCTTTTTTCCCCGCCCGTCTTCGAGTTTTTATCGTACATCCGAGAATTTTGCCCGGGCTCCCGGCTGACGCAAGCATGTAACGTAAGCATGAAAAGTCCAATCAACTGAATCAGAAGGTATGGGTAGAAAGTTTACAACATTTTCATTGGTTAGAAGAAGGAGCTTCATGTTCTGATTCTTTTCTCAATCGTGGTAGTTTGCAAAATTATACAGAAGTGAAAAGTCCGTAAGCGCAATTTTTATGGAATTGCTCAAACGATATTTTAATAAAATATAAAAAAAAATGGCTTTTCATAAATGTTTTGTATTCGAAAAAGGAGAAATGGACTAATAGAATAAATTTATTATTTCAAAATAAGAGATTGACATTTAAGTAATACAGTTGAGTTCTTTTTAGTAAAATAAATAATGTACTATGCTGAATTAAAAAAAGAAATTTAGCCGATAGTTAAATATTAGTAGATTACTGAAATAATAATGAAAGTATATACTCATGAAGTAATATGCTTATAAGAATTTAGAGCGAAATCGCACCGAGAAAATGATGAATTTTTTTTATTATTACACATATATATAATAACCATTAATTATAAACAACATATATCAATAAAACAGGAAAAATGAATTAACCTTTACGGAGGGGCTGTGACAGCATTTGTCCGGGACTACATGTATTCTCAGGTATACATTGAGCGAGCCCCTGCGTAAAGGTTAAAAGGTGTATTACGAAATATGCAGAAACATAGTAGTTTCATCTAACCACATATATATATATATATAAACCGTTAAACTTAATACAAAATCCATTTTTATATTTTATATTTTGGTATCTTTTAATGTTTAATGAAATATTCATTTTGAATTGTTTTTTATTATTGGCATCTTATGCTTATATATGTTTATATACATATATCTAAATGTTATAGCAATTGTATATATATATATATATATATATATATATATATATATATATATACAGGGTGATTCCAAATTTTCTTTACAATAAAAGAGGGGTGATAGTACACATGAAGACAAACAATATTAAATAGGAGACCAAGGGTCCAAAACGTTTTCCTAAGGAGATAGCCGTCATTAAAGTTTGGGGACCAAAATTTCAAATGAACATAAAAAACGGAAAAATCGGTCGATTGATTTGCGGTTTTCACTAAAATTATTCTTTATGTCGGCATTTTCTTGAAATAAAATTACAAAGATAAATTTCAAAAAATGCCGATAGAGGGCGCTTTAGACTTTGGAGTAACGAACAACTATTTTTTGCCGGTATTTTTTGCATCTCATTAAATGCTTTCGTAAGCTTACACTCAAACTTAAATTTTGAGCTCAAAATCTGTAGCTGGGAGTGGTTAAGTAACACAAACCGAGCTGTGTTCAGAGGGTTCAAATTTCAAATGATTATAAAAAATGGAAAAAATGGTCGATTGATTTGCAGTTTTCACTAAAACTATTCTTTATTTAGGTATTTTCGTGAAAATAAATTATAAAGATAAATTTCAGAAAATGCCGATAGAAGGCGCTTTAGACTTTGGAGTAACGAAACACTCTTTTTTGGCGTTTTTTTTTTTTTTTTTTTTTTTTTTTTGCATCTTATTAAATGCTTTCGTAAGCTTAGACTTGAACGTAAATTTTGAGCTCAAAATCTGAATAGCTGGGAGTGATTAAGTAGACAAACTTAGCTGTGTTCAGAGGGTTCAAATTTCAAATAATTGTAAAAAACGGAAAAATTGGTCGATTCGTTTGCGGTTTTTGCTAAAACTAATTTTTAAATCAGCAGTTTTCTTGATCAATCAGTGTTTTCTTGAAAATAATTTTTAAAGATAAATTTCACAAAATGCCGATAGAGGGCGCCTTAGACTTTGGAGTAACTATTTTTAACTGTTATTTTTTTAATCTCATTAAATGCTTTCAAATGTATAGACTTAAATTTTGTACTGAAATTCTGAATCGTTGGAAGTGTTTAAGTAGCGAAAAATTGAATTGTGTTGTAGGAGGAAAGAGGGTTAAATTTCAACTCCTGAACACACTTCAGTTTGCGCTTCTTAACTCCTCATAACGATTTAGGATTTGAGCTCAAAATTTAAGTTTAAATCTAAGCTTCCGAGAACATTTAAAATGCTTTTGCAAGCATTTAATTAGAGCCAAAAAATAATGGTTAAAATGAATTGTTGGTTACTCTGAAGTTTAAGGCGCCCTCTGACGGAATTTTTTGAGTTTTATCTTTAAAAATTATTTTCAAGAAGATACTGACTTAAAGAATAGTTTTATTTTAAGCCGCAAACGAATCGATCAATTTTTCCATTTTCTATAATTACTTTAAATTTGAACCTCCTCCTCCCCTTTGAACACAGTTCAGTTTGTACTACTTAACCAGTCCCTACTCTTCAGATTTTGAGCTCAAAATTTAAGTTTAAGTCTATGCTTCCTAAATCATTTAAAGAGATGCAAACATTAACGCAAAAAAATAGTTGTTCGTTACTCCAAAGTCTAAAGCGCCCTCTATCGGCATGTTTTGAAATTTATCTTTATAATTTATTTTCACGAAAATATCTAAATAAAGACTAGTTTTAGTGAAAACCGCAAATCGATAGACCAATTTTTCCGTTTTTTATAATCATTTGAAATTTGAACCGTCTGAACACAGCTCAGTTTGTGTTACTTAACCACTCCCAACTACAGATTTTGAGCTCAAAATTTAAATTTGAGTGTAAGCTTACGAAAACATTTAATGAGATGCAAAAAATACCGGCCAAAAATAGTTTTTCGTTACTCCAAAGTCTAAAGCGCCCTCTATCGGCATTTTTTGAAATTTATCTTTGTAATTTAATTTCAAGAAAATGCCGACATAAAGAATAATTTTAGTGAAAACCGCAAATCAATCGACCGATTTTTCCGTTTTTTATGTTTATTTGAAATTTTGGTCCCCAAACTTTAATGGCGGCTATCTCCTTAGGAAAACGTTTTGGACCCTTGGTCTCCTATTTAATATTGTTTGTCTTGATGTGTACTATCACCCCTCTTTTATTGTAAAGAAAATTTGGAATCACCCTGTATATATATATATATATATATATATATATATATATATATATATATATATATATATATATATACATACATATATACACATAAATTAAATTATTTAAGTCAGGAAAATATGCTTCAGTGAAATGTAATATGATATAGCTTTTAAGTAAAAGGAGTTAAGATTGATCACACTACCAGTAGAGATATTGAATGCTTGAAAGTGTAGTTCAACCCTATGCAAGAAAAATAACACTCATGTCAGTTCCATTCTAGATGATTAACTATTTTATGACAAGACATTCAACGAAAGAATAAAATGAAAACATCTTTACTCCTAAGAGGTTGAAGAATGATGTCTAGACAATGTTAGCAATAAAGAATACATTACATGCACAGACTACTAAAGAAAGATAGGTATTTAACAAAGAGTTATCTGAAAAAATTGGTAAATTTGAAATGGTATAATTCTAAATTCTGGATAATGTGATTTTTTTTTTCTCGGTCCGTAGACTTCTGTATTGAAATAACATTTTGAAAAATGTACATATTTTGAAATTTAGAGAATTCATATTGATTTTTAAAATTATTCTATTTTTTAATTATTTTTTTAATTAAACAAATTCTCATTAACTCGCAAACATGCACAAGGTTCCATATTTACTATGAGATAAATTATCCAATGGAGTTCAGACCATTATGCTTCATTTGGCTTATAGATTTTTCAACGAAACGCTATCTTTTACTTTAAAAGTGAACCGCTGAGCTGCAGATTGATTACTTTTGAAATATTCAGGCCTGCCGGTATTAATAAATCCATATTTTTACCAATAAGCAGTTAATTGATCAATATTTTTGAAAAAAAAAAACCTTTCTAAAACTGCTTTTTTTTCACGTATTTTATAAAAATTTCAATCTTTTACCACCGTTTCTTCAAAACAGAATTTTTTTGTCGAATTTAGTCAGAAAAATTGTCGGATTAAATAACAAAAAAATTACAATAACATTTTATTGGTGAGAATAATAATTTATGAGTGGAGTATGGATACCCGGACGTACTACGGGGAAATCATGTTTGGCAAAAACACATTATTCGTACTACGCACGGGCAAAGGAAAGCTTTTAATAAACATAACCTTAGTATCAAAAATAAAATATTTTAATTGATTTGAAAGACAAAATCTGAGATTATCATTTAATGATAAGCTCATTTACACCTTGTTTAATACTCATATTTACATGTAAATTATGCATGTTATACTGATTCAAAGTTATGTACTGATTTAAATGAATATTAAATGTGTAGCATTTACACATAATTTACACGGTGACGCCAAATAATTTCCATTAAATTATGATTTATGGTAAGGATTGTTTGTCGACATGTAACAGATGTCAAGCAGTATTTAAAATGTATAGAAACGGAATGCATCACTCAAGTGCAGAAAAATTTATTATCTTAGAATATTTTATATAAAGCAATTATCTTTCATTTACAGAAAAGAGGTGATTAATTCCTTTTCATTAATGTCCCTGAGCATTAAAAATTTTGAATTATTTTTTTTTTTGTGCATAAATTCTATAGATGGATTATAGGGATATTGGTAAAACTTCAGATAGGTTTTAGACTATAGATGATATCTGTTAAAATCTGTTATCTTTTCAAATGAGTTTTGTGATTTTTAAATTGTTTACCAAGAAATTTCATTTATCTCAATAAGTATTGAAGTTACGTTAAGCATTAAATAATTCTGAAAATATTTTAAAATTTTCATAATCCATACGTGATTTATAATTCTTCTTTCGTGTTGCAATTGGACGTATAATATCGTAAGCGTATCAACACATAATCTATATTGCGGCAGTTTTGAATCACCTTACGTATGACACACTTTTCGAAATTTGCATTTTTGTTCTACATATAAAATGTGAAATATTTTGTAAAATATTAAATTTTACCTACAGCGGCTTTACAGAAATTTAATATGACGTATCTGTTGAGGTATAGCACGTAAGATTGATCACTTTCAGAATGACAGATATTGATATGCATGAAAGACGGTGGAAATTCTGACTAAAAAATCTTGTGCGGAGCATTTTCGTTCAAAAAATTTAAACATTATAAGACTGGATATCAGTCAAAATATAAATCCAGTTTCGTATTACAGAAGATAATGTAAATTTACTTTAAATGTATTCTCCAACACAAAACAGTTAAATAATTTAAATTTAGAAAATATACAAATTATTAATGAAATGCTGAAGTAAAAATGACCTACAAATGTGAAAAATAGTTTAAGAATGGCCAATGTAATTAAACAATATATCGATGCTCAACAATATTAGCTAGATGTGAAAATATTTTTAGTAAATTTAATTATATAATTAAAACACCTGAAAAGACACATATTGATATTCATGAAAATCTGTGAAAAATCTGTGCCGCATTTACATTTAAAAATTTTTAAATATTACAAGATTGAATATCAATCAATATATATCTATATATATACAGTTTCGTATTATAGACTGGAATATAAATTGCAGCATTCAACAATCTTATATACTTTTTTCTTAATGGAACATTTCGTTTCGTAATATTTCCCAGTATATGTAGAATATAAAAATAATTTAAATTCAATTATTTTAATTATTTCTAAGAAATTAATTAATTAATTGAAAGAGGTATAGTTTAACGCACATTACGTATTTCCTGGCAATACTAACATTTACCGATCTGCAAATATCTGAAAATTTAGCAATTAGTAAGATTTATCATAATCCAGTTCAGTTCTCGAGAATTGTTTTTCTTATTTTACAAAAGAACTTATTCACTCTATTTTTTTTACATGTTTAAAAATTCTGATTTAATCACTAAGGTTATTCTAGTATGAATTTCTTCTCTAATGATCTTTCAGAGATGGAAAATTTCAATTAAAAGATTAAAAAAAAAACTTTTTCCTCGTTGAGAATTTTATGATTAAATTAGCTTTTTAAATGACAAAGAATTGGTGTAGTTTTGGTGCTTTTGAAAATATTTAGAAAGAAATTGCTTTCCTATTAACAGTGTTTATTGGTCTTCGTAAATCATATGCAATATAATTTGCAAATGGAATTCAAAGACAGAAATAAGTCTGTTTCTAATTTTATTTTTTTATTTATAGTGTACATGTAATATATTCTTAAGAATTGATTTTTAATTTTTAAGTAATTGCTTTTAACTTTTATCATAAATTTTTTAAAAATATTTTATACTCTTAAAAACTTACAAAAAAGAGAATTTACGTAATAAAAATATTGAATCACTTAATATTCTATTTTTACTAAAAACATGAAAATTCGCTGAAGTTTAGCATTTTAGCTTTAAAAAATTTGAATAAAAATAGCTTTGAGTTAAGCTTAAAATTTTCAAAATCAAGCAATATAAAATCGACCTTTTCCTCACAAACAGGCTGAAATGCTACTATTTTTTAATGCTACTTTTTTAGAATGGTATTTGTTTTTTCTTTTTATATTTACACATTTAATGTGTGAATATGTGAATAAATTAAATAAAAAATGACAATTATTGTGAGAAAGGACATTTGCATAATGTAAATTTTGCAAACTGTAAAGATAAATAAGCTGCATCTACATAAAAGTTACAAAAAGTGTTAAAAATTATTTAAAAGGTGTTAAATTATTTGTATTTTTTACACTTTCAACTGTAAACGCAGCATTTCTTAGATAATGAGAAGAAAACTGTTTGTAACATATTATTCTTCAAATGTCACGTACTTGGTGCCAAAATAAGTGAAATTGAAAGTAAATTTATTATTATTATTGTTATTATTACGGGACATAATAGATAGGGAGTATTTCTTTTTATTGTGAAAGTTAGAGAAAGTGTATATCATTCGTCTACATAATAATAACTTTGAAAAAAATTGCTTAACATACTTTAAAACTATATATATGGAGTTTAGACAAGTCTCTGTCTCCAATTTTTACTCACATCCTTATAAAAAAAAACTATTTCCCTTTTCTTATTAAAATATAAATATCTACGAGTAAAAATATAGCTAAAATATTACTCAAATTTTAAATTTCGTAATATTTTAAAAACTTCTTTTGAATTTAGATCAAAGAAGTTTTGATTGGTTGATAAGGTTTAGATTAATTTGATATGGTTGTGTCTAAAACATTACTAATATTAAATAAGTATACGGAAAATGGATACTTATGTTAATGATAATAAATAACGAGTATGAAAGCTTAATTCACATTATATTATTTTATTAAGAGGGAATAGACGTTTTAAGTTGACGTAGCATTTCTGTATACATTATATTAATAATAATATATCACAGAAAATATTTCACGGACATTGTCCATAATGATGATGATTAGACTTATGTTGTATCAGTCTTTCATTCTCAATTTGTAATTAATGTATTTAAATGATGAATGATATAAAAACATCACGAATCTTGTATAGCAACACTCAACGACATTATACATTTTTAACAAAGTATTTAGTTTTGTAACATTCTCCAGTCTCCATAAAAAAAAATATATAACTTCAATTCAAATTTTTTCAATTATTTCTGAGAAATTAATTAAACGGAAAGAGCTAGAAGAAGAGCTATAGTTTAACACACACTACGTATTTCCTAGCAATACTAACATTTATTTCAAATATCTCAATATATACCAATTAGTGAGATTTATCATAATACAGTTTAATTTTGGAGTATCATTCTCTATTTTAGAAAAGAACTTAATCACTGTATTAAGCTATTGCATAGCTTTTATCGCGAGCTTTGAGCGCGGCGACCGAATCCAAAAATTCCGTAACGCGAAAAATCCTAACACATCCGTAATAAAAAAACCTAACACTCGGCTAACGTCGTTTCAGCTCGGCAGACTTCGGCATGGTATCCTTCGGTAAACTTCGGCAGACATTGACGCGGTATTTTTCAGATATTTAGAGGATATCAAATCTCAAACTTATGTTTCTTATTTCAGTTACCATAAAACTATAGTTTCAATGATAAAAATTCCTGATAGAATGTGTATAGAAAAAAATCGTCTTAAGATAAAACAAGGTAGGATAATGTAGCTTTCGGTGATTGGAGACCCGCCCAATGGTTAGGATCGAAAAATTTAAAATACTTCTAACTCGCGATCTAATTTTCGTATCGCGGCCAAGTTTTGTTTGGTAATTTATTATGAGAGAGTGTTAATTTTTGGTGACAGGAGACCCCCCACGGTGAGGGTCGAAAAATTTAAAATGCTTATAACTCGCGATCTAATTTTCGTAGCGCGGCCATATTTTGTTTGGTAATTTATTATGAGACAGTTTTAATTTTTGGTGACAGGAACCCCCCCCCTCCCCCACGGTGAGGGTCGAAAAATTTAAAATGCTTATAACTCGCAATCTAATTTTCGTATCGCGGCCAAATTTTGTTCGGTAATTTATTATGAGAGATTGTTAATTTTTGGTGACAGGAGACCCACCACGGTGAGGGTCGAAAAATTTAAAATGCTTATAACTCGCGATCAATTTTCGTAGCGCGGCCAAATTTTGTTTGGTAATTTATTATGAGACAGTGTTACTTTTGGTGACAGGAGACCCCCCCACGGTGAGAGTCGAAAAATTTAAAATGCTTATAACTCGCGATCAATTTTCGTAGCGTGGCCAAATTTTGTTTAATGATTTATTATGAAACAGTGTTAAATTTTGGTGACAAGAGACCCCCCCCCTCACGGTGAGGGTCGAAAAAGTTGAAATGCATATAATTCGTGATCTAACTTTCGTAGCGCGGCCATATTTTGTTCGGTAATTTATTATGAGACAGTGTTACTTTTGGTGACAGGAGACCCCCCACGGTGAGGGTCAAAAATTTAAAATGCTTATAACTCGCGATCTAATTTTCGTATCGCGGCCAAATTTTGTTCGGTAATTTATTATGAGAGATTGTTAATTTTTGGTGACAGGAGACAACCCACCGTGAGGGTCGAAAAATTTAAAATGTTTATAACTCGCGATCAATTTTTGTAGCGCGGCCAAATTTTGTTTGGTAATTTATTATGAGACAGTGTTAATTTTTGGTGACAGGAGATCCTCCATGGTGAAGGTTGAAAAATTTAAAATGCTTATAACTCGCGATCTTATTTTCGTAGTTCGGCCAAATTTTGTTTGGTAATTTATTCTGAGATAGTGTTACTTTTGGTGACAGGAGACCCCCCCCGGTGAAGGTCGCAAAATTTAAAATGCTTATAACTCGCGATCTAATTTTCGTAGCGCGGCCAAATTTCGTTTGGTAAATTTTAATGAGACAATGTTAATTTTTGGTGACAGGAGACCCCCACAGTAAGGATTGGAAAATTTATAATGCTTATAACTCGGTCTAATTTTCGTCGTGCGGCCAAATTTTGTTTGGTAATTTATTAAGGTATTGCATAGCTTTTATCGCGGGCTTTGAGCGCGGCGAAAGAATCTAGAAATTCCGTAACGAGAAAAAAAAACCTAACACTCCGGCTAACGTCGCTTCAATTTGGCAGACTTCGGCACGGTATCCTTCGGTAGACTTCGGCAGACATTAAAGCGGTATTTTTCAGATATTTTGAAAATATCAAGTCTCAAACTTATGTTTTTTATTTCAGCTACCATAAACGTATAGTTTTAATGATAAAAATTCCTGATTAACTTACATATATTGTAAGATAATAAAAATATTTTAAACGATATTAATTTATCATTTATTCAATAAAGAAAAAAATGTTTTGTTATCGGTCATCACGCTCAAAATGTATAACTTGAATTAATATCAAAGACAAAAAAAAACTGCATAAATAAAAAGTAAATAAATAATTATTATTGCATAAGTTGATAAAAAATGCTATGCAATAGCTTTACCGCGGCAGTCTCCGAGTGCTACACGTCTTTTTTTTTTCTTTTTTCTTAATACTTTCGAAAACTCTTATTCAATCACTAAGATTATTTCAGCATGAATTTCTCGTCTAATGAACTTTCAGAGACGGAAAATTTTAATTAAAAGACTTAAAGAAACTTTTTCTTCGTTTAGAATTTTATGATTAAATTGTCTTTTTAAATGACAAAGAATTAGTGTAACATTAGTGCTTTTGAAAATAAATACAATAAAAAAATTTTCCACTTAACAGTGTTAATTAATCTGCGTAATTGAAATAAAATAATTTGCAGTTAGAACAAGTAAAATAATAATGTAATTTTTTCTTTCTCATTTCATTACTTATTTATAACATGTTTGTAATATATTAAAAAAATAATTCAAGTTAAAAAAAATCGTTATAAATCCCGCATAGACTTTTTAAGCATTGCAAGCCTGAAACTTACAAAAAATATTGTGTACGTAAAGTGAATAATAGATTATTTTGAATAGGGCTTTGTATTTTTTAAAAGATTAAAATCCGCTGATGTTGTAGTTTATAATTTTGTGAAATAAAAAGTAAACTAAAAGCATTTATTTAATTGTTACTTAAAATTAAAACAGCAACTTAATGTCAATATTAATAATTAATAATGAAGGAAAAATTAATAGTTATTATAAATAATCAATGCATAAAATGCAATAGGTTAATCCACAAAAGGATTTACTATCAGAATCTTAAAAAAATTGCGTTTAGCTTATACTGAAACTAAGGTGTGTGCTAAATACAGCATTTTTAGGTTTCAAATATATCCTTCTGATGAATCTTATACGCCGAGCAAAATGATTTAATATTGAAAATTTAGAAGTTTGTTTTTGTGTGTTTACGGAGCGAAAATATACTCCCTGTGTAGAAAAAAAGGAAAGTTAAGACGTAAAAAATTTTTTATTAAAAAAATAAGTATACTCAAAATCAATTTCATACAGTTCACAGATTTCCCATATTTGTGATAAAATATTGTTGCGTATATAGGGTTCTTTTGATCTTATGGTTAGACAACTTCAAACTCCTGTCTCTTAGAAAAGTAGAAAATAATTTATTTACAGATCTTCAGAACAACAGAGTCTTCGAAACTCACAAATATTACTAGATATTCAAAAATAACTGTTCAAATCTACAAGTGCAGATATAGGTCCCAGAGACTCTTTATACAACGTCTCAACACTAAAATCACATTCAAAACAACATAAATGAAACTCAAGCAAACTTGCTTAACAAACGCCTTGTTCACTCAATGACTGACTGGTAAATAATAACCACAACAGCTCGTATTGCTCTCCTTATATAGGCTCGCAGCATGCACTGGAAATTTCCAGAAGCTTCTCGAAAAATCCAGAAAGCCACGGAATAACATTCAATATATCAGTATATCTTTAAGGGGGTTAGAGAGGGAAGGGTTACCATCGCCAACAATCGCCAAGTTTGTCGCCAACTTGGCAATATATCGCCACATTTGGGGACCAAAATTAGTCGCCAAATGTGACACCAACTTGGCGATACCTGTAATGTTTCGCCAATCTGCCTTAGACATTCACTGGAAATAATAAACAGGTATGCTTGATAACAGAGACAATGTTACAAAAACTAATATTAGTAAAGGAATGCAGCTTAATAAGATTATTTACATTATTTTAAAGTACAAACACTAATTATTTACAAAATTCGTAACAATATTAAGGTATGTATGAAAAAATACTATCCAAAATTAGTGTAAGTATATTGTAATGAATAATGTGTTATGTTAGTTCTATTTATTTTCACACAAAAAATGATAAATTACTGTAACTTTTCTAGGAATTTCGGTTTTCTAGAAAAGGTTCAGAAACTTTACGAATTTTTCCTTTACATCTTACAAGCATATTTCGATAGTTAATAAGATAATGTTATAGTTTGAATATCCTTCTAATTAAACTTTTTTGTCAAAAATTTTACTAACCTTTACATTTCTTTATTCAATCACATAAATATGTTTTACAACTCAGTAAACTTTAGCATTAAAAATTGACTTTAATAAATATCAAAACGCCCTAACAGAACGTAAACTATGTGCGTCTGAATAATCATAACATTTCATAAAATCACGAACAAATCATAACATTTAACCTTTTCCCAAAATTTCAAATCATATCAATTAGCAATATTTATTAGAACCTAGTTTAGTTCCTTGGTGAAATTTGAAAAGGATTAAACATTTTTCCCTTCAACACTTTTGAAAACTTTGATTAAATCCTTAAGATTTATGCCACCATGAAAATAAATTATGTTGATGTCTTGAAGACCAAAACATTTAATTAAAAGACTGAAATAAACTATTTCTTATTTTTAAAAAAAGTTGTATCTTTAAATGATATAAATGTGGTGTAATTTTAGCATTCTTGAAAATAATTAGAAATAAATTACTTACCTATTAACTGTGTTAATAAATATAAATACTTCTTAAGAAATAATTTGTTATTTAATTTGAATAAATAAAATCAATGCGTGTGTATTCATGAATGTTGTTTTTAAATATAGAAAAGGCGATCGGTTTGAGTTCTCCTTTCCAATAGTTGAAACAAAACTTAAACGTGCATGGTTTTATGTTGCTCGCTTTTGTCTGAAATACGTTCACACTCACCGTGCAAAACAATTAATTGTTCAGATTTGTTTTGTACATTTGTTTCAAATTTTTATAAATAATAATAATATTCGGCAATAGTGAACAAATAAAAACTGTAAAACATTCTACGGATGAAAAAAAAATGAGCTAAGAGAATGTATATGAGTGCATAATAATGTAGAAGACTAAAGCTTAAATTAAACTGTCACATAAAATACCCACTTTCATTCCCCCTGAAGAAATGTCCCCTAGTAATTTGAAGTCAAAATCAGCCTCAAGCAATCAAAGAAAATGAGGAGTTTTACATTTGGTGTAGCCTTCAAATGAGGTAAAATATTGCGGTAGCTTAATTATTAGCTAGGCCTAGTTAATAATATAATAGTAAATTTAATACCCTCAGTGGAGGATACTTGAGCGAGAGTGGGAGGAGTTTTCATGTTATCTCACATAAGGTTTTCTTTTAAAAAATGACATTTTTCTCATCCTCCCAGCCCTCAAGTTTCCATTTTTGGGCCGCTGGAATTGACCCATCCCCCTTTTTAATTTTTTTTTTTTTTAATACACAATATTTATTAGGTTTTCCGAAAGAAAACAACATATAAAGCATACTCATTGTAGGAAACTTTACGGTTTAAAGAAAATTTATTGTTTCTACATATCCTACTCCCAAAATTGAACGTTACCATCATCCATTTAATTTTAAATAGTTATCAAATGCTTCAAACTTTGAAATGCGTCCAATAAAATACGGCGTAAACCAATAGATACAGAACAAACGCATGTACACAATTTGTTGTCTATAATAAACCTATAAATGAGGAATGAAACATGCATGTGATATATTCTAAAATGGTCAGCATATAAATAAATTGAATATTCAATTCTTCTGTAAAAGGTAAATTGTTTATTACACTATGTGCAAGCTACATAAAAATCTACAAAAATTGTTAAAACTTATAAAAAAGATGTTAAATTACTTGAATTTTAAACACTTTCAACTATAAACACAGTCTTCCTTAGAGAATGATAAAAAAACACTGATATTAACATATTATTTTTCAAATGTCCAGTAATTGGTGTCAAAATGAGTGAAATTGAGAGTAAATTTATTATTATTATATACATTGGAATTAATAGATTGAAAGTATTTCTTTTATTATGAAAGTTAGAGAAAGTGAATACATAATAACAAATTTAAAAAAAAATACTTAGCATATTTCTAAACTAAATATATGGATATACTAGAACATTCTCTGTATCCAAATTTTAGACACTTCTTTATAAATAAAACTATTTCTTTTTTCTAGTTAAAAATATAAACATCTACGCACAAAAAATATAGCTAAAATGTTACTCAAATTTTAAATTTCATAATATTTTAAAAAACATCTTTTGAATGTAGATAAACGATGGTTATGTTTAAAATATTATTAATATTAAATAAGTGTACGGAAAATCGATACCTACCTTAATGATAATAATTAACCAGAATGAAAGCTTAATTCACATGATATCATTTTATTATGATGAAATATACATTGTACGTTGAAATAGCATTTCTGGATACATTTTATTAATAATAATGTTTCACCGAAAGTATCTCATAGACACTTTCCATAATGATGATTTCCCCTACGCTGTATCAGTCTTTCATTTAAAATTCAAATTAATTATTTTGCAAACAATTTGTAATCAATATATTTAAATGATGAATGACATTATAAAAACACGAGTCTTGTATAGCAACATTAAACATTGCTATACATTTTTTAACGAAATATTTAGTTTTGTAACATTTTCCAGTCTCAGTAGAAAAATTATAATTTCAATTCAAAAATTTTCATTATTTCTGAGAAATTAATTAATCAGTTGTAAGAGCTATATAACGCTCAGAGCGTATTTCCTAGCAATAATAACATTTATCGAATTTCAACTATCGCAAAATGTATCAATTAGTGAGATTTATCATAATACAGTTTAATTCTGCAGTATTATTTTTCTATTTTAGAAAAGAACTTAATCACTCTATTTTTTTTCCTTAATACTTTCGAAAACTCTGATTTAATCACTAAGATTATTCTAGCATGAATTTCTCGTCTAATGATCTTTCTGAGACGGAAAATTTCAATTAAAAGATTTAAAAAAACTTTTTCTTCGTTTAGAATTTTATGATTAAATTATCTTTTTAAATGGCAAAGAATTGGTGTAACATTAGTATTCTTGAAAACAATTACAAATAAATTGTTTTCCACTTAACAATATTAATTAATCTACGTAATTTATACAAAATAATTTTCAGTTAGAATTAGCAAAAGAAAAAAAAATGTCTATTTCTGATTTCTTTTTTTATTTATAATACATTTGTAATATATTAGAAAAAAATAAGTTAAAAAAATCATTATAAATTCCACATAGTTTTTTAAAGCATTTTGCAATCCCGAAACTTACAAAAATTTTTATGTACGTAACTTAAATAATGGGATACTTTCAATGGCGCTAGAATAAAATCCGAAAAAGTTGTAATTTTTAAATTTGTAAAATAAAAAGTAAACGAAAAGGATTTATTTACTTGTTACTATTAAAACATCATGTCGATATAACATTTCATGTCGATACTAATAATTAATTATTAGGGAGAAATTAATATTAATAAATAAATAATGTATAAAATGTAATAATTTAACCCACAAAATGATTTAGTATCAGAATTTTAAAATTTTGCGCTTAGCTCATATTGAAATTAAGGTGTGTGATGTACAGTCCTTAAAAAAAATGGTAACAGAATTTTTAGGTTTAAACTATATCCTCCCCAATAATCTTATATTTAGAACAAAATGATTTAAAATTGAAAGCTTGAAATTTGCTTTTATGTGTTTACGGAGCGCAGATATACTCTCTCTGTAGAAAAAAAAGTAAAATTAAAACGGAAATTTTCATTAAAAAATTATGTATAGTTAAAATCAATTTCATACACTTCACAGATTTTTTGAAATTTGTGATAAAATATTGATGTTCGTATGACAAAATACTATCCAAAATTAATATTACTATATTGTAATGAAAAATGCGTGTATATTACTTATCTTAGTTCATTTATTTAAACTAAAAGAAAATCTGAAAAAATACTAAACATTTTCTAGGAATCCCAGTTTCTAGAAAAGTTTTTTGTAGCTTTAAGGATTTTTTTCTTTTACATCGTACAAATATATTTGGATAGGTAATAATATATTGTTATATTTTGAATATCCTTCTAATTAAACTTATTTATCAAAAATTTTACTAACATTTACATGACTTCATTCCATCAATTAAATATGTTTTACCACTAAGTAAACTTTAGTATTAAAAATAGACATTAATAAATATCAAAACGCCCTGACAGAACCTAAACTACGTGCATCTGAATAACCATAAAAATTCATAAAATAGCCAACAAATTATAACATTTAACATTTTTCCAAAATTTCAAATCATATCAATTAGCAATATTTATTAGAACCTTGTTTAGTTTCTTGGTGATATTTTTTCCTTTTTGAAAAGGATTAAACATTTTTCCCTTCAACACTTTGAAAACTTTGATTAAATCGCAAAGACTTATTCTAGCATGAATATAAATTATGGGGTTCTCTTTTAGACCAAAACATTTAATTAAAAGACTGAAGTAACTTATTTCTTTTTATTTTAATATTTTTAAATTATATGGATGTTGTGTAATTTTAGCATTTTTTATTTTAAATTGAAATTATTTACCTTCCTATTAACAGTAGTAATTAATATAAATAATTCTTAGGAAATAATTTATAATTTAATTTGAATAAATAAAATCAATGCATGTGTATTCATAATATTTTTTTTGCATATAAAAAAGACGGTCCAATCCGGTTTGAATCCTCCAGGCCTATAGTTGAAATGAATCTTAAATGTGTATGATTTTATGTTACTCGCTTTTGTCTGAAATACGTTTACATTCTCCTTGAAAAACAGTTAATTGTTTAGATTTCTTTTGTACATTTGTTTCAAATTAAAAAAAATAATAATACTATTCGGCAGTAATGAACAAATGAAAACTGTAAAACATTCTACGGATGAAAAACAAATTAAAAGAAAATATATGAGTACTTTATAATGTAGAAGACTAAAATAAGTAATGTAAATACTATTAATCTTATAATTATTAATATTTCCTATGAAACGTTTTAATTACCAAATCTCACCTCTCTCCACCCGGTAAATTTATTTTTAAAGTGAGAAAAAAATTCTTATTAAAAATGAGCTGAATAAACACTTCAAAATTGCGTAGACTGAAGAAAATTTGGTATCTTAGAAATCACAATATTTACAATCTTATCAAGATCTCTATTTATATCAAATGAATAAATTTAACGCAGTCCTGTTTAATACTCTGATATTATTTTACTGTTTTGAAAAAGTTTCAGTCATTGTTTTTTTTTAACTCTTTGAAAACTTTAAATTAATTACTAAGATGCCGTCTAGCATGGATTTCTGCTTTAAAGATCTTTTGGCGACTGATGCATTTAATTAAAAAACTTTAAGAAACTTTTTGTTAATCGTAAATTTTAAGACTAAATTAACGTTTTAAATAAAATGAAATGGTGTAATTTAATAATTAGAAATAATTAGAAATAAATTATTTAAATAAAATAATTAGAAATAAAGTACTTTCTTATTGACAGTATTAATTAATTTTAATGCTTCTTAATTAATAAATTGCAATTTAAATTAAAAAAATAGCACAACATATGTACTTTTTTGATATATATATATATATATATCAGGTATATATATATATATATATATGATTCGTAATTTTTTAATTCTGAATTTGAAGAAAATCCTTTATTATTTAACAATGTTAACAAAAGAATGATTGCTATCTCCGTCAACTCATTTTTTATTTAGTTCACAGTAAAAACTGAAGTATGTGCATTGTTAAAAATTTTGCTCGTATTTGAACCAAATTTTGGTGCTCAGTAGCTGTCACCATGAGATGGTGGAATCTTGTACCAACATTCGAGCTTCTATTTTAACCTCGTCCCAACTAATGGAAACATGCTTTGAAAAGAACTCCAAGATTTGGTTCAAAATTTCACAATATTACAATGGAAACTATTGAGCACCAAAATTCGGTTTAAACTAGGACAAGATTTTTAACATAGTACCGATGTTATGAAAACAAATACAACTAAAAGAGTTAAATTAATGTAATAACATTGTACGTGCAAAGGAGGTCATATTACTCAGTTTTAGTTTCACCTGTTAGCAATATAACTGGACAATTAACTATATATTTTAACAACGGTTTCAAGTTCATAATATAATTAATATCATTGTTTCAAATTATTACTGAACACACTCTCCATTCCTCCATTCTCTGAACAAACTCTCCATTCTCCTTATACACTCTCCATTCCATCAATCTATTATTTTACGTAAATAACATTTGTAACAAAAAAATATTTTAATAAAAAGTTTCAAGATGACCTCTCTTAAGACATTTTACTCACATCAATGTAAAAAAAATGTGTAACATTACTCCATAAAACTGGTGGCAGCCAAGCTTCCACAAGAGTTTTATGGTGTGACTTTCATTCAATTATATAATGGCGTAATTAAAGCATATGTTACTGGTGTAACATTACATGTTAGTGTAATGTTGCACTGGTTATCTTGGTTAATCATTATTCCACCATGAACTTGGTGGAAGTTTGGCTGCCACCAACTTTATGCAGCAACGTTACACAAAAGTTTTACAGAGATCTTAGAAATCACAGCGTTTACAGTCTTTCCAATATCTAAAATTATATGAAATACTAAGATTTTTGCACTCAAGTTTAGATGTCTTTATTAATTTTTCAAATTTGGATAAATTATTCAATGGCCACTCTATTACTCTTTGGGAAATTTGGAATAAATTACTAAGATTTCGAACAGCAAGGATATCTGAACTAAGGATATTTTAGAGATCAAATCACTCAATTAAAATACTTAAAGGAAGTTTTTCTTCGTCGAGAATTTTACGATTAAATTAACTTTTTAAAGGACTTGAAAATTATGTAACTTTAGAGTTTTTGAAAGTAATTACTAATAAATTAAGGTACAGTTAACAGTATTATTTTATATATATGGTTTTTAAATGTCAACTTGCAAAAAAATGAATACGCGTCTATTCCCGATTATTATATATTTTTTGAAGAATTTATTCATAAGTTTTTTCATTCTGTTTCTGAAAAAAGTGATTTTTGAATTTCTTATGTTCTTAAAAGAATGATCGCTATTTTAGTCAAATGATTGTGTACTTATTTTGCATTGAAGTTACCCTTTCTGGCTCGAATTTTTTCAGTTTTTAGAAAAAACTACTTTTGTATTAATAACGTTAACGCTAGCTATGCAAATAAATTAATTAGTATTTAACGAATATTTCATTGTGTACTGTAAATATTTCATTGAATTCTTATTCTGAAGAAAATGCCTTTTATAATTTCTCATGGTTCTTAAAGAAAGATCGCTGTTTCTATCAGCTTATTTCATATTTAGCTTGCATTGAAATTAAGGTATATGCTGAGCGCAAGTACAGGGTGGCCAGCAAATAACACCCTGATTTCAAAATTAAATTTCTCAAAAACAAAGATCGATAGAATTATGCGGTAAACGGTTTGTTTATTAGGTGAGCTGTAAAAATCTTACGCAGAAGTTTCGAACGGTGAATATTTTTAGAAGATAGTGTTCTGATTGCAAAGAATACTTGGCTCGACATTTTTCTTACTTTAGATTGCTTGCAGGAAACGAGTTTTTCAGCGTACAGTGCCATATTTTAACAGTTTTTAGAACTAAATTTCTTGGAATTTTGAAATTTCAAAAATTTTATCCAAAAAATCATTAAAGTATGACACTATAAGGCAAAAACCTCGTTCACTACAAGCAAGCTAAAACAAGAAAAATGTCAAATCAAAGCATTCTATGTAAGCACAACGCAATTTTTTCAAAATATTCACTGTTTGAAATTTCTGTATAAGATTTTTACAGCTTACCTAATGAAAAAACTGTTTACCGCATATTACTATCGATCTTTGTTTTTGAGAAATTTAATTTTGAAATCAGGATGTTATTTGCTGGACACCCTGTATATAACTAATACTTTAAATTAATACATTGATATTGCATATAATAAATAGAATTGGTTTCTTCTTTAGAGTTTTACTTATTACAAGCAGAAATGGAGTGTTAATGAGATGTTGTAACGCAAATCGCAGGTTCACAATAAGTTTCGTAACATTTTAATTAATATTTTTTCTCAAACATTATAATTACCGAAACATTTCCATCTCTGTAAGATTTTTCAGTTAAGTAAATTGATAATTAAGGTAAATTTGATAATTAAACACGAACTTAATAAACATTTCAAGACGCGTTGCTTCCTCACTAAATGAATGTATAGAAAATCTGTAGTTTCTTGGCCCAGAAATTTTTAGGAAATATGTAGGTATTTGGTCCATTCTGCAGATATTTTTAAGAATACCTGAAAAGATTCTGAAGATTTTTAAGAATATCTGAAAAGATTCTGCAGATTTTTAAGAATATGTAAAAGATTCTGCAGATATTTTTAAGATAAAGCTAAATCTGCTAAATTTCTTCAGATTTCTATAAAATTTCTGAAGAAAATGGAGATTTCTTTGGATAATCTGAAGAATATTTTAAATGGATAAAGCATACCATATAACCTAAAGAATCCTAACATTTACTGACTTTCTAAAAATTTCACACATAAAAATAAATAAAATTTATTGGAATAGATATTCAGATCTTTAGATCTTCAGCATTATTTTTGCTATTTAAAAAGGACTTTAATCATTGTTTCTGTTTTTTCGTCACTTTGAAGAAATTTCATTTAATCATGAAGATTTTCTCTAACATGAATTTCTGTTCTCAAGATCCACCGGAGACTTGAATATTTCAATTAAAAGACCTAAAGAAACTTTTTTCTTTAGTTTCTTTTATTTTATGGTTAATTCAATTTTTAAAATAACATAGAAATGCAGTAAGTTTATTGTTTTAAAAAGCAATTCAAAATAAGTTATGTTAACAATGTAAATTAATCTATCAACCTCTTTCAACTTTCTATCAATTTGTAATGAATAAAATAAATGAATACAAGCCTATTCTTCATTTATATTTGTAGATAGGGCTTACTCTGAACGGTTTCAATTCTAATTTTGTAGAAAATGTTTTTAAGATTTCGCACAGTTCTTCAAGGAACAATCGCTTTTTTCGTCAGCTAATTTCATATTCGGTTTTCGTTGAAGTTAAGACATGTTTTACGCGCATGTATAAAAATATAACTAGTACGTCAAAATAATATAGAGCATTTATATGAAGTAAAGAGAATATTTTGCTTCATTTTAGTTGCAATTGTGATAAGCACAAACAAATAGATAAATGAAATATTCTAACATGATTTGCAAATTCACAATATAGTTTCACTCTAATCAATATTTCTTGTGAAAAAATTTAATTGTCAAATCATTCATATCTTTGTCAGATACATTTATTTTTCAATTAAATGAATTGATAATTAAAGTAAATTTGATAATTAAAAATTCACAATATGTTCACTTTCATTATAATTAATATTTCTTGTAAAAAATCTTAATTACCGAAGCATTTCCATCTCTGTCAGATTTTTTAATTAAGTAAATTGAAAATTAATGTAATTTTGATAATTAAACACGAAATTAATAAACATTTCAAAATATGAAAATAAATAATATTTATTGGAATATGTTTATTTCTCTTGTATTATTTGTCTTATTTTAATACTGCTTCAATCGTATTTCTTTTTTTTTTCGCTCTTCACTTTGAGAAACTTTCATTTAATCGCTAAAATTTTTTCTAGCATGAATTTCAGTTCAAAAGATCAACCGGAGCCTTGAATATTTCAATTAAAAAACTGAAAGAAACTTCTTTTTTTGTTTTGAATTCCATGGTTAATTCCGTTTTTTAAATGACATGGACATGCTCTAAGTTTAGTGGTTTAAAAAACATTTCAAAATAAGTTGTCTTCGTGTTAACAGTATTAATTAAACTATAAATTTTTTTACAAAGTAATTTGTAATTTGTAATA
Organism: Maratus speculifer; assembly: GCA_964019185.1. NCBI lineage: Eukaryota > Metazoa > Arthropoda > Arachnida > Araneae > Salticidae > Maratus > Maratus speculifer. The sequence goes on from OZ025291.1 coordinate 430,309,194, forward strand.
AATAAAACAAATTAATGCAAGTCTATTCTTGATTTTTTTAGCTAGAACATAGTCTAAGAGGTTTCAATTTTAATTTTGTAAAAAATGCCTTTAAGATTTTTTGCATTTCACAAGAAATAATCGCCTTTTTTCCTCAGCTCTTTTTGTATCCAATTTCTACAGAAGATAAAGTATATGATAAGAATCTAGATTAATTTTTGTTTTATGTGTTATCAGCATAAATAGGCAGAGATATTATAACATAATTTGTGGCTTCACAATATGTTTAGTTTCATTCTAATTAACATTTATATAAAAAAAATAATAATAATTACCATTTCCATCTCTGTCAGAAATATTTATTTTTCTATTAATTAAATTGATAATTAAGGTAATTTTGATAATTAAACACGAACTTAAAAAACATTTCAAAGCGCGAAGCTTAAAGCAGACTACATAATCTTAAGAAACTTAACACTTAGCGACTTTCTAACATTTCAAAATGTATAAATAAATAAGATTTAGTAGAATGCAAGATTTAGTAGCAAACATTCCTTTTTTTATTACAACGATAGAAGATACAGCAAGAGAGTAGAAAAAGATGCCCCCCCAATAAATTTTATGTTAACGACCTTGAACAGACAGCTCTAGCCAACCCTACAGTATTTGATTTTAACGCAAATCCATGACAGTTGAAACTTTCGGGGCGAGTGTACTAATATTTCTTTGTTCTGTAAAACTTTTTAACTAAATTATGATCTTAATTTTCCTATTTTCCTCTACAATATGTAAAACATGTCTAGAGGATGCGTTAATGAGTCCGATTCTTTTTTTATTTGTGCGGGGAGCTAACTTTGAAAAAGCATCGATGCGCTTTCACGCCGTTAATAAAGACGGCCTATCATATGTACTTTGGATATAAAGTAGGTGAACAAGATAAGAAATGGGCACCTCATTCTTGTTCTACACGATGTGCTACAAACCTCCGGGAGTGGATGAAAGATACAAAAATGATGTCCTTTGCTATACTTATAATATGGCGCATGCCGAAGGATCATATAACTGACTGCTACTAATGTATTACAAAAATTAAAGAATTCTCTGCAAGAAGTAAACATAAATTAAGTACCCGGGCTTAGATTCAGCATTTTGAACATTATATAATGATGACTTACAAATGCCGAAACCTCCGGAGAATTTTACATGACGATGCAGCAGTAGAAATGGAAATTGAAGAAACTGAAACTTCCGCTTCATCTGATATAAACTATTCTCCAGGCATAAATGAAGAACCGCACCTAATTACTCAAAAAGAATTAAATGATTTTGTGAGAGACTTAAATTTAGCAAAGAAAAACTCAGAAATATTTGGATCAAGATTACAAAGTTTGAATCTCCTGAAAATCAATACAAAGATATCTATTTATCGAGATTGACATAAGAATTAATCGACATTTTTTTAAACAAAAGATGATTTATGCTATGTAATGATATAAGTGGTTTAATGTCTGTTTTAAATTGTTAATATAACTCGGAACAATGGCCTATAAGCGCCACTTTAAGCGTCCTGCAGATATTTCCATTCCTGTTTAATACTTAGTTAAAAAGTAGCTGTTAAAAGTATTGTTATGAAAATTTTTCTTTGATAACCTTAAATATTTATTTATTATATCTACTTAAAAATAGCTTTGCAATTAATTTTGTGTTATTTCAGCTTTTCTTTCTAAACATTATGTAAAAATCCTGTTAGGGCCCTTAAAGATATAGTAAGCAATCCATCCCCATCTATAACATATAAGTATATTTTTCAATTAAGTAAATTTTAGTATTTAAAAAGAAACTTAATAAACAGTTGAAAATGCTGCAATTTAATATAGATTACATGCTTCTTCGCAATCAGAACATTTACCATCATTCCAGATTTTCAAAATAGTATATCAATTGATAAAATTTGCTGGAATTCTCAATTCTCTTGTTTTTTTTTTTTTTTTCTGCTTAGAAAAGGTTATAATTAAAACATTATATTTCCTTCAACACTTTGAAAAACTCTTATTTCATCACTAATATTTCGTCTAGCATGGATTTCTATTCTAATGATCCTACTGAAAATGTAGATCTGAATTAATAGACTTAATCAAACTTAGTATCTTAAAAGTTTTATGGTAAATATAACTTCTTAAATGACATAGAAATGGTGTAACTTTAGCGCTCTTGCAACATGTTAGAAATATATTGTCTTTTCTTTCTGTTAACTGCATTAATTACTATATCTGCTTATTACGACAATCTCAGAAAATTAAAATTTATAAATAAAACAAATGCAAGTCTAATCCTGATTTAATCAAATTGCATACAACCTATTTTTTAAAGATTTAGATTCTACTTTTGTAGAAAAATCTTTAAATTTATCAAATTTAGTAAATGAATTGTCGCTGTATACATCAGTTGCATTGTATATGTTTAGGATGTATGCTGAGCACGTGTATATTAATGTTACTAATTTTTTAACGATATATAGTGACATTCTATTAATGTGAGTATCTTATTTCATTTTTCTGTCGAATTTTACAAACACAATTGATTACCTAATTTTAAAAGATTTTTGTTTATTTCACAATATAAATAATCTGATTTTAATTAATCTTCTGTAATATTTACAAAAAAAAATTCTACACTTAATGAAATATATCTATTTTTCAAATAAGTAAATTTTTATAATGTAAATGATCTCAAAACACTTTTTTAAACGACTTTATCATCAAACGACTTTTTCAAACGATTAAATGAGAATACTTATGTCTCAGAAATCATAACATGAATTCATCTCTCCATGTCTTAAAATATATGCATTCGTCAGATAAATTAGAATGCAGTATATTTCTCCAATATAATTTTTCTATTTTCAAAAAGGATTTGTTTTAATCTCTGTTTTTCCTTCAACTCCTTGGAAAACTTTAATTTATTCGCTAAGATTTTGTCTAGCATGAATGTTTTCACTAATGATCGTGCGAAGACTGACAATTTCAATTGAAAGACTTAGAGAAACTGTTCTTTCGTAGGCAATCTTATGACTAAATTAACTTTTTAAATGACACAGAAATTAATTAGAAATAAGTCGTCTCTATATGAACAGTATTAATTAATTTAATTAATTCTTACGTAGTATTCTACAGTTAAAATAAATAGAAAACAAAAAACACAATTTCATTATTTACTTAAAAAAAATTCCGTCTTAAAAGTAAAATTCCCCTAAAGACTTAAACAAATATTTTGTCGAGAACACATTTATAATAGTTTATACTTCTTTCAAGAAAATGGCCTTTTTTAATCAGACATTTGACATTCATACGTATAAGAAGATTAAACATCCAGTATCATAAATAAATATGACTTTTTGTTTGGAATTAGCTGCTAATCTCTTCTATTTCCCGAATTCTGAAATAAAAACTTTAAGATAAATAAAAATAATAAAAAGAAAATCTGTATTATAATAATTTAATTGTTAGAGATATTCTTATCAGAATATGTACAACAGTAATTAGATTATTAATTAAAATTCATACAAACTACAAAAATATATACTAAAATTACTTTCAAGTGCAATGCTGTAATATAAACTTATTTAAAAAAACATTATAGTGCCTATATAATAATATACACCTATATAAATAAATTCCCATTATAAGTTTGCACATGAAAGTAATTTCAGTACATTTATTTGTGCTTTATATGAATTTTATTTATGTAACGAAAGGTGAATTTTTTCTCGATAATTGAAATTTTAATTTATTGAAATAATTAGTTTATATTAGTAAATAAATGATATTAGTAAATAGTAGTGAATTATATAAATAAATAGATTCTGACAAAAATGCTGCTAAGAAAATCTTCCAATTATTATTGATACAGAGTAAATACATGTATTGTGTTCCAGTCTGTAATATAGAAGTGTTCTGTAATTGCAAATTATTTTCCGTATAACATTTTTTAGTAGGATAAAATCTACATCCACATAAATAGTAAAAAAAAAAAAAAAAAAAAAAAAAAACAGTGAAATTACATTTAGCTTTGAATCTTTCATTCTAAAGTTTATATATGACTGAGCAAAGAATTTTGTATTAAAGACACGATCCACATTTTTCAGTAGTCAAATCAAAGAAATTTTACTTTGAATTTTTTAAAAGGTATTTAAAAATACCGTGAGGTCATAAAGTTTTAAACCGGTTTCTTAAGGGAATATTTCGTTATCTTACAAGGTATTATAATTCATAAAGTAAATTGTTTTAGTTGATTTTTACTTCCTGCTATCTTTGCATTAAGAAAGTATTGGATTCGAGAAAAACTTCCGTTTCCGGATATCAATGAATTTGTATGTTTTCACACAACTTGATAGTTTTCAGAAATAGTCTATCTGTGTGTCTTTGTGTCACTCTGTCACTCTGCGACAAAAAATTGTGATTGCTCTATCTCCAGAAGAAAACGGAATTTCAAAAAACATTAGATTAAGTTAGAATTTTCTATAAACTGGATCTAATTAGTTTTTGTGGCACATCGTTCAACAGGTGACTCTGTTAGGCTGACTTTTTTTAAATTACAACAGTAGCTCTATATCCAGACATATTGCATAGATCTTCATTAAACTTTAGAGTCGGTTAGCCCTTAATGTAGTTTGATGTTTACTACTTTTTGATGAAAAGTTCCTCAGCAGTCCCTCAACATATTAGATATAGATTAGTGTTGTTTAAATTTTTGTGTTACCTCTCTTACAGGTGACGCTGCTATGTTGCGTCATTCATGCTTATCGTAACAGCTATATCTCTCGAATTAATACACGAATTTTCATCAAATTTTAGATTCAGTTAGTCCGTGATATAGATTAGTCTTTTCATTTATTATAATTATTTTTTTTAATTAATCTTCAACAGTGAAATTACGCTTAAAAATTGTGAAATTAAAGTGTGAAATGTCAAGCTGGGCATAGTCCTCGTAACTTAAATGGTAGAGCACTTAGAGCTCTATTCCAAGGGTTCCAGGTTCGAACTCCGTCTTGAACATTTTTTACTAAGTTGGTTCTACGACTTGTAAGCAATTTGATAGTCACATATTAAATATAGATTAGTGTTGTTTAGTTTTTGGTGTTACCTCTCTTACAGGTGGCACTGTAATGCTCATGCGCATTTCGCAATAGCTGTATCTCAAGAACTAATGCACGATTTTCATTAAACATCATATTCAGTAAATATCTGATAAAAATTTATTCTGTTTAATTTTTTGTTCAGATCACCCAACAGGTAACATTGTTAAACAGAGTTTATCTCAGTAGCTCTATCTGAGAAACTATTGCACATATTTTCATCAAACTTCATATTCAGTTAGAAATTGATATAAGTTGTTATTTAATAGATTTTGATGTGAAAACCTAAGTGGTAGAGTTGCTATGATGCGTTTTATAGGAAGTATTAACACTGAAAAGTGAAGAAAGTTTTTAGATTGCCAAATCTGACTAGTTTTAATTGAAACACATTTCTTTAACTGATTTAACTTTTATGTCATCGTTCTTAATTCTTGAATTTTTACACGAAGATAATTTAATGAATTACCTCTCATAAAAAATATAACTGGTAACAAATTATTATTAAAGATAATGCACAGAGAAATATTTGTTATTTAGGGAATGATATCCTGATAAATTCATTTATTTTCAAAGTCATAAAATATTTCTGCGTAAAATCAATAAATATATTGCTAAATAAATAGTTACCAAACATGATTTAAAAGGAGCAATGAATACTATATTAATTACAGCATATGTTTTCTTCTAATTCCTCTTTAAGATCAATTTACAGAGATAATAGAAACATATAAATAGCATGTTGTATAAAAAGTGCAGGAAACTTTGATATCAATAATTAACTAATCATAATAAATCATTAATTACGCAAAATTAAAAGTAAATTTATCCGATTACAAAAATATTTAATCAAAATTTCTTTCCTTTTTAATATCTATTATTCTCTGTGTCTCTTTTGCAGATTATAAACATAATTACATTTAATAATTACTTGATTTATTTTACCGCAAATATAATAGATAAATAATCAAATCAACTTTACTATTAATAATGTAATCACGCAGATTTATTCGGAGCGTTACATTATACATATACTACCTCTGACAATAAAGTTCGGTGAATAGTCTTGTAGCATTAATGTAGATGAAATATTAACGAAAGTTAACATACTATGCTTCAAAATAGTCATCTTTTATAACTATGCACCGCTGAGATCTGCTATACATGTCCTGGGAAATTCGCAAGAAGTCTTCTTTTTGGATGAAGTTCAAAAGCTTTGTTACGTTTCATTGGATGTCAGCAATATGGTCAGATCTCTTTCAAAGAGAGTTTGAGTCGTGAAAGTAGGAAGAAGTCTGGAGGATTGAGATCTGTCGAGTATGGTGGATGTTTAATTTGCACCACCCTCAAGAATTTCTTTCGGTGTCTTGCAAAGCTTAAAACCAAACTTCAAATTGATCTTTTAATTCGTTCATTTTACTGTTCTCAGTCAAGAACCAACACACTGAACAATAACTTAGTAAAACACGTCTTACACAGAACATAAATAACGCTCAACTGAACAACGGTGGGGGAAGATGGTCTACACTTGCCTCTATACAGGTGCAGCGTTTTGTTTCCCCAGTGTTACCAGATCGGTGGTTCTGACTTCATTCACCGAACTTTATTGTCAGAGGTAGTATTTTATTATTTTTCTTATTTCAAAAACGATCTAATTTTTCTGTAATCTTCATAATTTATTACAAACAAAAAAGAATTTATTAATCAATTTCATTCCTAATGATTTAAAAAAATTTTGCTCTGTTTATAACAACAGACAGTATTGATTAATATTACTGCCTGTGATTGAATTATGTGTCAATTTCATTTCTAATATTAAAATTCATAACTTTATTTATATTTGTTTTTATTTTTAACATTTTTTGGCGTTTGACACGTACGTTAAAAAATAAATCAAATACTTAATTTCTTGGCTAATTTGAAATTAAAAAAAATAATAAATATATTATCATTTTTATTAATTTTTATCAAGCTCTAAGTGATCAGTGAGAATCATTTTTCGAGTTATAAGAGTTATTTTATTCTAAAATTAGACTAGGGTTGACAGTTTGCCCTCCAAATTTAATCAGAAATTTTAAATTCATACCTGGAATTCAGAAGGAAGATAGTTTAGTTTGTAAGATTGTTAAATGTTACAGAATAAACAATCATAAAATCCAATTCTTCATTTCGGGTATAGACTCGAAATTGCAATTGATAATGGAATAGAAACTGGCAAGCTTGACACCGTAAATCATAGATAGGATCCCTTTACTTTCTCAGTTATCTCAGTTTATAGTAAAATAATTTAACGGTTTTACAGTATAGAATTCTTCTAAGCATTAAAAAGGATATTTGAATGATTTTAAAAATATAATTAACATATTTCAAATTCGATTATATTTGTATATTTTGTAAAATTGTAATGTAATTATATTAATCGTTTATTTTTGATCCACATTTTCAGTTGGCAACTCATATGCATAAGTGAAGTTTTTGAACTAAATTATTAAGAACTGATATCTTTCAAACTCAGTAATATTTGAATATTTTGTAAAATTTTATTTTCATTATCCGTTTAATTCTGATCCACATTTTCAGTGGCAATTCACAAGTTCAACTTTGCAAAGATATCAGACAATTTATTCTTTCTCACAAGTTAGAAATTAACTACAATCTTTTACGGACACGAATAGTTCTTACAGCTTATAAAATGAAAGCAGGAAACCGAAGATTGTGATACCGGAAAGCGCTACTTAAACTTCTCAAAAGTTCCAGAAGGAACAAATTTATAAGTTATTAAACATTCCATCTTTTTATTGTAAAAGGAAGGAAATTGTCATGTTAATAAAAGAATTAAACAACTTATTTATTACGGAATATTTAACATTAAACGTTTTCTATTTTCTTTTTAAACATCGTGTGCTACAATTTTATATGTTACTATTTAAATAAATGGAGTGAAATAACTCCTTATATTTCTCCTTTAAAAATTCACAATAAAGATAACTGCACTAATTAACATATAAACAATTATGAAAATAACAACCATATATATATATATATATATATATATATATATATCACATATTTAATATCATTGACTTAATCACATCAATATCATAGATAAATAGAATTTAAGGAAAAGTAGTTGTAGATTGATATTAAAAATGTGTTTAATATCAATCACTTAAACAAATTATGCATTTTAATTGATAATATATAATAAAAATAAATAAATAAAGAATGATAAATACACTCTAAAAAGGTGTGACTATTCACTCCGGAAGAGTGAATACTCACTCTATCGCAGACTCAAAATATGCCCAACCTCTTTAGAGTGACTATTCACTCTGAGCAAAAGTGGAATCATTGACTCTTTGAAAGAGTGAATACTCACTCCTTTGAAGTAAATATTCACTCTAAAAGATGTGAATACTCACTCTTTCTGAGGAGTGACTATTCACTTTTGCTAAAAGAGTACGTTTTTTCACTCCTAGAAGGAGTGAGTAGTCAGTTTTTCATAGGACTGAATGTCCTTTTTTTTTGCAATTATTTTTTAATTGCTGTTATGGACATTTTAAAAGAATCGTTCTTTTAGAAATTACAATGAAAATAAATACAAGCTTGGTAAAGATTTGAATAAAATACTTTATTGACAATATTTATTTAATTCATAGTATGTAACATTAATTGAATTTTTTAAGGGAAAACGTAATTAAAGTTACAAATGAATTAAATTATATTATTGACAGAAATAAACGATTTTATTCCAATCTTTCTCTTTGTGTTTGCTGTCATTGGTAGCCCCATAAATATAAAATGCCCATAAGAGCAAGTTATTAAACAATTTTTAAAATCTTAAACAATCAATATAATTTTTTAAGATACCCATTCAGTTTTACATATTATTTAAATAAATTCATAATGCACGTTATCTATGTTTTATTTACGTGTAATTAAAATCTTATTGCTGAAAAATATATATTAATACAATCCGCATTTATAAAACAACAAAGTAAGTCATATTTAATTTCAATTCTTTATTCCCGTATATAGAGTAGATATGCATGTAATGGACACCCTTAAGGTATCTGTCCCTACTGGCGAAGACACTCACGAGCTAATGCTAATCCTATGGGGCGGGATTTTTCTAATATCGTTTGCATTTCGACACTTTATTTAAATATTTATTTATTTTGCAATGAATAGCTGAAGTTCGTCTCTATATCGCATCTTTTTTACTTTTTTGATTTCGGTTGCAGATACTTTTTATAAAGTTTCTTTCACTTTCAAAACCGGTACTAAAAATGAAAGTGTTATTCTAAAAAATATCTGCAGTCAAAATTGAAAAAGTAAAAATAAACAAATATTTAAGAGAGAAAGTATGTTTTTAACGACTTCTGTAACTTAAGTGTTTTTATTTAAATGTTGAACGATTGAGCCCTATAAGCCCCTCCTTGACTCGGCCCTTAAAAAATATTTTCAGCTTCATGAGTGTTTTTATTTCCAGATTATAAAATAGGAAAAGCATAGTTAGATTCTTTTAAAAAATAGTAATAATAAAATGAAGAAGATATTGAAATTTTATTAATCACATTAATTAAACTTAAAGCAACTATTTATAAAAATTTTGGTGTCATTACATTTTGGTAAGTGCAATTTAAAAATTATAATTGATTATTTAAGTTTTAAATTAAGTCAAAATATTTTATGCACTATAAACATAACCGAAATTGCGCTTTTAGAAATACCTATATGAGGTGTACATTACTGGAAAATGACTACTTAAAAATTCCATTAACCTCTTCAGTCCCTGAGTACCCAAATGGGTACAACAGTTTTGTCCCATTTTATTAATGATACTCAAATATAAATGAAATTTCGATATAAGAATAATATATTTCGAATTGTAAGATTCGAGCTAATGAAAATAAAACAAAAATCTCGCTCTGAAGTCAAACGAGAGAAGAAATAATTCAGTAATAATTAAAAATACTGTAATAATCGCCAGTAGCGAAGAGGTTAATGGACACTTCTCTCAAAACCTTAAAAGCTCTCTTAAAATCTAAGTTTTACAAATGGCATTAAGTATATAAAATTCAAAGTTTTCTTCAACTACAAAAAAAAAAAATTGCAAATTTTGCAAGAAAATAAGGAATATATAAATTTATTAAATGAAGCCAGCTCTTAATATGTTTATCAAGATTTTCAATGAAAAACACTGTAACTTAAAAACATTATTTTTAGCTTCCTGATTAGTTTAATTAAGAGAGTCGGCAATAGTGCTAAATTATAAAATATGCAAGGGCGAGTTACGAAAAAATAAATAAATAAATAAAAGCTGAATTTTTATTAGTTGTTCTTTTTTTATAAACCAAAAACATTCAGGGGTGTACATTACTGCTAAATCTACCCTATAGTATTCTATAAATCTGAGTTAAAGTTTTATAAAAATATACACATGTAGGAAAAAGAAAAATTAAGAAAATATAAAATAAAAGAAATGATTAGGTACATATGAATTGTTCTTACTGTTGAAAAAACAATTTTAATGTTTTATTTATCTCTAATAAATAAATTTCATCTAATATAAGTCATGCGGCTAACTTTTAAAATTTCTAAAGCAGTTTTACCTGTTAACATCATAGGCATAAAACACCAATCTTTGCGTGAGCGATTTTTTTTCTCCCAGCGTATAAAGATAGCAGACAGCTTCCGGTATAAAGTAAAACTTTTAACTCAAAATTCTAGAACTTACTTTCGGAAAATAAAAAGTTGAAATTAAAATTGACTTACCGTTTCTTTTTGTTAAATATTATCTCTTGTTTGATGAATAATAATCCTTTGTTTGATAAATAAGATATGTGCAGTGTAACCTCTTCGTCACTGAGTTTTAATGGAGTATTATTGCTTTTTACTGAATTATTTATTCTCCATTTTGAATCCAGAACAAAAAATTTAATTTATGTGGATTATTAAGAATCATAAGATATCGGAGTATATCATTCCATGATCGAAATTTAAATTTTGTTTCAATATTAATAATACAAATTAAAGGAATGAAGATCCCCATTTGTGGACCGAGTTAACGAAAGTCGGACACATGGTGCACATGATGAAATGGCGGTTACATTTTTATCATCACAACTGGGAAGACGGTTTCTGATTGGCTGATGCGTAATTCATATCTAAGTCACCTTCTAAGCGGAGTGACCGGTGACTCCTTCGAAGGAGTGACACTCATTTTTGAAAACGAGTGCGATTTACTAGCAAATAAGCGTTATGTTATAGGTTATATTATTAAATGTAGTTTTTGAAAATTAAGTATTGACATATTTTGATTTATTTTGTTAGTTTATATATTTTGATTTCATTATTTTACTCCATATATTGGTTCGAAGTTTAACGGATATTTTTTTTTCAATTGTATAATGCCGGGCTTTTACTCTCGTTAACGGAGTGAGATTTTTCATTCTCGACCATGGAGTGAGATCTTTCACTCTCGACAACGGAGTGACATATGTCACTCCTTTTTATGGAGTTGGAAATTCCACTCTTTAAGGGGTGTATTTGTATAAAGTTCACTCTTAAAAAAGTGAAAAGGCCTATCACTCTTACAAAGAGTGAGCTTTTCACTACTCCCCGTTTTAGAGTATGTGCTTTCAATATTTCCATAATATCTCTATTACTCATTTTAAACTAAATTTCTATTACAAACTTTGCATATTTTAGAAAGAATTTTATGTAAAAGTGCATGAAATATTCTTAACACGTTTATTCACTGGTGATTAATGATCTTGATCAAAGACATTTAAAACACACCACATAGATCTTGTGGATGTTTCTGTTGATATAAATTTGTCATTTTTTAAAATCAAAACTAGCAATATTAAAATATTTCATAACATGAAAAAAGAAAAGCAAAAAATTATTTCAGTCGCCGAATAACAGTAAAATGTCAGAAAAGTTTCATTGTTTTTTTTTTTTAAATGGAAACTTTACAGTCCATTGGAAAATAATTTATTAATTCATGTTTAAAATATACCTTGCCTAGTAATTTAAGTAGTAATATTTAAAAGCAAATGAAAACGAAAATTGAAAAAAAAATGAATAAATATACATTAAACATTTTATGGGCAGTATGTATTTTGAAAAATGCATGCATTTTCATAAATCCCTCTGTTTGAAAAAATTGATCTATTAAATTGTATCTCATGCTTCGCCGATAATAAACTCAAGTTTCTCTTTTTAACAAATTATGCGACTGGCCTTGTATTTAAAAGGAGATGAAAGATAACAATAAAATATTGGAGGTATAATAACTATCATATATATTTTTAAATAATATAATTGGAATTGTTTGAGAAAATGTACTTTGATGATTAAAAGAGTAATGAATGGATGTTTACATAATCTCCACAATATCATTATAGAGAATTTGTTTCCAACAATTCATGAAAAGATATTTTTTAAATAGAAATTTTGTGATTAGAAATCACGACTTTTGCTTCTTAATTTTATCGGTTCCAAATCCATGTATTAAATATTTCAGACATAAAGGTATCTACTCAATTTAGTTGGCACAATTATTACAACTAATTCTAATAATAATTAAATGACGTTAGTATTATTAGACTATGTATTATAACTAATTTTATAAACATGAAGTTCATGAAGCAAGAGCCATTTCTGTCTTATGTGAAACACTGTAAAAATTTGTTGTGATTTTACCTGCCCTTTTAGCTGTAATTTTTCCAGAATCTATGCTTTGAAATGTAATTCACGTAGAGATTATCTGTAAGTGAATTAAAGCAATAAGTGAAGAGTAATTCGATATAATTAAGTCCCTTGCACCACTCAGCCAACAGTAGCACATATAGTAGCTCTCCGAGAGAGAAATTTTACAGCATTCTTAAAAAAAGAATCTTGTACATTTTACAGCAACTACGTTGGCAGTCAGGGTGCCAACACATCTTGTTATAAAATACAATGATTTTTCTTGCACTATATATTATAATTTTGCAAGCACCAATGCTTGAAATCGATTATGAGAACCGATGCTGCCAAAGCAAATTTAAGCATTAAGTGTACTAAAAAATGAAGTATTTACCACGAGACCAATTAAAATGCAACTTTTACCTGATATGAGAAACATTTACAACTCTCTTTAAAACAGCAGCTTGTAAAATATTTAGCAACTGTCCGGGCTGTTTGATAAAAGGCTATTTAATTTTCTACTGATTTTGTCACCTAGCAACCAAGATATACCTAATTATTTCAAAATGTAAAAAGTTTTCTGTGCAAACGATTTTTTGTGATAAATGCATTATCTGTTTTATTTCTTCAGCTTTTACCTAAGCTGTGTGAAACAATATTCTTTTTGTTTTGAGTTTGATTAGAATGTTTTTATGAGATATGTGAAAAAATGTTACGGTTTTTATTGGAGTTGTGTTTTGTGAAATTATTAATGTTCGAAAGAACCTGAGTTGAGTTTACTCATGAGAATAAACTGTTTAAAACAAGAGATGAGTGTTTAATTTTGAGTTGAGTAAAATATTAATAAAATAAACTTTCGAACAATTGGAAATTCTCCATATGGTCCGTCTCTACGGAGAAAAATCAGCGAGTTGTTCTACGTCAATGATTGAAGGATAACTGGTGAATATTTTGTGCTGTTTTGCTATTTCTTCGATCTTTTAAAGAGCTAAGAGGGGTAAGTGCACCCATTTAATTTTTATTCATTAAAAATGAGTATGAAAGAATTAAAAGCAAAAAAGAAAATTTTCAAAACAAACTTGACAAAATTAAAAGAAAAATTATCGAATACTGAGCTAGAATTAAATGAATTAATTCTCATAAAGGAGAAACGGAATAAATTAGAGAAAAACTTTTCTGAGTTATTTGAGTCTATTTATAAGATAAGTAAAGAAGATGAAATTGAGGATTTTATTAAGGAAAACGAAGAAATTAATGAAATTTTAGAAATAATGGAATTTGAACTTACAAAAAAGTTATCAAAAATGAAAGTGCAAACTGTTAATTTAGAAAACGCCACAAAGGCTGATAATAACATTAAATTGCCAAAGTTAACTCTTCCTGTATTTACGGGTAATTTGCATGAGTGGCTTTCTTTCAAAGATATATTTAAGGCTACTGTACATGAAAATTCTAATTTGTCAGGGGCAATGAAATTACAATATTTGAAGTCTTCATTGAGAGGAGATGCCTTTCGTATAATTCAATCTATTTCAATCGTGGATTCTAATTATGAAGTTGCATGGTCGCTTTTGGAAGAACGGTTTTCAAATTCGAGAGAACAAGTTTACGCGCATTTAAAACGTTTTTTAAATATTCCTGTTATTCAGAATGAGTCCCCATCAGCATTATTAAATCTAATAGATATAACAAATGAATGTATTAGGTCGTTAGAGATTTTAGAACAAAAAGTTGAGGGGTTTTCTACTACTATGTTTGCTTATATTTTGGTTCAAAAATTAGATGTAAATACAAAAATGTGGTGGGAAAGACATCTTAAGCGGGATAATATACCGAGTTTAACTGAATTGCTAGAATTCTTGAGAGACCACGCGCGTACACTAAATGCGTCCAAACAAGTAAATACAAAGCGAAATTTTCAAAACGAAAGCCAAACAAAGCATAGCTTTTCAAAGGTAACATCCATGGTTGCGAGTTTAAATGAGAAAAATATGCGCAAATGTGTTGTATGTAACCAGGAAAATCACAGTGTTTTTAAATGTCCCAAATTTCAAAAATTTAATGTACAGGAAAGAGTAGATTTTGTGAAAAAAAACAATATGTGCTTTAACTGTCTTTCAGAATTCCACTGCGTCAAAAAATGTAACTCAACATTCTCGTGTTCAAAATGCCATAAACGCCACAATATACTTCTTTGTTTTGATAGGCGTGAGAGAAATTCCAATGCGGTGGGAAACACAAAAAATTATAGTGATAAGGAAGTGCCAAATGCATTGTCGACGAATGCAAGTAAACCAACATTAAATGTTGACGCCATACCATTTGAGTTAAATAACCAAATTCAAAATTTCACTGGTACTTCAAATGTGAGATCGAATAATGTTAAAACAGTTCTTCTTTCCACTGCTATTGTTTATATGAGAGATAAATTCGGAAATAAAGTTCCGGTGCGTGCTTTATTGGACAATGGTTCAATGAGCAATTTTTTAACATTTCAGTTAGTTGAAAGATTAGGAATTCGAAAAGAAAAAAGTAATATTTCGGTATCGTGTTTAAGTGGATCCTCTGTAGCGGTAAAAAATAAAACTACTGCCTTGATCAGTAATAATTCGGGAGTTTATAGTCGGGAGTTAGATTTCCTTATCATACCAAAGATTTCGCAAATTATGCCCTCGAAATATACACTATATTGCCATTGATTATGGGACACTTGCGATTTTAGACATTTTACTAAATATCTAGAAAAATACATGAGGAATCATCTCGAAACTCTTAGTGTATAAATATAATAGTATACGTCATACATCTCCGTGAAGATTTTTTACCGAAACTCCATAGGGGACCGTCAACAAATTAAAAAAGGATGAATATCTTTTGAATAACCCTGTCAAAACTAATGTAGCAAAAGCGCTCAAACTCTAGATTATGAATGAATGCCTTATTGTAATACACTGTGTTCATCTTTATGCAAATAGCATGCATACTCGCAGAGTAATTAAGGTTTTTATAAAAATGGTCCCAAATTTTTCCAAGTTTTTTCCTTATAATTTTCAGAGTTCTTAATATAAAATAATATTTTTTTCAGAAAATATGACAAACAACATTGCACACAGTACCCTGTAATCAGAATTAAAAAATAATGAAAATTGTATACAAAATGAGTTGTTTTACTAAATAATTTTTTACTGCGCATGCGTCAACGATATTAAAATTTCATTTACATATTATGTTAGCTAAATGTATAGAGCAACTTTTGTGAAAATCACAAAATTATAACTTGAAGATTCTGAAAATAATCGTCAATTGAATAAGTTGAAAATCCGTTATTCTCAAAATGAAACAAAAACAAGAGGGGTTGTATCCATATATTCATTGATTAGTGTCAATATAGAATACACAATACGGTATGTTACGACTACTTTTGGATAAAATCCCTCATTTTTTTTGCTTCATTTTGGAAACAACGGATTTTGTCCTTTTTCTATAGACGATTACTTTCAGAATTTTCAAGCTATAATTTTGAGACTTTCACAAAAGTTGCTCTATACATTTAGCTAACATAATATGCAAATGAAATTTTGATATCTTTGACGCATGCGCAGTAAAAAATTATTTAGTAAACCTACTCATTGTTCATACAATTTTTATTAATTTTTAATTCTGATTACAGGGTACTGTGTGCAATGTTGTTTGTCATATTTTCTGAAAACAATATTATTTTATATTAAGAACTCTGAAAATTATAAGGGAAAAACTTAGAAAAATTTGGGGCCATTTTCATAAAAACCTTAATTACTCTGCGAGTATGCATGCTATTTCCTTAAAAATGAACACAGTGTATTACAATAAGGCATTCAATCATAATCTAGAGTTTGAGCGCTTTTCCTACATTAGTTTTGACAGGGTTATTCAAAAGATATTCATTCTTTTTTAATTTGTTGACGGTCCCCTATGGAGTTTCGGTAATAAATCTTCACGGACATGTATGACGTATACTATTATATTTATACACTAAGAGTTTCGAGATGATTCCTCATGTATTTTTCTAGATATTTAGTAAAATGTCTAAAATCGCAAGTGTCCCATAATCAATGGCAATATAGTGTATTAATATTTCAGAGCTAGGAATTCCAGAGTCTATTATTCTTGCTGATCTTGAATTTAATAGACCAGGGAAAATAGATCTTTTGCTAGGAGCTGAAGTATTTCTAGAATTGATAAAGGTGGGTCGTACGAAGCTACCAAATTCTAAATTAATACTGCAAAATACGGTGTTCGGTTGCATAGTAAGTGGGAGTGTTTACGATTGTAACGATCAAGAACAAATACATTGTGGGTTAATTACTGAAACAGATTTAAATTTCGAAATGAAAAAATTTTGGGAAATTGAAAGAGTAGAAGAAAGTACACCATTGAGAAATACAGAAGAATTAGCATGCGACACCCACTTTATAAACACACATCAGAGAGATATAACGGGCAAATTCATAGTACAAATGCCGTTGAAAAAAGATCCTAGTTCTTTGGGAGAATCAAAGCAATTAGCGGAAAATAGATTAAATTCACTTTGGAATAGGCTAGTCAAAAATCCAAATCTTTTAGAGTTATATTGCGCATTTATGGCAGAGTATAGAGAGTTAGGCCATATGGGGGAAGTAGAGAAAACAGATGAGCCAATACATGCGAATTATCTACCTCATCATGCTGTTTATCGCCCAGATAAAAGTTCTACAAAATTGAGAGTTGTCTTTAATGGTTCACATGCAACTTCATCAGGAGAATCCCTAAATTCCATACAGCTGAATGGAGGTGTCATTCAAGATGATTTGTTTAGCATAATACTTAGATGTCGTACACACCGCTATGCATTTACAGCAGATGTAAAAATGATGTATCGCATGATACTTATCGATAAAAGTCAACGCATAGTTTGGAAAGATTCTGTAAATGGTGAGATGAAATATTACAGACTATGTACAGTCACATATGGCACAACTAGTGCCCCTTATTTAGCCATGCGCTGCCTTAAACAGCTTGGTATAGATGGTGAATCTCAATTTCCGTATGCTTCTGGTGTGGTACAATCAGACTTTTACATGGACGATGTCCTGACTGGAGCAGCTGACCTAAAATCGGCTAAGAGACTGCAAATTGAGCTTATTCAACTATTAAATACGTGTGGCATGAACTTACATAAATGGTTTAGTAACCATCCAGAATTAATGGAGCCAGCCTTTAAAAATGAGAATTACACTTTTGAAAATATGAGTGAAACTAAGGCACTAGGACTTTGCTGGAATGCCAATGATGATACTTTTACTTTTAGTGTATCATTCAGTGAGCAAACCAAGGTAACTAAAAGAAGTGTGCTGTCAAATATTGCTCGCATTTTCGACCCCTTGGGTCTACTTGGACCAGTTGTGACGAAAGCAAAAATTTTCCTACAAAGACTGTGGAGACTGTAAATTGATTGGGATGAAAATCTCCCTACAGCTGAGCTTGATGATTGGTTGCAGTTTTTAGAATCATTAAGAGCCATCAATAATATAAGTGCTGTTAGATATATTTTTACAAATAATCCAGTGCAAATTAAAATTTGTGGCTTTTCAGATGCTTCGGAGAAAGCCTACGGTGTGGCATTGTATGCTGTGTCTTCAAATTCTTCAGGAGAGCAAATTTCTCAGTTGCTTTGCAGTAAAAGTCGAGTTTCACCAATCAAAACAATCACTATTCCTCGCTTGGAGCTCTGTGGTGCAGTTTTATTAGCCAAATTGATGAATAAGGTTGCCAAAACCTTAAAAGTTCCTAAAGAATCTGTTTACTATTATTCAGATAGTACTATTGTATTATGTTGGATTCGAAAACAGCCGTGTGACTTAAAAAACTTTGTGTCATCACGTGTGGCTAGGATTCAGAATCTTTCTGATATCAGTCATTGGGGACATGTGGCTTCTTCTGATAATCCTGCTGATCTTGTGTCACGAGGTGTAGATCCAGACAAACTTCTCCAGAGTAACTTATGGTGGAAGGGTCCAC
Source organism: Maratus speculifer (assembly GCA_964019185.1). Classification (NCBI taxonomy): domain Eukaryota; kingdom Metazoa; phylum Arthropoda; class Arachnida; order Araneae; family Salticidae; genus Maratus; species Maratus speculifer. Next base: position 430,328,038 of record OZ025291.1, read on the forward strand.
TATTCCTAACACAACAAACTGAACCTTCTTTAAATACTGTCGAACTTGAGCAAAATGATAAGGATCTATACAGAAGTGAACTTAAAAAGACTTTTTCAGAGACTTCACTTTTAATATCAGACTGTTCATTTTTTATTGACTACTTTTTGCAATTGAGTAATAATTATGCTAAATTAATAAGAATTCTTAGCTATGTTTTCAGGTTCATTCAGAATGTCAAGAAGCCAAAAGAAAGGTATTCAGGTAAGCTAACATCTGCTGAATTGAAGAAGGCTGAGCAGTTTATCATAAAATCTGTTCAAGAAAAAGAGTTCAGTTCTGAATTCACATTGTTATCTAAGGGTAAGGAGTTACCAAAAAATAGTAGATTACTTTCATGAAATCCTTTCTTGGATAAAAATAATTTAATCAGAGTTGGAGGTCGTCCCCAAAATAGCACGGTAAATTATGCCCAAAAACACCCAATTGTACTGCCCTCTAAACACAAATTAACAGAATTAATTATCGAGTTTTATCACAAAAAATATCTACATATAGGACCACAAAATTTTCTTTATTGTGTTCGAAGAGAATTTTGGCCTTTAAATGGTAGGGCTATTTGTAGAAAAATTGTACAAAAATGTATTACATGCTTTAGGGCCAAACCTAAATTGTTAGAGCAAATTATGGGCGAGCTCCCAAAAGAAAGAATAAATGTAGACTTTGTTTTTAATTGCACAGGAACTGATTTCTGTGGTTCATTTTTGATTAGATATAGAGGTCAACGTAAAGGTATTTATCATAAAGTTTATGTTTGTATTTTTATTTGTATGGTAACAAAGGCAGTGCATTTGGAATTAGTTACTGATTTAACCTCTGAGGCTTTTATTGCCACATTAAAGAGGTTTTTTGCCAGACGATTCAAACCTCGAAAAATTTTCAGTGATAATGCAGGCAATTTTGTGAAGACTAATGTAGAGCTTAAAAGGTTGCATGAATTGGTAAACAAACCAGACCAGAACCTTACTAATTACTTGATATATGAAGGTATTGCTTGGGAATTTATTCCCCCTAAAGCTCCAAATTTTGGAGGTTTATGGGAATCAGGAGTCAAGTCCTTCAAGTATCACTTTAAACGTGTTGTGGGCAACTCTAAATTAACTTATGAAGAAATGTTAACTATAATTGTCCAAATTGAAGGTATCTTAAATTCGCGCCCGCTTACTCTTTTGAGTACAGATATTGATGACTTGGAGGTCTTGACCCCAGGACATTTTCTATTTGGTCGCCCACTTAATGCCATTGCTGAATCTGACCTGAGTAATATTGAAGATAATAGACTAAACTTATGGCAAAAGACCACTAAAATGGTTCAGACCATCTGGAAAAAGTGGAAAAATAGTTATTTAAGTACATTGCAGCAAAGGCATAAGTGGATGATATCAAAAAACAACCTCAAAATAGGAGATATGGTTGTAATAAAGGAAGATGATCTTCCAGTGTCTAAATGGTTATTAGGGAGAATTGTAGAAGTATTTTTTGGTAATGATAATAGAATAAGAGTTGTAAATATAAAAACCCCAAATGGAATATATAAAAGAGCAGTATCCAAAATTGCTGTATTACCTCTTGAAAAGTAATTCAGTTTTTATAAGAAAGTGTACATTATTGTAAAATTTCTTTATTTATTATGTATTATGTAAAATTGTTTAAATATTTGCTTAAATTTAACTTAACTGTGACTCATTTATATTGCATTTAATTGTATTGTTCTTTATATTTTTTACAATGGTTGTAATTGCAGTGTTTTAGTTTGAAACCACCCTCAGAGGTTTCAAGAGGGGCGGTATGTTTGATAAAAGGCTATTTAATTTTCTACTGACTTTGTCACCTAGCAACCAAGATATACCTAATTATTTCAAAATGTAAAAAGTTTTCTGTGCAAACGATTTTTTGTGATAAATACATTATCCGTTTTATTTCTTCAGCTTTTACCTAAGCTGTGTGAAGCAATATTCTTTTTGTTTTGAGTTTGATTAGAATGTTTTTTAATGAGATATGTGAAAAAATGTTACGGTTTTTATTGGAGTTGTGTTTTGTGAAATTATTAATGTTCGAAAGAACCTGAGTTGAGTTTACTCATGAGAATAAACTGTTTAAAACAAGAGATGAGTGTTTAATTTTGAGTTGAGTAAAATATTAATAAAATAAACCACGAATAAATTGAAAACTTCACGGGCACCCATGTTGCCAGCATCTTTTATTGTAAAATGCAGATATTTTTACTTATTTATTTTTTATAGTTAAAACATCAATATAAAATATGTTAAGGCTATGCATATAAAGTTTTATTATGTAGATTTATTATGACTAACGAATCAAATATGACTTTATCATTATAAAGATATAGAATTATTACCCATCATGGGATACTATTAAATGATCACTCCGAAGTAAATCTGAAGCATTTATAGAAAGTTGTAAATTTATAATCAATTATGCAATTAAAATTTGTTTTGATTATCGTCTACATGGACAATATCGTAATAAACTTCAACATTTTCTGTACTAATAAATAATTTTAGTATTATGTTTTGATTCATCCCTAATGTTTACTTTTTAGCAACAAACAAAAATACTTTTGTCAAGAAATTCAGAATAATGATTAATACTTGGTGATGCATGTATTTACACTCATTTAGGAGGTAGTGCAGATATGGTTGAAAAATTTGATTGAAATCAGATAGGTACAAATTCTGATTGTGAAACAAGTAAATTCTTCTGTTAAATGAAAGATTGCATAATGTCAAGAAACGAGCTTAGATATTATATCGCCCTTCTTTATTATTAAATTTATTTAATGTTCGGTTTGTGAGTCTAGCACATAAAAAATTCATATTAGATAAACCTTTATTTTAAACAAGCAATAATATTCAAACAGCTAACAAATGTAATCAATTTGAAAATATTGCAGTCACTAATACTGCGCACAGAACTTTAACTATATATCTGTACTCTAACTAATATATCTAATTGAAGAAGAAAATGTAGATATTTTGAAAGAAAACAGGGTCAATAAAGCTAGTGAAGTACAAATCTACCGTCTAGACGAACTAATACCATCTAATAAATAAAAATACCTACTATGTACATTACTCTTACATTTAAAAGAGACATTATTTGTAATGTTAAATTTATTCTTCATTGTTTAAAAACTATTTGAAATGCAGAAATTTTTAAAGGATAAAAGAAAACTACTTGACGGATGACTGTAATTTACAAATTAAAAAACTAGTGATCTAATCCATAAAACATTACGAAATATACACATTTCACAATTCAAATATAAAGTCAATATGTTATAATAGACAAAAAAATTGCAGACAACCATATAAGTAACGTTAAAATATAGAATTAATTATTAGGTTAAATTCAAAGTTGGAGTTGTTCATGTCATATTTTTACAGGATGGTTTTAGGTAAAGGAAGATTTGTGAACTAAGTATTTTTTTGCAGATTCTTACGAAAATGATAGGAAATCGTGTTTAAATCAATAAAACTATTTTAGTATACATGTGAACTTGAACTAACTTTAAACATTTAGTTAAATTAAAAATATTATTATAAAAACTAAGCCAACACGTTTGCGTATGAAAATTGTAATGTCTCTTACATTAAAGCCAAGTAGAACGAACTATTAATATAAAAGAACTGTTTTGCTGGTTGCATTGTTGTGTATGTTAATATATATATTGTAATCATAAATTATGCAGTACACTTTCTAATTAAAAAACAGTGTGTATTTTGTTACTCCTATATGCTGCTGTCATAATCATTAAGCCAAAAAAAAGTTATTGAAAATTTTACTTCAAAAATAATGTTGAGACAATTAAATGTTGAACAATGAGATTTTTTTTAGAATTAAGTACAATGTATTAGAAACACTATTATTCCTCTCAAAAAAGAAGCAGGATGTGCAAAACCAAATCTGTAAATAAATGGAATACTGCCGTGCAAGCATTGAGTGCCCCTCAATGCTCATTTCGGACGCTTAATATAGTCTCAAACCCGTCTGAGCTGTTCATAACAACCAAAGAATAAGGTACCTCTTGGTCATTCCAATGCGAACCCTTGGACGAAAAGATGCAGGAACACTGCTAATACTTACTAATACTTAAGACACGAGTACTACCTTCTCTACTTTTTATAAATCAATGACATATAATGGAGACATTTTCAAGTAGTGTAACATCACTGAGTTTATGCATGCAATATCAGTCATTTCATGTGTTATAATATCAGTGGGAGTAACGTACGTGAGGCTAGTTTATATGTTAAAACAACAGTTTTTTGCTTGCGAGGCCTATTTTTTTCTGCTATCAGTACGATTATCAGCAGGTTGAGTATTGTGTGTTTATACTATGTAGGGATAATTTAACAAGTTAAAATAAATCAGAACAAAAAAATTCAAATTAAATTCTAATTAAAAATCTAATTACTTTTAGAAACTCACAGTATTTACAAAAAACTGCGTGATTAAAAAATTATTTTGTTTCATACAGGGATATACGACTGAAATATTCGCACAGGTAGTCTTTTGTTTAGATATGGATCCATGCTCCACGTACACTTGATTTTGTTCGAATAAACAGCGTAGAATTTGCTGGAATTGCAGGCTTTGTCAAAAACTAAATCTGGTAACATGCAAAAGAGTCAGAAATGACTTATAATTCCTTTAAATTAATAATGCCATATAGGAAACAGGTTCCAGTTTCTATATAGTCATACCAGTATAACGAGAAAGCATACTTTTCAGGGTTAAAAATAGGCTCTGGTGGATTCGCCTGGCTTGTAAAAATCCAGCTAGAAGTCAATTTTACGCTTTAAAACCTTCCCAATAGCCGATTAATTTGGACTACATTTGAAAGCTCTATGTATACAAAATTTTATAAAACCACTCACTCTATGAATATGCAGCCGTTCAGCAGATTTTATGCATGAGAATCAAACATACAATCTCAAAAGTTTGTGCCTGACAAAGCGTAACTTTATTCCAAAAACACTCGCAACATGCACCGTTCCTAAATCTCAAGTGCGTGATCACTTTACAGACAAAGTAGAAGTGATGGGAAAACAGGAAATACGAGATTCAGAAACCTTGAACAACCTTGTCGGACTTATTCAAGGCTATGAAGGTTTAACAAAAATAATCTTCACACTTATTGAAAAAGGAGAAGTAAGTGACAGATGATCATTACTGATATATTCATTACTGATCTATCTTTTTTTATTTCTATAGTTGTTATTGTTGAGATTAACACTGCGTCACGATTTAAAAAGAATATTAGACGTGGGCGGTCTTTCTGAATAAAATTTTTGTTTTGATGTACTGACATGTGATAAATCGGTCTTGCCTTAAGTAAAACATTGATAGTTTGTCCTGTTGCTTTTAAATCTAAGACATGACGACTTACAGCAGCATTTTGTATTAATAAACTCAAATAACAGGATTCTAGAACAGTTGTAATTTTTGTACGCCGTTTATGTGATCGGGAGAGGTTTTTTTGTTGTTGTTGTTTAGAAAAGTATTTAAAAGACCCTTATTTTAAAACAACAAACAGGACTAAAATAATAAAGGAAAAATTCTAAATCAAGTTAATCTACAAGTACCACCATTCCACTTAATCAACACGTGACAGAAACCTCTGTCTGCCGCGTTCATTTAAAACTAAAAAAAATTTAATATTGAGATTGTGATTACAATGCCAAGATTTTTTTTCCTGCACTGTGTTTTCAGAATTAAAATATCTTAACTTTTAAAAATTGTAATTTACAGTGTCCATTTACAATATATGCACAGTGTGCATAATCTATATTGTGAACATGATATTTAGGAAAAAATGAAACCATCTCATTATCTTCCTCTAAAAATGCAATTAATTTTCACTTAAATAACCTTAGTTATTTGATTTAATATGTAATTCTTTCATTATATCGTCTTGCATTTTTTTATTCTATTCGTTCTCAAGATATTTCTTTTATCTTCGCTATTTTTCGCCTCAGAAGATTGTTTTAATCACTGAGATTTGTAAAGAAATAATCTTCAAATAACATCCTTAATTTTTTTTTTTTTTTTTTTTTTTTTTTTTACATTATTATGTGTTTTTAAAAACCAACACATTTAATTAAATTTTTTAACAATTCTAAGATACCGATAAGTAAAATCCGTTTTCTTTACAACAGAAAAAAATTAAAGGAAATTTTTATTTGATTTATTTTGTTCAGAAAGAAATTTTGATTAAGATTAAAATTTCTCGGTGCTAGCGAAGGGTATTTCTTAACCCTTATTGAAATTAAAATTATTTTACCACAGCTTTTTTCTTTCAATATAAATACAACTTTTTTTTTTACTTTTATAAGGTACTAGAAAAAAAGTGTTTTATAGAAATATTACAATGCAATGAAAATATTTGTTTTGGCTAATGAAATCTTTATTAAAATTAATTATTGTTTTGATTTTTAATAATTGATTTACGTGAATTTATTTCTAAAATAAATTATTTGGAGTTATAAAAAATTATTATTATTATTATTTATTAAGAAAGTGTTAATTTTCAAAACATATTTTATTTTAAAATTATATTTAGTTTAATGCGATTTGCGAAGACAATCAAGAAAGCATCCAACAATAATTTATGTTGACAATGCGCCAATAAAATGAAAAGCTACGGAATTCTTTTTTTCCGTATTTCTATTCCAACTGTCACAAATGATATACTTCTGTTCTTTTATTACAATGTGTCAAACATTGTTAAACGTTGTTTGTAATTTATTTATATTTCGATATGAATCTTATTTCAGATATGGATTGTTGTGTTTTCCATGAATTTGCACATGAGTTTAAACTTTTCGATACATAATTTGTTGAGATATAATTTATTTTGTTGAGAAAGAAATTTTGATTAAGATTAAAATTTCTTGGTGCTAGCGAAGAATATTTCTAAAACCTTATTGAAATTAAAATTATTTTACCACAGCTTTTTTCTTTTTTTATAAGGTAATATTAAAAAAAGTGTTTATAGAAATATTACAATGCAATGAAAATATTTGTTTTGGTTAATGAAATCTTTATTAAAATTAATTATTGTTTTGATCTTTAATAACTGATTTTACTTGCACTTATTTCTAAAACATATTATTTGGGTTTATAAAAAATTATTATTATTATTATTATTATTATTATTATTATTATTATTATTATTTATTAAGAAAGTGTTAATTTTGAAAACATCTTTGTTTTAAAATTATATTTAGTTTAATGCGATTTGCGAAGAATAATTTATATTTACTATGCGTCAATAAAAAAAAAACGCATTTCTATTCCAACTGTTTGTCACAAATGATAACTTCTGTTCTTTTTATTACGATGTGTCAAACATTGTTAAACGTTGTTTGTAATTCATTTATATTTCGTTATGAATCTTGTTTCAGATATAGATTGTTGTGTTTTGCATGAATTTGCACATGAGTTTAAACATTTCGATACACAACAATTCGATTCACAATTCGCCTTTCCATTTCATAAAATATGAAATAATTTAGTATAATTAAAACGTACCCCAAATTTTTTTCTCTCCCTATACCATTATGTATTGGAATACTTTTGCGTGGCCCCGATAATTAATATTAAATATTTTTTGCCCCACAGATTGTATAATATGTATAATTTAGTACATATTTTATAGATGTATAAAAATTTTATTATGTTCTAAAGAGTGTAATATCCTTAAAATGCATTTGAAACATTTTTCCCATTCCCCGTAATATTCGGTCAGGCAATTTTTGCTTTGATATATGCGGATAGACGGACAGACGTACAGACAGACAGACGGATGGACTTAACGACGACTATAGGGGCTACGGATATACATAATTACGAACGTGCCTAACAAATCAAAGTGATTCACAATTCAGTAAGGTTTAATCTCTTTTTACTTGATTGTATTATTTTTATTTCCGCTCTCTGAATCTTATTCACTTAGATTATTATTTTTTTTAACACGATTATTCAATCGGTAAATTAGTTATAACAGTTGGAAAAAAATGGAAAAATTACATCTCTTATTCACTTACCTATTCATTATATGATAACTGTCATCTGATCACATAATTGAAACGTCCAAGCTCTTCACTATTTTAATGGTTTGTTCAAGATTGTAAAACAGCATTTTTTTTTTTTTTTTTAGATGAGGAAAAATAAGTCCAAAATTGGAGATTCTAAGCATTTTTTGTACATAGTTCGTGATTTTCGCGAAAAAATGGCCAAACATATTAATTAGAAAAAAGAAGATATACCCCAAAACTAAGGCAAATTTTAGAGATTACACTACAGTGCTGGTGTTATTAATGACATTGTTGTTTATGGAAAAAATATTTATGTAATCTAACTATAACAACAGGCAGTACAAAATATAACTTGCCTTCTGCCAAATTGTGTAACCCTCACCGTATAACATTTGTGTAACGTTACACCATAAAAATGGTGGCAGCCTTGCTACTTCAAATTTTATGGAGTACATTAACCGAAATAAACGTTTTAACATCACATAGGTATAGCAGTATCCTCATATACCCGTATTCCATAGTTATACCATTATATCAGTGAAAAACATTACACCGTAAAATTGGAGGTAGCAGCTGCCACCAATTTTATGAAATAACGCAGCATTTTTTTAAAATGCTCTGTAGGGCATTTATGTGTTATTACAAATGAAACGATGAGGAAAAATCAAAACTGTTAAAACATTTAAAAATTTTTTTATATATAATGCATAAGAATAAAAAAAAAAATATTCTTATTCAAAATCACTTTGAACGTAAAATCTAATGAAATTTGATCATTTAAACCTTTTAGCAAGATGGCTACTGTGCTCCTAAATGAGTGAATTCTGCATGTACTTATATTTCAAGAAATGATGCAAGCATTTAGAAGAAAACATTATTTTTTTTTATTGTCAATCTTGTGGTGTAAATTAATATTTGATTTTCTTAAGGGGAAAGGAACTTTTCATTAATGAAATCTAAAGAAACGGTTTAATAATGACAACGCTTGCTGGCATTTAAATTTTAATTTAATATAAAGTATATATTTTTAATCCTTTCTAAAGATAAAAAAAAAAAGTTTAATTCCACAACTCTCAATTCTTAATAATTTACTTTCACTTTACATCGAAAAGATAAATAATATTACCCCTATTTAAATATCTATACGCAGTTTTAAATTTATCTAATTTTTTTCTGATAAAACATTTTTAGAAATTCAGAAATAATAGTCCAAAAATCCACTTGTAGTCCCAAAAGATTTTAAATATTTTCTAGATTGAAGAAGTAACATGATCTTTTCCGGTAATTGTCGGCTCTCATTTTACATTTTTAAAATATTTATTTCTTATTTTTCTTTATTTTTTTTCAATAACAAAAGGACATTAATTTAATGTTTAATATTTATACTACTGAATTATTCAAGATATTTTGGATAAAAATATTTAAATAAAATTTTAATATGATGCATGTATGTATATTTTTTTTTAATTGAAAATATGTCTAACTCAAAAAACAAGAAAAGAAAATCCCTAAAGACGTAATATGTTAAATATTATCTTTTATTTTAATAATGATTATTTTGATATCTGAAAAATGTTTCTTTATGTTAACAAAACTATTCAAATGTTAACAATGAGACATGAAGATGTCCCATTTTTAAAAGAGAAAAGAGTCCAAAGGATATAGTTGCTTACTGTTGTTTATTTATATTAATGCTCTGCATTAAGATAAATTTTAATGAAACATTTTTTTTTAATTGCTGGCTTTTAATAGTAAAATTCTTTGTGTCTCAGGCTATTATTGTAATTGCATAATTTTCTCGGGGCTTTGTAGAATCATTATTTAGCAATTTTTATGAAGATGATAATTGGATTTCTTCATTTGTAGCCACTCAAGGCTATTTTCTATTCCTGTCTTTAAAAGTTGCATTTATCAAATATCTGAAAATACTGGAAATTTAATTCAAATGGAGATGGGTCAATTTGCTTCGTTTGATTTAACTCATTAGAGTTTTAAATTTTATGAACAAATATGAAAATTTTATATTTTTTAAAACAAATCGTCTTACACATGTAATACGGATAATAAGTAAATACGGATACAAGAATATAATTTGTGTAACCGTTTTCTGTAGTTGTTCTTTTAACAGCAATGTAACGTGTTTTTTACTGCATAGGTATAAACTGGTATGGCAAGGATCTTTTTAATATTGATAGTAGTTTTTTTAAATATTTTTATAACAACTAGAAAAATACTTATTTGTGCATTTCAATATGCTTATTAATGTATTTTAATTTTAGTAACTAAAGAAACAAATATTTTTACTCATATTTAAATATTTAAATGTAATTTTAAACTTACGTAAATGTTTGCTTATAAAACTTTTTTGTAAATGCAAATGTCAATTTTTGTCCCAAAATGATTTAAATAATTTTTCGATTATTTCTTTCATTATAGGCCATGATTATAGACGTTTCAAAATTTAAAAAACTATTTGTTGTTTTTATAGTTGTTTAAATAATAAAAATACATTGATTTCATATTTATTATTTACACAACTGAATTATTCAAATGTTCCTAAAGAAAATATTCAAACAAAATTGTAACAGAATACACGCATTTATATAAAGTCAAATTTAAAAAGGAAAAAGTATATTTTTCCTTAAAGCTATAATATGTTAAATATTAATCTTTTACATGATGATAATTAATAATGATTTTTAATGACAATTATTTTGACTTTTTAATAATATTTGTTTTATGTTAGCGAACCTAAATGGCATTTGAAAATATCTCGTTTTTAAAAAAGAAGAGAGTCTCAAAGGAAATAGTTTCTTTTTATTGTTTATTGTGTGCAATAAGGTAAAATTTCAACAAATAATTTAAAACGTGAAATACTTAACATTAAAATAAATAGTTTTATCAGGTTATTTTTGTAATTGCATTTTTTTAATCATGTAGATGATAATTTCATTTCTTCATTTCTTTTTTTTTTAAAAAATTCTGAAAGTTTCAGTCAAACGGAGATACCGAGTCAGTTATGTTCGTTTGATTTAACTCACTAGTGTTTTAAATTTTACGAGTAAACATGTAAATTATGCAAGTTATGAAAAAAATCTATTGAAGTAAATACGGATACGGGCAAATATTTGAAATAACCATATTCTGTTGTCATTGTTGTAACTTTGCTGATAACAATGTTTTGTTACATGTACAAGGTGTATCTAAACTATCGAGCAAAATTTTAAGGGGTGATATTGCACATCAAGACAAACAATATTAAATAGGAAACTAAGAATCTTAAACCTTTTCCGAAGGAGATAGGTGCCATTAAAAATTACGGTCCAAAACTTCAAATATAAAAAAATGGAAAATTTGGTCGATTGATTTGCGGTTTTCACTAAAACTTTTCTTTGTGTCATTATTTTCATGAAATTGAATTATAAATATAATTTTCAATAAACGCCGACAGAGGGCGCTTTAGACTTTGAAGTAACGAACAACTATGTTTGCCATTATTTTTTGCATCTCATTAAATATTTTCGGAAGCCTTGACTTGAACTTAAATTTTGAGCTAAAAATCTGAATAGTTCGAAGTGGTTAAGTAGCCCAAACTGAACAGTATTCAGAGGATTCAAATTTCAAATGATTGTAAAAAACGGAAAAATTGGTCGATTCGTTTCCGGTTTTCGCTAAAACTATTCTTTAAAACAGTATTTTCTTAAAAATAAATTTTAAAGATAAATTTCAAAAAATGCGATAGCGGGAGCATTAGACATTGAAGTAAAGAACAACTATTTTTTACGGTTATTTTTTGCATCTCATTAATTTTTTTAGAAGAGTGGTTAAGTAGAGCAAATTGAACTGTGTTCAAGCGGGGGGGGGGGGTAGGTTCAAATTTCAAATTATTATAAAAAACGGAAAAATTGGTCGATTTGTTTACAGTTTTCGCTAAAGCTCTTCTTTATCAGTTTTTTTTTAAATAAATTTTAAAAATAAATTTCAAAAAATTTCGTTAGAGGGCGTTTTAAATTTAAGAGTAACCAACAGCTATTTTTAACCGTTATTTTTTGTATCTAATGAAATGCTTGCAAAAGCTTGGACTTAAATTTTGAGTTAAAATTCTGAATAGTTGGGAGGGGTTAAGAAGCGCAAATTGAACTGTGTTCAGGAATTGAAATTTAACCCTCCCCCTCCATTTGAACATAGTTCAATTTTGTGCTACTTTATTTCTCCCAACGATTCAGATTTTGAGCTCAAAATTTAAGTGTAAGCTTTTGAAAACATTTAATGAAAGAAAAAAAAAGATTAAAAATAGTTGTACGTTACTCAAAAGTGTAAGGCGCCCTCAATCAGAATTTTTTTAAATTTTTCTTTATAATTTATTTTCATGAAAATAATGACATAAAGAATAGTTTTAGTGAAAACTGCAAATCAATCGACCAATTTTTCCGTTTTTTATATTTATTTGAAATTTTAGATCCTAAACTTTAATGGCGCCTATCTCCTGCGGAAAACGTTTGGGATCCTTAGTTTCCTATTTAATATTGTTTGCTTTGATGTGCACTATTACCCCTTAAAATTTTGCCCAATAGTTTAGATATACCCTGTATAATTGTTACATATAGCGTAAGAATAATTTTAGCATAATAATTGCTAGCGTAAGAATAATTTTAATATGACACCGAGGAATCTGATTTTCTGAGATAGTGCTCAGATTTTTTTCAAGTATTTTATCCTACAAACATTTTTGCATAAAACTTTGCGCTGAAATTTATTTGGTAGCATCGATGTGTATGAATTTCTGAGTTTCATTAGTGGTAAGATGAGTATCACTTAAGATCACTTGAATGACTTTATTTTAATTTTCCATTTGAGTTTTAATTTCATTGTTTTAAAATTGTTAAATTCACATACATAAATAAATATTAGTTTTTGAGTAAAGTAAAAGTTTTAATGTTAAAAAGCAAGATAGCTGTACATGCATTATATAATATTACATAGAACATTTCAGTTGTCCAACGAAAAATGATGGTAAATAGATAATGTGTCCATTGACATCCATTGTTATACGCGATGAATTTACTGATTATCTAAAAATTTTAAACACATCTTAAAGATAAAACGTTTCCCTCGTTCTCAACCGTCTTTCACTTAAGAAAAATATTTACTAAAAAATATACTCTTAAATGTTAAATGCTGTGTTTCTTAATTAAATTTCTGCTTCAGAAAAAATTTCTATTGCATTCTTCTTTATTGCTTTATCAGATTTCGTTAAATGTTGTTTCACATTTTTCTTTCAAATAGAAGTGATATAATCTAATTTAAATTACATGCAAAAAAAAAAAAAAGATTTTAAGAAATCCAAAACATACTGGATGATATATCACTTTCTGAACATGTTATATCGCAAACAAGAAATAATCTGCAAACATCTTAAGAAAGAAGCTGAAATAATCTAAAAACAAAAAATATAATTTAGCTGAAATTTTCTATAAATGGTTGCATAGATAATAAACAAGTTGTATTGCTTGATTTTTTTTAAAATCATTTTTTAATGTTTTCCGAGAAAACGCGATTCTAAAACCTGGTTCAGAATAGTATTCAACGTTATTTTTTTTAATTGAAAAAGAATATTTAAGAGCGTACACTAGTCACGCGGTAAAAGCCGAGCGCTAATGCAAAGTCTATGGGGGCGTTCTTTTCAAATATCTCGCTGAAATTTTAATATTTTTGCATGATTTTTTTGCACAAGATAGCTGAGGACGATCCACTACCGGCCTAGTTGTTACTTTTTCGATTTTGCTTATATATTTTTTATATTACGATAGTTTCAATTTCAGAACCGGTTTAAACCGGTTCCGAAAGTTTAAGTAATTGTTTAAAGAAAATCTGAAACGAAAACTGAAAAAGTAAAAACTAGGCCGGTTGTGGATCGCCCTCAGCTATCTTGTGCAAAAAAATCATGCAAAAATATTAAAATTTCAGCGAGATATTTGAAAAGAACGCCCCCATAGACTTTACATTAGCGCTCGGCTTTTACCGCGTTACTATTGTGTGCTCTTAGAGATCTTATTCATATTGTTTTATTTATTTTCTAGCCGGGCATAAATATGCATTTCTAAATTTAACTTAAAACACTGAGTGTAACTTAAAAGTGGTATTTACTTAATTTCAACTAAAGAGCATTATTATCTAGTAGTTGACATATTAAGCAGATAATTTAAAAAATGGAACATTACTACACTAGTTTTTTAACATTAATATCATCTAATAATGTTTTAAAATCCCTAGAAAATTCCGATAATTGTCAAAATACTGAAGTTTAATTCCTACTGTATTTATAACACAAAATGAAATACATAGCGATTATATTTCCGTTCACTGAAATCTATTTTTTGTATTACTGTTGGGAAAAATGAAAAAAAGATTTGGGGCTGCAAAGCAGCCTTACCAACATGTAGCCAAATGCCAAATGCCAAATGCCAAACTGGCATCATCCTCGTAGCTTAAATGGTAGAGCACTTGGATAGCTATTCCAAGGGATCCGGGTTCGATCTCCGGGGTGGACGTTTTTCATATTGTTTATTCTACACCTAGTTAGCAAGTGATAATTCACGTACCAAATATTCAATAATTTTAAGCATAATTTCACAGCAAAAAACTGAAATATATGTTCACCGATGCTGGGTTTGTTGTGTCCCATGTTACGCCTCAAGATTGTGTGCAAGAGCGCACACTAGTCACGCGGTAAAACCCGAACGCTAATGTAAAGTCTATGGGAGCGTTCATTCAAATATCTCGCTCAAATTTTAATATTTTTACAGGATTTTTTTGCATAGGATAGCTGATGACGATCTACAACCGGCCTAGTTTTTACTTTTTCAATTTTTGTTTCAGATTTTCTTTAAAAGATTACTTTATCTTTCGAAACCGGTTTAAACCGGTTCTGAAACTGAAACTATCGTAATATAAAAAATATATAACCAAATTCGAAAAAGTAACAACTAGGCCGGTTGTGGATCGTCCTCAACTATCCTATGCAAAAAAATCATACCAAAATATTAAAATTTAAACGAGATATTAGAAAAGAACGCCCCCATAGACTTTACATTAGCGCTCGGCTTTCACCGTGTGACTAGTGTACGCTCTTAAATCTGGTGCTACTTCCCGTAAGGCATGGTGACGTCGTTGTGAAGTCACACTGTGACTTTGTGACCATTGGTTGTCGATGTGATGTCAGGTGACGTCGATGTGAAGTCACCGTGACTAAAATGTGAATTTGTAATGGCCGTTTTAGAGCTCATTTGTGACGTCACGTTGTGACCACTTTGTAAAGTCACGGTGTGACAAATTTGTGAAAAATGTGTCATTTGCGACTACTTTGATATTAACATCGTGAGGAAACTGTGACAAAAGCGACGTTGTGACAAAAGTGTTTTTTTAAAGTAAATAACATGATTTGAAGAATTTTTCTAATTTTCTAAAGATTTTTAAGTAAGTTACATCTCATTCCCAATGTGACATCACTGAGTGGTGGCATTTTAGTCACAGATGTGATGTGACCACAGTGACTGACAGTGACGTCATTGTGACGTCACTGTGACCATGCATGCTATGAGGGTTAGCAGCCTTACCATCATATAGCAGTGAAAATACCTTCATGGGTATCGCCCTTTTAGTTTAAATGATAGAGCAATTGGAACGCTATTCCAAGAATTCCGCGTTCAATCCCCAGCTTGGACGTTCTTCCCAATGTTGTGTCTACGCTTAGTTACCAAGTGATAATTCACGTAATAGATATTCAATAATTTCAACCGTAATTTCACAGCTGAAAATTTAAATAAACAAGTTGGAAATTGCACGTGAACGTAGCAAGTGAGGTGCGTTCGTACGATAACGAAGTTTTAAAAATATTCAGATCTTTCTGATATAGTAGAGCGTACTTCGGATACAGTATAGTAGTCGAAATCTTTGTGTTTCTGTAAATATGAAGGAAGTAATTTTTATTACACCTCAACAAGGTATATCTTTTTCATAAAATGTGAAATAGTTGAATATAATTAAAACACGCCCCTAACAATGTTTCCCCTTGTAACATTATGTAGTTGAATACTTTTGTGTGGCCCTGTAATTTAATAACAAAAATTCTTTGCATCACAGATTGTACAGAATGTATATTTTAGTATATATTTCATAGATTAAATAGATCATTAAAATGCATTTGAAAAATTTCCCATTGACCGTAATGTAATAAAATACTTTTGATTGTCCCTGTAAATCATCTATGCACCAGACTTTCATAACATTTGAAATGACTCGACAAAATTGCGTAATAATTATATATTTTAAATTTCAAACGATTAAAATGCATTTGAAACTTTTTTTCCCCATTGACCGTAATGTAACGGAATACTTTTGATTGTCCCTGTAATTGATCTATCAATCCGATTTTCATAAAATTTGAAATGACTCGACAAAATTATGTTATAATTGTGTATTTTAAATTTCAAACGATTCGGTTGGGTAGTTTTTGCGTTGTTATATGCGGACAGACAGACGGACAGACGGACGGACTGAGTGACAACTGTAGGTGCTACGTATTTACATAATTACGAACGCACCTAAAAAGGATAAATTTAATATTTTCGATTTTCTATTTTTACTAAGAAAAGTATTTTTTACTATTATTTATAATTAAAAAAAAAACCATAATTTAAATGGAAAAAATCTTAATCTTATTAGTAACATACATTGAAAATCGAAAGTATAGGCAACAATTTTTATTGATTGTTAGTCTTTTCTTTTTTTTAAGTTTGACTTAATGCAATAAATGCAAATTTAATAAAAATAAAAGTTAAAAAAATATTTAAATATTCACTAAAAATGACATCAATTTCCAGCGCATTTGTAACATTATAAAGTTTAATGAACTCAGAAAAAATGTGATTAACGAAAAAGGAGAGAAAAATAAAATACACTAAATAGAAATACATAATAATGGAGCATTAATTTAAAAATGTGTAAAAAGTAAATATATTTTCTGTATTTTATTAATTCGTAGGCAGACCTTTTAGTATTTTCTAAATATGAGTAGTTGAGAAAACATGCTAAAATTCTCTCGGAAAATACATACATACATACATACATATATATATATATATATATATATTATATCCTGTTTCCAAGCATTTTTTTTCAAGAAAGAATAAATGCCTCAATAATATGTTTTTTGCATTATTCCATTATTTAGAACAAGAGGTTTTTCCTAATTTAATTTCCGCTTCCACTTTGTAACTTTAATAGAATTCCGGAAATTGTCTGTAAGATAAATTTATTTAAACAAAGGTGATTTCATGAATTTTAAACTGCACACTGAAAAACAGGAAAAATAGTCTAAAAAAATTTACTAACATATATATGGATTATACGCAAAGTTCACTAGTGCAATTGTGTACTTTCTTAGTGTATTATAAAAATGACTTTTAGCAAAAATTGGCCATATGTAGTCCCTTGTGGTCTTTGGATTTTAATCCTCTTGAACATGTTTGGGATTGATCTAGGAAGCGTCAATGCACGCATGACTTCCCTCCCAGAACCCATATACTATTACTAGCATATATATGGATTATACGCAAAGTTCACTAATGCAATTGTGTACTTTCTTAGTGTATTATAAATATGACTTTTAGCAAAAATTGGCCAAATGTAGTCCCTTGTGGTCTTTGGATTTTAATCCTCTTGAACATGTTTGGGATTGATATAGGAAGCGTCAATGCACGCATGACTTCCCTCCCAGAACCCATATACTATTACTAGCATATATATGGATTATACGCAAAGTTCACTAGTGCAATTATGTATTATTTTAGTGTATTATAAATATGACTTTTAGCAAAAATTGGCCAAATGTAGTCCCCTGTGGACTTTGGATTTTAATCCTCTGGAACATGTTTAGGATTGATCTAGGAAGCGTCAATGCACGCATGACTTCCCTCCCAGAACCCACCAGGAGTTAAAAGCAGCAGTTTTGGAAGAATGGGCTTTGTTTCAACGAACATTTATTGGCATGCTCCTAAACAGTATGAAACATTGTGAACCTTGTATAGCAATGCTCGGTGGTCACTTGATCACTCGGTGGGTAAATGTTTTATCTCTGTTTCATGATTAAACACTTTTGATATGCCCTGTTTCACAATTTTAATATTCTACATATTGTTATGTTGCTATTTTCTTTCTTCCATTATGATTTAACTCTAAGCAAAATATTGTAGGCACACTGTGATAAGATAAGATTTCCCATATTTTATATTTTTGACGTTCATTTTGTACATGAATGTATTGTATAAAGCCATATGCGTAATTGTTATTGGCCCAAATGTACAATATTAAATATTATATGAAGATTTAATAAACCATTGTACTTATTCCCAAGGATTATTAATTATTTATTTGTTGTTTTTGCTAAATTTAAAGCATTTCTATTTTCTTATAATTGGCTAATTCAAAAATATTATTTCTTTTAATTAAAAAAAAATACCAAATGAATAATTTTATTTATTTTTTATTTTTTGTATATAAAGTTACTATAAAGTCAGTTTTAGAATTAAAAAAAAGATAAAAAAGAATGGAATATAAAAATACTTTTTTTCAGGTTTTTATGGATATTTTTCTTTTTTTTTTCTTGTAAGAGAGACAATAACGTATTTCTTAATTGAATTTTCTTCGTCGATATTTTCTTTTGCTTTATTTAAGGCCAACATTTATCAGGTTACTTTTAGAAATACCGCTTTATTTAGTGGTAATTTTTATTGGATTTCAGAAATTGTTAGTGAGATAAATTTCTTCAAACAAAGATGATTTGGTATATTTTAAACTGCATCCGAGAATAAAAACTCTTTTATTTATTGTCACATGCTTCCCGTTTTCGGAAAGTGTTTGAATGCATACAACACATAATTTTCCTGAGACAAAGGAGAATATTTCTTGGTTTTGGAAATTTAAATGTCCATTTATCTGAAAAATACACATATTTATCCTTTTTTGCAAATATTTATATCCTTTAAAGGTTTTAAATATAGTTATTCAGATTAATTTATTTTGTAGTATTCACTGTTAAAACTAATGGTGACACACAGCACCTTTTAGGGGTGAAAGGCTTGTCTCTTTCTTGACACCCATAAAGGAGCCAGAATGGCACCTTTAATTAGGGTGAAAAGATGGCACCCTTAATCCAGAGTGTCCAATAATAAAAAATTAAAAAATATACAAACCGACTTTTGGCCGTCGAAGGATTCGAACTCACAACGTCTGATTACAAGCTCAGCTTTCTAACCGCTTCGCCATCGAGCTCACCTTCATTCACTCATAGCCATAGATTTTACTTGCCGTCAGAGAAAACAGAAAGACACACGTCACAGCGCATGAGCATGTTTCCAGTCACCCGATGAGGTGCCACATTGCTGCCAACACGAAGTGCATGACACCTTATTTAGCTCCAATCACCCACTAAGAGACCTGTCGGCACTGCAACCACATATCAAAGCACCCATGGCACCTTAGGGTTCCAAATGCCCCGTGTTCCAATGGACCCTAGGGCCTTTCCACCATCGGGTCCCAAATGACACCTATTTGTCACCTTCACTTTTAACAGTGTTGTCTTAAAATACCCAAATAGAATATGTCCAATCCTTGGATTACAAAGACAATATTGAACCGTTTAAGCTAGGCTGGATATAATCAGTGGGCGTTTTTCACTCAGATAATCTTATTGATCATAAAATCTGATCTCTTAATTACATAGACAGTTTGATAGAATAAACCGCATGCAAAGGAATTCCATATAACGATGGGCACCTCGTTATATGGAGTTCTTTTACCTATTTTATACGCGTAAATGCACCATTTTGTACAAACAAACAAAATAATAATTGGATACTGAAATCATTAAACTGTGTACAAGATATCTTTTATAATATATCTTTACATATAAAAATCTTCTGTGCGTGTATATGTCACTGAACGACGGGACCGATTTTGATGAAATTTTGTGTGTGTGTTCCAGTGGATTTGAGAATGGTTTAGATTCACATTTCGTCGAATTTGATTCAGTATTTTTTTGTAATTAGGAAAAAACTAATAGTTAGTTATTTTTCGCTAATTAAAAGTGTTGAATAAGTTCGATGAATGGAGTGCGGACGGAATGTCGGAGCGGTCTAAGGCGCAGGTTTAAGCTCAGCTTCTCGAAGAAAGAGAACGCGTGTTCGAACCCCGCTCCTGTCAAATGTGTATGCTTTACAGTAATATATCCTGTATAATAATTTTGATTAACTGACTTCAGAAAATCATTAACTTTTAACAAAAAAGAGAAAAATAAAAATTTCTATCAAAAATTGAACCGACTTCAAAAAACACTGAAGAGTGAAAAATAATTTCCTTACATAATTGTAATAAGAAATTAAATTAAGAGTGTAGTATTTATCGTGCGTATTACTATATTTAAGTACATTTATGTGATTTTCTGGTGTCGATTCCAGGAAGGACAACGTCTGTCGGGTCCGCTAGTTTATTATATTATTTAATATTAAACACAATTAGCAATCTACCGAAAAATCGCTTCCACTGTCACGTTTTTAAAAACCAGTAATTTTCTAGAAAGTAGTTTGGTAGGACGTTTCTGCAACAATTGCAAGAAAATTCTGCTTCCCGGAACGTTTCTATGACGTTTATAAATAACATTTTTCTTTGGATAAAAGTGGTATTCAAAAAGTGGAATTTCGCAACATTTTTGACATACCTACACTGTTAAAAATAAAGGTGACAAACCGGTGCCATTTGGGACCCGGAGGTGAAAAGGCGGTGCCATTTGGAACCCTAGGGTGTCATAGGAGCTTGAACATGTGGTTGGGATGACGACAGATCTGTTCCTGGATGATGGGAGCTAAATAAGGTGCCATGCACTTCGTATTGGTAGCAATGTACCACCTCATCGGGTGACTGGCAACTTGCGCATGCACTATGACGTGTGTCTTCCTGCTTTCGGTGTCGGCAAGTAAAGTTTACGGGTGTGAGCAAAGCAAAACATGGCGGTGGGAAAATTGGCTATATTAATTGAGGATTAACCACTGAGCTACAATAAAACAACAATGAGGACTTAATGATCCGATTTGCGCGAACAGTGAATCGGGCAAAGTCTGATTAAAGGTAAGATTTAATTTTACTTAATTTTATTTTATTGTTAGGTTAATTTATCGTACATCCCTATATGTAATGTCATAAGAAAACAGTAAATTAGATTTTTTTGTTAGTATGATTGATTGGCAAGTTTATTATGTGAAGCTATAAGCTACACTCTCACCAAAATACCCGCTTGCTAATATTAAACCTATGAGGCAGTTATTTTACAATTTCTCGTTTGCATGTCAATATTTTTAAATGATTTATCGAGGCCTTAGCTACCGAGGAGCAATTGGAGCAAACTGCTCTAGGCACGGGAATCCTAAGGACGCACAGTTAGAAAGAGCGAAATGAAAGATTTAAAAAATATTTACATATCTTTTCATTACAAATCAGTTATTATAGACGAATCTTGCTGCAATCGGGATATTCTATGACCATTTTACCTTGCGTTTAAACTCAACTGTTTAGATTTAACCCTTAACTGCTGTTAGTGGTCGTGCCGTGAGTTTTTCAAGTTTCACAGTTTAACTTGTAATTTTTAATTTAACTATAGATACTGGTCAATTTTTTTTTAGTTTGGAGTTTTATTACTACCTCTAAATACATTTGAATAGCTGAATTTGATTTATAATATTCTTGTACATAAAGTTTAATACATAAATAGTATTCTGAGAATTAATGAGACATTTTATTCATCTTCAGATTAAATGGTCTGACAGACAGGTCACAGTAGTTATGTAACAATTTTTGTCAGAGCAGTTAAGGTTAAAATATGCTTTTGCGTCTATATACAGTTAAAAGCAATTAATTTTATTCGCGAAGTTTTAATTTTAACCTTTACACGGGATCTCGGATAGCATCTGGCCGGCTTTGCATATATTGTCGGATAGATGCTATCCGAACCCCTCCTGTAAAGGCTAATTCACACCATATTGCAGCCTCGCGTAACTTCTCTAATATTGTTTCAGTATACCTGATTTGTCTTTATTTGAGAGGGGGGGGTAACTTTTTCATTTAAGACAACTGATTACTTGCAAATCTTAAAGTAATCAAACCTTATTTACAGGGTTTTCATCATTAATATTTTCCTTATTAACCACCATTATTTCCAAAATAATCTTCATAATAAGATTAGATCGGGGGGGGGGGCTGTAGCACGGAAAATCATTTAGTCTCAATTAAAAATAAAAATCACGGATAAAACCTCGATTTGCATATTAAAACGTTATTAGTCAGCCAAGTCATACCTTGGTGGGAAATGCCTAAAAACCCGAATTTAGCGGTATCTTCTGTTTACCATTATGTTTTCTTACTCCCAATTCTTCATATTTTCATACTTTTGGTTTCATTTTCTTTCAAAAAGGTGAGAAAATGTTAGGGAATTGACATGAATATACCTTATGATCTGATTATCGGCTATGCAGATTTACACCCATTTTTTCGAAAGTATTCTTTCGCATTAAACCTTATTTAATAGCAGAATTTTATGGTTAAATAAAATAAAATATTTTTTTTCAATAATAGTAATTTAAGTTTGATTAGACCGTAATCAGTCCCCCACCTTTCTCAATCATCAACATCATCCGATATGACAAATTTTTAGTCATGAACATTCAAAATATAAAAGGAAAACAATCTGTATTTACTCCACTGAACTTTCAGAATAGTTTACAGAAATAGTGTGTGTTAAAAAAATATAACAATGAATAAAAACTTATATCGTAATTTTACACAAATGTAAAATTTTTCCGCAGGTGATGAAGATCTCGTGTTTTAAGGGCGATTTTTGCACTGTCATTTATAAATCTTAAACATTTTTCTAATGATATAATTTTTAACAATCTTTCATTCCACCCGTTCTTAAACAAGACCAATAAACAAGGTTGGCTTTTTACCGGTAAAAACCTGGGGAGAAGGTGGTAAAAACCTAAGGATATACAATAAACTGTTAGCCCTTAAACTGTATTTTAATACTATTGATAAAAATTCTATTTTCATGCAAATGGTGTATTAATATATAATATCTATGTAGGGGAGAGTGGTGTGGTGTGGGACTTTTTTTTACAAAAGTAAGATTTTTTTATATATATACAAAAAGAAAAATTTCAATTTATAGGATGCAAGGATTTTTAATCCCCCTGAACAATATAGAAACATAACGTGCAAATACTATTTTATTTTAAAGAGAACGTAAGTTTCAAAATGTGTCTCATACCTCCTCATTAAGAGTTATGGGACAGCAATAATAAAAAAAAGCTATAAGGCACAAAATAACCTATAGTGTCGGTAAGATAAACAATCAAACAAAGGTTGTAAGTTGATAATGTATATGCCACAATATAAAATTCCAGTATCTTCATGACTGGAATGAAAATTCAGGATTCTCTGTCATAGGTGTCATTAAGGCCCCACACAAGGCACAGAAAGAGACCCGGATGATAATGTAAAAGTCTATAGGAGCGTTCTTTTCAAATACCTAACTCAAATTTTAGTATTTCTACATGATTTGTTTGAACAAGACAGCTGAAGATGATCCATAACCGGCCTAGTTTTTATTTTTTTTCGATTTTGCTTTTATATTTTTTGTATAACGATAGTTTCAATTTCAGAACCAGTTTAAACCGATTTCGTAAGTTAAAGTAATTTTAAAAAAAAAATCTGAAACCAAAACTGAAAAAGTAAAAACTACGTCGGTTGCGGATCGCCCTCAGCAATCTTGTGCAAAACAATCACGTAAAAATATTAAAATTTGGGCGAAATATTTGAAAAGAACGCCCCCATAGACTTTGCATTATCATCCGGGACTTTTTCTGTGCCTAGCGTTGCGCCTTAAATAATCACCAATTTATTTACATTTTGAAGTATGAATATATATATTATCAATGTTATAATTAATATATTATCCTCTAAAAATATATGCATGTTAGCAATTCGCATTATTATTAATTTAATAAAGGAACTGAGCGCGTCCCATTCCACCCTTTTCTGACATGTCCCATTCCTCGCCACTTCCTTATTTGTGTTAAATTTCTTGTTCAACCAAAAATGCTGCTTTAGGCTTAGTTTAAATTATGGATAATATACAGTATAATGTTCCATAAATAGGAAAACTATTACATTTATACATAAACAAGCCTTTAATATATTGAAAGCAAATAAATCAAATTTAAATTGGATTTTTGAAATATTTTTTTCTTTCATACATTTGCAAGTCTATGCATAACAATATTTTTTGTAAACTGAAGAATGGATTACCATTGCTTCATCTTGTGTGCGATCGATGAAATGTTTAGAATAATGCACAAAAAGAAAAACCTACTGTCCCATTCCCTTCGACTTTACCCCATATAGCAAAAGGGGAAATAAAGAATTAGCCAGTTCCCTAAAGCTCCTGATATACATTATATGGCCAGAGATGACCGTCCACTTGCGATTTTAGACATTTTGTTAAATATCTAGAAAAATGTATGAGGAATTATCCTGAAAATCTTAGTGTATAAATATAATACACTACCTGGCCATTGATTATCGTCCACTTGCGATTTTAGACATTTTGCAAAATATCTAGAAAAATACATGAGGAATTATCCTGAAACTATCAGTGTATAAACAATATAGTACAGGTCATATATTTCCGTGAAGATTTTTTTCCAGAAACTTTATAGGGGACCGCCAACAAATCAAACAAAGTATGAATGTAACTCTGTCAAAACTAATGCATCAAAAGCGCACAAACTGTAGATTGTAATTAAGTGGCTTATTGTTATAAACTGTGTCCATTTTTATGTCGATAGCATGCATACTCGTAGAGAAATTAAGGTTTTTATAAAAATACTCCCCAATTTGTCCAAGATTTTTGCTTATAATTTGCAGAGTTCTTAATATAAAATAATAATATTTTCTGAAAATGTGACAAACAACATTGCACATAAAATCCCGTAATTAAAATTAAAAAATAATAAAAATTGTATGAAAAATGAGTAGGTTTACTAAATAATTTTTCACTGCGCATGCGTCAACGATATCAAAATTTCATTTGCATATTATGTTAGCTAAATATGTAGAGCAACTTTTGTGAAAGTTGCAAAATCATAGCTTGAAAATTCTGAAAATAATATTCAATAGAATCACTTAAAAATCCGTCTTAAAAATTCTTCTTTTTTTTTTTTTTTTTTTTTTTTTTTTTTGCTTCCTTTTGGGAACAACGGATTTTCAACTTATTATATTGACCATTATTTTTAGAATTTTCAAGCTATGATTTTGCGACCTTCACAAAAGTTGCTCGATACATTTAGCCAACATAATATGCAAATGAAATTTTGATATCGTTGACGCATGCGTAGTGAAAAATTATTTAGTAAACCTACTCATCTTTCATACAATTTTTATTATTTTTTAATTCTGATTACAGGGTATTATGTGCAATGTTATTTGTCAGATTTTCAAAAAATATTATTATTTTATATTAAGAACTCTGCAAATTATAAGCAAAAATCTTGGAAAAATTTGGGACTATTTTTATAAAAACCTTAATTTCTCTACGAGTATACATGCTATCGACATAAAAATGAACACAGTTTATAACAATAAGCCACTTAATCACAATCTACAGTTTGAGCGCTTCTGCTGCATTTGTTTTGACAGGTTTATCTGAAAGATATTCATTCTTTTTTAATTTGTTGACGGTCTCCTGTAAAGTTTCTGGAAAGAATCTTCAGGGACCTGTCCTATTATGTTTAAACACTGAGAGTTTCAGGATAATTCCTCATGTATTTTTCTAGATATTTAACAAAATGTCTAAAATCGCAAGTGGACGATAATCAATGGTCAGGTAGTGTAGTACAAGTCATATATTTCCCTGAAGGTTTTATTCCGAAACTCCAATAGGGCAGAGTCAACAAATTAAAAAAGAATGAATGCCTTTTGGATATCTTTTGGATACCCCTGTCAAAACTAATGTAGCAAAAGCACTCAAACTGTAGATTATGATTAAGTGGCTTATTGTAATAAACTGTGCTCATTTTTATGTCGATAGCATGTATAGTCGTAGAAAAATTAAGGTTTTCTACTAATCCGAAAAACAGTCTCAAATTTACCCAAGATTTTTGCTTATAATTTGAAGAGTTCTTAATATAAAGTAACATTCTTTTCAGAAAATGCGACAAATAACATTGCACATAATACCCTGTAATCAGAATTAAAAAATAATAAAAATTGTTCGAATATTGAGTAGTTTTACTAAATAATTTTTCACTGCGCATGCGTCAAAGATATCAAAATTTCATTTGCATATTATGTTAGCCAAATGTACAGAGCAATTTTTGTGAAAGTCGCAAAATCACATCTTGAAAATTTTGAAAATAATTGTCAATAGAATACGTTGAAAATTCGTTATTCCCAAAATGAAGGAAAAACATGACTGGTTGTGTCCATATATTCATTGATTAGTGGCAATATAGGATACATAATAGAGGCGTACTAATAAATTTGAATAAAATTCCTTATTTTTTTATTATTATTACTAGTATGGAATACCTGGACATGTTAGGGAAATTCGTTGCTAATCTGGAATAGACACTTTGTTGCAAAATATGTTTTGTAAATATGGTTAATAATGTAAATAGTTTGTAACTCTTAATGATAACACAGGAAAAGAATAACTGAATGACAAGTATGAGTTACTCATGTAATTTTCTCGTGCTGTCCGAAAATAGGCAATAAAGAGGAAAGTGCCCAGTTAAACTGATGGCATTGAGCTCGCAGTCTATACATAAAACTGTATATTATACTCTTAATTCACAGAATAATGCCCTTCCAAAAATAAAATAAATCAACTGTAAGTTATTGGACAGTGGATTAACTACCACCTCTCATTTAGAACCAATGAGCCCCTAAAACTAATCAGGGAAGTGCCTTATCAGAGTGAACCTATTAACAAAATTTGAAGAAAATTTGATAATTCTGCATGATTTCTGCATATTTATGTAATAAATATATAGACAGAGTTCGACGAAAATGAACTATGTTGCATAAATTCTAGGAATTCTCAGCAGCACGAGCAGAGTAGTCGCTCAGACAGTTGGCGAGCAGTGAAAGAATTTCATTTGGGTATTTCCCCATTATAAAAACAGACACCATCAATCTTCAAGTTCTTTATTGATGAACTCATAAAATCGATAAACTCTTCCCCGCAATCACCTTAGCACACATCGACACTACAACTTTCGTTATCTAGTCCACATCATCAGATATTCTAATTCAGCGGAGAAATGAAATGTGCATCTTGCTAGTTTAAAGGGCAAATCCATTCTAACACTCCTAAAAAGCCAAATGAATATGGGACATTTTCACGACAAACTAGCTCCCTCCTACTCCGCGTCAATCATTTTAAAAATCAAATTAGGATGAACTCGAGTCTCAACGGAAAGAAAATGAACAGTTCTGATTGGTCTTAGCAGGCGGTCCTCGGCAGGAACTATGTTTTTTCCTCGGAAGTAACAAGCCCTTTAGCAACGCGTATTAACACCTGTCACGCGATGTTAAATAAAAAATAAAATTAAAATCCCGGGAAGATTCCAGAAAGTAAAAAGGTTACGAAATACCTCCCACCATTTTGAGAAGCAAGCAATAATTTATTAATAAATAAAATAAGAAAAAGAATTTTAGCTGTTACAAGTTAATACATTACGAAACTAAGATTGAAATATGTTCCACAAATTTAGAATTGAAGCTAAGAGAGAACAAAAATGGCGCAATTTTTTTATTTTATTACATTTATATAAATTAAGGGGAGTAGCACTCTCTTCTCCCCCCTTCATATTTAACCAATGAACCTCCAATGCTAATCAGTGAAGAAACTTACCAAAATGAACCTACATATAAAATTTGAACCAAATCTGATATTTATATAAAGAGTTATCACGTTACATACAGAACCTGCGGACACATTAGCTGCCAGGCTTTGATAGCCTTGTGAGCTATAATTTAAATTTTATTTAAATTTTATTAATTCTGTTTTTATTCATCTACCATTTTTGCTGTACTTTGATGATACATTTTAATTGGACTGTCTTGTTGTGTGTTTTCCTTAATGTGTTATTATTATTTCAGATAGCTAACTTACATTTACAGTACTTCCATTACCATGTTTGATACCAGAAAAGTTTTCGACTCTTTATCATGAAGAAGATGCAGAAATTTCTGTGTTTCAACCTGTTATTGTGCTCCACAACTCAAGCAACTTGTTAAATTACTCATGCTATGTATTAATTTTATGTAAACAGTTAATTACAAAAACTGATAATTTTATAAGCTTAGTTACTTTGTGGTATGCATTATTTTGGTTGTTTAACATTAACTATAGCAAAAGCCAATTTAAATTTTTATCATTTTTATTAGATACTTATGTCATCAAAACTTTATTAGTGGCATCAGTTCCACATAGTGTCACGTCTTTGTTTAATAATATTTAATACATTCTTGGTGTTTACAATAAAAAGATTATTTGAACTAAAAGGTTGTTTTTTTAATTCAATGTTTTATTCCTTTCATTATAATTACTCTTTGGATTAAAATTTCAGATGCAATAAGTCAAAACACAAAAACAATTTGGCAGAAAATGTTTTGATGTGGATACAGTACTAGAAATCAGCCGTCGTTAGTCGTCAAATGAAACTAAATTATAGAAAAATTATTCCTAGTCGTCAAATCTTGATAGCTAGCTTTCTTTAATTTTAATTTTTGTTTAGCAAATGCTTTCATTTGTATTTTAGCATACACCCCTCCCCCTCTGCACCATGACATCAGCACGTGACTTAAGAATTTTGAACCTGTCAATAACCTCTAAGTTAACTTCACTTTAACCAATGACTGATAAAACTGGTCCTTGGATATTACACCCCTGTAAACAAGATTTTCTTTTATTATGAGATATTTCTGCATCCTTATATGTTCCTAAAATAAGAAACTGTATTAAAATTGTTTTAAAATTTTTGTACTCCCTTCCTCAAACAAACAAACAAACAAAAAAAAATGTGTGATTTGGAAATGTTTTAAATGCCACACCATAATTGACAATCAAAAATTCATTTATTTGCTAACTTTTTATTTTCTGATGTACTGTTAGTCTCAGATTTTTTAAAAATTAGCTTATCCCTAGTTATATCTAAAGCTCATATTTTCTTTCTGTGGACATATTTGCTTGATTACCTGTTTTGTATGCATATTAGCTTTCTAAAAAGAATAAGTTTTTCCAGAATCCAAATATTGTAGCTTAATCAGATTTCATACTTATGCAAAGTCAGTTTTTATTAGTAAGAAAAAGTGTTTAATATATAAAGTTTCCTCTCCACTTCCCTTCAATACATTAAAATTAAATATGCAATGCAATATTATTACTATTAACATGGTTGTGAAAAGAAATAAGAAAATATGAAATGCAGTTGGCACATCGAAAAACATTTGTAGGTATTATTTTGACACCTTACATACAGTTCTTAATTTCTAATCCTGTGTGGATATATGCTATAAAATATGAATTTGCATAAGTTCTCTATAAAGGTAAGTACTATATATATTGTAAAAATGTTTTTTTTTTACTCAATTTCATCTGTGATTTTACCACAACTCTAAAATGAACTTACCGTAATTTCGGGTGTATAAGCCGCGGGTCAAACAATTCTTTTTCGAACCAGATTTTTTTAAGGAATAAGTGTAACTATTGAGATCACCGTAAATATTTGTCTTCAATCACTAAATAAGATTTCTGGGTTCAAAAAGAATTGTTTGATCCGCGGCTTATACACCCGAAATTACGGTATTTTCTATAATTCATTTCATAGCTTGATGGCTAACTTTCTGGAAGAATTTTAAAGAATATGAAATATTCTTACTAATTTAAAAGTTACACAGCATTTATTACATATTCTTTTCTAATTTGTGTTTTACATTTTTTTTATTAGATACAGCAGGGTATCTGAAAAAATATTGGTGCGTTGTTTGACATTTCACAACTAAAATCTGAGACATGCTTATTTTAAAATTTTGTAGCATTTCTTCTATTATATGAAAATCTTAATCCTCCGAAAAGTTCACAACCGTCAAAATGATCAGCAACTAATATGTTCAACGAAGTGTTTGCAGCGTGGAAGCAAAATAATTTTAATGGAACATCCACCAGTATTGGGGCCTTCACATGGAGCAAAAACAACATTGACCTTCAACGCCCATCTGCGTGGATATTTAATAACAGGTGTATTGCCTTCGAACAATCAGATCTTAACTCACTTGACTTCTGTAGAAAAGTTAGAAATAGAAAATCCCCAGTTTGTATTGTATGTGATGTGAAATTATCAAGGCATAGAATTATTTAAATCAGAATTATCTGCAGCGGACTGTCAATTCTGTGATCTTTCGTTTTCAAACTTGTGTAAAAAATAAATATCATGCCAGTGAACAATTTGTTAAAATATTGTTATTTCTTTTTTTTTTTTAATTAAAATATGGCATATATTTTACAGGATATAGCATTTTTCTGTGTTCCCATACTTTTCAGTCGCCCTGTATATAAAATAATGAAAATACATGTCAAGCAATATACTATGTGTCAAAAAAGATGGTTACGGATTACTTCTGAAACTATAAGAAAATTATAAAAATATTCATATGAAGATAGATAATTCAATTTGTACTTTCTCTTATTTTAGAGTCAAAAAGCATCAAATTTTTATAATGTTCCTGCATCTAAAAATGCCCAATCACAAAAATAGTTGCTGGTCCTTTCTTAAACATACCCCAAAAATTTGATCCAAACATTCGAGTTAGAGACAGTCAAAAATCATGATTTATTTCATTTTACAAGAAATTCAAAACATAAAATTGAAAATCAGGCTTCAAATTGCATGACAAAGTCAATATATTTGACTCTAACTCAGTGATTTTTAGAGGCAGAAAATAGGTGTAGAGGTTGTGTAAATTTTGCGATTTATTCTAACAAAACCTTTTGGGTATGACTAACAATGCAATAGTGATGACTTATGATTGGGGATTTTGAAATGCAAAGACTGTATAAAAGTTAAAAATTTTGAATTTTTCTTAAAATACTCTCCATGTAAATGAAAGTACAATTTGAATTCTCTGCCTTTCTATGATTATTTTTGTAGTTCATATTATCCCTCTCTGAGTTACAAAAATATGCTACAATTTTTCTTTGGACACCTGAAAATGAGTTTAAAAATATAATATTCCATCAATCTGAAAGAAAAAAAAGACCAAAATTATTGACTGATCATGATAATTTTCTCTACAGAATTCATTTTAAAAATGGGTAAACACTTTGTATTTCATGATTCAAACCAATACAATTTCTTGACAAGCGGGGTGGGAGACGGGGTTGCAACTGTGGGCCATAGATTGTGAGTGCTATTTCTTGTAGGATGCGACAGGGCACACTGGATTATGTGTGTCATCCGTTCACCCTCTGGGAAACCTGGATAAGTGGTATCATTATTCTCTCCTGAGATGCCATTCTTTCACCCCTTAAGGTATCCTGGATGAGGGGTGCCATTACTCTTCCCTCAGATGCGATCCTTTCACCCTCTGGGGCACCCTGGATAAGGGGTGCCATTACTCTCCCCTGAGGCGCCATCTTTTCACCCCCTGGGGCACCCTGGTTAAGGGGTGCCATTACTCTCCCCTGAGATGCCATCCTTTCACCTCCTGGGGCACCCTGGATAAGGGGTGTCATTATTCTCCCCTGTGGTGCCATCTTTTCACCCTATTGAACACTGTGGATAAGGGGTGCTATTATTCTTCCCTGAGGTGCCGTCCTTTCACCCCCTGAAACACCCTGGATTAGGGGTGCCATCCTTTCACCCTAGTTAAGGGTGCCATTTTAGCTCCTCTAGGGGTGTCACCAGTGAGACAAGCCTTTCACCCTTAAAAGGTGCAATGTGTCACCATTAGTTTTAACAGTGTACTAACCGGACTGCTGCATTTAATTTTTTATGATTTAAATAAACTGTTTTTTCATTTATTTATCTGTTTCTATTCTAATATTCTCCTTTTTAGGTGCGTTCGTAATTATGTAAATACGTAGCACCTATTGTTGTCGCTCAGTCCGTCCTTCCGTCTGTCTGTCCGTCTGTCTGTCCGTCTGTCCGCATATAACAACGCAAAAACTACCCAACCGAAGCGTTTGAAATTTAAAATACATAATTATAACATAATTTTGTCGAGTTATTTCAAATGTTATGAAAATCGGATGGATAGATCAATTACAGGGACATTCAAAAGGATTCCGTTACATTACGGTCAATACGGAAAAAAGTTTTAAATGCATTTTAATCGTTTGAAATTTAAAACATATAATTATTGCGTGATTTTGTCGAGTCATTTCAAATGTTATGAAAATCGGATGTATAGATCAATTACAGGAACAATCAAAAGGATTCTGCTACATTACGGTCAATGGGGAAAAAGTTTCAAATGCATTTTAATGGTGTTACACTCATTCGAACATAATAGAATTGGCATGAATCTATGAAATATATACTAAAATATGCATTCTGTACAATATGTGATGCAAAGAATTTTTATTATTAAATTACAGGGCCACACAAAAATATTCCACTATATAATGCTATACGGGGAAACATGGTTTGGTACGTGTTTTAATTATATTCAACTATTTCACATTTTATGAATAAGATATACGTTGCTGAGGTGTAATAAAAATTACTTCCTGCATATTTACAGAAACGTAAAGATTTCGACTACTATACTGTATCCGGAGTACGCTCTACTATATCAGCAAGATCTGAATATTTTTAAAACTTCGTTATCGTACGAACGCACCTCATTTGCTACGTTCACGTGCAATTTCCAACTTGTTCTAATTAAAATGTTTCACACATTTAGCAAAAATTCGTAGAATCTATTCAAAGAAAAATAAAATATAAGTGTAATTTCCCAAGTGTTTTGAGCTTTTTTTGTAAGTAAAAAATAAATTTCTAAAGTTCTTCTTTTATAGAAATTTTTATTTTTATTTGTCTTATAAAAAAAAACAACAGAAAACTGTGTTTTGGAATTTATTTTCTGTTTCTGGAAACAGACTCATGTCTTTATTTAGAATCAGTTTTAATCTGATGAAATTTTCAAAGCGATCAAAGTACTAGTTCTATTAAAATAATAATAATAAATGTATAAAATAATAATAATAATAATAAAAGTATATTTATCAAGATATGATACATATATATCGCATTTCATAAAAATGTTTCATAATTTGCACAATAACATGCTTAATCTTTTGAAAATATCACATGTAATTATTTTTTTTCAGTTCAAGTTGCAAGTATGTTCTTTAAATCATAACGTAATAACGGAAATTTTCTAGTAATATACACTGTAAAATTTTTTTAAAAAAAGGTTACATTTATGGCAAAACTGTTGACAACAATGTTGCCTGGAGTTTTTTTCCGTAAAAATCACAGTAAAATTAGATGTATTTTTTATAATTATCTAATTTTATGCAATTCAATGTAAAGGTGCCGATTTAAGAAGTGGTCAACAACGATTTGTTACTGAAATTTAACACTGCAGTAAATCCAGTGTTTACCTGGTGCCAGTTAATATTTCTTCAAATCGTCTGTACATTATTAGTGATATGTGATAGTGCCGTCGATTTCTGTGCCTCTCTATTTTAACACATGGAGTACACTAGACTAATTGAACCAAAATACTAGAAGAAATTATTTTTTAGGTGTTTTGCAATTAAAATTATTGCTGTGGTTTACTATTAGTAAATACATTTAACTAATGTTGTATGTACCTAAAGATATTTTTTGCTTAAAATATATAAATTATTTGCATCTATTATTTATAACAAAAATAGTCTCTTGCAGTATAGAAATTTGTTTTTGTATGTTATTAATGGGAAATAAAATTAACTTAGGTGTAAAAGCGGTACAAATGTTGTAGATAATATCATATGCTGCAGATAATTTTTAATATCCTAATTTAAAAGCATAAGTAGTACGGCTATGTTGTAATTGGTACTTCTGCAATACTAACAAGCCTTTAAAAAATAAAAATAAAAAATCAATACTGCTAAATTTGAACTTAAAAGGCTTAAAAAAGTATCCCATTTTATATTTACATTTATTTTTATTACATTAGAAATAACATTATTGCGTTTATCAATTCATGAAAACCAAAAATGTGAGTTTAAACATAGTTAAAATTGAGTAATAAAGCACGTTTTTCCCAAATAAACCACCTCTTCAACTGAGCCAAGGATATCACTCATGGTCCTAAAATAAACGACACACCAGTTGGTCATCTATTATAAGATATGTGTTGTTGTTTCATTCAATATATACAGTTAATAATACATACAGTTAAATTTTAGACTTTTGATCAGATTTTTGCGTCAAAAACTTTACTATGTGTCGTCTGGTTCAAGGGCACCTCAAAACCACTCTTATTACGACCTGGTGAAAATGTCTCTTAATAAAGCAAATACTAAATATTAAGTTACCTCAGTAATTCTTATACGATATTTTTCAGTAGTTTCATTCTTTCTATCTTGCGCGTAATTTTACCTACAATATTTACTACCCTCATAGCATGCATGGTCACAGTGACGTCACAATGTCGTCACTTTGGTCACATCACATCTGTGACGAAAATGCCACCACTTAGTAAAGTCGGATTGTGACTAAGATGTGACTTTCTAACAAAAATTTCACAGTTCGTCACAATGTTAATGTCAAAGTAGTCACAAATGCCACACTTTTCACAAATTTTTCACATTGTGAAGTCACAAAGTGCTCACAATGTGACGTCACAAAAAAGCTCTAAAACTGCCATAACGACTTCACATGTTAGTCACTGTGACTTCACATCGACGTCACGTGACTTCACATCGACAATCGATGGTCACAAATTCACAATGTGACTTCACAACGATGTTGCAGTGACGTCACCATGTCTTACGGGTAATAATCGTGTGTCTTTTATAGCGTCGGAAACCTTATATAAAATGTGTTTTTTTTTATCATTTTTAAAATTTTAGAGAAACACAGCTAAATAGAAGACAGAAATGTTCACAAAAGTTTGTAAGGATTTTAGAAAAAAGAAAAATATATTTTTTTTAAGAATTTGTTCAGTCTTTTGCATTTATTTAGCGAATTTGTTGAACTATCAGAGTATATCTTCATTTACAGGCAAAAAGAGATTATCTTAAAAATTCAAGGTTGATTTTGTTCTACAACTCAAGCAGAATCATCAAAGGTCAATCCAATTCGGGATAAAGTTATAGACAGTTTGTTTTAAATTCCAAATCCACAATATTCTACGGTTGGTAATGATATAAATGTAATAATTTCAAGTGCGGCATAAAGATTTCGGAAAAAATATTAATGTCATTACACCCAGTCTTAGATGCATTTGTTGAAGTAATATATAACATATTAATTTCTACGAAAAAAAGCCTTTCGTAAAATTTACAGGTTGATTTTATTCCTCAAATGGAGCATAATCTACAGGGGTCCATCTATTTTAAGAATTTTATATATACATATATATATATATAGGCAGATTTTGAGGCAAATGGCTAATAGTAATACAAAAATTGAACTTAAAACATTGTAAATTGGTTGTGTAAAAAAAAAAAAAAAAAAAAAAAAAAAAAAAAACCTGGATGACATTGTTTAAAACCATTGTTAAAATACATCACTAAAAGTAGTTGAAGTTAATTTTGGCTATTTTTATTGTTTTTAGATTTCTTTTACAGGAACATTTTTAAAACCTTTACAAACACATTTCTTGTTTTCTCTGAAATACAATTTTAGGAATTTTCCATCTCTGCAAAACATATCTTTGTTGGGTATATATTTTTAAAACTTTTATTCGGAGCCAAATTAAAAATTTTAGATAGTTTTCTTAAAAAAAAAAAAAAAAAAAAAAAAAAAAAAAAAAAAAAAAAAAAAAAATATATATATATATATATATATGTTTTTTTTTTTTTTTTTTTTTTTTTTTTTTACTTGTAGTAATTTTATAATCATCCTTTTCACATTTTTTTTTTTGAAAAATCAAATAAACGTAATTCTTATTTTAAATCGCAAGGACTTATGTTTATATTCAAGCACCAATGATAATTTCTTTAATAAATAAGTTTAATAAATAAGGAACTCTAAGTTGGCGTCACATAGATTTTTTTTTCCTTTTTAAGTTTAAATCACATAGAAAGTCAAAATATCTTTAAAAATTGTGAATACTATCTATACAATGTTATACATCAATTAATTCTAATGCATTTTTCTAACACGTAATTCCAAATGGAATTTATTGGATATTTTTAATATTTTCTTTTAAATTTAAAAGGAAAAAAAAATATGCCGATATTTCAAGCAGGTGTTTATGATCATTAACCTTTTTTTCTACGTTTTGAAAAAAAAAGTAAAAAAAAAAAAAAAAAAAATCAAAGATTAAATAAATGCTGAAACGTTCTGAGAAGAAAAAAACATTTAATTTCTTATACTTATTTTTATTTTTTTTTAAATAAACTACGTTATTTTTAAACAGCAGTAACATAAAAGGGACGATTTTTTATAAAAAATCTTTCCTTTTATTTTGCAATATTAATATTTTGTTTTTAAGTTTAGAAATAAATTTGTTACATATTCAATAAAAATTCTTCCTTTAACATTTTAACTTCAATTAAAAATTATATAGTAAAACCTTTTAAAAGTATATCATAAAATCAGTTATCAGTTGATCAGTTATCAGTGAAATCATGAAATCAGTTTGAAATGCATATTTTTTACCATGCATTTAATTTTTACGCTATGATATTTATATTTTAATTAAAAAAAATAATCATTACTAGACATGCTTTAAATAAACATATGTTATTTTTCAGCTTATGTTAATAAAACAAATTTAATAAAACAATATTTTTTACTGCAATTTATTCGGTTAACACTTATAGGACAATAACATTTTTATATGATTTTTATGGGTACTATTTGGTTATTCCGTCGTCCAATTTCGCCAATTTATACAAATCACCCAACTAATATATGAATTATGCATGCTGATATAATTTTTAATTTAATAAAGAAAGAACAAATGATTTTGTAAAATATTAATAAAAATACAAATAAAATGTGGTATTAAACATAACCTGATGATGTTTTAAACATGTGTACCATGTTTAATGTCACTGAATGTGACATTCACAATCATCCATTATTGGAATTTCATCTTGTAGTTTAGTGATGGTTTTTTGGTCGACTAGCTAACCAAGTAGTACCTCCTATTCTTATAGTTTATTCGTTGTACATCGTATTCATAATGCCTCTAATATAATTTTCAATTGCATAAAAAATAAGAATTTTAGTGTTGGCACAATGCCACAAATAAAGAGTAACTCGAATAATTTTATTTATTTATGCGCATGCGTGATCAAATCTTTCTTATTTACTCGCTTGCAGAGTTACATACGCAAAATGGCGAATGCTAGGCGTAAATTGGCGCTCACGTAAGTAAAGCTTTACTGCTGGGTAAACTTTACTATGCTGGGACTTTACTATGCTACTGCTGGGTAAACTTTATTAAAACGTTTAACGTCACAACACATCTGTGACCAAAATGCCAAAATGCTACCACTCAGTGACATCACATTGTGACTGAGATGTGACTTTCTTAAAAATCTTTAGAAATTTATAAATATACTTCAAAACATGTTATTTACTTTTAAAAACATATTTCTGACAATTTAAATATCGTTGCTTTTGTCACTGTTTCGTCACAATGTTAATGTCAAATTAGTCACAAATGTCAAATTTTTCACAAATTTGTCTCATTGTGACCACTTTGTGAAACGTCACAAAATAGCTCTAAAACGGCCAAAACGACATTTTAGTCACTGTGACTTCACATCGACGTCACGTGACGTCACATCGACAATCGATGGCCACAAAGTCACAATGTGACTTCACAACGACGTTGCAGTGGCGTCACCATGCTTTACTTGACGCCATGGGATTTTTCCTTTCTGGTTTTAAAAATATCGTATGTACATTATACAGATTGCTCATAATTTACTAGATTACAGACACAAAATTGACGAAGTTATTGCAACAATTAAGCCGGATTTGTTAACCCTTTCAGGCACAGTGGTCTTACTCCGGGCACACCTAATTTTAATTCTAAACTTGCAAACAGCACCAAGAATGTTTCGATAAAATTTGGCATTTACAATGAAAGCTTAACAGATTTGCTAGTACTAAAACTAACTTTGCTTGTAACGCTTAACCACATAACTGATTTGCTCGTACTAAAACTAACTTTGCTCGTAAAGCTTAAACACATAACTGATTTGCTCGTACTAAAACTAACTTTGCTCGTAAAGCTTAACCACAGAACTGATTTGCTCGTACTAAAACT
The DNA here is from genome assembly GCA_964019185.1 of Maratus speculifer. Lineage (NCBI taxonomy): Eukaryota > Metazoa > Arthropoda > Arachnida > Araneae > Salticidae > Maratus > Maratus speculifer. Next base: position 430,366,752 of record OZ025291.1, read on the forward strand.
AACTTTGCTCGTAAAGCTTAACCACATAAGTGATTTGCTCGTACTAAAACTAACTTTGCTCGTAAAGCTTAACCACATAACTGATTTGCTCGTACTAAAACTAACTTTGCTCGTAAAGCTTAACCACATAACTGATTTGCTCGTACTAAAACTAACTTTGCTCGTAAAGCTTAACCACATAAATGATTTGCTTGTACTAAAACTAACTTTGCTCGTAAAGCTTAACCACATAATTGATTTGCTTGTACGTCGTACGGGCAAGAAGCGTTTCCTTGATTCACACTTAAAGCTTGTTCCATCATCACATTTTTAACAGAACACTATATTTCATAACTAAAGGACGCGGCGCAGCTCATACCGGGTGTTCAGTAAATGACTGACCCATTTTTAATGTAAATAACAAAAAAAAACTGAGATAAAAATGCGCGGCTTGCTGTATTGTTATTAGAATATAAATAAATTTTAAAATATGCACTTTGTTAATGTAATATAATAATATTTAAAATAATATCTCAGTCTCAAGACTGAGGAGGGGAAATATAATACAGATGGTTCAATCACCAATATTATTTTAAATCACTTTCCAACCAACGTACCCTATTTCTGAAGCTGATTCGAGAGTCTATTCAACATATAGATTCAGATTCGACAACATATAGATTCAAATTCGGCCGAAAATCTCATATTTATGAAAATTAGAGTCATGTCTCTGTTCAAACAGCCTGTTGCCGCCAGCGCGATATTTTCTTCCGAAATTTGAACTATATTAACAAAGTACATGTTTAAAAATTTATTGATTTTCTAATAACAATACCGCAAACCGCGCATTATTATCTCAAACCGTTTATTTGTTATTTAAGTTCAAAATGGGTCAGTTATTTACTGGACACCCGGTATTATATCTTTCTTAATGTAGGCCAGTAGATGCTATAATTTTTGAATAAAAGTAAGATTTGGGTTAAAAAAGTTTGGAAAGGTATAATTCATTCGTTTTAAATAGAATATTTTTTCACATATTTTTTTTCACATAAAACTTACAGTATGTTAAAAATTTTTCTTTAAATGTGAACAAATTTAAAGCATGTTAATAATAGGATGCGCTTGAAAGTAACCTTATCTATCATTATCTTTTTTTTTCCAGTAGCACAAATATTTTTTTATTTCATCTATATGTTTAATATTTCAAAAATACATTAAACAATGAAATTTTGTGATTTAAACTTAATAGTTAAAAGTTACAAAAAGAACATATGTTAAACAGAACATTGTAATTATCTTCATCTATATAAAAGTTTTACATACGAGCTTATACAAAATTACAAAAAATTAAAAATTAAATAATACATCATTATTTTAAGATATGGTGACACATCTTATATCAGTAATTAATTGATATAAAAAGCCTAATCTTAAAACATTTTAACAAGTAATGCAATTTTGTGTAGTTTCAGAAAAAAACGTTTACAAATTTGTATATGTCTGATTTCTTCTTGTTACATCTAACAAAATTAATAACTGAAGCCAGAAATTGAAAACCATACTTCTAAACCTTAATTTACGTATATTATTTTTTTGTTTCTTAAGGTCATATTATTTTTTTCGTGCTACATTTGGTTTATTTAAGCAAACAGATTTTCCCACTGAGCTGCAGGTTTCACTGCAACATAAGCAATATTCAAATTAATATATATCTGCAATAAAGTCAAGTTTTGAAAATTAACTTATGATTATTACGCCTGTAGCTTATAAATCTATACTTAATAAAAGATTTCGTATTAGGTTGGGAAAAAAATCTTTCTTTTAAAATTATTAATAAATTAAAGAAAAAACAACATTACAATTTTGCCCTTTTGCTCGGCGATCAGGTAATTAAAAATAAATATGTTTTAGGACTCACAAAATATTTTCTGTTTAAAATCGAACATTAAGTTCTCGAAATCTGCAATCTGTGTTCGGCATTTATATAAATAAACATCGCAAATCCTTAACAAAATTTTCCGTAGCACACACGGCATATGAATAGAATTTGAATATTTCGAAACAAAATACCTTGTTTTACATTAGGTATCATGCAAATGCTTTCCCTCATAAGATTATTTTCTTCTTTATTTGAAACCCAGAATGCTCTCAAATATATGTTCTAACATATTGCAACGATGCACTAAAAATAAGAAATTCCTTTGATATTTTCAAAATACTACGAAGATTTTATCAGAAAACATGAAGCCATTTAGAAACAGTTATATATTAGCATGCCATTGTTTTGAAAATCGTATGTTATTTATATGGTTTTATATCTTTAGAATGTAGAATAATAAAATCAATATATCATAAGAAAATGTATAGATACAAAATATATATAGCATTATTCACAAAGAAAAGTGATGTATTAGTACTGTGTTTTGAATACATAAAACGTGCTTGCAAAGATCTGATTTTGTGTCATATAAAAATTTCATACTCAAAGACTCTATTTTCCGTTTTTAAAAGAATATATCTACGTTCACAATTTACATTTTTAAAAAATCATATGTTGTTGAAATATTCATAAATAGGAGTTAAAACACGCCATACCTGTTGCAAAATATAAGAAATAGTAGAAAATGTATTAAAAAATTTCCACATTAGAAACTAAAGCTATAGTGTTTAGAATATACGACCAACAATTGTAACAAAATATTTAGATAGATTTAATTTGTATTTTTTTAAGAATATACCTATAATCATAATTAAATTTAGAAAAAAATATTTTCCTAAAATATTTATAACCCTTTAAGACCCAACCCGCACGGTCGTGCTTGTTAGACATTCTTTTAAGTTGTTGCTTCTCAGTTGCATCTAATAAAAACCCAAATCGAACGGTCATTCAGGTTTGCAGAAAGAGTAAAATATCATTTTTTATCAACAGATAGCGGATGCAGTTCATGTTTTGCTTTCAATCAGCATGGCAAGCTTTGTTTATAATTTCATCGGGTCTTAAAGGGATAAACAAAGTCGGAAACGCGTCATACCTGTTGCAAAATGCAAGGAATTATTATAAATTTATTTATCTAAGAAACTAAAGCTGTAGTTTTTTGGATGCATGACAAACAATTTTATCATAATATTTTAAATAGATTCTATTTGTAAAATTTTTAAAAATAATATACCTGTATTCACAATTTAATTTAAGAAAATCATAATTTGCTTAAATTTCCCTAAATACTGATGGAAAAACTTCATACCTCATGCAAAATATAAGAAATTGTGAAAAATTTATTATAAAATTTTCATATAATAAAACAGAGCTATAGTTTTTAGGATGCATGACCAACAATTGTAACAAAATATTTCTATAGATTTCATTTGTAAGATTTAAAAAATATACATACCTATATTGACAATTTAATTTAGAAAAATCATATGTTGTTGAAATATTCTTATTATTATAATTAATTATATATTCCGGTCGCACATGCGTTGGAAAGACTTGACATTTTTGCCGATAAAATTTAAGTTCTTTAATCATTTAGGGCACATGCGCGGCAGGAAGATAATTGGTGGATTTAAATAATATTTCAGCATTATATTTTGTTAAAATAATACATACGAATTTTAGCTATTACATTCGAAAAGAGGCTAATTTAGAAAAATTTGCAACAATGTGAATTTTTCAAAATTTCGGGAAACTTTACTGCACATTCATGACCGGAAGATATAAACCTATTTTAATCCTTTTTTTTCACCCAGTTTTTATTCTACCAAATTCGCAACTTTTCCACCATATTGCGAAATGAAAAGCCCTATTTAAATCTTCTTGCTCTTCCGCCTACTGTGTACTCGAATGCAGAAATTGAACATGCTTGTGGACAGAAAAGTAATCAATAATTAACAAGTCGGAAATTGCACGCGAAGCGTAGGAAATGAGGTGCGTTCTTACAATAACGGATTTTAAAAATATCACTCCCAGATATCAATCTCATAAAACTGTAAATAATTACAATTAAAATGCGCACCAAACAATTTGCTCTCTATATCATTATGCAATGGAATACTTTTGTGCTGCCTTGTAAATCAATAACAAATACTCTTTGCACCACAGATTTTGCCAAATGTATATTATAATATCTACTTTATAGATGCATATCAATTTTATTACGTTCGAATGAGTGTAACACCATTAAAATGCATTTGAAACATTTTTCCCCATTAACCGTAATCTAACGGAATACTTTTGATTGTCCCTGTAATTGAACTATGCATCCGATTTTGATAAAGTTTGAATTAACTCGAAAAAATTATGTAATAATTATGTATTTAAAATTTCAAACGATTAAAATGCATTTGAAATTTTTTCCCCATTGACCTTAATGTAACGGAATCCTTTTGATTGTCCCTGTAATTGATCTATGCATCCGATTTTCTTAAAATTTGAAATGACTCGACAAAATTATGCAATAATAATATATTTTAAATTTCAAACGATTCGGTTGGGTAGTTTTTGCGTTGTTATATGCGGACAGATGGACAGACAGGCGGGCAGACAGACAGGCGGACAGACGGACGGACAGACAGACGGACGGACTGAACGACAACAATAGGTACTACATATTTACATAATTACGAACGCACCTAAAAATGCTAAGATAACAGAGTGTTGCAATTTTCTCCAAAATGGGCCAATAGATATATTTTTAAAAAGAAAAGACACATTTTACCATCAGAATATTTACCTTGGTTGTCATTAAGCAGCGTCTCAGTTCTGTAAAAGGTGTCTGCCGCAAAGAAAACCTGTTCGGACTTCAACTCAAATAACAAACGTTCAATTTCACGAATACCGTTTGTGAAAGCATATTTCAGAATTACTAAGGGGACAATACATCTTTGACAGTCATCAAACATACGAATTATATTATAAGATATCATTTTTATAGATAATTCATTTAGCGTTGCATAATTTTCAGAGTATATTTCGGTGATACTGAACTAGGTTTATTATTTTTTGAACCCTTAACTGTTGTCACAAAAGTTGTCGCATAACTACACTGTTAAAACTAATGGTGACACATTGCACCTTTTAAGTGTGAAAGGCTTGTCTCACTGCTGACATCCCTAAAGGAGCCAAAATGGCACCTTTAATTGGGGTGAAAAGATGGCACTCTTAATACAGAGTGCCCAATAATAAAAAAATAAAAAATATACAAACCGACTTTTGGCCCTCGTTGGACTCGAACCCACAACGTCTGATTTAAAGCTCATCGCTCTAACCACTCGGCCATCAAGCTCACCTTCTAAGCCTCCCTGAAATGTTCAAATGTCCTGAAATTCAAAGGTTGCTTTATTTAATAAAGCTCACCAAAAGTTAGCCGAGCGAAATTCTAAACGAAAGTGAGACAGCGGTGATAGTCATCATAGGAAAAATTTGTCGTGTTGATACACCAGTGATAGCGAGTTGAAGGGCAAGGATACATGTAACAGAGCATGCGCAAATCACTAAGGGGTGAAAATTGTCCAACGGTATGCATTGCGTGGAACACTCAATGGCACCCCAAACACATTTTCAAGCCCGCGGGTGTCAAAGAGTAACACCTTTTCACCCATGGGTGCCAAATGCAACCGGTTTGTCACATTTATTTTTAAGAGTGTACTCTAAACAGTCTGTCAGACCACTTAATCTAAAGATAAATAAAATGTTAAATTAACTCTCCGAATGTTATTTTTGCATAAAATCTTATATACAGGACTATAATAAATAAAATTCAGCACTTCAAAAGTCCTCCACGTTAGTAATGTGTCTCCAAACGAAACAAAATTGAACCAGTATCTATAGTTAAAATAAAAATTACGAGTTAAATTCAACTTGAAAAACTCAGCAGTCTGTGAGACCGCTAACAGTAGTTAAGGGATAATTTAGATTTAATATAATTAAAATATGTTCAAGGTATAACTTTAAAATTTTAAACTAATAAAAAAATATTCAAATATTTAAAATAATAATTATGTAATTTTCTACATTAATTATTATTGTTTTATCAAGGTGTAGAGACACATCCCTTAAAACAGTTTCTGATGAAAAGAGTTTTCTGCCTCAAGAAAAAAATAAATAAATGCATTCTTTGAACATAAAACAAAAGCAAAGCGATACATTTTCCGTCTTAATGGAGAAAATGTTGTTTAGTTGAATATTCTTTTCCCTTGTTTTCTTTAAAACAGCAATATAAACTTTTCTGTGTTAACTCTTGTTAATTCTGACTATTTTAAAATATATTTTGCGTGAAATAATGCATATCATTTTTTCTGTTTCAGGGTATTTGTTATGTGCATTGCTAAACAGCCGTATGGTTAACTAATGAGATGGAAAATTCTTTCCGAATGTTCTAGAAATAGGATAAGACTGGCTAATTTACATGAGAAATGTATTTTTATGCTCTTGTTAATGCTTTAAAAAAGAAAAATGAAAGTTGTCACAATATCAGCATGTTTTGGATTTTAAAGCGTGTTTAATCTTCTCCTTGTGAAAGTAAATTTCTTTTATTTATTTTTGTTAAAGGAAGGATAAGAAATGCTTAATTTCATATATATCTTTTTTTTTTTTTTTTGCAGAGAACAAATCTTTAACTGGACGTACCTCAATATATGTTTTGGTATTATATATATATAATGCGTATAAAAAACACTATATATTGATGAGATTTGCCATGTCACTACAGATAATATTTGTGTTACATGCCGGGATGTAGTGGTAGATATACAGGATAATACGTGGCATATATTCTGGATTTCTTCAATGAACAATGTATACCCTCTCTTTCTCAAGAATACTATAGTATATACACTCTAAGATATACTCTCCGCCTGGAGAGTATAACCTCTATTTTTACGACTAAACCGTTGATTACATGCATGTTTAAACTGAATAGCAGTTTGAATTAATTCATAGGGGCAATAGAATTAATAACTTAACTAATTATGCTGTCAATGCTCCCAACTAACCCCTGTTTGATATAGTACAGCGAAATGACAAATTCATCAATTATCAATATCTGTTGTGTCTATGTTAATAGAATATCAACATTAAATGTAAACTGTCGAATATTGAAAGGGATTCAGAAAACAAATCATTAGGTTACCAGCATTAAAATGTGATTAGGTCTTTGAATCAAGTCATTATTTTGTTGTTTATCAATTAATTATTAAAAAGGCAATGATTAGTTGCTGCATTAGTTGAACGAAACTGCCAAAATTTAATATTTCCTATTTAACTGCTATTTTAACACAATTTCACTGATTGGTAAAGTTATCATACGAATTAAATATTTCCAACTGAGCGAAAAATTGCCCCGGTCGGGAATCGAACCTAGATACTTGGCTTACAAGGCCAATGCTTTACCGTTTAAGTTAATTGCGAACGACAACAGGTGAGCATTTTCGCTCAGATAACCTTATTGGTCATAACATCTGGTATGTTATTTAGACACCTCATCAGAATAAACCACAGTTAAAGGAATTCCATGGAACGATGAATACGTAGATCAACTGAGAGTTGATCCCAATGTTTTACGGATATAAAAATTGACTTTCAATTTCATTGCTTTTTTGACGCAAATTAGGTGACATTTGAAAGTTAAAATGTTAACATCTGTATTTTTATATTCTCTGTAGCGGACTGTGTCTACAGTTGACATTATTAAGGATTAAAATAATTTAACACATTTTTAAAATATATTTTGTAATTTCTTAAAGTAACATATCACATTGTGTAATTTTAAGTTTAATAATTATACTATTTTATGTATTACTTTTTATTGTGTTATTAGAATTGTTTTAACATAAAACACATGGAAGGCGATACATTTACCAGATTAATGGAGAAAATGCTCGTTAGTTGATTTTTCTATTTCTGTTTCCGTTGTATTCTTTAAAATAGTAATATGAACACATTGCTTAAAATAATTTGCGAAGAAAAGAATGTTCTTCTTCAAGAAAACAAAATAAATAAATGGATTCTTTGAATATAAAATATAAGCAAAGCAATACATTTTCCGCTTTAATGGAGAAAATGTTGTTTATTTGAATATTCTTTTCCGTTGTATTCTTTCAAAAATCAATATAAACTTTTCTGTTTAACTCCTGTTAATTCTGACTATTTAAAATATATTTTTCGCGAGATAATGCATATCATTTTTTTCTGTTTCAGGGTGTCTGGTATGTGCATTGCTAAACAGCCGTATGGTTAACTAATGAGATGAAAAATTCTATCCGAATGTTCTGATAAGAGTGACTAATTTACATGAGAAATGCATTTTTATGCTCTTGTTAATGCTTTTAAAAATAAAAATAAAAGTTGTCAAAATATTAGCATGTTTTGGATTTTAAAGCGTGTCTAGTCCTCTCCTTGCGAAAGGAAAGTTCTTTTATTCATTTTTTTGTTAATAGAAAGATAAGAAATGTTTTATTTCAGATATTTTTTTGCAGAAAACTGTTCTTTAACTGAACTTACCTTGATATATGTTTTAGTATTATATATATAATGCGTATAAAAACAATAAATATTCATGAAATGTACCGTGTCACTGCAGGTAATGTGTGTGTAACATGACGGGATGTAGTGGAAGGTATGCAAAGTAATATGTGGTACATATTCTGGATTTTTTAAATGAAAACCATATACTCTCTGCTTCTAAAAAATACTATAGTATGTGCACTGTAAGGTATACCCTCCGCCTTGAGAGTATAGACTCTATTTTTTACGACTACGCCGTTGATTACATGCATGTTTAAACTAAATAGCAGTTGGAATTAATTCATGGGCTCAAAATAATTTACAATTTATAATTATGCTGCCTATGCACACGAATAGCTCCTGTTAGATACAACCCAATGGAATAGTAAATTCATCATTTCTCAGTACTTCTTGTGTCTATGTCTATTGAATATCAACATTAAAAAATAAATTGTCGAATATTGAAACATTAAAATGTGATTAGGCCTTTGAATAAATTCATTTTTTTCTTGTTTGTCAATTAATTGTTAAAATGTGGAAAGATTAGTCACAGCACTAGTTGAACGAAACTGCCAATTCGTAAAATATCCTATTTAATTTAAATTAATAAGTATATCACTAAATAAGTTTTCAAATTCACTTCTTCTTGACACCAGTTGGGTGGCATTTGAAAATTAAGGTATTAATATTTGTATTTTTACATTTTCTGTCAACGGCTGTGTTTACTGTTGAAAGTACTAAACATTAACGCAATTTAACTCCTTTATAAATATTTTTTGTCAACTTTTTTAAATTCATTAGATTACCAGCATTAAAATATGATTAGGTCTTTGAATAAATTCATCGTTTTGATATTTAATAATTACTTACTAAAATGGGCAATGATTAGTCGAAGAATTAGTTGATGGAAATTGCCAAAATTTATGTGGAGCTCGCCATCATCCTACCTACGTAGAAGAAATTGGATGAAAAGAATCCTTGTCAGGGACGGCATAATGTTAAGTAGTTACAAACCATAGCGACGTCTTCTATGCGGGTACTGTCAATGGACATCGCTGTAGGGGTGAGATCTTTGTGACACTATGTGAGCCTATGTGTAAATCTATGTGAACCTATGTTCCGAGGTGCTGTAGTCCACGGACTTCATGTTCATGGCCGACAATGTTAACCCACAAAGAGCCCTCATTATTGATGATTTTCTTGAATAAGTGGATATTCGCCGAATAAATTGGCCAAATGTTGTCTTTTGAGGTCTTCGGACTTCAGTCCTGTTGAGCATGTTTGGGATTGATCATAGTTTTGTTCCGACAAACATTTATAGGCATGAGCATGAACAGTATGACACGTTGTGAAACTTGTATAGCAGTGCTCAGTGCTCGCTCGATCACTCGGTGGGTAAATGTTTCATCTCTGATTCATGATTTAACATTTCCCTAATAGCATGCATGGTCACAGTGACGTCACTGTGAGTCACTTTGGTCACATCACATCTGTGACCAAAATGCCACCACTCAGTGACGTCACATTGTGACTGAGATGTGACTTTCTTAAAAAATCTTTAGAAATTTATACATATCCTTCAAAACATGTTATTTACTTTAAAAAACATGTTTCTGGCAATTTAAATATCGTCGCTTTTGTCACAGTTTCGTCACAAAGTTAATGTCAAATTAGTTACAAATGATACATTTTCACAAATTTGTTACATTATGACCACTTTGTGAAACGTCACGAAAGATCTCTAAAACGGCCATAACGACTTCACATTTTAGTCACTGTGACTTCACATTGACGTCACGTGACGTCAAATCGACAACCGATGGTCACAAAGTCACAATGTGACTTCACAATGACGTTACAGTGACGTCACCATGCTTTACGGGTTTTGACAAAATGTCGATTTGAAGTAAATTGAGTTTAAAGATAACTGATGTTAAATTGGAATATCAATAACAATTGATTAAATTCAAATAGGACACATCTGCTGGTTGCATTCTAATCTTTGAACTCTCATTTCAAAAACTGTTAAAAAAAATAGAGTACAATTCTCTTTAAATGTATAATTAATCAATATTGTTTGTTTTTCGAAAAAAGTGGTTTATCTCTTTAACTTCCCAAATAATCAGAAATTGACCTATATTTCTTTACCTGAAATGAAAAAAGCATATTTCCAGATTCCCTGTGCACTTAACTCATTTTTTTCAATTTTGTCACTTATACCCCTTGGCTTCTGGGGCCCTCATATATTATATGAAGATTTAATAAACCATTGCTCTAATTCCCATGTACTATTAATGATTCATTTGCTGTTTTTGCTTACTTTAAAGCCTTTATATTTTCTGATAATTTTCTAATTCAAAAATATTAATTTTTTAATAAAAAAGCCCCCGAAAATAAAACATATAAAAATGATTTCTTTTTTGTGTATAAAGTTACTATAAAGTTAATTTTAGAATTAAAAAGAAAAAGATAATTAAGAATGGAGTATAAAAATATTTCCCAAATACTTTCAGTCACTTTTTTCCTGTTTTTATGATATTTTCCTTTTTTCCCCTTGTAAGAGAGAAAATAGCGTATTTCTTAATTTAATTTTTTTTCGGGTATTTTTCTTTGACTTATTTAAGGACAACGTTTATCAGACTCCTTTTAGAAATAACGCTTTATTTAGTGGCAATTTTTATTGGATTTCAGAAATTGTTAGCGAGATAAATTTCTTCAAACAAAGATGATTTGGTGTATTTTAAATTGCATCCGAGAATAAAAACTCTGTTAGATATTATCATGTGCCTCCTTATTCGGAAAATGTTTGAGTGCATACACCACATAATTTACCGGAAACAAAGGAGAATATATGTTGGTTATGGATATTTATATCTCCGTTTATTTGAAGAACACACATATTTATACTTTTTACACACATTTTTATCTTTTAAACTTTTTTAAATAAATTTGTTCAGAATAGTTTATTTTGTAGTAATATCATTAATTATTTTTTATTTTTTTTAATTTAATTTATTTATCTATTTTACAAATAAATAAATGAATAATTGAAAATTAAACTATGTACAAGAGATTATTTTTAATTAATATTAAACAAATTTACAATCTACTTATACAAGGATTCTACTTCTCCGTTTTTTGAAAACCAAAATTGTTTACAAAGGAATTCGTGGTAGGTATCGGTAACAACTGCAATAAAATTGTGCTTCCCGGTATGTTTCTGCGAAATTTATAGATAATATTTATCTTTGGATAAATGTGATGTCCAAATAGCGGACCAAATGGGAGCCCTCCAAAAAACAATTTATTTATCTTGGCATAATTAGTTAAAACTTACAAAAATAAAACATTTAACGACATTTCAGGAAGTATCAAGTAATCCAGATACTTTATTTCTTATTTTTATGAGTTATTTTTCTAAGTTATTTTTCTATATTAAAATGGTACAATATGATGTAGATAATTTTTAATATCCTAATTTAAAAGTATAAACAGTGCGGCTATAGTGTAATCGGTACTTCTGCAATACCGACAAGCCTTTAAAAAGTTTTATAAATAAATCAATACGACTAAATTTGAACTTAAAAGGCTTAAAAGGATCACATTTTATATTTACATTTATTTTTATTACATTAGAAATAAAATTATTGCGTTTAACAATTCTTCGAAATACAAAAAAGTGTACGTTGAAACGTAATTCAACATAATTACTTAGTTAAAATAGAGCAATAAAGCACGTTTTTCCCAAATAAACCACCTCTTCAACTGAGCCAAGGATATGACTCATGGTCCTAAAACAAACAATGAGCGATGCACCAATTGGTCACCCATTATAAGATAAGTATATTACAGTTGTTACATTCAATATATACAGTTAATAATACGTACAGTTAAATTTTACACTTTTGATCAGGTTTTTGAGTCAAAAACTTTACTATGTTTCACCTGATTCGAGAGCCCCTCGCAAACCACTCTAACTACGAACTGGTAAAAGTGTCTCTTAATAAAACAAATAATAAATGTTAAATTACCTCAGTAATTCGTATACTATACTTTTCAGTAGTTTAATTTTTTTTCTATTTTGCACGTACTTTTACCTACGATATTTATTTAGAGTCGTGTGCTTTTATAGTGTCTGAAACCTTATATAAAAGTTTTTTTATTGATCATTTGCAAAATTTTAGAGGAACACGGCTAAATGGAATACAGAAATGTCCACAAAGGTTGGTAAGGATTTTAGGAAAATAAACACAAATATTTTTTTCGAATCTGTTCAATCGTACCCATTTATTCAGGGAATTTGTTGAAATATTATGTTATATCTTCATTGCACGATAAAAAATATTTTCTTAAAAATTCAAGGTTGATTTTGTTCTCGACTCAAGCAGAATCATCAAAGGTCTATTGAATTTTGGATGAAACAATCTGTTTTAAAGTCAAAATCCTCAATAATCTACGGTTGGTAATCATTAAAATGGAACAGCTTCGATTGCGGCATAAAGATTTCGGAAAAAAATTAATTTCCTTACGTCCAATCTTAGATGCATTTGTTGAAGTAATATATAACGTATTAATATTTACGAAAAAGACCCTCTCGTAAAATTTAAAGGTTGATATTATTTCTCAAATGGACTATAATTTTCCAAAGTCCATCCGATTTTGAGATGACATTTATATTTAGTTTGCTTTAAAACCCGAAATGAACAGTAATTTATGTGAGATGTGCATGTGATGCAATAGCTTCAAATGCTGTTTTACTTTTCGTTTAATGTGTATATATATATATATATATATATATATATATATATATATATATCATCAGATTTAGAGGCATATGGCTAGTAGTAATATAAAAATTGAACTCAAAATATTGCAAACTGATTGTGGAAAAAATAAGGGGTGGCATTGTTAAAATTCCTTGTTAAAATGTATTCCTAATAGTAGTTTAAGGTAATTATGGCTATTATTATTATTTTCTGTTTTCTTTTATAGGAGAATCATTGAAATTTTTACGTACACATTTCTTGTTTCCTATGTATCATATTTTTGGGGGTTTTTTCCCTCCGCAAAACATATCTTTGTTGGATATATACTTTTGAAACTTTTCTTCTGAGCCAAATTATTCTGAGTCATAATTTTCTTTTTTTTATTAATTACATTTTTTCTTCTTACAGCAATTTTAAAATTATCCTTTTCACATTTTTTGTGAAAAATTAAATAAAAGTAATTGTTATTTTAAATCTCAAAAACATAGATTTAAATCATTGTTTATTTTTAAGCGCCATTTTAAAATGATATATTTTTTAAATAAATCAGTCGATAAATCGATTTAAAATTGGCGTCACATAGATTTTTTTTCCTTTTAAATTTAAATCACACAGAAAGTCAAAATCGCTTTAAAAAATGTGAAAACTATCTATACAATGTTATACATGAATTAATTCAAATGCACTTTTCTAGCACGTAATTCCAAATAGAAATTTATTGCATGTTTTTTAATATTTTCCTTTAAAGTTAAAAGGAAAAATAATATGTCAATATTTCAAGCAGATGGTTATGATCATTGAACTTTTTTTCTACGTTTAGAAAAATAAAGTTAAAAAAGAAAAAGCAAAGATTAAATAAATGTTAAAACATTCTGAGAAAAAAAAAAAAAAACATTTAATTTCTTATCCTTCTTTTTATTATTTAAAATAAACTACGTTATTTTTAAGCAGCAGTAACAAAAAAAGGACAGTTTTTTTTATAAAAAATCATTTCTCTTTTTACTATTAATATTTTATTTTAAAATTTTGAAATAAATTTGTTACATATTCAATAAAAATTATTGCTTTAACATTTTAATTTTATGTAAAAATTCAATAGTAAAGTCTTTTAAAAGAATATGTAAATCATGAAAACGATTTGAAATACATACTTTTTATCATGGATTTTATCATTCTACGCTAGAATATTACACATTTATATTTTGATTTAAAAAATAATAATTAATAGACATGTTTTAAGTAAACATATGTTATTGTTATCTTATAATAATAAAACCCATTTAATCAAAAAAAATATTTTTTACTGAAATTTATTCAGTTAACATTTATAGAACAACAACTTTTTATATGATTCTATTGTTATGGTTTATTTCATGACAAGAAATTCTTCTGTCCCGGTATTTTCTTTTGGAAAATCTCTGATTAACGAAGACGAATTTTCGCTTTTTTGAGCTATATTTATTTTTCTGTAAAAAAAAAATGCTCGTATTTTATCTGGAAAATAACGGTATCCGTACGAACTATGATACTGCCCCATATAAAAATTTCAATTGCATAAAAAAAATAAGAGTTTCAGAGTTACTCAAATATTTTTATTTATTTATGCGCATGCTCGATGAAAGCTTTTATTATTTACTGTCTTGCAGAGTTACATATTCAAAATGGCGACGATTGAGCGTAATTTGCCGCTCAAGTAAGTAAAGCTTTACTGCAGGTTAAAAACGTTTAAGAGTGTTACTAAATCAAAAAAGGCCACTTTGCGACATAAGTTTTAATTTATTTTTGTTCAAAAGTGCATAAAGCTAACAGGGGTAAATATTCAGAAACTGTCTAAACGCACTCATTTTTTTGTTTTTTACGAATGCAGTAGATCTTTCAGAAAAGGCCTTCATAGTTGACGTTTTTTAACACTTTCCCGACAAAAGCTGAAAAAAACCAGACGAAAAGCAGGAGGAAAACGTGTGATCACGTGATAGAAATAGCTTAGAACTGGTTTGATAATTTAATCATCATAAAATGGAAAACTAAGTTCAATTTGAAATCGCTTCCAGAGCCAGACCTTCCAATTTTATATCTTTCCGCTAAAAAACGAAATTGTGAATGTGTCAAAACATTTTGCGCTTGTTGAGCGGAGCAGTTGCGAACATCCTTAAATGACATGATTCCATGGGAATTTTTTCCCATTGGGGGTATAAAATATATCATAGCTTAATTATGCAGGCGTCGCATAATTTACTAGATTAGAGGCACAATATTAGCAAAGTTATTTGTACAATTATTCCGGATTTGTTAATCCTTTTCGGCAGTGTGGTCCACTGAGCTCCATATATAATACGGAGGACCTGCTCGGAGATCCGGCCAAACCACTTTCTGCTGGGACCGCATCACGCTTCTCAATGCGCACAAGTAATGAGTTCTTTAATTTTCTTAATATTACAAGCATTTTTTAAAGCTTTTTCGCAAACTTTTTATTATTTTCGTTTATTTCTATGTGTTTTTGGTATTTTTATGAGCAATATTTAACAAATGTTTATTTTTTGTTGAGTTAAACCAAAATTTCCTTTTTAACTAATATCAAATTGAAAATTTGCTATGAATTTAAGTAAAATCAATAGATTTTTAACAAAAGAATACATATCAGTAAAAATTGTCGCTATTTCGTCTTAATTTTAAAAGAAAATTCAATTTGAAAATAGCTACCCCATACTATCCTATGGGAGGAAATCTGTGTTTTGCCAAAGATTTTTGTCTGAAAATCTTTGGCATTGTATTCACGGGCGGACCGCTGGATTCAATGTATCAGAATAGGGAGTTAGCTCTCCGTGTTATAGTTCAGCTCAGTGGTGTGGTCTTACTCCGGGATGCAAATAAACAAACACTCAACGTCCAAGCTCGCTTCACGCCAACCTCCGTAACCAAGCGCTTTGGGGGAAAAAAAACTTCGAAGAGCATGCAAGTCCGAAATTGCTTCGATATTTCATATTTCATCCATTTGACTGCGTACATCTTTTTTTTTGGAATATTTGTAAGAATAAGATAATTAAAAAGCGCTTATCTAAATATTTATTTTAATTAATGAGTATTTCATCCTAAACCCCAAAACATGTAGAACAAATCAAGTTCGTAAATACTTTTGGAACTATGTTGAAATATCTTGATGAATATACTCAACTATTGTTTCAATTATTATATTTTCATAACACTAGAAACATGTGCAGTTTAAATTTTTCAGCATCAGCCTTTACTTCGTAACAGTATAATCTTATTGTAATAGCATTAGTATTAGACTTAGTCTAATCAATGATAATTTGTGTAGATTTAAATTAATAAAGTTCAAAAGCATTTTCTTTGAGGAAGAAAAATTCTTTTACTTGAATAGTTTGTATCCAAAACATTTAAGTCAGCTGGATATAAATATTTGCACATGTAAACTTCAAAGTATGGTACTAGATTGGAATGTAGCATACACGTTGTACGTCGAACTTCATCTTTCCGCCAAAGCGCTTGGCAAGAGGGGTGGCGTGAAGCGCGCTGGGACGTTGAGTGTTTGTTTATTTGCCTCCATGATTTGCTCGTACGTCGTACGGGCAAGAAAAGTTTTCTCGATTCTCACTTAAAGCTAATTCCATCAGCACATTTCTCACAGAACACTATATTTAACAACTAAAAGACGAGTCGCAGCTCATATTATATCTTTCTTCATGTAGGCCAGCAGATGCCACAATTTTTGAATAAAAGCAAGATTTGGGGAAATAATGATGGAACAAGATATAACTGTTTGCTTTAAATAGAATATTTTTTCACATAAAACATACAGTATATTTAAAAATATTTTTAAAAAGTGAATAAGTTTGAAAGAAGTTAGAAATTTATTTAATGTGAGAAACTGTCAATAATAGGATTGGTTTGAAAGTAATCTTATATATCATTATCTTTCTTTATAGTAGCACATATAATGTAGTACTTTTTTTTTTACTCCAGCTGTATGTTTTATATTTCAAAAATACATTACACAATAGAATTTTCGTAATTTAGAATTAATAGTTAAAAGCTTTAAAAAGGACTTATGTTAAACAGAAAATCGTATTTATCTTCATCTGTATAATAGTTTTACATTACGAACTTCACATACAAAATTACACGAAATAAAAAATAAAATAAAACATCATTATTTTTAGATGAGCTGACACATCTTATAGAAATAATCAATTGATATAAAAAGCAAAATCTTAAAATATTTTAACAAGCATATATATATATATATATATATATATAGTTTCATAAAAAAAATTAAAAAAAAATTAGTATATGTCCGATTTCTTCTTTTTACATCTAACAAAATGAATGATAAATGAAACCAGAAATTCAAAATCATACTTGTAAACCTAATTTTATGAATATATTTTTTTGGTTTTTTAGGGAAATATTTTTTTTTGTGTGTGCTATATTCGTTATATTTACGGGAACTGATTCTTCCGTTCCCTAAGCTGCAGGTTTCATTTCAACATAAGCAATAAACAAATTAACATAATTCCACAAAAAAAAAAAAAAAAAAAAAAAAAAAAAACTTTTTAAAAACTAACTTATGATTATTACTCGCAAAGCTTATAAATCTATACTTAATAAAATATTTTGTATCAGGTTGGAAGAAACATCTTTCTTCTAATATTTTGAATAAATTAAGAAGAAAACAATATCACAATTTTGCCTTTCTGTTCGAGGGGATTAAAAATAAATATGTTTTACGACTTACAAAATATTTTCTGTATAAAATCGAACATTAAGTTCTCGAAAACTGCAATCTGTGTTCGGCATTTGATATAAATAAACATCGCAAATCCTTTACAAAATTTTGCGCAACACAAACGGCATATGAATAGAATTTAAATATTTCGAAACAAAATACCTTGTTTTACATTAGATATCATGCAAATGCTTTCCCGCATAAGATTGTTTTCTTCTTTATTTGAAACCCAGAATGCTCTCAAACATATGTTATAAAATATTGCAACTATGCACTAAAAATAAGAAATTCTTTTGATATTTTCAAAATACTACGAAGATTTTATCAGAAAATATGAAGCCATTTAGAAACAGTTATATATTACCATGCCATTGTTTTGAAAATCGTATGTTGTTTATATCGTTTTATATCTTTCGAATGTAAAATAATAAAATCAATATTCTATAAGAAAATGTATAGATACAAAATATATATAGCATTATTCACAAAGAAAAGTGATGTATTAGTACTGTGTTTTGAATACATAAAACATGCTTGCAATGATCTGATTTTGTGTCATATAAAAATTTCATGTTCAAAAACTCTATTTTCTGTTTTTAAAAGAATATATATATGTTCACAATTTAGATTCTAAAAAAATCACATGTTGTTTAAATATTCATAAGTATGGGCTGAAACAAGTCATACCTTTTGCAAAATGTCAAAAATTTAGAAAATTTATTATAATATTTTCAGTTAAGAAACAAAAGCTATAGTTTTTAGCTCACAGGCTATCATAGCCTGAGCCTTATGTGCCCGTCCGTTCTATATGTACGTTCGTGCGTTCGTGCGTAACGCGATAACTCATGATAAAAATATCTCATTCACTTGAAATTTTGTAAATAGGTATATCCTGATAAGGCGCTTCCCTGATTAGTTTTTGGAGTTCATTCGATATGTATAAGAGGGAGAACGGGGGGCTCATGCCCCTCCCCTTAATTGGTACAAATGGGTTTTTCATGCAGAAATAATAGTTTTTGTTCAAAATTTACACATAGGATCTTTCTGATGAAACACTTTCGTGATTGGTATTAGGTGTTCATTGGATAAATATAAACAGGGGAATTGGGGGGGGTCTAATGCCCCTCCCCTTAATTTATATAAATGGGTTTTTCATGCAGAATTGTCAGATTTCGTTCAAATCTCCGAATAGTTTTGGAAGTTTAATGGTTAAGTATATAAAAGAGGGGGATAACTCCTCTTAAATTATACAAATGGGTTTTTATTAAGAATTATCCGATTTGCTCTGAATTTTGGATATGGATTTTTTTTATGATAAAGCATATCCTGATCAGTTTAGAGGGTTCAATGATTAAGCATAAAAAGGGAAAAGGGAGGAGCTGTACCCCACTCCTTAATTTTTCTGCGAACGGAATTAACCCTTGAAAACATAAGGTAGTAATGTATAATTAGTATGCGTAGCCTGTGAGCTCAATGCCATCAGTTTAACTGGGCAATATTCTTTTTTATTAAGATGTGTGACCAACAATTATAACAAAATATTTAGATATATTTAACTTGTATTTATATAAAAGAATATACCTATGTTCACAATTTATTTTAGAAAAAAAAATGTTTTAGTATTTATAAATTGGGGCGAAAACACGTCATATCTGTTACAAAATGTAAGAAATTGTAGAAAATATGTTATAAAATGTTCATACAATAAACTAAAGCTATAGTTTTTAGTATGCATGACCAACAATTGTAACAAAATGTCTAGATAGATTTTATTTGCAATATTAAAAAAGAATATACCTATGCTCACAATTTAATTTAGAAAAATCATATTTTGTTTAACCCCCTGAACCCCAAGCAAAATGGCAAAATTGTAATTTTTTTCTTGATTCAATTTATTTTAAATGCTAAAAAAAGAGGTATTTTCTATCATGATATAATTTTTTGTTACGTATATGCTTATAAGCCTTGCTAGTATCAATCATAACTTAATTTCTTAAAACTGGATTATATTTGTAGAATTACATTAATTTAAATAAAGCTTGAACTGCAGTGAGACCTGCGGCCTAGTGAACGGATCCCGTAAAGCATGGTGACGTCACTGCAATGTCGTTGTGAAGTCACATTGTGACTTTGTCCATCGATCGTCGATGTGACGTCACGTGACGTTGATGTGAAGTCACAGTGACTAAAATGTGAAGTCATTACTGCCGTTTTAGAGCTCTTTTGTGACGTTTCACAAAGTGGTCACAATGTGACAAATTTGTGAAAAATGTGTCATTTGTGACTAATTTGACATTAACAATTTGATGAAACTGTGACAAAAGCGACGATATTTAAATTGCCAGAAACATGTTTTTCAAAGTAAATAACATGTTTTGAAGGATATTTATACATTTCTAAAGATTTTTAAGAAAGTCACATCTCAGTCACAATGTGATGTCACTGAGTGGTGGCATTTTGGTCACAGATGTGATGTGACCAAAGTGACTCACCGTGACGTCACTGCGACCATGCATGCTATTAGGGATATATCTGGTCACGGCAATGGGAAGATTAAATATTCTTAAAATTATAATTAATAATATGTTTCGGTCGCGCATGCGTTGGAAAGTTAGCCAAAATGTGGGAAATTTTACAAAGAGTTTAGTTAGCTTCTTCAGGAACGTAATAGCTGAAATTCTTATATATTATAAAAGTAAAAAATAATGTTGAAATATTATTTGAATCCATCAACATTTTCTTGTCACGCATGTGCTCTAAAATTTTAGAAGAATGATATTTTTTAAGATGAATTATTATCTTACTTAGCTTGCCAATATTTAAGGGTAATAGCTCTTTAAAAATTAGATTACCTGCACCACTGGAAGATTCTGATGGATTAAAAAAAAATTCAGATTTATATTTTTATATACTAATTTTTTATAACTAATCCATAACAATTTCAGCTATTAAATTCGTGAAATGACTAGTTTAGAAAATTCTGAAATAATGTGAATTTTTCCACAGTTCAGTAAACATTACTGCACTTTCTCGACCAAAGATTTAAGCCCATTTTATTATTTTTTATCCAGTTTTTAGTCTACTAAATACGCAACTTTTCTGTCATATTGCGAAATGAGAAGCACCTTTTACATTTGTTCGCTCTCCCGCCTTACTGTGCACTCGAATGCAGAAATTCAACATGCTTGTGTTTCACTAATCAGAAAAGTATTTAATAATTAAAAATGCATATAATAGAGTATTGCAATTTTTTTTCTAAAATGGGCTAATAGATATATTTAAAAAAGAAAATACATATTTTATCATCAGAATATTTACATTGGATGTCATTAAACATCGTTTCAGTTTTGCAGTTGGTGTGTGCAGCAATGCAAACTTGTTCGGACTTCAACTCAAATAATAAACATTCAATTTCAAAAATGCGATTTTTGGGAGCATATGTTAGAATTGTTAAAAGGACAATACACATTTAACAGTCATGAAACGTCATATTTATCATATGTTCATGTATTTTTTTTAAGATAACTCATCTAGAGTCATATAATTTTAGAGTATATTTAAGTGATCTTGAACTAGGTTTATTATTTTTTTTTATTTATATTTAATATAATTAAAACATGTTCAAGGGATAACTTTCAAAAGTTAAAAAAATAATTAAAAATAATCAATTATTTAAAATAATAATTATGTAATTTTTTGCATTAATTACTATTGTTTTATCAACGAGTAGAAACACATTGCTTAAAATAATTTGCGAAGAAAAGAATTTTCTTCGTCAAGAAAACAGAATAAATAAATGCATTCTTTGAACATAAAATAAAAGCAAAGCAATACATTTTCCGCTTTAATGGAGAAAATGTTGTTTAGTTGAATATTCTTTTCCGTTGTATTCTTTCAAACAGCAATATAAACTTTTCTGTTTAACTCTTGTTAATTCTGCCTATTTTAAAATATATTTTGCGCGAGATAATGCATATCATTTTTTTCTCTTTCAGAGTGTCTGGTGTGTGCATTGCTAAACAGCCGTGTGGTAAACTAATAAGAAAAAAAAATTCTTTCCGAATGTTCTACTATTAGGATAAGACTGACTAATTTACATGAGAAATGTATTTTCATGCTTTTCGCAATGCTTTAAAAAAGAAAAATGAAAGTTGTCATAATATTAGCATGTTTTGGATTTTAAAGCGTGTTTAATCTTCTGTTTGCGAAAGAGAATTTCTTTTGTTAAAAGAAGGACAATAAATGTTTTATTTTACTTATTTTTGTAGAAAATTGTTTTCTAAGTTGACTTACTTCAATAAATGTTTTGAAATTTTATGTACAGTATGTAAAAAAGCAGAGTTAGATGTTATGAAATGTACATAGTATCTGCAGTTAATATGTGTGTTACATACATGGATGTAATGGAAAGTATATGGGGGCATCCGCAGTATAACTTCTGGATTCTTTTTAATGAACACCGTATACTCTCTGGTTCTTAAGAAAGCTATAATATATACACTGTAAAGTATACATTCCGCTTTGAACGTATACACTCTGTTTTTACTACTACACCGCTGGCTACATGCATGTTTAAGTTGAAGAGCAGTTTGGATTAATGCACTGGCGCGATAGAATGAATAAATTAATAATTCTGCTGTCAATGTTCCCGACTAACTGTTGTTTGATAGAACACAATAAAATAGTCAATTCATAAAGTTACCGTATTTTTTACGTCTTGTCAATAGAATATGAACATTAAAAATACTGTCATGTATTGCAACCGAATCAAAAAAAAAATACCATTAGATTTCTAACATTAAATGTGATTAGATCTTTGAATAAATTCTTTGTTTTGGTATTTAATAACTACTTTTTAAAGAGAGTAATGATTAGTCGCAGTATTATTTAAAGAAAACTGCCAAAATGTAACATTTCCTATTCAATTTAATGGATATTGAAATAACTTCATAAATTGTTATTGTTTTATGAGTAAGCTGAAACATATCCATTAAACTAATTTGTGAAGATTAGAATTTTCTTTGCCAAGAAAAAAACTGAAAATGCGTTCTTTGAACATAAACAAAAGCAAAGCGATACATTTTCCGCCTTAATGGAGAAAATGCTGTTTACTTGAATATTCTTTTCCATTGTTTTCTTTAAAACTGCAATATAAACTTTTC
This sequence comes from Maratus speculifer, assembly GCA_964019185.1. Classification (NCBI taxonomy): domain Eukaryota; kingdom Metazoa; phylum Arthropoda; class Arachnida; order Araneae; family Salticidae; genus Maratus; species Maratus speculifer. Next base: position 430,389,906 of record OZ025291.1, read on the forward strand.
TGTTTAACTCTCGTTAATTCTGACTATTTTAAAATATATTTTGTGCAAGATAATGCATATCATTTTTTTTTTCTGTTTCGGTGTGTCTCGTATGTGCATTGCTAAACAGCCGTATGGTTAAGTAATGAGACGAAAAATTCTTTCCGAATGTTCTAGAAGTAGGATAAGACTGGCTAATTTACATGAGAAATGTATTTTTATGCTCTTGTTAATGCTTTAAAAACAGAAAAATGAAAGTTGTCACAATATTAGCATGTTTTAGATTTTAAAGTTAACTTAATCCTCTGTTTGCGAAAGGGAATTTTATTAATTCTCTTTTGTTAAAGGAAGGATAATAAATGTTTTACTCTACTTTTTTGCAGAAAAATATTTTCTAACTGAATTTAGATCGTTATATGTTTTCATATTTAAAACGTATTGCAGTTTTAATAATATCACCGTTGATGAAATGCGTAAAGTTAATATGTATATTAATATGTATGCTCTAACGTTAATATATATTATATGTTTATTCAAATGTAGACATTATTGAAATATATAAACAAACACACCTTTAAAAATCCGGCGTTCAAGGCGATTATCATTTTAAAAGAAGATTGCTTGTATGGAATTTAGATTATATCTCAGCATTTTAAAAATATAAAAAAAAAAATTATAAAAATTTTGCTTCAGTTTATTCAATCTGAAGAGACATGCATGTTTAAATTGGAGAGCAGATTGAAATAAAACACAGGTGTATTGGAATAAAAGTAATTCACTAAATGAAAATTGTCACAATATTAGTTTTTGGGATTTCCAATCGTGTTTAATCTTCTGATTGCGAAAGTGAAATACTTTTATTCTTTTTAGTTAAGTAAAAAACAAGGAACATTTTACTTTGCGTTTTTTTATTTTATTTACTTATTTATTTGTTTTGTTGAAAATTGTTTTCAAACTGGACCTTATAACATTATATCTTTTGCTTTTCATATGTATTGCAGTTTTAATAACATTCGACATTGATGAAATGTGCAATGTCTATGCAAATAATATATTTTTTCTGGTTATAGCTTTATTAATACTGTGCACTCGAATATAGAATTTGAATATACCGAAAGTCAGATAACCGGTCAGAAAAGTAATCAATAATTAAAAACGCAGAGATAATAGAGTGTTACAGTTTTCTCCAAAATGGACTAATAGACATATTTAAAAAAAGAAAATACGTGTTTTATTATAAGAATATTTACATTGGATGTCATTGCTCAGCGTTTCACTTGTGTAAGATAGACGTTTGTGTAAGATAGATGTTCAGATAACAGACATTCGATTTCGCGAATACCATTTGTGGGACCATATTTCAGATTTACTAAGGGGACAATACACCTTTAACAGCCATGAAATGTGCGAATTGTATCAGTAGTTTAGCATTTTTTAAAGATAACTTATCTAAAGTTACATAATTTTCAGAGTATATTCAGGTGATATTGAACTAGGTTTATTATTTTTTAACCCTTAACTGATATGAAAAAAGATGTCGCATAACTACTGTAGGCGGTCTGTCAGACGGCTTAATGTAAAGATGAATAAAATGTTATATTATCTCTCCGAATGCTATTTTTGTATTAAACTTTATATACATGACTATAATTAATACAATTTAGCATTTCAAAAGTCTTCCATATTAGTAATATGTCTCCAAAGGAAACACAACTGAACCAGTATCTATAATTAAACTAAAAAATACGAGTTAAATTCAACTTTGAAAACTCAGCGGTCTCACAGACCGCTGAGTTTAAGGGATAATGTAGATTTAATATAATTAAAATATGTTCAAGGGATAAATTTCAAAATTTAAACAAATAATAAAAAATATTCAAATATTTAAAATAATAATTATGTAATTTTCTTCATTAATTATTATTGTTTTATTAAGGGGTAGAAACATATCGCTTCAAAATAATTTGTAATGAAAAGAATTTTCTACGTCAAGAAAAAAGAATAAATGCATTCTCAGAACATAAAACAAAAGCAAAGCGATACATTTTCCGCGTTAATGGGGAAAATGATGTTTAGTTGAATATTCTTTTCCGTTGTTTTCCTTAAAACAGCAATATAAACTTTTCTGTTTAACTCTTGTTAATTTTGACTATTTTAAAATATATTTTGCACGAGATAATGCATATCATTTTTTCTGTTTCAGGGTGTCTGGTATGTGTATTGCTAAACAGCCGTATAGTTAAGTAATGAATTAAAAAATTCTTTCCGAATGTTCTAGAAGTAGACTAATTTACATGAGAAATGTATTTTCATGATCTTGTTAATGCTTTAAAAAAGAAAAATGAAAGTTTTCAAAATATTAGCATCTTTTGGATTTTAAAGCGTGTTAAATCTTCTCTTTGCGAAAGGAAAGTTCTTTTATTTATTTTTGTTTAAGGAAAGATAAGAAATGATTTATTTCAGATAGAGGGTTTTTTTTCAGATTTTATTTTTTTAACTGGCCTTACCTCATTAAATGTTTAGGCATTATATAAATGTCGCATATAAAAACATTAGGTATTGATTAAATGTGCCATACTAATGCACGTAATATGTGTGTTACATGCCGGGATGTAGTGGAAGATATACAGGAGAATACGTGGTATACATTCTGGATTTCTTTAATGTACACCGTATATTCTCTGTTTTTCAAGAATACTACAGTATATACACTCTAATGTATACCCTCCGCCTTGAGAGTATACACTCTATTTTTTTCGACTTCGCTAATGTTACTCATGTTAAAGGAAAAGAAAAAATGATAGTTGTCATTAGCATCTTTCATATTTTAAAGAATGTTTAATCTTCTATTAGCAAAATGGAAGTTTTTTAAATTCTTTTTAATTTTAGGAAAGACATTAATTTTTATTGTAAGTAGTTTCCTTGTAAGTACAAATGTCTCTAAGAATTAATCCGCTTAGTGTTTGGATTATCAAAATGAAGATTTAACAAATAAAATAAATAAATAGTAATAATCACAATAGAAACCCAATTAAATGTATGCAACATAAACTATCTTAAAGTAAGAAAGATTTTTTTTTAATATTTTCCTCCAAAGAAAACGCATTTTTTTTTTAAAGGCGCACATCAAATTAAGTCTAAACCGACATCAGATGATAATTAATGCACATATTATTTAAAAGATACACATAGATTATAGAAAAGATAGTTTCGTGAATGAACCATTAGCCTATTAAGCGATTGGCTTATCAAAATAAGGATGATTTAAGGGGTCAGGTACCTTTGATCGATGAAAATAGAAGCAAAATTTGCGTACAGTATTGATCTCAATATCTTTAAATCTATCGCTTTTAAAAACTTCAAATTTTTAACACATATTTAAATAATCTTCCTGTAACTGTTACAGGTCATAGAATATTTTTATGCCTTCACCATAAAATAAAATTGAAAAATTATAAAAGGTCTTTTTTTCTCGAAGAAAAATCATACATAGTCTTGCGCGCAGCTTAACATGCATAAAAAATATCATAAAGACCTAAAACCAATTTATATATAAAGAAAAATAGTCAATAATCAAAATGACGAACCCCAGTTACTTTAAATTCTGTCTTTGTATAAAAAATACATAAAAATATGAAAAATAACAAAATTTAGCACTTTTTTTTGTAAATAATAATTCATAACTTGAAAAATTCATACACAAAAGTGATAGTAGTTCGTCATTTTAAGCATTTATAAGTTATGTAACTTCTGTAAAAATTTCATTAAATTATACCCAACCATTTTCGAGCAATCATGCGCGCAAGGTGAAAAAATAGCATTTTGAGAAAATCCAATTTAAAGATAAAATTTCTTTTTAAAACCTATTATGCAAAATATCTTTAGATATTTAAGTATACTTATATTTATTTACTTACCTAATTATATAAAAACATAAATTCAATAAGTTTCATTATAAAAAAATAGTAAATAGTGTGCTATAAAACATGCAAAATGAATATAAATACACAAATAACATATACTGATACAACATTTTTCTATATATTTATTCATTATTTACAAAATTTTTACATGAAACTGGTAATACTTCATCATTTTCAACATTTATATGCTATGTAAGAGATGTTAATTTTTTATGACATTTTAGACAACCATTTCGGAGAAATCATGCGCGCAGTTGAATCGTAAACGTAAAAACGAAAATAATTTTTCATCATATCGTTCTTCTAAGTAACCATTCATTATCTAATAAATCCTTACATGAAACTGATAACAATTCATCATTTTCAACATTTGAATGTTTTGTAAGAGCTGTTAATTTTTTGTAAAATTTTAGCCAACAATTTCAAAGAAATCATGCGCGCTATTGAATTGTAAACGTAAAAACGAAAATATTTTTTCCTCATATCATTCTTCTAAATAACCATTAATTATTTAATAAATCCTTACATTACACTGATAATACTTCGTCATTTTCAACATTTGAATGTTTTGTAAGAGCTGTTAATTTTTTTATAAAATTTTAGCCAACAATTTCGGAGAAAACATGCGCGCTATTGAATCGTAAACGTAAAAACGAAAATAATTTTTCCACATATCATTCTTCTAAATAACCATTAATTATTTAATAAATCCTTACATTACACTGATAATACTTCGTCATTTTCAACATTTGAATGTTTTGTAAGAGCTGTTAATTTTTTATAAAATTTTAGCCAACAATTTCGGAGAAAACATGCGCGCTATTGAATCGTAAACGTAAAAACGAAAATAATTTTTCCACATATCATTCTTCTAAATAACCATTAATTATTTAATAAATCCTTACATTACACTGATAATACTTCGTCATTTTCAACATTTGAATGTTTTGTAAGAGCTGTTAATTTTTTTATAAAATTTTAGCCAACAATTTCGGAGAAAACATGCGCGCTATTGAATCGTAAACGTAAAAACGAAAATAATTTTTCCACATATCATTCTTCTAAATAACCATTAATTATTTAATAAATCCTTACATTACACTGATAATACTTCGTCATTTTCAACATTTGAATGTTTTGTAAGAGCTGTTAATTTTTTATAAAATTTTAGCCAACAATTTCGGAGAAAACATGCGCGCTATTGAATCGTAAACGTAAAAACGAAAATAATTTTTCCACATATCATTCTTCTAAATAACCATTAATTATTTAATAAATCCTTACATTACACTGATAATACTTCGTCATTTTCAACATTTGAATGCTTTGTAAGAACTGTTAATTTTTTATAAAATTTTAGCCAACAATTTCGGAGAAAACATGCGCGCTATTGAATCGTAAACGTAAAAACGAAAATAAATTTTCCTCATATCATTCTTCGAAATAACCATTATTTAATAAATCCTTACATGACACTGATAATACTTCGTCATTTTCAACATTTGAATGTTTTGTAAGAGCTATTAAATTTTTATGACATTTTAGCCAACCATTTCTGAGAAATCATGCGCGCTTTTGAATCGTAAACGTAAAAACGAAAATTATTTTTGTGAAAATTCAATTGAAAGAAAAGATTGACTTAGGAACATATTATGAAACATAATTTTTAAATATTGCAGTAACTTATATAATTATTTACTTATCTCACTATTTATACACATGAATTTAATAAATATTAAAAAATAATAAATATTGTGCACTAAATCAAGAAAAATAAAAGTAGAAATAAAAATAAAATTTACCTTTACAAGGGCAATACTGCATCATCTGTTTACTTAGATTATAAGGTTGATAAACTTTTTTGAAGAATGTAGAAATTGATTTACACATAATAAATAAAAAACAACAGATGATCTTTTAATTATATGGGCACTTGTCGCATCATTTTTCATCATACTGCCAATAAATTAGAAGACTTGTGAAACAAAAATCTATAAATTCATGCTGATGTTTTCAATTGCATGAAATAAATAAACCTTTTAGAAATTTGAACACTAATTTACATACATATACTTTGATAACTATCATCTCATGGGATAACAGATGGAAAAAAACATTGCTCAAAGATTTTGACAAAACTTAACACATTTAAAAAGCACCGGCACTGTAAATTTCACCTTCCTCCAAGAGAAATTTTTCTTTCTGAGCAATTTCTTTCATTCGCTTACTTTTTCTTGCTTCTTTTGTGTTTTGGAGAAAGCGTAAATTAGAAGTTGCAATCCTTTAGTCGTCTAACTCTTTCAAATACTCTTTCATATTCGAACCATACCGCTTAGCTCCATTTTTCCAGCAGATCCATCGTGGTTATTGAGTCAATCGTTTTAATGGGTTTTTTTCCATGAATTATATTCATGCGTCCCTTTTTTTAGTTTCCATGCATCACGACTTGCAAAATGAGAAAAGGACTTCAGTATCAATAACTTTGCCGCTTTTGTCACCGATGACAGTGCACACACCTATTCGTGAAGTGTGACCCCGAGTTTTCCATGTACCACTGATGTTTAAGTATGAAGAATCAATCAGAGTTACTTCTTCCGAAGCTGCAGATATCATAGATTTTTCTGCGACAGATGCGAAGCATTTCTGTAGCACCTTTATCGCAGCATTGTAAGATTTTTTGGAAACCGGTTGAGGCAGATTCATGATTCCACAAAACAGTTTCATTGCTGCATACCCCAGTCCAATTGATCTAATGGCATAAATATATAGTTAATTTCTGAAATTTTGTTATTTTCGCCGATCTTCTTAGAATTCTTAAATTTAATAACTTCAGCATTATTTTCACATAAAATCGAAATTTTAGATGATAAGCCACGTTCAATTTCTTCTGTTATACTTACTTCACCACCACAAGCTTTACAGAATAAAAACTTTTCCAGAATGAAAAACATGTGACTGACATCCATAATACGATATCCATCAAAACTAGAATTATATTCAAACTCCTTGTTTACAGAAAGTTTTCTCTGAAGCACTGTTATTCAGTGAATCACTTTCACTTTTCGTCAGCTTTTTAGTATGTATATTGCCTATTTCCTTTTTTTCGGTCGTATCCCAGAAGCCCTTTTAGGTGTGTTTTCGCTAAGAACTTCACTCATTGTTGCAGAAGATTATTAACGAAATAAATAAAATTAATTTAAAGCTAAAATAAAACTTATCCGCAAAAAAATTACTATAAAAACAATCAAAAATTTAGAATCGAAAGAGTAAACAACACAACGTGCATAGATTTATCGCTAAATCGAGCTAAACAGCTTGGTATCTAAAGCTGAAGTAGCAGTTGCTAATTTCTGCTTGATTTCCTGAAAGGAAAGGAAAAATAAATAACCACAGAGTAAAGAAAAATAAGAGTAGAAATCCTTGAATCTTATCAGCTACGGCCAGCGCCAGCTGCGTGAAAAATGTAAACAAACAGTCTAGCCCTTTAAATATCGCTGTTTCATGAAAAGAGGCCTTACTATTTTGCCCATAACTTCGTTTCTAATGAGAATTTTTTTATGGGGTTTGTTTTAATATGCATCTAAAAGATTATACTTTCATATAAAGCAATAAAAAAAAAATCGAAATTTTGACCATTTGAAAGGTACCTGACCCCTTAACAAATAAAATGAATAAATTAAAATAATTATGACATAAAATAATTAAAAGCATATAGAACAACATGTCTTGAGGTAACAAAGAAAAATATTTAAAAATATTTTCACTCAAAGAAAATGCAATATATTTTTCTTCAGACAGGTAAAAAAAAAACACAAAAATATTATTTAAATCTAAACCTAAATCAGACGATAATTAATGGCATAATAGTTCGAAAGATAATTTAATAAATCATAGCTTATTTTATCACAGTTTGTGAAAAGTTCAGATGATCTTAAGGGGAAAAGGAACCTCTGAAATTATTTTTTTTATATTTTTAAAATTGCACTTTAAATATTATTGAAGGGTACATTTTATGCATTATAACATATATTTATCACAAAAATTTAATTTTTTTAAAGGAAAATTTTTGTAATATTTCAGATTTAACGAAAAAATTCCAAAATGCTCTATGCGCATTATTTTTTCACTGAATGCTTTGAATTTTTTATGGTTATTTATCACAATATATGTCACAAAACTGCGCATGGTTTTTTGAAAATAAAAATAACTGTAAAAATTATAGGTAGTTAATTGTAAAAATAGGTTAAAATGATCAAAATTTCAGAAAAATTGAGAAAATATTTTTTTTTACCTATATATTCAGCTATATAAAATTCAATGCACAGTTTTATTTATATATGTATATCAAACTTGTATAAATATTATTGGAGATTTTTATTGATATGGAATGCGCATGGGACATTTTGAAAAATTCCCGTTAAATCTAAAATATTACAAAAATTTCCCTATTTTTTTCAATTTTTTTTTTAATTTTTTGTGATAAATATACGTTATAATGCACATAATGTACCCTTTGTATAGTATTTAGAGTGCAATTTTAAAAATATAAAAAAAAGATTTCAAAGGTCCCTTGTCCCCTTAAATCGGCCGCGGTCGTGCGTTGTATTAAACATCCCGACCTGACTGTCCCCACGAATCAATGACTTAACGCTTTCGGGTTCAATTTTTATTTAATTTTTTCGAAATAATCACTTCTACATTAATAATGGCTATTCGAATAGATAATTAGAGTGTAACGAATTTTTAATTTTCCTAAGCTTAGCGAAAGTTTTTTTTTGCGCACTATTCAATTCATATTCGATTGAGGAAGGATTTTTGGAGATGTTTAAAAATATTATATTACAGAAGATTTCATGGATATTACAGCTTTCTAATACTGTTTGCAGATTATTACACACATTTCTTTTAGGAAAGTAACATTTATTTTCAATATAAAGATTGAAATATATGTTTATAATAAAAGAATCACAGACAGTGCACAGGGAATTAAGCAAATATTTGTTATGATTATTATTACTAAAGGTGAAAATATTTAATGAAGTCAAGCAGTAAATGCATAGACTCATATAAACATTGCTACGTGTAAACAACTAAAAAAGTAGATTAAAAAACAAAATAATATTCAATGAAAAGACCCGAAAGAGTTAAATTAATGGCGTTTAACTTTTCTATTGGTGACATTTCTGGATCACTTTCACTACAGATGTATTGAAAAATGAAATTCCGTTTCGCCATGCTGTGTATTTTCCGCAAAATAGCGACTATCGTTTAGTATCTATGAATCATAAAATTATTAAAAACATCGCAATGTTATCTTTATGCCTGAAAAGAGCATTTCATTTTAACAAAACTTTATAAAATAATTCTTTAATGATATAACTATAAAACTGTTACGGATAACCGCTACTGATGCATTGATAATTAAAGCTCTAATTTCGTCATGCTGTGCATTTTTCGCAAAATAACTAGTGTCGATCAGTATCTGTGAATGATAAATTTATTAAAAATATCGAAAAGCTCTCTTTATGCATGAAAACTTAAAATTAATTAAGGAACATATCATCTGAAGAAAACTAATGATGAGTTTAACAGATGATATAACATTAAAACTGACACGATAAACAAACTTTTTAAACACATGTGAGTGTAATAAATTCCATAATGTATGTTTTTCTTAAAATTTCCTTCGGTATTTCTTTTGAGCTTACAAACTCCCATGTGTCAAAGGAAATACATTATACGAAATACCATCAAAATGATATATTGCAGATTCGACATATTCGGTCACCACTGAAGAAATCAGTTTGTCAGGTGAAGTGATTGGGCTGTTTAACAAAAGTGAAATATTGCGCAAAATGTGGTTTATCTGAAATCTTACAAGCCACTCAACCACAGAGGAATTGAGTTTGCTGTTGATTTATACATTGTCTTGCTACTTTAGGTGTGTTTATAAAATCTGTAAGACATTTTGTTGCATTGTGCCTCGTTATATTAATTTTCTGTGTCTTCATGTATGATATTTGTGCAAAACTAAAAAAAAATATTTGAAGTATAATGTAGGAAAAAACAATAATAATTGATAAATAATTTATCTTAAACACCAAATAATTATAAACTAATCCGAATAATATGTATAGTACAGCACAATGATCGAGACTAAAGACAGTTGGTCACATGCATGGGAATTTTATACATTACATTAATCCGTCAACAACAAATCTGAAATCACCTGTAAAAACCCCACATTGATTTTCTCTTTACCTTGAAAACTACTGCAATGATTTCAATATGCTTAAAATAGTATTTGTTTTTAGTGGAATGCAATGTAAAAAATGACATTTATATCTTAATCTACAAAGATATCTATAGTACTAATAGTTGTTGCATAAGCACTAATTCTTTTTTTTATTTTCTATAGTTAATTTGTCATCCCTTGCAATCAGCATTATTTCATTCTCACAAAACTTTATAAAAATAAGTCTTTTTGTGATATAACTTTAAAACAGACTTTTGAAACACTTGTGAATGTAATAAATTCTAGAAAGTATGTTTTTCTTAAAATTTCTTTTGAGCTTACAAACTCCCATGTGTCAAAAGAAATACATTATACGAAATCCCATCAAAATGATATATTGCAGATTCGACATATTCGGCCACCACTGAAGAAATAAGTTTGTCAGGTGAAGTGATTGGGCTGTTTAACAAAAGTGAAATACTGCGCAAAATGTGGTTTATCAGAAATCTTACAAGCCACTCAACCACAGAGGAATTGAGTTCGGTTATGATGTTGTTGCTGATTTATACATTGCTTTACCATTTTAGATGTGTTTATAAAATCTGTGAGACATTTTGTTCTATTGTGTCACGTTAGATTTATTTTGACATATCTTCATGTATTTCAAAAATGATTTTTGTGTAAAACTAAGGAATATTTGTAGCATATGTTAGAAAAAAATTTAATAATGTTTGAAAAATAAAATGGAAACAATTTGTCTTAAGCATTAAATAATTAAAAAATAAACAGAACAATGTGTATAAGAGAACGCAATGATAAAAACTGAAGACAATGGATCATATGTAAATATTTTGTATATTACTTTAATGGGCTACGAACAATTCTTAAATGACATCTAAAATAACTCATTTTGATTTACTTTTTATCTGGAAAACTACTGATTTAGAGCAATTTCAATTTGTGTAAAATAATGTTTTTTTTAATGGAGTACACTATAGAAAGATTCAGATGCTTCTTAATCTACAAAAATGTACTAAATCATGTGCAGGAAAGTGCAACTAATATTTTTTAAGTTTAAATTTTCAAAGAATTTGGAATTTTAGATTTTATTATAATAATTTGATTTGGGCATCTGGAATTCGATAAATGATATAATATTTGAAGGAAATCTGTAAAAAATTTCTCACTCCTTACATTTATTGTCATCTAAATGTATATTTGTTTTAAAGGCGTATAGCCAACGGAGGGAAAAGTGTCTAGCCGAGACTCGAACCCGTAGCATCGCTATAGCGCACCGATGTTCTCTCAATATTCTCATCGAACACCCAAGTGGCTCGATGTTCTCTCAAATGAGCCATTTGGAAAGATGCCTCGCCTGGCATTTTTTCGCATGGCATAAGTTCGCCTGGCATTTTTCACTATCATATGTTGGAAAGACTACCACCATATCACAAGATTGAATATTTTTCCGCGAGAAACCAATTTTTGGATTCTCATTAGTTTCGTAATTGCTCCGGAATTTGTGGCCCACGGTAATATATTCCATCTTGTGCTGTGACTTGTTGCTGACTTGCAAACATATGATAGTGAAAAATGCCAGGCGTTTCCTAATGCGATCCAAGTGGTTCAGTTGAGAGAACGTCGGTACACTATGCCGATGGTCCGGGTTCGAGCACCGACTTCGAAATTTTTTGACTCTGATGGCTATACGCCTTTTATGCAAATAAATTTGAAATAACAATTAAAAATTAAAACAAGTTACTCACACAATTTTGGAAAGCTTTAACATTTTAATTAAAATAGAGTTTTAGAAAAATGTAACAAAGTATATATATATATATATATATATATATATATATATATATATATATATATATATATATATATATACCATACGGATCCTAGAATTTCTTGACCAGAAAAACGGTACTGGTAGATTACTTGGAAAGAAATGGTATCCGTACGAACCCTGTACCCATTGACAATACTTTTAACATATTATTTCAATATCTTGCACCTTCACTGTATTTTTGGTCCAAAATCATTTAGTATCATACTCTTTCGTCTCTATTTTATAGGTCGGTAATTAAAAACTCAAAAATTTCAACCATTCTATGTTCTATGAGACCTTAATAATTAAAAAAAAGTAAAATCCTGAACGGAAACGTGCATGACTAATTTCTTCAATATTTTGAAAAATATTACGAAAGAAGGAAGTATGTCAACTCCATCAAAAATTGAATTATCGTACATGACAGTTATGTATACAAGTTTTATGAAAAGAAAAACAACTCATCGCTAGAGTTGACTATTTCTCCATGGATATGTCAAAAATAAGATCTAAATCGATGTTTCAGCATTTTAATATTAAAAGGAAAAAATGGCGATGAAATATCACAGAGCAATGCCAACTTATTTGTTTTATGTTCAAAGGGACTGGAGATTTGAACTTATACAAATGGTAAAGGAATGTAATATTTTCAAACTATACAGACGATAATAAAAAATATTATCTTCAAAATCAAAGCGGAGTTTTCTGTTTTTTAGTTTCAGTGTGTGAAAACTTACGATAAATATAAAATAATATTATGAAAATGGATGCAGTACTTCAATATCTTAAATTTCTGATGTGTATCTATATTATAAAGTAAGAGCTTGTCGTGCGTAACTCTGACGTAATTTTTATAGTGACAAGAACAGATGATAAACTCTTATTAATTTTTATAGCAAGTTTTAAAATTTCTAAATACTGAACAATTGACATATGTATACATAGACTAGCGGACCCGACAGATGTTGTCCTGGCACCGACTCGAAAAAATGAAAAAAATGTACATAAATATAATAATATGCATGATAAATACTACGTTCTTAATTTAATTTCTTATTACAATTATATAAGGAAATTATTTTTCATTTGCAGTAGTTTATGAAGTCGGTCCAATATTTAATAGAAAAGTTTATTTTTCTCTTTTTAGTTAAAAGTTAATAATTTTCTGAAGTCGGTTAATTAAAATTAAAATTCAGAAACAATTATTGCAAATCATGCTCATATGTCAGGAGTGGGGTTCGAACACACTATCTCTTTCTCCGAGAACCAGATCTTAAATCTGCGCTTTAGACCACTCAGCCATTCTGTCCGCACTCTATACAGTGAACTCATTCAACAATTTTAATTAGCGAAAAATTACTAACTTTTTTAGTTTTTGTCAAATTACTAAAAAAGTACTGAATCAATTTCGATGAAATGTGAATCTAAACCATTCTAGAATCTAGTGGAACACACATAAAATTTCCTTAAAATCGGTCCAGTCGTTTAGGAGGAGTTACATACACACGCACAGAAGAGTTATATATATAAAGATAGATAGATAGACAGATAGATAGATAGGTGGACAGATAGATACATACACAGATAGTTTCTACCGCCGAAAATAAAGAAAAGGATTTTCAGACGCAATAAGTTTGCTAACTATGTCGCAATTTTTTCTAAAACTGTATGATAATTTACACAAAAGTATATTTTGTTCATTAGAAATAATAATGTTCGTTTGTTCTTATTTATTTCAATATGTTCTGTTCTATCTAATATATACATTTCTATAAAAAAAAATACTAATACATCACCTAGAAAATACCGTTACCGCTTCATTCCTGTACACTTTGACATTCTTAAAATTTATTATTCTAGAACTTTGCATCATCATTAACTTTTACATCAATAATCATTTAATACCGTAAATTATTTGCTCTACACTTGAGGCCAATAGTTAAAAAATTCATGCCTTAAAAACCTTTCTATGATACAAGTGACCTTAATACTTAATTTAAAGCATAATAACGAGTAACGACTTGAAGGACAGCGGGCATGTCTAAATTTTACTACACTTTGAAAAACACTAAGAATGAATGAAACATGTCAACTTCCATCAAAAATTGAATTATCGTACATGACAGTTATGTTTACAAGTTTTATGAAAAGTAAAACAACTCATCGATGGAGTTGACAATTTCCCCGTGTACATGTCAAAAATAAGATGTAAATCGATGTTTCAGCAGTTTAATATCAAAGGGAAAAAATGACGATGAAATATTACTGATCAATGCCAACATGTTTGTTTTATGTTTAAAGGGTCTGGAGATTTAAACTTATACAAATAGTAAGGGAATGTAATATTTTCGAAATATACACACGATAAGAAAAAACATTTTTTTTTCAAAATCAAAGTTTACATTTCTTTTCCTTTTTTGGTACGAGTGTGTTAAGATTCAGGATATATATAAAATGATATTCCAAAAATGTATGCAGTACTTCAATATCTTAAATTTCTGATGTGTATCTGTATTATAAAATACAAGCTTGTCGTGCATAACTCTGACGAAATTTTTATAGTGACAAGAACAGATGATAAAATCAATCTCTTATTAATTTTTTACAGCAAGTTTTAAAGTATCATAATACCGCACAACTGACAGATTCCGTTCAATGGGTCCGGAGATTTTAAAATATAAAATAATAAAGGAATGTAATATTTTCAAAACATACAGACAATAAGAAAAATACAATATCTTCAAAATCAAAATGTATATTTTTTTTATTATTGGTGCGAGTGTGTCAAGATTCACGATAAATGTAAAATGATATTCCAAAATGAAAGCAGTAGTTCAATATCTTAAATTTCTCATGCGTATGTAAATTTTAAAAGAAGCGTGTCGTGCATAACATTGGAAATATTTTGATATTGACAAGAGCAGATGATAAAATCAAATTCTTATTAACATTTATAGCAAGTTTTAAATTTTATGAAAAACACACATTTTATTTTTTTAATCGTCGAAAAAAAAAGATTTCCTAATGCAATCTGTTTGATAATTATATCGCAATTTGTTTGAAAACTTTATGGAAACTTACTTGATATAGTCTGTTCATTAAATAACTTTGAAAGATATATTTTATGAAAATTTATATCACGTGCAGATGACTACAAATTATCTTAAATCCATTTGCATTTAAATTAATTAAAATTCCGCATATTTTTTCCCATCTTATATACCACAATCAAATTATTACATTCACGAATCAATAAATCTATAATAAAACAATAAAATATTAAAAAAAAATATGACATGTGATGAAATTTAGCGCTAAACCATTGAAATTAAAAGAATCGAAATGTGAATGTAAAAGGCGATTTTTCAATTGTTGGGTAATTTCTTCAGTTTTATCCACTTAACTGATTTGACTGTATGACATATGGACAAGAAGAGTTTGCTTAATCATTCCCATAAAGCTTTTTGACAACACAAAATTTTTAAAATACAATTTTTTACCATATGATGAAAGAAATATTTAGATTAAATCCCATATTTACAATTTATTATACATAAAAAGAGTTAACTTTCAGTTAGCCGGTTACAAAATCATTTTAATACATTTTATTTATGGTAAATATGTGATAAGCCAATACTTGTTAAAAAACTTGTTATGCTGGCTTTTATTAAGTGTAATAGACATTGTTTAATTATTATTTTAAATTTCTTTATTTGGGAAAATCAAGCGGTGAATTCCGGACACGAGAACAATAAGAACTATAATAAAAAATCACAAATTTTAACCATTCTATGTTCCATGTGACCTTGATACTTAATTTAACTTAAAAGAGCAACACCGTGATTCAGCAACGTTTATCACTAAATTTTAGAATATCTTGAAAAACACTAAGAATGAATGAAACATGTCAACTCCCATCAAAAATTGAATTATCGTACATGACAGTTATGTTTACAACTTTTATGAAAAGAAAAATAACTCTTTGCAAGAGTTGACTATTTCTGCGTGTATATGTCAAAAATGAGATATAAATCGATGTTTCACCAGTTTAATATCAAAGGGAAAAAATAACGATGAAATATTACTGATCAATGCCAACATGTTTGTTTTATGTTTAAAGGGTCTGGAGATTTAAACTTGTACAAATAGTAAAGGAATGTTTTTTACAAGTTTTACGAAATGAAAGTAACTCATCGCAAATGTCTACTATTTCTATGTGTATATGTCAAAAACAAAGCATAAATCAATGTTTCAGCAGTTTATAATCAAAAGGTGAAAATGGCGATGAAGTATCACAGATGAAAGTCAACATATTTGTTTTATGTTCTAAGGTACTGGAGATTTGAACTTACAGAAATTGGTAAAGAACATAATATTTTCAAAATATCCAGATGATAGGAAAAAATATTTTCTTCAAAATCAAAGTATATATATAGAATTTTTTGTGTGAATGTGTGAAGATTCGAAAGAAATAGTAAATAAAATTGCGGAAATGGATGCAATACTTCAATATCTTACATTTTTGGTGTGTATCTGTATTATTAGGACAAGCGTGTCCTACATAACGCTGACGTCAGTTTCATACTGACTGTTATTGGTGCGTATAAGATCATAAATATGAATTAAAATGTCGATAACTTTATAAAAAGTAGACTGTAATTTTATTTCTAAATGCGTGCTCTGAGAGCAGTGACTGCCTTGACGGCGTCCATACAACTAACTGAAGGAATGATGAAACATCTGTAATCGGGGGTATATGCGATGGCGTCATAACAACAAAAGTGGCGTCAACACTGACAAGAGCAAAAATTTAAATCAGACGCTTATTAACTTTTATAGAAAGTTTTAAAATTTATAAATAGTGCACATTTTATAGTTTTAATCATCGAAAATTAAAAAAAAATCTATTATCAAATGCAATTTATTTTATCACAATGTCGCCATTTTTTTTCAAAACTGTAACTCAATTTGCTCAATGTATTTTGTTCAATGTGGTAATTTTGTATTCCATTCAATGGTTTACATATTAAATTGTTTTACCATGAATGGTATGTATATATATGATATACTGGTCTATTTATATATATATATATATATATATATGCAGAAGGGTTTATACCGGTCCTGGAACTTCATGACCAGGAAACTCTCAATAGGGATAATAATTTTTTTGATAATTTATCATTAAATAAGACGAAATTTTGCTTGCTTGAAGTAGATTTAATTTTACTGTAAAAAAGTACTGGTAAATCATCTTGAAAAAAAAAAACTATATCCGTAAGACGCTAACGATATGCTAGGTAACGTAAGATATACTAACAATGCTTAAAATATATCATTTTGATATCTTACATCATCACTATATTCAAGTCCATAATTATTTACTACCATAAACTTTGTTACCGATAGTTAAAAACTTAAAAGTTTAACCTATTTTATGTCTCATGTGAACTAAATACTTTAAAATAAAATGCATAATGGTCTACATATATACATATATATTCAAAAGGGTTTATACCCGTCCTGGAACTTCATGACCAGGAAACTCTACGGGGCCAATATTTTTTTATGGAAAATTTATCATTAAATAAGACGAAATTTTGTTTGCTTGAAGTAGATTTAATTTTTCTGTAAAAAAGTACTGGTAAATGATCTTGAAAAAAACTATATCCGTAAGACGCTGCATACACTAACAATGCTTAATATATATTATTTTGATATCTTACATCATCATTATAGTCTAGTCCATAATTATTTACTACCATAAACTTTGTTACCGATAGTTAAAAACTCAAAAGTTTAACCTATTTTATGTCTCATGTGAACTTTACACTTAATTTAAAATGAAGCACATAGTGGTCTATATATATACAGAAGGGTTTATACCGGTCCTGGAACTTCATGACCAGGAAACTCTACGGTGCCAATGTTTTTTTATAGAAAATTTATCATTATATAAGACGAAATTTTCCTTGTTGAAGTAGATTTATTTTTTCTGTAAAAAAGTACTGGTAAATCATCTTGAAAAAAAAAACCATATCCGTAAGACGCTGCATACACTAACAATGCTTAAAATATATTATTTTGATATCTTACATCATCACTGTATTCTAGTCCATAATTATTTACTACCTTAATATTTGTTACCGATAGTTAAAAACTCAAAAATTTAACCTATTTTATGTCTCATGTGAACTTAACACTTAATTTAAAATAAAACACAGAGTATTGCCGTGAACGACAACGTGTATGACTAAATTTTACAATATAAGACGCTTTTGTACACTAACAGTGCTTAAAATATATTATTTTGATGTCTTATATCATCACTATATTTTAGGTCCATAATTTTTTACTATCGTAATCTTTGAGGTCGATAATTAAAAACTCAAAAGTTAAACCCATTCTATGTCAGATATGACCTTAACACTTAATTTAAAATAAAACACAGAGTATTGCCGTGAACGACAACGTGTATGACTAAATTTTACAATATAAGACGCTTTTGTACACTAACAGTGCTTAAAATATATTATTTTGATGTCTTATATCATCACTATATTTTATGTCCATAATTTTTTACTACGATAATCTTTGAGATCGATAATTAAAAACTCAAAACTTAGACCCATTCTATGTCTGATATCACCTTAACACTTAATTTAAAATAAAACACAGAGTATTGCCGTGAACGACAGCGTGCACGACTAATTTTTACAATATTTTGAAAAATACTAAGAATGAATGAAACATGTCAACTCCATCAAAAATTGAGTTATCGTACATGACAATTATGTTTACAAGTTTTATGAAAAGAAAAATAACTCTTTGCAACAGTTGGCAAGCGAGTGTTGCATAAATCTGACGTCATTTTAAAATAGTCAAAAACTCTCTTTGACTATTATAGCAAGTTTTAAAATTTCTGAATACCATGGAATTGGCATATATATATAAAGAAAGATAGGTGCATAGGTATATTTTACTGTCGAAAATAAAAAAGAGATTTTCAAATGCAAAATGTTTGATAAATTATCGAATTATATTGGATAAAGTGCATCATTATTGTGAATATATTTTTTCTTTAGAAATAATAATGGTCCTTTGTTCTTGTATATTTCAATATGTTTTGTTTTAGTTTATACATTTCTATAAAAGAAAAGAAAAAAACTGGGACGTCACGTAGAAAATCACGTAGAAACCCTGTACACACTAACAGTGTCAAAATACATTATTTTAAGATATTACATCATTAATTTATTTCGGGTTCATTCTCATTTAGCAACATAATGTTTCAGGTTTTTTATTTAGGCATAGTTAAAAACTCAAAATTTTAAACCATTCTGTGTTCGATGTATATTTAATACTTAATTTAAAACTAAACGCGCAGCAACATCTTGAACGATAGCGTGAGAGACTTTAAGTATATTTTGAAAAATACTGAGAATGAATGAAACATGTCAACTTCATCAAAAATTGAATTATCGTACATGACAGTTATGTTTACAAGTTTCATGTTAAGAAGAATAACTCATCGCTAGAGTTGACTATTTCTGAGTGTATATGTCAAAAATAAGATATAAATCGATATTTCACCAGTTTAATATCGAAATAAAAAATGGCGATGGAATATCACTGATCAGTAAGAACATGTTTGTTTCATGTTCAAAGGGTCTGGAGATTTGAACTTTTACATTTGGTAAAGGAACGTAATACGTCAGAATATACAAACGATAGGAAAAATATTTTTTTTTCAAAATCGAAGTTTATTTTTTGTGCGTTTGAGTTTCATTGAGAATCTAAAATGATATTGAGGAAATAAATGCAACGCTTCAATATCTTAAATTTCTGATGCGTTTCTATATTATAACAGACAAGCGTGTCTGCATAACGCTGTCTTAATTTTGATACTGACAAGAGCAAATGGTTAAATCAAACTCTTTTTTACTTTTATAGCAAGTTTTAAAATTTATAAATAACGCACAAATTATCTATTTTTAACCGTCGAAAATAAAAAAAAATTCAAATGCAATATGTTTGATTACTATGTCGCAATTTGTGTGAAAACCTTGTCACAACTTATTCAATATATATTGATCTTTACAAAAAATAATGTTTTTTTTAGTTTTTGTTTGTTTCAATAATTTTTATTCTTTAAATAATTTTCAAGCAAGTTTTTTTTTTTCTTTTTTCAAATTTATATTGCATGCACACGATTATAATAAAAATTCATGCACTTAAATTAATATAAATTTCAGCTTATATACCAGAATGAAATTAAAAAATTCAGGAATCAATAACCCTACCATAAAACAATAAAATATAATTAAAAGACAAATTTATGATTTTTGATCGAATTTAGCCTTAAACTATTTGAATGAAAAAAATAAAAAAAACTGATTGCGAGTAATGATTTGTTGGCAATTTCTGTGAAAGAATCTCCTAATATACTATCAAAAATTTCGCTTTTAACATATTTCAAATCTCAATGCATTTTTTTTACAACTAAATGATGTTTTTAATGGATAGTATTTTATATACTTATGTAAGTATATATGTATCGTGAAATGTTCATTAGAGGTATAATATATATATATATGGTACTTACAAACGAATCTTTCACGCTTTAAATCTTTGATATTATCTACTGAGCCCTTTTTTAATTATTTTTTGATTACCTTATTTATGAATCATCCTTCGTTATTGTAAAAGAAATATATTACATAAAAAAATATTTTTCTGGTCCTTCCGAAAAATGACTTGTTCATCGCTTTTTCTTTAGAATGTGCAGTGAAAAAATTATGTTACTATCAGACATGGTATATGAGGACCACAGAAGCCAAGATGTGTAAGTGTCAAAATTAAAAAAATTAAATTAAGTGCACACATGATCTGGAAGTATGATTTTGTCTTTTAGATAAAGGAATATAAGTGATTTTCTAATGATGTGCTGCATTCAAGAGATAAACCATTTTTGTCAAATAATGATCAATGTTGTTTAATCATAAATTTTAAGAAAATTTTATTCTACTTTTTTCATAGTTATTAAAATAAAAGTTTAAAGACCACTATAATACAAGCAGCAGTTTTTTATTTCAATTCAGTCATTTATTATTGATGTTCAAATTTAACTTCAATTATCTTTGAACTCATTTACTCCAAATCAAAATTTTTTCCCTTGTACACTTTGGTTTCTGATGTCCTCATATACGATAGCTTTCATCTATATTTTGTGTGAATTGGGAAGACATGGTTTATACCCAAGTTTTTTTAGTGTAAAAAATATACACATAATATTAAAATCGTAGTTAAGTTAAAAATTTAATTATTTTCCACATAATTTGAGAAAAATATGATATATCTATTCCAAATGGATCTTTTTAAACTTAATTCCTGGAATATATTATATATCTGGATCATATAGGATATTATTTTCTGGAGTAATATCACACAGCCGTAACTTTGTTAAACCAAAAATTTATTATGTGTATCAGTTCCCAATCTAGGGTACGCGTACTCCCGGGGGCACGTGAAAATCTCAGTGTTAATGAAGGAAAGCATGAGAATAGTTAGTAAAGTCACAAAAGATGAGAATGTAATTTTTCCCGATAAGTTGTGATAGGTAGATTAGTAAAGAGGAAAAGGCATGTGTGTGTTATTTATTTGAGTAAAGGAGCAAATGGGATCGTGTTTATGTTAAGTAGGCGAACACCGAAATGAAATAACTAGAACATTTTGAAATTGGTTGAAGTAATTTTAGTGATATTGCGCATTTTGTTTAATTAAGCGGATTCTTATTACCGGTATAAATAGACCTAATATTCTATTTTGCTGCAACAATATTTGAATAAAAATTTGAGAATATGCACCTGCTAGATTTGCAATCGACCTTGTCAGAGATTTTGTGACGTCTTTGTGAATCTCAGAATTGTTTTCCCTTCTTTTCCCAATGCTTGGTATTCCGCAATTGATTATTTTTCATTCTTAAATATGCTTTTATTTATGACACTTTAAAAGTGTCGCGAATTTTATATATTTTTATAAGGGTAGGCTTGTTTATGCTGGCACGTCTTCTATAACTGCTGACACTTATGCGTGAAATAACAACCTACCAATCATTTCTCTTTTTTTTTCAAAGTGAACATCTGAAATTAACTGTTTCTGATAATCACGGATATTTTTAAATCTCAGTAAATGTGAATCTAAAACCATTGTTTCAGCAGATTTGAATCATATCTTCCCAGTACATTTTTGGTTTATTTTGTGTCGGCCGATTATCTACTCGAGGGATATAGGCCCAGGGGGGTGAGCGCAGTTTGTGAAGGCATTTCGAAGAAAACACGTATTTGCGCCAGGTTCGTAGAAAACCACGAAAACTTCGAATGGATAGGCCGACGGCCGCCATTGGGTTTGAAACCAGCACCTGTCGTCTACCAGTTGAGAGGTCAGAATTTCTCGGCCACAGGAGGGGGCCTTCCCTGTACAAGATATTAGCGCACAGGGATTCAGTTGTCTTTCTATTAGCAAGATCGGAAATTAACACGTAGTACAATAAAACTATTTTCTTCTTTTGAACTATATTTTCTAGTGAATCTTTGTGAAACTTCTGCGAGGTTCTATAATAACGTTAAAAGTATAGTGAATTTAATAAAAAAGAATATTTGTATAAAAAGGAGGCTATTGCCATTTTTAATTATGATATAAATTAGAGTTTTCATCGCTAATAATTATCTCATTTTCTGCAAATTGTTACAGATGAAACTTTTTGTAAGGTGAATTATTTTTACTATTTTCAGTCAGTTTATTATTTAACAACCCGCGTTAACAAAAGTTTTAATGCTTACGACTCTTACTATTGACTCTGAGTAAACAGATAATTTATCTTAACTTCATCTCAATGGCTACACTTTTACGAACAGGTAGAGCACGCCACACGATAAGTGTAAATATACAGTAATACTCGCGAACATAAGATTTTTTAATATACAGGGTGATCAGAAACTCAGTATACATTTGATAAATTAATAATTCACTGAATAATGTAGGTAGAGAGGTAAAAATTGACACACATGCTTGGAATGACATGGGGTTTTATTTAACAAAAAATAAATAAAAAGTTCAAAAAATGGCCGACAGATGGCGCTGCACAGCAAAACGTCAGTGACGCTGCCTGAGAATCGTGTATAAAAGGCGCTGTAAACGAGACAGAGAATCAGATGCACCAGCAATCGCAGCATGTTGACGTTACCAGAGAAGGCATTGTTAGTGAAGCTCTACTATCAGAAAGGGGAATCTGCTACTGCAGCTATACGATCCTATAGCCATACGAAGGGTACTCGAACGGGTAAAGATCCTATGACAATTGCAGCTGTGAAGAGAATGATGTCGAAGTTCGAAGCCATAGGTTGTTTAGACGATGGACCCCGTAGTGGCCGACCGACCACAAGTGCTAATGTTGCTCAGACTGTTCAGGACGAAATGGAGGTTGTAGCGAGTTCGTCTACGCATGGAGAAGTGAGTGCTCGTGATGTTGCACGTCGCACTGGCATTCCATACAGTACTGTTTGGGCAGCACTAAGGCGTACCCTCCGATACTATCCGTTCAAAATCCAGCGGCATCATGAACTGTTACCCGGCGATTTTGAGCAACGAAGAGCATTTGCGGTGTGGGCGTTTCAAAAGATGGCGGAAGAAAATGATTGGTTGTCTAACGTGTTATGAACCGACGAAGCCCATTTCACACTCCGAGGGTCTGTCAACACCCACAACTGCAGAATTTGGGCTACCGAAAATCCCAGAACTTTCGTGCAAACTCCATTGCACGACGAGAAAGTCACTGTCTGGTGTGGATTTACCACATCTACCGTTATCGGGCCTTTTTTCTTCCAGGAAAGTCGTGATTCTGGTTTTGTAACTGTTTCCGTGACGGGTGAGAGGTACGCCGGTATGTTACAAAATCACATCATCCCTAGCCTGGCTGATAAACATCTGCTGGAAACTACGATTTTTATGCAGGATGGCGCTCCACCCCATATTCATAGACGTGTGAAAGATCTCTTGCACACGTCGTTTGGTGATGATCGCGTGCTGAGCCGCCAGTTTCCTCATGCGTGGCCTCCCAGGTCCCGAGATATCACTCCGTGTGATTTTTGGCTCTGGGGTTACATGAAGTCGAAAGTCTACCGCGATCGACCGACATCAATAGGGATGCTAAAAGACAACATCCTACGGCAATTTCGCAACATAACTTCAGATATGCTGTAGAGTGCTGTGCACAACATTGTCCCTCGACTACAGCTATTATTGAGGAATGACGGTGGACATGTGGAGAATTTGGTCTGAAGAACATCGTCTTTGCTTTGTCGTAATTTGTTATGCTAATTAATGATGTTCTTATCACATGAAGCGCCATCTGTCGGCCATTTTTTGAACTTTTTATTTATTTTTGTTAAATAACACCCCATGTCATTCCAAGCATGTGTGTCAATTTTTACCTCTCTACCTACATTATTCAGTGAATTATTAATTTATCAAATGTATACTGACTTTCTGATCACCCTGTAACATTTTTGAGAAGGCTTTATACTATTAAATATATTCCATTAAAATCTATGAACTAATAGAAAAAATAGAAAATCTAACAAATGGTGTGTAAATTTAATACGATACTACTTTTTAAAAAATCCTTTTCTTTTACGTATAAATTTAAAGATGTGAAATTCAGTGTTAAAAAATGCATGTCAAACAAAAAAGTATCAGCAAAAAAAAGCAGTAGAAATAAAACACAAAAAAATCTAATGTTCCAAAAAAGTCACGTGTTGGAATTTTTCACTGCAGATTTTTTTGTGTGAAAACGCTTGTGTAAATCTTCAAACATATCCTTTTTTGTAATACAAGAAGAGAAACACACGTTTTCAGAATTCTTTAAAGTTTGTTTTAGAAATAGTTTGTGACCTGATTTCTAATTTTAAAATTTAATATGTTTTTAAAAAATCTACTTTATTGTGTTTGTGAAAATTATTCTTGGAGTATTATGAAAATTAATGTAATAAATTACATATTAAATTTATAATTTCTTTTAGAGGATATAAGGAAATCTATGAAGGCAATATTTTCATAAATAAGTAATTGTTCTACCAAATTTTATTTATATATTTTACTCTTTTATAAAGTCTAAAGAAAGTTGAATTTTTTTTCATTGATTATAAAGATCCATTACAACCAGTTTTATTGACCTAGCAGTAAATAGAAATAATTGTAATTATTTTTTTTCGGAATTCCAAATATAAAAGTACTAATGCTCTAGAATAGAATGTTTCGCAACAGCAGCTTTTGATCGAGAAAACTATAAATAAAAATTTATAATTGTTACCAACTTATTCATTCCGCTCACGAATGAAGTATAGAATGATGTTAAATGCAATTCAAAGTTTCAAAACATAAACAGATACGCCTAAGAGTGTCCACGAGCATACTTGAGTTGAGAGTGTGTAAACATGCTTTTTAAATTAATTATAGCATATTATGCGAGATTTTATGAAAGGTATATGAAAAAAGATCGTTACAAGCGAGTTGACCGAGTTTAATGATCGCAATGGAATTAAGATATGGATTATTGCATGGAATTATGACTTTAGCTTCAACAAAATTAATTTTGCTCCCCTCATTTGAAAAATAAATTTTTGCGAGGGCTGAATTTAGTTTTGAATGTGCAATATCTGTTTTGTGCTCTTTGAATCTATTTGAAAATTTCACCAATATATTTAATATCGCCAATTTAGTTTCACCACTTTCGTTATTTGTGAGGATAACTCGAATTGCATAAACTACTGCCATTTCACGACTATGAATTTTATCAATAGTGTTACTAAGAAACAGTATTAGATATAAAGGAGGTATAGCTATTAATTTTATATTGAATTCTTGAAGAACCTGTTTTAATTTTTCATACATAATGGTAACATACTTCTGTGTTTAATATGAAAACAATTGACAAAACGTTGGGCTATTAGAAGGGGAATATTATACTCTCGAATAATTTGACAATATGCGAAATATAAAACCATGATCTAAGGCAACTTATTGAATAGAATCAATTTCATTGTTAAATATTGGTATATGTTGGTGAAACTAAACGAAAATTTTCAAAGAGATTTAAAGAACCCAAAAGAGGTATTACACATTCAAAAATGAGTACAGCCCTCGCAAGATTATATTTTTCAAAGTTAATTTTGATGAAGCCAAAATCATAACTTCATGCACGAATCCATATCTTAATAAAATTCCATCTTAATAAAAGTTTATCACGATCATTAATCTCAGGCAAGCGTTTGTAACGATCATTTGTCATATACCATTCATAAAATCTGGCATAATGTGCTATAATTAAAAAGCAGGTTTAAGCACTCTGAACTCAAGTATGCTTGTTGACTCATGGACGTATCTGTTTATATTTTAAAACTTTAAATTGTATTTAACATCATTCTATTTTATCCAGATGACGTTTGCAGAAAATATACAAAATGTTGATATTTGTTAAGCGTATTTTAAATATATTGTTTTTAAGTGTACCATTTAGAAATCGATATTTATTTTAACACATATTTTTAGTATAATTTTGTGAGGGAGTGACCTTTGTGATAAAGGCACACTAGCATTTTTTTGAGATCGACAATGATTTAACATGTGTAGCGTGGAAGCGACATCTATCCTCTCTTTTACTTTAAGTTTCTAGAGCGTGTGTGTCTTCCTCTGTTCTACAAGTTGTGTCGCGGTTAGAAACAATATGCAAATTTATAATTAGCGACGTCAATTTGCAGCATATAAAAACTTGGAGTTGGAAAGTGAGTGGAGTGTGCCTAGCGGCGCAAGCCAGCTAGTGGTGTGTAGCGGCACAAGCCCGCTAGTAGTGTGTGGAGAAGCAGTAAATTGAATTAGATTTGCGTTATAGCAAGTTATTATTGGGCCTCCAGTGAGATAGCAAGGAGTTTTGCAGTGAGCCGCCAGCAGCATTTGCCGAGTTAGTTCATAGCGGAGCTATTCGAGAAGTTTGCCGTTGGTAAGAGATAATTTGATTACGTTGAGTATTATAGACAATAAAGAGTGTGTTACAGCCACGGGCTGTCTAATAAAGTTTTTATCTAGCAGTTTACCTGAAGTCTGGATGAGAAGTTGGTTGGAAGTGCCCCGACTGAGTCTAGTGCCGGAGCTGTGAGTATATTTATGAGTTCAATATTTTAGCATTGGGACTAGTTGTTGGAATTAATGAACTGAAAGCTCCACTTCCCCTGAGCCCTAACAGTTTAAATAAACTGTGATTTTAACTTATATCTCGAGTTATATATTCATTTCACCCCCACGTTGGGTGTCCTTCCGTTACAACTTTTGGGGCAATTGTCCAATGCATAATTAAAAATTGGACTGTTTGACTTTCCTTTACTATAGCGGGTATCGGTGTAAAAAACGAACAGAAAAAGTCATGAATTTAAAAGATTTTTTCAGATTCCATTTTTGTTTACCGATTTTTAAAAGATTTTTCATTAACCTTTTACACGCCAATGTTCCATAAGTGGAACATCAACTTCAAAATTCTGCAAAAAATTCATTTTTATTCCTATTGCCCTGTAAAAATTAGTATTTGAAAAGAAAGTATGACTTGATTTTTTGGCGTTGATTTTACGTTGATAAAATAAATCATGTTTTAGGGAAAAAATCGTAAATTAGGACTTTTTTTAGACTTTTTTTTGGGCAAAATTCAAAAATTCATAGAAAATTCAAAATTTAACAAATATTTTTATAACTAAGTGAGATCAAGTAAAAGTAATCATTTTATTAGTAGAACACAAGTTATTAAAAAAAAGATTGATTTTTATTGTTTATTTTAGATAAGAAATGTGCATGTTCCATAAATGGAACATTGGCGTGTAAAGGTATATTTTTTAACATGATAAAGTCTTTTGGTTGCAATGCATATAAGTTTTGATAAAAAGTTTCTGGATACGAGATGGTTTAGTAAGTGTCGGCAAAAGATGGTTATGACACTGATATACTTTATTTCCCCCCCTCCATACCCTGTCCCTTACCCTCCCCCTCCCCCTCCCCCCTTCTCTCTCTTCCACACTCGTTCTCCCATCTGAAGTGGATTACTCGTAACTGACAGGGAAAACATGTTTGTTTGTTGATAGTTAGACATTGTTTATGACTCAAATAAGCTATAATGTAAGAAGTGACTTTGGAAAAAAGCGTGAGAAGTAATTCATATGATTTTACTTTACTCTGCGATTTCCTTCATTTAGAATACCTCATACAGACCAGATGTCTCTTTCAATCCATTTCGAACAATAGAAGAGGCACTAGAATATTTTTATGAATTAGCAGATGATTCTGAAGAGGAATTCATTGACATTTGTTAATTACATTATCTGTACAATCAACACAAAGAAAATGTGTTGTATGCTAGAAGAACACAAAAAAATGTTTTGAATGTGAAAAAAAGACTACATGGAAATGCTTCTCTAACTATCATGGATAATAGGTCAAATGTAGGACACAAATATTAAGGACAATCTATCTATCTATCTATCTATCTCTATATATATTTAATTTTTGGTAATTTTTTTTCTCTTTTGTATTTTTTTAGATTTAGATTTATTTGATTATTTTGCTGTAAATTGTAATACAGACATTATTATTATTATTATTATTTTCCATTACATTTTTTGTATATATTTCTTTTTTTTAATTTTCATAAATAATTGTAAAGATGCTTTCCTACAGTGAGTACTGCCCTTCATCTATATAATATATTATTTAAGCAAGTGGGAAAGTTATTTTCTAAAAGCTTTGTGGGGTCTTGAGCATTTTTGCTGGAATAGTTGCTGAAATCGCAAGTAAAATGAAGGCTCGATGGGCGAAGCCTGGCTATTTACCTGATTAAATTGTGTTATTACTAAAAAATGCCTATACATTATCTATAATCATGAAAAAAAATGTGCACAGAAATAGAGATTTTAGTTTAAATGTTGTTAATCATACTTTATAAAAACATGTGAAAAAACTAAGTGTTTTCCGCCAATGTTCCATTTGTGGAACATGCTATAAATCATACACAAAAATTTTTTTTCGAGAAAAAAAATTACTCATAGTGCTTATGTTTGAGTTTTAATGGGATTTTTACCAATAAATAATTTATGTTACCTTTCGATCATAGTGCGGCGTTTAAAAGGTTAATGATAATGTGCACCTGGTGTTTAATTTTGCTGCTGGTATTATTTGATTTTATATGCTGTTGTTTCCACGTGTCTCACATCGTATTTTCTGTGGTACTTTCAAAACCAGCAACGCCATCCGTAGTTTTCTGTTATGGGACGGATAAAAGTGGAATATTTCAATTTCCTTTACTTAAGCCAAAAGTATGAAGACATCATATTGTTCTTTTCATAACAATTTCCACCGATACAAGTTTACTACTAAATTTGTACATTTAATTTTGGTGTTAGGCATTCACATATCGCCATTTTTTTTAATATATAGGTATACATAATTAGATACATTTATTTATTTTAAGTATTTGTGTTTTTTGATAAGTGTATACATTGTAAGTGCTATGTATATATTTCTATGCCTCTATTAAAAATCCAGTTTTTTTTTACAAAATACCATTAAACATTAGAACATAAATTTATTTCCATTTCTTCACTCTAAGTATATATAAATGTTCAGAAATAATTTTTCTTTTGAAATTACAACACATGAATTTTTAATGGATGCTAAAATAAACCTTCATTATAAAAAAATAAATGCTGTTTCATATCTTCAGCTTTGAAAAATAACATATAGCACTTCTTTGAAATTTGACTTGAAGAAAAGATTCAATGTAATCTAGATATATGAAGTTTCATTAAAAAATAAATAAATAAAAAAAACGGATAGAGAAAAAAGGAAAAAAATCTTAGAATTTCAACATCCTATATAAAGTCAAGATTGAGTTTTCCTAGTCAGCAGATGTTGATTAAAATAAATGGGCTCTATTATCTTAAGTGCTTTTAGTACTTGAAATAACATTTCTTTCTGTTTTTCCATTTTTTATTTTCTTATTTATGCATGTTTGAAGGTAAAAGCTTGTTTCGTAAAAAGTAGAAATTATTAAAAAAAATTTTTGAAATAAGAATTTTAAACATGATGTATACAATTTAAAACACTGATTATTGAAGAAGAGGAAATGGTTCAATTTCAATCAAATCTGAAGGATCTATTCTTTAATGAATGCCACAGAATAAATTTCTTCAATTATCTTCCTTTTATTTTAAACAGATTTTTTTTTCCATTCTTTGTTATGCTTTAGTAATTTTATACAAGTGGTTAATTAAACGAAATAAATTAAATATTCTATTTGGTCTTGCAAAATTCTTTGAAAAGCATAATTTATTTTTCTTGCAATTTTTTCCTGTTTTTTTTTACCTTTCACTTTTATTAAGCTACATTTTACGGCATTGCACGAAATGGAGAAAATATATAATTACGCGTTTGCATACATACATATATCCCTAGTAGCAAACCAATATTGGTCCAACATTGCGCCAATATTTCATTTATTGGAAATATTGCTAATAAAACGCGAATATTGATTACATACTGGCATTTCATTGGAAATATTTCCAATGAATTACCAATACTGCACAAAAGTTGGCGTTACATTAGAAATATTTCCAATGAATTCCCCATATGGCACAAATGTTGTCGTTACATTGGAAATATTTCCATTGAAACCCCGATATTTACCAATATTGGCATTTTATTGGCAATATTTTCAATAGAACCACAATATTGACATAAAATTGGCTGGAGATAGTGGCTAAATAAGGGCAAAATGTAAACACTCCAATATTGGAGCAATATTTTATGCCAGTATTGCATCAATGTGCCAATATTGCTCCAAGATGTAACCAATATTGGTCGAATATTGTTTGGCTGCTGAGGATATAGTTAGACCGATACATTTATAAAATGTATGTGTAAAATATGATATATATATATATAATACATAGTTAGATAAATTTCTTTGTTTTATTTGTTTTTTGTTTTTGTATCTATGTATATATTGTAAATAAGACACATATATTTTCATATTTCTATTAAAAATCTAGTTTTTCAAATGAAATACCATTAAACATTAGAACTTAAATTTATTTTCAGATCTTCACTCTAAGTATGTATAATTGCTCAGAAATAACTTTTCTTTTAAAATTACAACATATGAGTTTTTAATGGATTCTAAAATAAATCTTCATCATAAAAAATAACAGATTTTCCATATCTTCAGCTTTGAAAAAAATAAAAAATAAAATGTAGTTTTTCTTTGAAATTTGACTTGCAAAAAAAAAAAAAAATAAAAAATAAATCAAGGTAATATAGATATATGTAGTTTCACTCAAAAATAAAATAAAATAAAATAAAATAAAATAAATAAAATAAAATAAAATAAAAACAAGGGGAAAAAAATCTTAGAATTTCACTTTTCTTACATATACTCAGGATTGGAGTTTTTCCTAGTCAGCATATGTTGATTAAAGTAAATGGGCTCTATTATCTTAAGTGCTTTTAGTACTTGCAATAACATTTCTTTCTGATTTTCCATTTTCTATTTCCTGTTTATGCATATTTCAAGGTAAAAACTTGTTTCGTAAAAAATAGAAGTTATCAATATATTTTTGAAATAAGAGTTTTATGTATGATTTATACAATTTTAAACACTGAATTATGAAGAAGGCGAAATTTTAATCGAGTCTCAAGGATTTATTCACTAATGAATGTCACAGAATAAATTTCTTTAATTTTATATCTTTTTTCACCATAGAATTTATTTTTTTCCTTCTTTGTTACTTATTAGTAATTTTATACGAATGATTAATTAATTGAAATGAATTAAATATTCTCTTTGGTCTAGTAAATTTCTTTCAAAAGATGAATTTATTTTCTTACAATTTTCTCTTCTCTTTTTTTACTCACTTTTATTAAAGTACATTCTACAGCATTGCAAGAAATTGCAGAGTAAATATATAATTACGTATTTTGTATTGATACATATATATGTTTAGATTTAGATATTTATAAAATGTATGTGTAAATTACCATTTGATTTAAAAATATATTATATGTTTATATATATATATTGTCAAATAAATTTATTTATTTCACCTGTTTGTGTTTTTGTATATATGAATATACAGTAAATAAAACATATATATTTTCATATTTCTAATAAATATCTAGCATTTTTAAATGAAATATCTTTAAATTTTAGATTGCGGAAATAACTTTTCTTTTAAACTTACAGTGTATGAATTTTTTATTGATGCTAAAATAATGCTTCATTATAGAAAAAAAACAGATTTTTCATATCTTCAGCTTTGAATAAAATAAAATAAAATATAGCACTCCTTTGAAATTCAACTTGAAAAAAATATTCAAGGTAATCCAGATATATGTAGTTTCATTAAAAAAAAAAAAAAAAAAAAAAAAAAAAAAAAAAAAAAAAAAAAAGGAAAAAAGGAAAAAAAGTCTTATAACTTTAGCTTCCTACATAAAGTTAAGATTGAATTTTTCATAGTCAGAAGATGTTGATTAAAATAAATGGGCTCTGTTATCTTAAGTGCTTTTAGTACTTGCAATAACATTTCTTTCTGTTTTTACATTTTGTATTTTCTGTTTCATGCAATTAAAGGTATTAAAGGTTTCATATAAAAAAATAATAAATGTTTTTGAAATAAGAAATTTAAATATGATTTATACAATTTTAAACATTGATTTTTAGAGACGAAGAAATGCTTCAATTTAAATAAAATTTCAAGTATTTAGACATTAACTAAGGTCACAGAACAAATGTCTTCAATTTTCTTCCATTTTTCCATACAGAAGTTTTTTTAAATTTTTTTATTACATATTAGCAATCCTATACGAATGATTAATTAAACGAAATGAATTAAATATTCAGTTTAAACCTGTTTTTTTAACTTAATTTATTTTCTTTCAATTTTTCCTCTTTTCCCTCCCACTTTTATTAAACTACATCATACGGAATTGCAGGGACTGGAGTATTTATATAATTAGGTATTTGCATAGGACACACACTCACACACAAATATATATATAGATATATATATAGAATTTGGTTTTTATAAAATGTATGTGTAAAACACTATTTATTTTAATAAAAATGCTGAATATATATATATATATATATATATATATATATATATATATACTTATACTTACTATATAAGTATATATATATATACTTATATATTACTTGTTTGAGTTTTTGTATATATATAAATATTGTAAATAAGGCAAGGTAAGAATATTTACACATTTCTATTAGAAATCTCACGTTTTAAATGAAATACCACTAAACATCAGAACTTTATGAATTTAAATTCAGTTCTTTACTCTACGTATGTATAAATGTTCAGAAATAGCGTTTCTTTTAAAATACAACATAAATTTTTAATGGATGCTAAAATACACCTTCATTATAAAAAATAACGGTTTTTTCATGTCCTCAACTTTAAATCTGTCCTCAAAAAATAAAAAAATAAAACATTGTACATCTTTAATATTTGACTTTAAAAAAAGATTTAAGGTAATCTAGCTATATGTAGTCTTATCTAAGAAAAATAACATAAAAAATAAAGAAAAAAAGGAAAGATCTCTTAGAAATTCAACTATGTCAAGAATGAGTTTTTCCTAGTCAGCATATGTTGATTAAAGTAAATGGGCTCTATTATCTTAAGTGAATTTAGTACTTGCAATAGCATTTCTTTCTCTTTTTCATTTTTCTATTTTCTGTTTTTTATATGTTTCAAGGTTTTTGTATTACAGAAAAACAGAAATTATAAAAATATTTTTCAAATCAAAATTCTATACATCATTTATACAATTTAAACACTGATTTTAAAAGATGAAGAAATGTTTCAGTTTTAATCTAGTCTCGAGGATTTATTCATTTACGAAAGGCACAGAATAAATTTCTACAATTTTATTCCTTTTTTCTACATAGAATTAAATTTTTTCCTTCTTTGTTACATATTAGCAATTCTATACGGATTGTTTATTAAGTAAAATGAAATATTCTGTTTGGAATTTTTTGAAAAGTTTAATTTATTTTTCTGTAATTTTTCCTAATTTTTTTCTCACGTTTATTAAGCTACATCCTACGGTATTTTATGAAATGAAGTAAATATATAATTAAGTATTTGCTTAGATACATGTATATTTTTAATATTAGATATTTTAAAAATGTATGTGTAAAACCATTTTTTTTTTCAAAAACCAACCAACTGTTTCGTGTTTATATATATATATATATATATATATATATATAGTGGTTACGCCACTGAATTAAAGCATATTTTAAAATTTTACGCCCAGTCACGTAATATTAATATTATTCACATAAGAAAATGGAAATAGGTTTGATAAGCAGTTGCCAATATCCATATTCTTTTGTTTCGTCTAACATGGGTTCCATTCACTTATGGTCCATATGATCCTCTGAGGCGTATTTTAATGCTGTCTCTCTATAACAAACACAATAAAACTGAAATGAATTTATGAGGTGCACTAAAAACTGCATTATGTAGAAAATGTTTATGCAAAGCATTTACCATAGATTTAAGGGGTCACACAAATGATTTCATTTTAAGGTGTTTATAAAAGAACTCGGTGGTTTAAGAACTGTCACATCGAGTTAACGGTATGAGTTAGATCAGGTCACTTAATTTTGAAGAACTCAGCAGCAATTTATCAAAATTAATTAACACCAGTTTCAGTTTGTGTGTTTTTCCACATTAGTATCATAGATAAAGTAAAATCATTAGCTTAACCACTGGGTGTTATTCTTTTAATTAATTCTTGATTTTGCAGCGAATCAGTGATAAAATCCCTTCGAGTAGCAGAAAAAAACTGGAATTTGCTATACTATTTCGAATAATACAACATAAATACATAGTGGAATCTGATTATTGCGAAGTTTTCGTTCTGTTCATTTTAA
Organism: Maratus speculifer; assembly: GCA_964019185.1. Taxonomy (NCBI): domain Eukaryota; kingdom Metazoa; phylum Arthropoda; class Arachnida; order Araneae; family Salticidae; genus Maratus; species Maratus speculifer. Next base: position 430,424,921 of record OZ025291.1, read on the forward strand.
TATGCAGATGATTACTTAGAATTGTCCGCAAAGACGATGGGTTATGTTATATGGATATTTACATCCCTATTTTTTATTTTTTTCGATATTTTAAAAACTACTTAGTACAATTTTGAAGTAAATGTTTCTCTTTTCGAATATTTATGATTTTTCAATTCATACAAAGTCCACACATTCTTATCAAAACATATAATATTGTGGAAAAATATTATATTACTAGAATTGTATGAAAAAAAGCAGTAAGACGTGTTTAACAATTTTTTTAAAAATATGCAGATATTCATTTATTTTTGTCATTTTTACACTTTTCGGGAAAATTTCTTGCTATTTAAATACCAAGTGGTTCCAGGAACATGATGCTTAATTCCAGTTAATGTCCTGACCGCCTAACTCAACGGATCTCAATCCAATAGAGATCCGTTGGGATATCATGGGACGGCAGCTCAGAGTTCATAGACCACCAATTCGGAATGTCTCGAATTTGCTTGACCGTTGCTTAAATGTCTGGTACAATCTGTCCCCGGCCATCTACCAAGGACTTGCGGCATTTATGTCAAGGCGGGTTGAAGCTGTGTTGCGCACCAAAGGTGGGACAAATCGTTATTGACAGGTGGTCATAATTTTTTGGCTCTTGAGTGTATATATATATGTATACATATATATGTTCTTAACGTAACGTACTGTTAATTCCAACTATAACAATTGCAAAAAAAGATATATTACTAATGAATGTTTTAGTAAAATTCATCTGCCGCAAACTTCAGCTTTTTTCAATGAGTATCACGATTTTCTTTTCTTTTCTTTTCCTTTCTTGGCACTGTTTATACAGAATTTATGTTAATCTATTTATCTTACTCAAAGGTACATTTTTCTTTTTAACTTTTTCCAACAAATTTGAAAAGTGTTTATTCTTTCAGTTTGTCTGGCCGTCTGTCCAAGCTCTAACTCCCGGAACTATACTCGGATTGCTATGAAATTTTTATATGTTATTATTATTTACCCTAGCACGAACTTTATTGAAAATAAAGTTTCTACCAAAATTAGTGTATTTACAGGGATTGTCAAACATTTTTCGATACATAACGCCCTATGGAAAACAAATCGCTTCAAATGAAGTTTAAAGGTGTTACACCCTGAAAAACATACTCAAATTTATATGGACGAGCAGAGTGCACTAAAATATGCATCTTGTAAAATATGCAGTGAAAATAATAGTTATTATACAGTTACAGGGCAACTCAAAATAATTCCTTTACACAATAATAAAGGGAAAGGATTTTTTGTGTTCTTTTTATTATTAATTTGTTATACGATTTAGAGTATCATAAGAAGGATAAACACCGTTGAGACTTAATATTTGACGGATAATATGAAGTGCATTATAATTACAAGGACACACACAGTATTTCAAATCGTACATTTTATCCGAAATACTGTATATTATCGATGATAGCTGATGAATGGATGAAATGAATTTTCAATAATGATATGCGCTTTTAAGTTTTACTAAATGTCTCCATGTTATATGGCGTGTATAAATGCTATAGTTGATATACCATGTTACACAAAAGAGCTCATAAAAATTAATGAACATAAAGTTAATTTATTTTAAGATGGTTTTTAAATAAGGTATGCATTCTTACGTTAAACTGCTTTTACTTTGAGGATAAATGCTTGTTGATTATAGATAAAATGATATACAGGGTCACGCATACAATCCACATGGTCACCCGATGGTGATATTTTCTGGAAATGTGATTTAAGTAGTTTTAAGAGTGTTATTGTTTGAACTAAATTTTAACAAGTGTTGGAATGTAATAAAGTTACTAGGTAAACTACAGGGCTTTAGAAAAATATTCAAGTATGTTTGCATGTATTAGAATAATGTGCAGAAAGAGGAGATTTAACCAGTTGTGCATTTTCTTGCTAAATGAAATTTCCCATTAAATGCTATATATATATATCAATTGACAAATCAAATACAGGGCTGATATAAAATATTGGAATACATATTTGGCTATGGACAGTAGTATTTTATATCCCTAAATAATAAAGTTTAGTTAAAGGTTTCAGGAAGTGTTGGAAAGTGTTTCATAATCTATGCTTAACGCATGATTTTTCCCATTTGGTTTATTTTAACATAAGTAGATTTCTGTAAACTTTAAATATGAACATCTAAAATTATTGCTTAATTTTACAAGTGGGTTTTCAATTATGTTTCTAAACAACTGCATTACAATAGATTTTGCAACAATCGAAAAATTTTAGAAAAATATTTTTAAGTAAGCATCATAACATCATAAGAAGGGGGGGGAGGATTGTACTTTGTGCTTATATATAACTAAATAAATAAACAGCGTTAAAGAGCACAAATATTATAAAATAAAAGATGTTAAAAGCATACAGCTGTTCCAGGACTTCTCAAGTCCCATCATCAGTGCTAAAAAGTGTAAAACGTAAAAGAAAGTCACATCGTTAAATAAAATAAAATAAACGGTGCATCTGAGACCAATCATATGTCACTTCTCATTGGACGAGTCCAAATCAAAGAGAACAGGAGGGGAGGGGATTTGGTTTGGACTCTTTGATTTGGACTCGTCCAGTGAGAAGTGACATATGATTGGTCTCCTCTGGGTGCGCGTGCCAGTTTAATTTTACTGTTGCTTTGCGACGTTTCATGGTCAGTTCGCCTTAGCGGCGAGCTCAGATGCACCGTTTATTTTATTTTATTTAACGATGTGACTTTCTTTTACGTTTTACACTTTTTAGCACTGATGATGGGACTTGCGAAGTCCCGAAACAGCTGTATGCTTTTAACATCTTTTATTTTATAATATTTGTGCTCTTTAACGTTGTTTATTTATTTAGTTATCATAACATCAGTATTTATAATTCGTAAAGTGTTTTACCGAACGAGTTATTGTTTTATATACGCAACTATAATGTACCGAAATCTAAAAATATCTTGGGAGACTTGAAGGATGATCTTTTATTTTGCACAGTTTTGTACAAATACAGAATGAAGGTGGTCTCATGAGCTAATTTTTATACATCCTGCTATAAACTGTTAATCTAAATAAGCTATAAATTCTAATCAGATTTCTAAGTTTGATTTCTACTACAAGAGCTTGAAGATTCATTTTTTTCTGGAATATTGATATCTTATATCCATTTGAAGAAATCAATATAAAATATATTTGTCAAAAAAGGTATTATTAAGAGCAGTGATTAAATAATAAATCGTTACACCATACTACAAAAAAAAAAAAAAAAAAAAAAAAAAAAAAAAAAAAAAAAACTGGGAACATTTTTAAAAGTAATTTAACATAATATAACGCAAAATAATACTTTCTATTGCTCCTCAAATTTAAACACGGACGTTAAAGAAGCATTGTATGATAGCTTAGTCGAAAACGACTATTACATTTATTCTACACTTTTTTAAGATATTAATGTTAGTAACTATAATAATAATAAAACAAGGAATCTGATTTAGCATTATTATTAAATTTCACCGTATGTATTTTCACACAAAGTACAAAAAATCATACAATCAAATTAATGTTCTGTGAAAATTACTTTTTGCATGTATTTGTGTTGTTTTAACCCGCTTACTATTTATAGAATTGTAAATTTTATTACTTGGTGTACATTATAAATACATGTATGTAAGGATCTGCATTTGAAATTACAAAAAACTGCAAATAAAATTGAGACTTATATGAAAAAAATATATATACGGGATAAATGAAATCAATTTATATCGGAATATCATCTAAATTACAAGACTAAATTCATGTATAAGTGGGAAATTTCAATAAGGAAGCACATTATTAACGAAACCAAGTTAAAAAGGTAATTTGCACTTTTATTGATTCATTTCTGCATATTATTTTATGCATCCGCCATACACATAATTGTATATCCTGCTGCCTAACAGTCAATTATTAAACCTTTTTTATATGAAACAACACCACCTTTCGGATGATGTTTGAACTAATATTGTCAAATTGTGTCATTTAATAAAATATCGATGAATTATTTGTATTAAATCTGGTATTAAATTCCCCAAAATCGTAACAGATGGGGAATATATCCTCGAACTTTTGAATTGAGTAATTTTTATTTGGTAAACTTGTATTTTTTGTTCAAGTTTAATATTCAAAATATTCAAAAGCATACTAATATTTAATATTATGTTCACTAAACTATTTCTGGATATTAGTATATTAACATGAATATTGGAGACTGGTTTTATTTGAAAATTTGGGATTTCACTATTCATATCTGTATAAAAAATAATAATTCTGACTTTTTAACTTAAGTATTTCTGTGCTACTAAAAACCACTCATTTTACATCTGCATAAGAAAAAAATAATAGTGATAAATTAAGGTCAACTTTTATAGTTACATATTTAGTTTTAAGTAATACATTAGCATGGCAGTGTTCCAGTATCCATGTAATTTTTGAAATAATGCAGGGTTTCTTTTGAAGGATAGAGTATGTATGACCTTTTAACTGCAGTATTAAAGCAAGTAACATGTACAGTATTGTTATTTTCTTTTCGTGCATAGCTATTTTTATATTATTATTGTATATAAGGAATTCAAGACATGCCTTATTGCAAATATCGGGTGTCCCAAAAATGACTGACGGATTTTAAAATTCAATAACTTGCAAACGGTGTTTAAAATTTTTTTGCAGGAAGGTTATGTATAATGTCAGGAGTTTTTTACCGTAATTTTTTATTTTAGTTTGCATTTCAAACAATAGGTGGCGCTGACGGCGATTGAAGGCCAGGTGATCAGTGCTGAGTGAAGCGTCGACCTGGCCTTCAATCGACATCAGCGCCACCTATTGTTTGAGATGCGAACTAAAATAAACAATTACTGTAAAAAAAAAAAACTCCTGACATTATACATAACCCTCCTGCAAAAATTTTTTAAATAGCTGTCACCGTTTCCAAGTCATTGAATTTTAAAACCCATCAGTCATTTTTGGGACACCCGGTATATATCCAAGTATGTGTACAATAAAGCCATTTTTTTTAATTTTATAATTTCTTCAGATTGCACACTGAAAACACAAAAAGCTTTTTTATCAAAACAGTTTTTAGTTTCATTTAAATGAAGTTTTAGTAGCCAGCTTACATTTAGAACAATTTTATTTATTTTTAAATTGTGATCGAAAAGATTAAATCACTGCATATTCAATAAAGAATACTGCCCAGTTAAACTGATGGCATTGAACTTACAGGCTACAAATACTAAATGTACATTAAAGCCTTATATTTTCAAGGGTTAATTCCGTTCGAAAAAAAATAAGAAGAGGAAACAGCTCTCTCCTTTCCTCTTTTTTTATACTTAATCATTGAACCTCCTATACTATCAAAGACATGCTTTATCATATAAAAAATCTATATCCAAAATTCAGAGCAAATGAGATAATTCTTAACAAAAACCCATTTAGCATTTATATAATTTAAAAGGAGTTATCCCTCTCTTTTATACTTAACCACTAAACTTCCAAAACTATTCATAGATTTGAACGAAATCTGAAAATTCTGCTTGAAAAACCCATTTATATAAATTAAGGGGGGACATTAGAACCCCTGTTCCCCCTATTTATACTTATTCAATGAACACCTAATAACAGTCACGGAATCGCCTCATCAGAATGATCCTAATCTAAATTTTGAACGAAAACTTAATTCTGCATGAAAATCCCATTTATATCAATTAAGGGGAAGGGCATGAGCCCACCGTTCCCTCTCTTATACATATCGAATGAACTCCAAAAACTAATCAGGGAAGCGCCTTGTAAGGATATACCTACATACAAAATTTCAAGTGGATGGGATATTTTTATCACGAGTTATCGAGTTACGCACGAACGAACATACAGAACACATAAGCTCTCAGGCTATGATAGCCTGTGAGCTAAAAAACAGTGAATTTTGAAACATGTATTGTGTGATGATCTACTGTAAAATCAAATAAAGGATTACTACATGGTATTAAAATAAATTTCATTTATTCCTTATTATAAGATTATAAGATTATAAGATTGATAAACGTCACTTTTATAATAATTTCGTTTCTATATTTCGAATTTGTGTTTGGAAGTTTTATGTGTGAATCTGTTAAAGTGAATGCACTAAAAATATAAAAAATAAATGTATACATAAATACATATGTATATTTATATAGAATTTAAAATACAAATATCATAAAATCATTTAAAAATTATTGATTTTAAAATGGTTTTAAGATTTAAAAAAAAGATTTTTAAAAATAATAACAATAGTAATTACAATTCAAACATTATGTTAAAATCATAATGAAAAGTAAAGTGTAATATTTTCTTTTCAACGGACTTAAAGCACTTAAAGAATGAATAAGATTTAATTTATTTAATTCATTAAAATTAAAAACTTAATTACAGCCTCTTATTTGAAAAAAAAGAAAGAAAGAGAAAGAAAAAGAACGAAAGAAAAGAAAGAGAGAATGAAAGAAAATATTATATTAAGTTGTTTAAATGTAAATTCATTGATGGCGCCTTAAAATTTATCGAATTATTTAACATTACTACAAAACCCATATTAGACCAACACTATCCTATCATTTGGAAAATAATTGGATATATTTTCAATGTAAAAATCCTAATTAGCTATTTTGAGGTTTCGTTGAAATAAATGTCACTGTACAAAAATTTATTATCTTGCTTTTCAAACATTATTTCTGAACATCATTTACTGAATAAATACTTTTTTGTAAGGAATAACAAAAATATTCCGTAAAATGTAGGGAAAACTTATCGGATTTATACGGATTTATAATCGCAAAATGTCAATGACATAAATAGTACTGTTCTTAGAAAAATAAAACAATTCAGAAAGATTTTACGAAAAAATGTGCGTATATTGACGGATAGTTTTTTACAGTGTGCATATATTTATTATTTCTTAATCAAATGCATACGGATATTGAAAAGAGCCATTGTTAATATTTTTGTCATCGAGAATTTTCTCTATTAATTTTTAATTCTGTTTAAACATAATAAGCCAAACTTTTAACTAATATTTTATGCAATTAAAACGTGTATACGTATTCACAACTAAGAATGTATACTTCTTTTTTTTAACTTATGAAACTATACAGTAATTTTAAAGCAGATATTGATAAAACACAAAGAAGTGTACAGTTAATAATTGTATGCGAATTATGAATTTATACTAGTTAGTTTCTTTATGATTCTTTACTATATCTAGTTTCTTTATGATTCTTTACTATATCTATATATTTTTCTTTTTTTTATTTAGACAAAACTAACATAACAAGTATATCCAATAATTTTTCATTTTCAATACGTAATGATGTTTTGAAAAATTATACAATTATTCTCATTATTTTTTCTTATTTTAGTAATAATAATTAATTAGCATTAAACATCATATCTAAATATAAATCTGTGTGTGTGTTGCGTGTAAGTTATATTGTTAGGTGTGTCAATCCTTATTTAATTCTTCAGTGAAATATAAAAAATAAAGAACCCCTAAATGGACATATATGCGATAAAAATATTAGAAAATAATATTTTGTATTATGATTTAAATTTAGCCCTTACATTTTCAGCTAATACTTCCCATTGTAAGCATAGATCAGGTTGAGAGAATAATTAATTTTCATCCTGTGCTAAGCAAGCAAATCATCAATATAATGAGTTTAAATACTACGGTGCTGAACGATGAATGTGCTGTAAATTTTAGTTCAGCGTTATTTAGTTAATGCATTAATTTTAAATATCATCCTTTATGAAATCACATGTTCGCATAATTAATACACGTTAGATGAATTTCGCTATGACGATATTATAAATTTTTCATCTTTCTCTAGTATTAATATTTATTTTCGATAGAATTTACTAATTATTTAAAAAGAAATATATTATGTGATATTCAAACTTTAACAATTCTTTTAAAAGTACAATTAAAATATGTATTTAAATATTTCGTTAGAAAACTAAGAAATTTTACTTCTTTATATATATATATATATATATATATATATATATATATATATGAGTGTGTTAATACTAAGATACGGTAAATATGTTAATATGAACCAAAAACCGTCGTTGTTCAGTCCGTCCGTCCGCCAGTTCGTCTATCTGTCCGTCCGCATACAACAGAGCAAAATTACCCAACCGAATCTTTAGAAATTTAAAATATATAATTATCGCATAATTTTGTCCAGTCATTTCAACTTTTATGAAAATCGGATGAAAAGTTTAATTACAAAGACAATTAAAAGTATTCTGTTACATTGCGTAAAATGGGAAAAAAATACTTTAAAGTGCATTTTAATGAATTAACACACTTTCGAACATAATAGAATTGAAATGTTTCTATGAAGTATATACTAAAATGTGCGTTATGTACGGTGTGTAGTGCAAAGAGCAGTTTTTATTAATTTGCAGAGCCACAAAATAGTATTCCATTGCATAATGGTGTAGAAAGAAACCCTTTTTAGGCACGTTTTAATAATATTAAACTATTTCACAATTTATAAAATTAATAATTGTAATGAAGTTTACTACAAATTTGTTCGTGTATGATACAAATCCGATAGCATTTACGGAGACACACAATAGATTTCGTCTATTATACTTTATCTGAAGTACTGTATATATGATCTGAATATATTTAAAATTATGTTATAGTACAAACGCACCTCATTTGCTACGCTTGACGAGCAATTTACAACTTGTTTTATTATATCCACGGGTTGAAAATTTTAAATATATACACATCTAAAATAACAAATACAAACAATTATTTTAAATATTCAATATATAATGATGAACTGATGAATTTGGACAATTCAAGTAGCATCACAGCGCACAGTAAAATTATTCACATTTTCCTATTTCTATATTTCCTACAATTCTACTAGAAGCCATTTTAAGAAATTTTGTGCATGTATACATTTCACCAAAAGGATATAGGACACCTTCAAAAAAATTTCCAAACTTATTAAAATTTTTAATTTTTTAAAAAAATAAATTTTTAAGCAAAATTTTAAAATGCTCCTCGTGTTTTAATTTTTGAGATATTTTCTTGCTTTTGTGTTTTTATCATTTAAAACTCCATTATAAACAAATTTGTGTATGATTTTTTTAATATCTTGAATAGTTAATAGTTTACGGATTTTTTTCTAAATTCCATATCGATTTTCCTCAGAATTTTGCCTTTTAATAAGTAAAAAATCAAATTTGACTATCTTAATGAAGACGAATTTTAAAAAGCTTACACAATTTCTTTCTAAACAATGTCAGGAAACTTTCTTATTAATTTAATAAATATTGCTTAAAAATAAAGTCGCGAGGAGCATTTCAAAAATCTAAAAACGCTGAAAAATTAGTTTTCAGAAAAACAGATTTAAAGTATAAATACACTTTAAATCTGTTTTTCTACCTTTATTATTTTAATCTTAAAACCCTTATAAATGATATTTTTATAAAAAAAAATTGTTTTGGCATTATTGTACTACAGAAATAGACATTTTGCGAAGATTTTGTTAAGGACGATTTTACTCAAATGAAAGGTCCACTGTTCCCTTAAATAATGCATAGCTCCAGGGTGCGTAGTCTGGAAGCACCTTGTAAGGACTTTTTACCAGAAATTTTATAATGTAATATTTGTTTTATTTAACAAAAAAGAAATCATTTTTCAGATATAACAACCAGTACTTTAAAGAATTTCTGATACTAAAAGAATTAAAATTATCCGAGTTTCTTGATGACTACGCACCCTGTAGCTCGCTAAAGAAGCACTGTATTGAAGAAATTAGTTTTTTTAGTTATGCTACCTGTTAGTTTTTTAGTTATGCTACCTGCTCTATTCACACCAATTTATCTTTTTTTATAAAATTATTTATATGCTGGAAAAAAATGTAATGATTGGTATTTTAAAAAAGTCATGAGGTCTGAAGATGTTCATTCGTTTAAAATATTTTACTGGTTATTATATATATGTACATCATTGAGTGTGAGAGAGAGTATAACCTACATTTCAGAATCAGTATATAAAGCGTCACTAAATATAAAGAATGAAAAAAAAACTTGCATGAAGCATATAATATAAAGCAGTTTCCAACGGCTTCAGAATAAGAAAATAAAACTGCAGCGTTTAAAATATTAAAATATTGCATCTCATTTCAAAACGAAATTCCCCCTGTTCCCATCTACAGTGGGAAAATTGTCCAAATTTCTTTGAAGTCCTATATATGCATAGAGATTTGTATGTATTAACAACTTGCGATCCAAAATTTAATTCATATATAGATATATTTCAGTTGAAAATTCCTCTTTTAGTGCGCAGCCCTGTATATTATGTATACAATTTATATTTAAAGAGTAATATAAAAAATAAATAATGAAAATTAAAAGTGCATACCGAATTTTTAAACATGCTCCTCAGCAATTGCTACGTCAAGTTTTCTTTTGTGTGTCCCTTTGTGTGTAAGTTGTCTTTTGTGTGTAAATTAAGAAAAAATGCTATGAATGCTCTTTTTTAACGTGATCGGGGTTAAATTCAGTGATTTACATCAGTTTCAAAGCATTTGAAATAGCGTAATGTTTTTAAAATACTCTCCGAACGATATTGTATCCATATACCATAATATAATCGAACTCTTTTGAATGTCCCTGCAAATAAACCAAATCAATCGCGCATACTTCATATGCAATACAAAAGATGCTTTTCTGACTCTAAATAATCTTTTTCATCTGCATGGAATTCCGAGCATATTTACGGGAGTTAAAACGTGGACAGTCGGAAGGACGGACATACAGCCAGACGGACAGAAAAATCGAATGCATAAGCACTTTTCTACTTTGTTGAAAAGTGTTAGAAGTAAAAAATCTCTAATATATAAAAAGTCTATTTAATATTTTTATATAAAAAAAATTATAATAAAAATTAAATGCCTGTATTCTGATTAAATATGAGCCCATACATTTTCAACTAACATCTTCTATCAAAAGCATAGGTCAGGTTCCAAGAATAATTAATTTTCATTCCGTGATACGCGACAGGATCATTAATATAATGAGTTTAAATACTAGGATGCTAAACGATGGAAATTTTGTAAATTTTCATTTCACCATTGTTTAGTTAATGGAATACTTTTGAAAATTATCCTTTTATTAAATCACATCTTCGCATATATATTGAACTACGATTTTCACATAATAAAAATATATTGAATAAAAGTCTCAAAAACGATATTCTAAATTATTCATTCTTCTGCAGTATTAATACTAGGTATATATAAATATTATACAAACATACATGCAAATAGTATTAATGTTTATTAAATTTACATATTTAATACATATATAAAATTATTATGTACATATACAAAATCCTCTTTAATGTTATACTAAATTTACATATTACTTCTGCAGTATATTTAAAGACTTAAAGTTATATACAAATAAAGATGGATACAAATATTATACAGAGATACTTTTATATTTTATTAATACCTATTAAACTTACATATGTAATACGATAATTATAATAACTATTATAATACAGTTATAATACATAAATAATATTCATACCTTTTTCAAGGATTATTCGCTATTTATATAAATCTATATTTATATTTATTACAATTTCTATATGACAAATAATTTATATTATAAGCATTTTTACGAAGTGTATTTTGATCTTTTTTTTACATGTTTTTTATACATAGATATTCCGCATTTTTTTTGTTGTTGTTGTTTGTTTGTTTAGTTTACGATATTTAAGGCATGCTTGCGATGATATGATGTAGATTAAAAAAGTTTTATATAAAAATAAATTGTTATATAAAAATAAATGTAAGGTTTATATAAAAATAATGTAATAATAAACTATGAAATACAGTGAAAAATATTTACGAGGTGCACGTTATTTTTAGTTTGACCTTGTTTCGAAAAGCTATAATCTGTATTTTCTACACTTTATTGTGCATTGAGCAGAAAGTAAAGACGTGTGTAATTTTATTTTGCCTTATTATTATACAAAAGACTTAATTCTTACGAATTATTTATAAAAGTAGTTTAATAAAAGTATATATATATATATTAGATAAATTTTTCGAATGTTATTTTTTACAAATTTCTTTATGTTTAGTTTACGATTATTAGGATGTGTTTGCAGGATACGATTTTGATTAAAAGAGTTTTATATAAGAAATGTAACTTTTTTTGTGTGTCCTATGTTGCACAATGTATGAATTTTATGGGTAGAACAAAAAATTAATATAAATTTTATAATACATTATCTATTGCTATATTGATACATTACTATACATTAACACAATAAAAATGTGTTTTCGGAGATTAAAAACACGCTTTTTTACAAAATGACTATTTGTGAGAGTCTCTCGGTCTGTCTGTATGTGACTTAAATTTTGTAGGCGCTCTATCTCAAAAACTAATTCACGTAATTTCACAAAACATTAGATAACGTTAGAACTTGATATAAAATATATCTCATTAGCTCTTGGTCTATAGTGCCCGCCAGGTGGCGGTGATATGCTGAATCTTTCATAATTTCCTTATTATCTATACCTGAAGAACTATTGAACGGATTCTCATAAAACATGAGATTCTGTCAGTCCTTGATATAATATGGTTCGGATTACGTTTTGGTGAAAGCAGCAAGATCATATTAATATATATATATATATATATATATATATATACATAGATAGATAGATAGTTAGATAGATAAATTTTTGTCTGTTTTTGCTTTAAATTTCTTTATTTCCGATAATTAGAATGTGTTTGCGGTAATACGAATACAATAGTTTTATATATAGTTTTTTATAATAGTTTTATAGATTACAATAGTTTTATATAAAAAAGGTAATTTTTATTTTTTACTAATAAACAATGAAATACTAAGAAATATTTACGACGGCATGTTATTTTTTGTTTGAGCTTATTAATAAAAGCAATAATATTCACTTGTTATACTTTATGTAACACAAAAAACGTAATTTCTCAACGTAATACCATAATGCTGAAGGAGAAAAAATCCAAATAAGCCTATTTTTCGTAAATATGTTTAACACCTTTGGAAAGGTCAACGCTAACAACTAGATTAACAACATCAGAAATGGAAGCCCTTGTAAACGATTTAGTCTTTTATTCTTTTATCTCTATACGCTTTTAAAGTTTCACCTTTCTTCCTCTAATAATACCTAGATTACGAATGTTTCTGTCAGATTAGCAGTTAGTGTCTATTTATTTATTTTATCCTTCTACAAGAAGATTAACTGTATTCCTTATTCTACAGTACTTTTCAACATTTTGTCTTAGTTATATCAAGATTTTCGTAGTAAATACTGAACACCTATTTTACCTGATTTATATAGACACATTCAAGGAACAGAAAATGTCACTAACTATATATGTTTAACACGTTATATAATGCGCTAGATATATGGATTAAACTAAAAATTAATATACATTAATAATATATTACATATTCTGCTATATTGATACATTGCGATACATTAACATCATAAAAAACTGTTTTAACATAAGAGAAAAATAAAGTTTTGAATATATTTTCGTATAGATTGCATTGTAAATACGTGATTAATGAGAAACTGCTAAACGTATTAAAATTTTTATGATATGCTTCTATTTTTTTCAAAATTTTAACCCATTAAATAAATAAATTGTAATAAAATACAATTTGATTTGACAAGGTTTGTAAGGATCCTAGTCATTCGTTGCTACCGGCATTTTATTACAGAGAAAAATCTCTTTAAATAAGCTCTTTAATAATGATATTGTGTGCTTGAACTAAATTTATTTTGTAAGTTTGTTGAAATAATAATTGCTGTTTTTGTTAAGCTAGAAATAAAGACGCGTTGCATGTTTTCGTTTAAAAATTTCTTTATGTTTAGTTTACGATAGTTAGGATTTGTTTGCGATGATAAGAGTTAGATTACAATAAAGTTAAAATATATTTTCAACGTTAGAAAACCAGAATTTTCGTATTTCAAGCATACCGGTTTCGGTAGCATATAGCATACCTTCCTCAGTGCTGAATATCAGTGCCTCTGTGCTTGGAATACGAATATTCTGGTGTTCTAACGTTGAAAATAATTTTAACTTTATCATATTGCACCAGGCAACAACCTATTACTTATTAGATTACAATAGTTTTATATAAATAAGGTACCTTTATTTTTCTTAGCAATAAACTATGAAAAACAAAAGATAATTACGACGTACTTTTTATTTTTAGTTAGACTTTGTTTATAAATGTGATAAAATGCAATTTCTATACCTTATGTCCATAAAAAACGATAGATTCTCTACGTAATACCATAATGATGAGAAAAAATCCAAATAAGCCTATTTTCCGTAAATATGTTTAACACCTTTGGAAAGGGCAACGCTAACAACAACAAAACTGAAAGCCCTAGTAAACGATTTAGTCTTTTATTTTTTTCCCTCTATACGCTTTTAAATATTCTCTTTCTTTCTCTAATAATGCCTGGATTACGAATGTTTCTGTCAGATTACTAGTTACTGTCTATTTATTTATTTTATCCTTCGACAAAAAGATTAACTCTATTTCTTATTCTACAGAACTTTTCAACATTTTGTCTGTATTACTATTTTTTTTCTTTCAAGATTCTCGTAGTTAATACTAAGCACGTAATTTATAAACACCTATATAAACACATGCAACTAATCAAAGTGCGGAAAGTGACAGTAACTGTTTATGTTTACTATGATGAATAATGTATGTATTTTATTAGTTGAGCGAAAAAATAATATAAATTTTATAATACATTATATATTACTATATTGATACATTACTATGTATTAGTACAATAAAAAAATGTGTTTTCGGAAATTCAAAAAAGCAGTTTTTAACAAAATGAATATCTGTGAGAGTCTGTCTGTCTGTATCTGATATAAATTTTAAATTTTGTTGGCGCTCTATCCCAAGAACTAATTCAAATAAATTCACAAAGTTTTACATTACGTTAGACCTTGATATAAAGTAGATCTCTTGTTTTTGTTGTGTATCGCCGTTAGAAGACGCTAGTGTGCTGAACTTTTCATGATTTCCTCATTAGCAATATCTCAAGAACTATTGAACGAATTTTCATAAAATATCAGATTACGTCAATCCTTGATATAATATGTTTCTGATTACGTTTCGGTGTAAACAGCATGATTATTTTAATGAATGTATATATATATATATTTCTAGAAAATTATTTCACCGTTTTTGCTTTAAATTTTTTTTTATTCTTAGTTTCCGATAATTAGAACGTGTTTGCGGTAACACAATTTAAATTACAGTAGTTTTATATAAAAAAAATGGTACCTATATATTTCATAGTAGTAAACAATGAAATACTAAGAAATATTTACGACATATATGTTATTTTTCGTTTGACATTCTTTAAAAGTAATAATATTCGTTTTTTATACTTTATGTAACACAAAAAACGTAAATTCTCAAATTAATACCATAAATGCTAAGGGGGAAAAATCAAAATAAGCCTATTTTCCGTAAATACGTTTAACACCTCTGGAAAGGGTAACGCTAACAACTTGATTAACAACAACAAAAATTAAAGCCCTAGTAAACGATTTAGTCTGTTATTCTTTTATCTCTATACGTTTTTAAAGGTTCCCTTTCTTTCCCTAATAATGCCTAGATTACGAATGTTTCTGTCAGATTACCAGTTACTGCCTATTTATTTATTTTATCCTTCGACAAAAATATTAACTCTACTTCTTATTCTATATTACTTTTCAACATTTTGTCTGTATCACTATTTGTTTTATTTTTATCAAGATTCTCTTAGCCAACACTAAGCATCTATTTTATCTGATTAATATAGACATATGTAACAATTTAAAGAACAAAAAAAAAAAAATATGGTAACTACATGTGCCTTCCATGTCGTAATATGTGTTTAGATTTATGGATTAACAAAAAATTAATATACATTAATAATATATTACATACTGCTATACTGATACGTTACTACCCATTAACACAAAAAAGAAAGTGTTTTTTCATATTAGAAAATTAAAGTTTGATCATATAATTTTAAATGCGTGATTTATGAGAAACTCTTAAATGTATCAAACTTTTTTATGACATGATTTATTTTTTTAAATATTATAATGCATCAAATAGTTAAATTTTAATAAAATAAAGTTTGATTTTACAAAGTTCGTACGGATCCTGGTGTTTGAAAACAAAGAAATTTGTCAGTACCAGTAATTTGTTATAGAAAAATTCTCTTCAAATAACGAGGAATTGCGCATGTGAACCAAGTTTATTTTTATAAAAAGATAATGATATTTGAATCCGAAAACATGTAAAACTGACACTACCCACGCGACACTTGTTTATACAATAAACATTAAAAATGTACAATAAACATCCCACAACTAAATCTACCATATTAAACACATTATTAATTTAACATGTTTTACAATGTTAATTGTTATAATTTTATTGCTAACAAAATTACCTAGTCAACAATTTATATTTTCTATTTTCATTCCATGGGCTTACAATGTCGCAATTGTTTACGTTATAATATTTCTACAACGTACATTTGAGTAACAATTCCTGTTTAAAATTTATTTCTTTTATTATTCCTAAACAAAGATTATCTCTAACTCAAGTTTTGCCATTTCAGTTCAACATTTTGTAAGCTTTAGAACCCAATTTCATTTCAGTTATATCAAGATTCTATTAGAATTTTCTAAACACGTATCTTATACCACGTACGTACCTTAGATAATACGTACTTTAGATATATTTATAGACTACAATTCAAAATAAATTAATATTTTTCTAACATGACTCAAAGCTGAAAGGGGATTGCGTGCAGGGATGGTTTATGTTTTTTACAGTAAATAATGTGTCCATTTTACAGGTTTAGAGACTGAAGAAAAAAACACATTAAATATTAAGGAAAAGGTGCAGCGCACCACACAGTAAAGATAATAGTTTGAACACGAACACAATTCTAACTCAAATCAATAAAATCCTTTATAGTGAAGTGACTTATTCAATAAATGTTCCACTATTAAAAAAAAATAGACAAGATTTGAAATTGCGTAAATGTATTTGGTTTCACAAGAGTAAGTAGTAAGAGGTTGGTCTCACAAAACATATCAAATGTAATCCATAGTAGGAAGAGGTAAGTTGGTCTTTTTAGCCTCCGATGCTATTTTTAAAGTAATTACTTTTGCTTTTTTTAAAGCCAAATCGATCGGGTCTTTTAAACATTTCATTCGTCGAGTTCGACGGGATTCCACTCGTTTTGATGTTAAAATGCATTTCCTTTTTCCCAGAGTCTATAAAAAAGCGTTTAAACTAAAGAAAAAATCCGTTTTTGATGAATCTAGTCAATGAAGAAGTAGCACGTCAAATTGTATCTCTTTATTATTCCGCAATTCCAAAGTCTCAGAGAGAAATTGCTAATCAACTGGGTATTTCACGCCGTTCTGTTTGCTATTATATTGATAAACACAAGAAAAATGAAGTTAGTTCATTGCATTCTAAACGGGGTCGCCCTTCTAAAAAACCTCTATCGATTTTTTTTCTAATAGGAGGCGAAACTGAATTCTGCCAATGGCAGTATCTACATTCAACTTGTAATATCGTTATTTTTTCTGATTCAATCAAAATCTTATTTTTTTATTTGTAGCATCAAAATAGTGTGTCAAATATTTTAGTCTAATTTTATGAAATACAAAGTTATACACAAATCATTAATTTATTATAAAATTATTTAATTTAAAACTTAGAATATTACAAGTGTTGGCATATTTATTATTCTGCCATAAACGTATGAATAGGAAATGAAATTCGATTTTTTTAAAGAGATACTTGTTGCTTTTACTGGTAAAAAAATGAGAATCCCATCAGTCCCAACTATTTTGATACATCATTACTGTTGAATGTACTGCGTAACCAAAAGCTATTATTGAATATTTTTAAATATTTATTTGATGGTTTATTTCATATAAAGTTACTTCATATGCAAAGTGCTTTTATAAGTATTACAATATACTTTGTAGACTACTTTTCATTTGAAACAATACAGTAATCAACTTCTTAATGTATAACAATGCTTGTTTATCACTCCAAACAAAAAAAAAACAAATTACAAAAATGAAACTTTGAATGATTTTAGACATTGATAACAATATTATTACGGAAGGGGGAGGGGGACGTTCGAAGAATGATAACGCATGATATTTTCTAAAATTACACAAAAGTTGACGTTATATGTGCATAATCCATATGTGTATAAAAGGTATAATTATATTGATGCTTTACTCAACATTACCATAAGGATGGCCATAACAAGATTACACTAAAAAAATATCAGTATAAATTTTATTTAAAAAAATAATTTATACAAATATACACAATATAAGGACCTATATAATATATAAAAAATAACACAGAAAATTTATAGAACATACAAGGAATTAGCGGTAATATAGACTTACTATTAATAATATTAATAACATTATAATTCTGCTGTTATAGTTAAATATATATATATATATATATATATATACAGGGTGACCAGTAAATGACTGACCCATTTTGAATGTCAATAACTAAAAAACGGTTTGATGTGAAAATGTGCTGTTTGCTGCATTGTTTTCAGAAAATCAGTAAATATTTAGATATGCACTGACTTAAAATATTCTGTATTTCGCCCAGCAGATGGCGCTGGTGGCGGCATTAGGCTGTCGAAATTCAGACATTACTCTATTTTCATACGCATGAGCTTTTTTAACTCATTTCCTAGAGCCGAATCTCAGTCGACATATTGAATCAACTCTTCACTCACCTACAGAAATAGATTTTGTTGGATGGAAAGAGATTTAAATTAATATGTATGATTTAATAACGTCTATTATACTTAACAAAAAACAGCAATACTTTTTAATAAGCATTGACTTTACACAAATTTACTACAAATAAATTGCATTTAAAAAAGTTTTTCTAACCGGTTAACTGATTCTCTTTTAACGTACAATAAATTGAAAATATGGCATAAACACGATTATTTTATGTTAAAAAATCTTAATATTTAATCTAAATATTTCTTCCATTAAATAGTATGAAATTGTATTAAAAAAATTAGTGATGTCAAAAATCTTTAAAGGATGGTTTAAGCAAAATCGTCTTGTTTGTACGTCATGTAGTAAAATCAGAAGTTAAAATAGTGGTACACAAATACTGGTGGCAAATGTACTGTCTAAAATAAAAGCGAGACAGTGACTTATAAATCGGCACATAAAAATTTATTAAACCTTAGAATAAAAGTTCGTCTATTCTATAAAAAAACCTGTCTTAAACATAAAAAATTATGGATCATGACGGTGAAAATAACATACGCAACAACCAGCTAACATGGAAACCTGTCTAAAACGCACTATTTTTCATATTTGCGCAAACCGTATTACATCTACGTTATATTCGTATTTTGACGTTTAACATATCTGAAAATTTTATTACGAAAGCAACAACAGATTTCAAGATGCTTTTTACACACAACCATTCCTTTTCTTCCCCTGAGTGCAAACGCATCTACTTGAAACGGAAGGATGCTTAAAAGGAAAAAAAAGAAACTTACTTGTTTTTATAGCCTGCGAGTCACCCCTTTTCAAAATTTCATTACAGAAAGCATAATAGATTCTGAATCATCATAGAATCGTTATAGTTCTATTTATTTTACTTCAATTTTACAAATATAGGTATTACTAAATTACATTAACATTAGTGTTTTTCATATATAACTTTTAAAAAGGTTCTAGATTTATTTTTTATATATTGTTCCTTATTTCAAATCACAAGCATTTTGAGAATTTTCCTTCCCTTCTTTTCCTCAGGTAGAAAGAATAGTTAAGGAAAGGGGGGGGGAGAGAAAGGAAAATATTTTCAGGATCTATAATGCTCTTTGAAATGAAATTATGAAAAGGGGTAACTCGCAGGATATAAAACAGGTACGAGGCTTTTTTTTTCTTTTTAAACATCCTTCCATTTCAACGAAGATGTGTTTTCACTTGGGAGGGAGGGGGGAAGAGAGAGGTGTGTGTAAAAGTCATCTTAAAATTTCTCGTGTCTTTCGTAATAAAATTTTTAGATGTGTTAAGTGTCAAAATATGAATATAATGTAGGTATGATTTAGGTTTTCGGAGAAATGAACAATGTTTCGTTTTACGCCGGTTTCCGTCTTAGCAGATGGTTATGTATGTTACTTCCTCCATCAAAATCATTTTTTACGTTTAATACAGGATTTCTTATAAACGGATTCCTTCATTCTCAGGTTTGTTGTATTTTTATGTGTCGATTTATAAGTGAGTGCCCCGCTTTTTTTTTTAGACAGTTACCTTGTTAGCACTATTTCAGAACCACTGTTTTAATCATTTAAGTAATTTCACTGCACGACATAAGAAAAGTTTGATTGATCTATCAATGCTTTTTCACACCACTATTTTTTTAATACAATTTCATAGTATTTAATGGCAGAAATGTTTAGAATAAATATTATGATTTTTAGCTTTGAAAAGGCGGAGCTTATCCCATATTTACAATTTATTGTACACAAACAGCGATTTAGTTAATCGGTTACAAAAACATTTATTGAATACAATTTATTTATGTTAAATAGACCTTATTCAATCATTATATTATTATAAATCTTTTTCAATACAACAAACTCTATTTCTGAAGGTGAGTGGAGAGTCAATTCAATATGTCGACTGAGATTCGAATCTGCGAAATGAGCCAAAATGCTCATGTGTATGAAAATAGTCTGAATGTCAAAAGCCTGATTCCGCCGCCAGCGCCATCTGTTGCTAAAGTGTAACTCTAAACATTTACTGATTTTCTTATAACAATGCAGCAAACCACATATTAGTATCTCAAACTTTTTTTTTATTTACATTCAAAATGGGTCAGTCATTTACTGGACACCCTGTATATACATATGTATATATATAAATATATCGTTAATGTTAGTCTCGGACGTATTATGTTTGTTCATATTTTTAACTATATTATCTTAAAAAGAAAAAAATACCTTTAAACTTTAAAAAATTGTGATGTCCTGACATGTTTTTGTTTGATAAAAGCAATATACAAAAGCAGTTCTGAATATCAAATTCAACATTTTGTATGCTTCAGATCCCAAATTGATTTTAGTTATATGGAGGTTCTGGCAGCTTATTCTAAACACATATCTAATACTATATGATTATACTTATAGACTACAATTAAAATAAATATTTTTTTTGTATGAATCAAAGCGGAAAAGTGATTGCGTGCTGAGACGGTTTATGTTTTTCATAGTGAAAAATGTGTCCATTTTACGAGTTTAGAAACTAAAAAAAATGAAACTAAAAATAAATAAATGCTTTAGCTCACCACACATTAAGGATAATGTTTTGAACACGAACATAATTCCGGCACAAATCAATAGATTCTTTAATGACTAAGAGAGATGCCAGATGTTCCAGTTTTCGGTGAACGTGCATTTTATAAAAGAATAAAGAAGTAAGAAAATATCGAAATTCCGTAAATGTATTTTATGTGTATAATAAATGTAATTATGTTGATGTTTCTCACGGCGTTATTTTGTAACACATGGTTGAGCAGAAAGAGATTTTAAAGAAATTTATAAGTATTGTTTTTACGTTACTTGGAATATTTTAAAGAAAATATACATAATTAAGAAACTATGGAATATATTCTTATATATACGAAATGTATAATACAAAAATATCTTAGAAAATTTATAGGACATACAATAAATTTACAATTAATAAAAATATGAAAAATACTGTGTGTATAATATTATAAATAACAATGTTATGCAATATATATTTACAAACTGCAAATATTTACATTATATTCTTCCCTGTAATACTAATCCCGAACATATTATACTTGGTTGCTTTAAAAATAAATAAATAAATATGCTCTCTTAAAAAGAAAAAAATCTTCAATTTAAGAACTATGCATGTTTACATTTGTAATGTAGTAACATTTTTATGTTTGATATAAGTACTATTCAAATTATAGTTCTGAATATAAAGTTCAAGATTTTGCATGCTTTACATCCTAATTTGTTTTTCGTTAGATGAATATTCTGTTAGTTTAATTATATACACATATCTTATATTATATACTTATAGACTATAATTCAAAGGAATAAAAAAAAATTTCTAACATGAATCAAATCTGAGCAGTGATTACATGCATTAAAGGCTTATGTTTCTCATACTGAATAATGTGTCCGTTTTACGGGTTTAGGGACTAAAAAAACTAAATAATAAGAAAATGGTGTAGCTCAACACACAGTAAAGATAATGTTTTAAACACAAACATATTTTTGGAACAAATCAAGAAAATTCTTTAATGGCTAAGAGGCACATTCCAAATGTTTCAGTTTCTCATGAACACACTTTTTAGAAAAGAAAAAAGAACAAGAAAGGGAATTCGAAATTTGGGCAAATTTATTTTATGCGTATAATAAATGTCATTATGTTGATGTTTTTCAAAACTATGCATGTTTAAGTTTAAAGTGATTTAATGATATTTATAAGTTTATTTTTATACGTTATTTGGAATAATTGAATGTAAATATACATGATTAAGAAGCTACGTAATATATCCATGGAATATACATGGAATATAAATACACAATTAAAAATAGTATGAATAATATTATAAGTAATATATTATAATAAGAACTATTGCACTATAGATATTTATAAACTGTATATATATTTGTATTAAATTTATCCCTGTAATATTAATCATGAAAATTTTATAGCTGTAACAGTTAAAGAAAAATATAAATGTAGTTTAAAAAAACTAAAAAACACGCTTTTTAAGTATATTAAACTAAAAAGTGAAAAATAATTCGTACTATAAGCTGAAAACGAAAATAGATGAAAAATACTATATAACTATAAAATCATTGTTATTATAGAAATCAATTAATAAGCAATAAATAAAATTATCTTGGAAAAAAAGCGTGGGGTGCTTCTTAAGAACTGATAGATGGAGCTTGGTAGATGGAGCACCCAACGATTTTTTTCCACGATAATTTTATTTATTGCTTATTAATTGATTTCTATAATAACAATGATTTTATAGTAATATAGTATTTTTCGTCTATTTTCGTTTTAAGCTTATAGTACGAATTATTTTTCACTTTTTAGTTTGATATACTTAAAAAGCGTGTTTTTTAGTTTTTTAAACTATATTTATTTTTCACTTTTTAGTTTGATTACTTTAAAAGCGTGGTTTTTAGTCTTTTAAACTATATTTATTTTAAAATTTACAACGAAAGGACATCGATCCAAATCACTTTTTTTGGTCAACTCTGGTTAATTTAACCATGCATCTCGAATCCTATTAAGAATGTATAAAAAAATTCTTCACATTATGAAAGACAACATTTTTTGCGAGATATAGCCAAATTTGGAGATATTCTTTCATTTGGCACCAAATACGTGTTGTGGCTTTCGTAATCTTAATAGTCAATTTTTCGGCCGAATGTCGCCAATATTTTGTGAAATAACGCCAACTTATTGGTTGCTGCCATTTTCTCATGACCCTGACCCGTATTACCCAAAATGACCCTCTAATCAAATTTGATCAAACATGTGACTTAGCTCAAAGGTCTCCAGGTAATCAAAAACAGTAGAATATAAAATTGAATCAAAATCGTTTAAGCCGTTTCTTAGATAAAATTAGCTTGACAGCATTCATCAATAAAGCGAAATGGCCCACTAATATAATTTTGTTTAACTTGCGACTCTGTCCAATAGTCTTCTCGTGACAGAAGACGTTTCGTTACAAAATTTAGGTAAAATTGATTGAATCGTTGTCATATATATCTAGAATAACCCTAACCCATTATGACCCAAAAGCAAGTGTCCTGGTCCAATGGTTTTCTCTTGCCCGAGAATATCATAATAAAAAATATAGTCAAAATGGTGAGAGACATTTTCTACATAAAATTAGCATGACCCATCAATGACCCACAAATGACCCTTATAAACGAAATCTCTCGAACAAGTGACTTAGCCCATTAGTTTCCTCGTGTCTAAAAATTGTTACATACAAAATTTTGTTAAAAACGATCCAGCCGTTCTTTAAATATAAATAGCTTAATCCAGACCCTTTATGACCCATTAATCGAAATTTTTCGAAAGTGTGACCTAGCCCAATGATTTTCTTGTGCCAAAAAATGTTATATACAAAATTTCGTTAAAATCGATCCACCTGTTCTTTAGATGTAGCTTGACATGATCCATTATGGCCCATCATGACCCACACATGATCATTATAGTCAAAATCTCTCAAACATGTGATTTAGCCCGATAGTTTCCTCGTGTTAAAAAAACTGTTCATACAAAATTTCGTTATAATCGATCACGCCGTTCTTTAAATATAAATAGCTTGACCCAGACCCTTAATGACCCAATATGACCCATTAAAATTTTTTCTCGAACATGTAACCTAGCCCAATATTTTTCTCGTGCCATAGAATGCAATTTTTAGTCAAAACTGCGTGAGAAAATCTTTAGATAAAAAAAGCATGACCCACAATGACCCCAAAAATGACCCACTAACCGAATTTTCTTGAACATGTTACCTAACCCAATGGTCTTCTTGTAATCCAAAACGATAAAATATAAAATTTGATCAAAATCGTTAGAGCCGTTTTTTAGATAAAAATGGCTTGACCCATAATGACCCAAAAATGACCCACTAATCGAAATTTTTCGAACATGTGACCCAGCCCGATAGTTTCCTCGTGTCAAAAAAAAATGTTCATACAAAATTTCGTTATAATAGATCACGCCGTTCTTTAAATATAAATAGCTTGACCCAGACCCTTAATGACCCAATATGACCCATTAAAATTTTTTCTCGAACATGTAACCTAGCCCGATGATTTTCTCGTGCCCGAAAACTATAGAATGCAATTTTTAGTCAAAATTGCTTGAGAAAATCTTTAGATAATAAGGAGAGTTACAAACTCACATACAGGTGAAGTTAATAAAAGCGTGTTAAAAATAATTATTTACGTTCTCTTCAAAAGAAAATTTTTTTTATTTTAAGAACTATGCAAAATTACATTTATAATGTAGTAACATGTATATGTTTGATATAAGTAATATGCAAATTATAATTCTGAATATCAAATTCAACTCTTTTATGCTTAATTTCAAATTTGATTTTAGTTATATGAAATTTATTCTAGTTTATTCTAAACACATATCTTATACAATATACTTATAGACTATAATTCAAAGAAATAAATATATTTTTCTATTATGAAGGAAAGCTGAACAGTGATTGCGTGCTGTGACGGTTTATGTTTCTCATAGTGAATAATGTGTCCGTTTTACGAGTTTAGAAAATAAAAAAGAACTACAAAATAAGGAAATGGTGTAGCTCACCACACATTAAAGATAATGTTTTGAACACGAACATAATTCTGGCACAAATCAATAAATTCTTTAATGGCTAAGAGGGATGCCAAATGTTCCAGTTTTCCGTGAACGTCTTTTTTTGAAAAGAAAAAAAACAAGAAAGGGAATTTTGAAATTGCGCAAGTGTGTTTTATGTAATAAATGTAATTATATTGATGTTTTTCACAGCAATGTTTATAGCACATGACTGAGCGGAAGGGGATTTAAAGATATTTATAAGTATGTTTCTATACATTTTTTGGAATAATTTAATGCAAATATACATGATTAAGAAGCTAAGGAATATTTTTATAGAATTCATAATAAAATAATGTTATAATAAATTTACAAAATATACAATAAATATACATGTAATACTAATATAAATAATATTATAAGTATACTACTATAGCCAATAATATTATTCAATATATATCCTTAAACTATAAATATTTGTGCTATATTTATCTCTATAATGTTAATCTATAACATATTACAGTTGTTTCATTTAAAAAAAAGAAATTATGTTCCTTTAAAAAAAATATTCAATTTTAAGACTATGAAAGATTACATTTGCAATAGAGTGATATATTTATGTTAATATAAATAATATACAAAGTATAGTTGTGAATATCAAGTTCAACAGTTTATATTCTTTAGATCCTAATTTGATTTTAGTTATATGAAAATTCAGGTAGTTTTTTTCTAAACACATGTCTTATACTATATACATATACTTATAGACTTCAATTCAAAGAAATAAAAATATTTTTCTAATATGAATATTAGCGGAATAATGATTGCGTGCGGTGATAGTTTATGTTTATCATTGTGAGAAATGTGTTCATTTTACGGGTTTAGGAAGTAAATAAAAAACAACTAAAAAATAAAAAAGAGATGTAGCTTGCAATATATTAAAGATAATGTTTTGAACACGAAAATAATTCTGTTACAAATCAATAAATTATTTAATGGCTAAGAGAAATGCCAGATGTTCCAGTTTTCCGTGAACGTGCATTTTATAAAAGAAAAAAAAACAAGAAAGGAAATATTGAAATTGAGTAAATGTATTTTATGTATATAAAGTCATGTAATTATGTTGATGTTTTTCACAGCATTGTTTTGTAACGCATGATTGAGAAAAGAAGATTTTATAAGAAATTTAAAGGTATATTTATACACCTTTTTTCGAATTATTTAATGTAAAAAATATAGAAGGTACAGAAGCAGCTATAAAATATATTTATAGAATGTATAATAACGTAGTAGTATAGAAATTAGACGTATTTATAAAAATAGAACACAGAATAAATATACGATCAATAATAATATAAAAATATTATGAATAAACTATTATTAATAATATTATAAGTTAATATTACAATTAATGATATTATACTATATACATTTATTTAATGTAATATAATATGTTTATCTCTGTAATGCTAATTCAGAACGTATTATTTCTGTGTCAGTTAAAGAAAGAAATATCTTATGTAAAAATATTCATAACAAAACCCTCTTCAGTTTACGAGCTATGAAAATTTCAATTTGTAATATATTAATATGGTTATATTTGATATACGAAATTGACAAACTATTTTCAGGAATTTCAAGTTCAACATTGTGTATATTTTAGTCCCAAATTCCCCTCTACTTATATCAAGATTCTCGAAGTCGGTTTAAATACGTTTCTTATGCCATATAGATACTATATTTATCGTGAAAAATTGAAAGGAAAAATAGGTTATCTACTTCGACTTAAAGCACTAAAGAAATTGCGTGCATAGGCAGTTTATGTTTCTCATAGTGAATAATTTCCACATTTTACGGGATTCAAAATTTAAGTACACTTAAAGAGTAATAAGGGGAATGCTGTAGCTCACCATACAGTAAAACACGAATATAATTCTGGCATAAAATAAATAAATTTCTTCATGTTAAAAAGACGCATGCTGGGTGATCCATTATTCAATGAATATGCTTCTTAAAAAAGAATAGAAAGTATTGAAGTTGTGTAAATTTATCTTGTGTATATGATAAATGAAATTATGTCGATGTTTTGCACAGCACTGATTTGTAATGCAAGGTTGTGCAGAAAAAAAATTACTGAAATATGTCAGTATATTTCTATTTCTATACCTTTTATTTTAATAATTGAATGTAAAAAAGAAGATAAAAAAAGTTATAGAATATATTTATAAATTATATAATAAAGCAGAAAAATAAAAATTTATAGAGCATGCAATAAATATACAACAAATAATAATATTAACAATATTATAAGTATAATATCAGAATTAATAATATTACACAATATATATTTTATAAAGTAACATATTTAAATAATATTTATGCATGTAATGTTAACCCCGAACTTTTTTTTCTTTTTGTTTCCGTTAAAGTAAAAAATAAGTTGGTGATACTCAAAGAAAAATTTCTTCAAATTAAGAACGATGAAAATTTACATTTGTAATACATAAAATGGTTATATCTGATATAAGAAATGTACAAAATGTAGTCAGAATTATTAAGTTTGATATTTTGTATTCTTTAGACCTCAATTTCTTTTAATTATATAAAGTTTCTCGAAGTTGGTTCGAAACACGCATCTTATACCATATAAATATATTTATAGACTAAAATTGAAGGGGAAAATATTTTTTGCTAAGATTTAAATCTAAAAAAGTCATTGCGCGCACTGGCGGTTTATATTTCTCATAGTGAATAATCTACCCATATTGCAGGATTAGAAATTTAAGAATATGCATCGAACTATAAGAGAAAAGCTGTAATATCACCATACAGTAAAGTTAATGTTTTGAACACAAACATAATTCTGGCACAAATCAATAATTTTCTTAATGGCGAAAAGACGCAGGCCAGATGTACCATTATTCCAAAAACGTGCCTCTTACAAAGGAATAAACAAGAGAGATTTAAAGTTGTGTAAATTTCTTTTATGTGCATAATAAACATATCTAGGCCGAAGTTTTTCACAGCATTAGTTTGTAACGGAAAATAAGCATAAGCAGATTTAAGAAATATGTAAGTATATTTATAATACCAATTTTGGAATGATTTAACGTAATATATAACGCAAGGTTGAGCAAAAGAATATTTAAAGAAATTTATAATTATGTTTCTATTAGTATTTTTTTGAATAGTTTCACCTTCACTTTGATAATATGTTATTACAATACATTATTAAAATAAAAATATGTTTTTTATCGAATAATTAAAACAAGTATGAACAAAATCGCAATTTGGATGTAAATCGATGCTTTAAATACGTGATTAAACAGAAAATGTTAAATGCATTAAGGAATTTGTTTAAACTTAATCTTATTTTTTTATTGATTCAAGCAGTTAAACTGTAATAAAATATACTTTTACTTCATATGTTATATGAAAAAATAGGAAAGAAATTCCATAATTAAGACTGCGATAATTGAAAAAAAAATTAAAAATGTATAAATATTTCCAAGTTATTTTACAGTATTAACGGTAATAATTGTCTGTTAACGATGAACAAAACTCAAGTAAAACGAGTATAGTTTCTGTTTTTACCGCACGTTCTTTTGCGAACACATTTATTTCTGTCTGTACAACAGCTAGTTAAATAATATTGCCACTTTGTTTCTACTTTTTTAAATCTTTCTCAGCGAGGTTTACTTCTATCTTTGATATATCGGTTCAACATATTGTTTGCTTTGGAATTCAATTTCTTTTTCAAGATTGCCTTGTTCTATTCTAAATACGCGTCATACAAACTTATTTATAGAATATCACTGAAAGGCAAAAAATATTTTTCTATTATGACTGAAACATGAACAGCAATTGCGTGCGGTGACGGTTTATGTTACTGATAGTGATTAATCTGTCCATTTTACAGGTTCAGAGACTGTAAAAATACATTAAGTAATAAAGAAAAGGTGTAGCACATCACACAATAAAGTTAATGACTTGCACACGAACATAATTCTGGCACAAATAGATAAATTATTTAATGGCTAAAAGAAGCAGGCCAGATGTTCTATTATTCTGTGAACGTTGCTTTTTCAAAAGAAATGAAGTTTTGGAGTTGTGTAAAGGAATTTTATGTTTATAATATTGTAAATTTAATTATGTTGATGTTTTTTCATTAATATTTTGTATTTGCGCATGGAAGATTCTAAAGAAATAAGGCTATCTAAATGAATTTATAAACACATTTTTCATTTTTATTTATTCATTTATTTATTTTTCTTTCTTTTAACTTTAATATTAAAGATTTTTCTATAAGTCATTTTAGTCAGTTTAAAACTCTAACAGTCTCTTCGAAATACATACCATATAAATTTATTTATAGAACACAATTCAAAGGCAAAAGTATTTTACTATTATGACTGAAACATGAACAGAAATTGCGTGCAGTGACGGTTTATGTTTCTGATAGTGATTAATGTGTCCATTTTACAGGTTTAGAAACAAAAAATCACTTTATATAATAAAGAAAAGGTGTAGCACACCACACAGTAAAATTAATGTTTTGAACACGAACATAATACTAGCACAAGTATATAAATCCCTTAATGGCTACGAGAGGCATGCCAGATGTTCCACTATTCCGTGAACGTTTCTTTTACAAAAGAATAAACGAGAGAGAGAGAGAGTTTTGAAGTTGAATAAATTTCTTTTATGTGTATAAAATTGTAATTGTTATAATGTTGATGTTTTTTAACAATACTTTGTAAGGAATAAATAATACTAAAGAAATAAGAATACCCAATTTTTTTAATATACTTTTATTTTTATTATTATTTTTTGTATTTTTTGCTTTTTTTCTCCCTTAATTATTAGAATCTTTTGTAAATCACTCAACAAGTGATGCTTCTGTGCTGAATTTTGCCGTATTCACACCATTTTAGCGTTAGTGATAACTTAAGAATCTTCATATCCTGCGAATTCCCAAGCCGAGCGCTGATTGCTTTTTACTTATTTCATTGGTAGAAAATTTTGAAGTATATGTATGCATAACACAAAGCTTTGAGCCTAGCAAATCAGAAAAAATGAAATAGTTTATTATTAACCATTTCCCAAATAAAAAAATGCTTTTGTACTACAATACATTTCATCTTAAGCCCTTCGGATCCAATTTTGCGAGAAAAATTAACCTACATTAATAATGTTAATACTACTATCGAAATAAATTTACGTTGTGAAGTAAAAGTTAATTATCGAAATAAATTTACATGTAGTTTAACATGTATGTCATCGTCTCAAATTTAACAATATTTTTAAAACTTTTTAATTGATTTTCACATAGAAATAGGTTTAAGAAGAGCTTTTGGAGACGTTTGGAAAATATTAAATTACAACAAAATTAAACTAATGTTATATATATATATATATATATATTCGCATGATTACATTAAAAACAGACTCTATATAGCGAAATATCTATCTCCATATAACGAATTTTTTCATAAATTGATCTTAATTTATTCAGTTTTAAAAAAGCTTCGAAATCATATGGAATCAATTTTCCATCACTTATTTTTGATTTATCATTCAGTGGAGAGGTTTTTTTTTTTATAAATATTACTTCTCTCCTTATTCTTTAAATCTACTAAGTTCATCCCACCTCCCACACACCTTTCAACATCCTTCTCAAAACACAGTCAATTGAATTGTTACACATATAAGAGAGGAATCAATGAGAGCACATAAGAGAGACCTTCAAATGGAGGAAAATATCAACTACAATTTTTCATTCCTTGCTAAAATTTGAGATTTTTTTTGAGAGCGTAACAATTGTAATTTTAAAATCAAAACAACAAAAAATTACAGATTTCTTCCTCTGAAATTTATGTAAGTCTTCCTCATTTGATTTTCATTAAGCTTTCAAAGAAATGTCTTTTCTCTTTTTTGAAACTGCTTAAATAAGTAAGAAATAAAATGTTAGGTTAATATATACTTTTAAACATTTCAAATTCTTAATTAAAAAGATCAAAAATAATATTTGTTCAAAATTTACACATTAAATACTATTTTTAACATCATACTCTATACATCGAATTTCTCTATATAACGAATTTTTTCCTGGAACGATGGATTTCGTTATATAGAGGCTCGACTGTATATATATATATATATATATATATATATATATATATATATATATATATATATATATATATATATATATATATATATATATATATATATATATATATATATAACTTTTTATTCCTTGTTATTCCATTATAAAAGTAACCAATATATTTAATTTAAAGAGTGAAATATGTTTAAAATGAAAGTATCGCAAACGGTGCACAGTGAAGTAAGCAAATATTACTGTTATTATTATTATTATAATGTCTAAATACCTAAACATTAATGAAGTGATATAGTAAATGAATACTCAGATCCGAATATTACTACAGTAACAAAATATTCGATAAAACAAAATAATACTCAATTAGAAGATGTGTACTATTAATAGTACACCAGACTCGAAAGGGCAATTCAAAAACTGCATTTTATATTTAAATGTATATCTCTAAATGAGAGTTTAAAAAAGTTAACTGAGTATTTTAAAATACATTTTATAAGAGTAATATCCGAAATTAAAATTAGTAAATGCTTTTGTCATTGTCACTTTATTTTTGGCTTTTACGTAGAAATATGTTTCTGAAACTGCTACGCGTACTATATCTTTTCTTACTTATTTCATATTGTAAAAAAATCACATTCAGTATTTTTCAGTATTTTATAATTGAAGAAAAATGTAAAAACTTCAATATTATATAATTTTTGAAAAAAAAAATATGTTTTAAATAGCAGAAAATATTTTTAAGTATTTCAAATGTCGTGAGTTGAATAAACCCAAAGATGTACTTTTGGCATAATAACCACAAAAAAAATCTGTCATATGCAAATGTTTCTTTTATTCACTTCTCTCTCTTTTTAATGCTGTATTATGGGCAAAGAATAGTAATTATTTCATTACCATATTCGTAGATTCATACAGATAGCATGGAATAGAGAAATATATTTTTCAATGAAAACAGAAAAAAAGAAAATTACACAAATATATTTTATTAAATGTCACAAGTTCATTCTCCAACAAGAAATGATTCTGGCACAATCACACAAAGATATTTTTTTCTGGCGAATGCAAATGAAATATTATGCAAGCTAAAATAGGGAAAAGTCTTGAATTCGCACTTTAGTTGCAATGAAAATAGCATTACTGAACAGTATTTTCAAATTTAAAAAAATGTGAAATTTCAAAAAAAAAAAAAAAAGAAAAAAACAAAAAAAGAAGTTGTATCGAGAGTTATATGTCCGTCTATGTAAAAAAAAAAAAAGAAGTTGTATTGAGTTATATGTCCGTCTATGTAAAAAAAAAAGAAGAAGTTGTATCGAGTTATATGTCCGTCTATGTAAAAAAAAAAAAAAAAAAAAAGTTGTATCGAGTTATATGTCCGTCTATGTAAAAAAAAAAGTTGTATCGAGTTATATGTCCGTCTATGTAAAAAAAAAAAAGTTGTATCGAGTTATATGTCCGTCTATGTAAAAAAAAAAAAAAAAAAAAAAAAAAAAAAAAAAAAAAAAAAAAAAAAAAAAAATCAATACTTAATTAGTATTTTAAGGTCTGTAATACAATAAAATACGAAACCTTTAATATAATAATTAAATAATGAATTATGTTCTAAAAATCCAAAACAGAATTAATTAACATTACATATATCAATTTCATCGCTGAAGAGTAAGTTATTTTGGTATACTCAGTCAAATATTCAGCTTGAGAAAGACAAGATTGTGTCAGAAATTACTTCTCATATGAAATGAATATGACACAGGTTACATTACGTTATAGTGTTTAGAAATTACATTAAATAGTGCAGTGTAGTATAAATTCTATGAAAATAAATAAAAGTAAGCTCGTGCCAATTCCGAAGGTAGTTATTTATTTAAAAAAATACATACCAGTATTCCATTTATTTGTATTTTAATAAAACAAAAAAGCCGTAAAAATTACTTCTTAAATATTTTCTTAATTTTAAATGAGTTACTTCTACAAATTCGATTCATATTTTAAACACTCTAGAAAAATCTTAAAACTGCGAAAAAGAATATTTTTTTATTGAGAAATTTTACATTATAAAAAGTTTTGTATAACGATTCATTGTGGAAATCATAATCTTCACTAGTCTTCGAAGTAGCACCGATTTAGTTTTTGTACAAGTAGACCGCCTGGTATTTTGGGGCCATTGAAATTTACCTTAACTAAAACTCAAGTTTTAAAATAATAAATAAATAATTTTAATTAAGCTCGAGAATTTAGTAGCAGATTAATACGCTTTGCATATATTAAATTTATTGTCCACAAATATTTTTTGGAGATACGCTCATTTTTTTAGATTTATTTTAAATCTTTATTATGAGAACAAAACAATAATTGATGTTATATTTCACATTTCAAATTCAACCAATATATCATTATTGTATGAATCAATTTGTTTTAGTAAAAAGATTGAAACAACTTTTAAATATGAATTTTTTAATATGAAACAGTAAAATACAATTCTTTGAATGATTTACTTGCACCGATAAACTTAAGGGAATAAAACAATAATTAATGTAATATTTTACATTTGAAATTGAATAAATATATCAACATTATATACAAGAATTTGTTTTCACAAAAAACCTTTAAATGAAGAACAGCAGAAATATTTTAATATAGTCAAAAATTTATATTTAAGTCAGATATTCTACGCATAGAACTTCGAAATTGTGCACATTTTTTTCAAATACAGTGAATATGAAACAAATTACATAAAGCAACAGTGTTTTTTAAAATAGAGTACCAGAAAGAATAAGAAACAAAAGTGGCTTCGTGCCAATTTTAAAGATCTTTTCCAAAAATGTAACAGAACTCGACTTCTTAACGATTTCATAAAATAAAAAGAGCAAAAAGAACGAGATTTAAAATGCTTTATATAATTTGAATGAATTCCTTCTACTACATTTAATTTATTTTTAGAAATGCTCTCGAAAGTCCTTGAACCTGTATTAAAGTGTATGTTTATGTTATTGATAAATGTTACATGAATAAAATTTCTGTATAAGGATCGATTCTACAAAATTGCAATCTTCATGACGTTAATTTATATCACGTTATGTGTTCGCTTATGTTCAAAAATCAATACTTAATACTTACTTTTACATTTGTAATGCAATTAAAACGCGAACTTTTAACATAATCATTAAATAAATTTTATCAAACTCAAAAAATGATTAACTTTGCATATTATAAATTCATTTCTCATAAATAAATTATTTTGATATATTTGCAGCTTTTCAGAATCTTTTTAATATTCTCTTCATAAAACATTATATTCTTAATTATAAAAAAATTATAATTATAAAAATTTTAATTAATGTTATACTGCTAATTTCTTGTTCTATAATTATATCAATGTTATTTAAAATAAAAAACATTTTAAGAAAAAACTTTAAATAGAAAATAACATAGTGAACTATTTTCTTTTGCAACATATTCTTAGAAAGATATTTATCTCATAATCACAGAGTCATATAGAAGTCAAATATTATACATGCAGAAGGAAAAGTTTATATAAAATTTTTCAGATGTAATGGAAATATTACAGATTGTAAAAAGCAACAGCAATTTCCAATGTAAAGTGCTTCAGAAGAAACAACAGTGGCTGCGTGCCAATTTTACAGATATCTATCTATTCCAAATAATGTAGCAGTGAGTGATGTATGTGCCAGATATAGCACTCGGTGCAATAAAGAATTTACTTTTATACTAAACTAGCAGTTACCCGTGACTTCGTTCACATAACATTTAAAGAAGAAATAATTGATCAATCAAGCAAAAAATTTCGATGATGAAAAGCATGTGTAATTAACTTTTTATCGCGAATTTACGGTAAAAAACTTCTGATAATCCCTATTTCCTAATTTGTTTGCTGGTTAAAATTTTCCTTCCAGCGATTAATACAAATGGATAGAAACATTCTTGAACTCTTTTGTTCAGCCCTGTAGTTTTCCAAGTGCCTTTAATACACAAAAGTATCTTTCTAAAATTTAGTTCAAACAAAAATATTTCTTATTACTACCTAAATTACATTTTCAGAAATTATCATCCGAAGACAACCTTGTATCCAGTTCTTTGCGGGACCCCGTATATCAATTTATACGGGGTCCGTATAAGTTGATATTCCGACTTAAGTGAATACTACAAACATTTCTTAGTTTACTAAATGCAGTTCAAAATAAAAATGTATATTTTATTTTAAAACCACCTTTAAATAAATTACGCTCATATTCAGTAACCTTTCCGAGATCTTTTGTGTAACCCTGTATATCTAAATTTAACTATTTATACTATTTCCATTTATACTCTCCATTTAATATGCATACATTTAGCGAAACTTAAAAGCCCATATCATAATTCAAAATGCATTTCATCCATGCAACAGTCATCATCCATCATATACAGTACTTCGAATAGAATATACAATATTTGAAATCTTTTGTGTGTCCCTGTAAATGCTATGCACTTCGTATTATGCATGAAATAACTCACATTAAGCCTCAGCAACGTATATCAATTTGATTATACATGAATTCATTTACCATAATTAAAATATGTCGGAAACTGTTCCTCCCTTTATTATTATGCAATTGGAATTCTTCTGTGCAACCCTATAAGTGAATAATAAGTGTCCTTTTCACTACATACTTTACAAAATGCATATTTTAGTGCACTTTGTAAATGCATATAAATTTGAATATGTTTCACAGGGTGTAACATCGTTAAATTTAATTAAAACGATTTTCCCCATAATGCCGTAATGTAAGGAAATTTTTTGACAATCCCTGTAAATAAACTAAACATGGTAGAAACTTTATTTTCAATAGGTATTCGTGCTAGGTAAACGTTAAGAACGTCCAAAAATTTCATGGAAATCGGAGTATATTTACAAAAGCTAGAAAGCGACCAGACAGACATACAAACCGAAAGCATAATAACTTTTCAACTTTGTTCGAAAGTGTTAAAAAATCGAGCCAAAAATATATTAATCAGTAGTTTTATTTTCCACCTTTTCCCTACAAAAAATTTCTTCCATTGATAATTATGAGTTTTGAATAAAAATATTCATTTGTATGTTATAACTTATAACTTATTAATTAATATAAGTAAAAAATATTTCTGATTCATTTTAAATATGACGTCATTATTTATCTCGCTCCATTAGCTACTGATATTCATATCCCTTGTATTTTTAACGACTGCTATAAAGTACCTGTTTTATTTCAACTATGACGTCACATTTTCATAAGTGAAAAATTTTATTAAAAATATAATTCTTTTTCATTCTTTTTACGTTTAATTTATGTCACCATATTTTACACAAAAATTCCCATTAACTAAACAAATATCCTTGTTAAATATATTATAAAAAATACACTGTTTTATTTTTATTTCAAACATGACGTCACATTTATTTTCTTTTAAATTATTTTATTATAGTTTTTCGCGTGGATGTTTTCTTTGCCGCTGAAAAATTATTATTCCAATTTTTTATTTTATTGGCAACAGGAAAGGAAAATGGTTAAATTTTATCTGAAAAATACCTATTGATTTTGTATGAAAAATAATTAAATTTTGAATTATTAAGGAAAATATTTGAATAAAATATATAAAAATTAGCCTATGTTCATTCCACTTCTATAATCTATCCATATGCAAAAATTTAAACACATTAATCCGTCCGTTTTGAAGCCAAGTTCATTCCAATTTTTCGGACACACTTTCACATTGTAATATATATAAGGATATAAGGATTATCTTAAAATAATTAGTTTTTATCGGCTTAACATTCAGCAACATACGTAAATTAATATATATATATTTTTAAATATTCAGTAAAAGTAATTAAATTAAACCTTGCTTTTAATAGCTTGATCGAAATTTCATTTAGTTCCGAAAAACAAATTGTAACTTTTTGTCTTGCACAGCCATCTGACGTCGACAAAATAAGAGTTATTTCATTCATTACATTCTTCCTGATCAGTGACAGAGATGCAAATTCAAATAAAATGACATTTTCAGGAACATGTCAAATATAGCACGGGGCTCAATAAAAGGTTTATTTCCTTAATTTTCATGAAGAAATATTTTTGGCATAACAAAAAAATATTGAAATTCTTTACGTGAATTTTTTTGTGCAGCCCTGTATACGAGCAGATTTTATATGGGTTCTGGATACCAGTATTTCCATATAGAAAAACTCCCTTCATAGATCCGCTTTATTAAATTTTACCAGTTTGATCTAGATCTATTTTTTAATTAAAAAATATTGATTTATCCCCAGAAAAATAAAAGTACTCGTCGAACCCTAATGAGGTACAGAATTCACATAGAGAAAGTATATATATATATATAGTATCAATTCATCATGAAAAAATTGCAGCACCATTGGCGCTTTAAGCAGCTCATATATAATGCTGCAAGTTATAATTCACATTATGCAATGAAAGTTCAAATTTTTCAAGGAAAGAGTGTATGTCAAAAAGGTAAAAAATTAACTATGAAGTTTTAAAAAAACAATAAACAAAATACAGGCAAGAAAAAACAGTCTCTTCTTCTTCAGAGGGAGGACAGACGAAACCTAACCCCCCTACTTTAAAAAATGATAAAGAATGGATAACCCCAACCCCCCATAGTAGGGGGGTGGGGTCAGGTTTCGTTTGTCCTCCCTCTAAGACTGTTTTTTTTCTTGCCTGTATTTTGTTTATTGTTTTTTAATTCTTCATAGTTAATTGTTTACCTTTTTGACATACACTCTTTCCTTGAAAATTTTGAACTTTCATTGCATAATGTGAATTATATATATATATATATATATATTAACGACAAATAAACGAACGACAAATGCTTTGAATACCCTATTTTATTATGAATATCTGATGATGAAATTCAATGGACTAATCAGTTTCAATGCATTTGAAATATGGTAAAGTAATTAAATTACTCTGGAAGCAACTTTCCCCATACACGATAACGTAATGTAATACTTTTGAGTGCCTTTGTATACGAACTAATCATCCATAGACTTCATATACCATACCAAAACTGTCTAGGTGACCCTAATTGCAGGCTGATCGATTACAGGAAAATACGAACATATTTACTGGAGTTAGCCCATGAACAGATGGACAGACTGTCATTTTTCTATATCTTAAGAAAGATATGTATAGTAGCAAAAGTTTTAAATTAAATAACTGTTTCATTATAATTTTTAGTAAGTTAATATATATAATTTCATAACAGTAACACATTTCATGCAGATGTGCTAATTATGTTTTTTCTCACAATTTTAATAAAACGCTTTATGATGCTTATGGAGATTTATGTTTTTTCGGGACCGTTTTCAAATAAATAAAATCATTTACATTTTATTTATATGACTCAGTTTTTTTCTTGTATACCAGGACGCTCAAAATAGCTTCATCTCAGTGATGCGTGGATTTTATTCATTTTATGTTTCTTTTCAAAAGAGGTCATCATGCGTACTGTTGCATGCATTTTTTTGGAAATAGATAGCTTTCTTTAGAATTGGCAAATGGCCACTGCTGTTTCTTATCATCTCAAGTAGTCCATATATGAAAAACACTGTTGCTTTATGCAAACTGTGGCATTTCCATTACATCTGAAAAGCAAAATGAAAGACATTTGTCTCCGTTTGCATGCATTGATCTGATTTGCATATGACAGAAGAAAAAAATAACTCTTTCGTTACTGTGCCAAAAGCCTTTCTTGGTGGACAATGAACTGATGACACTTTAATAAATTTATTTTGTTATTTTATGGTAGTATTTTGTTTAATTATTTCTTGATTACATCAGTTCTTAGATCATGTTATTGCATTTGATGTCTATAATGTGCCATTAATTTATATTTTTTGTATAGAAGCATACATATATTAAGGCATAAAAGAAGTGTGAAAATTATGTATTCCATCATATTAGCACTCGTGCCAAAAGAATTCATCGTGGTCAATGAACTTAAATCATTTAACTTCTTTAAGTACTTCTAATGCTAAAATACTGAAGTTATTGAATAGTCCAAAAATTTCAAATTAAGATTTCGATTTAATAGCAAAATTTTATTCCAAAATTGTGGCACTTAAAAAAAAAAGGTAATGCATATACACATATAATGCATGCCGTCCTAAAAAGGGTTATAGTGCGTATATTTATATTATTATTTATATTATTTTTTAATATATATATATATATATATATATATATACATATATACTTTTTTATTGTGGGAAACTTCGCATTGTTATTTTTTTAATTTAAATGTAATATAAAGTATTAAGTATTTTGTAACATATGTGATATCAGCTATTTAAAAAAGTTTGATACTTTTTTAATTGAAGCGTTTTACTTGTCATAAAATTAAATATAATTTTTTTATCCTTTTGCATATTTTGTTTTTCTGATAGAGTTTTTGAAGATTACTTCAAAATCGAGTGATTTAAAAAAAATTACCTCAAAATGAAAAATAGAAATTATGGAAAATTTCAAAATATAGTCGACTGTAAAAAGAGGGGGGGGGGAGGAAATCCTAAAAAAACAACATTAATTACGTTGATAATTAATGCTGTTCCTTTTCAGGCTTCCCTCCACCCCTTTTTTGCTGTCGACTGAGGGCGGCAGTAAAGGGAGAGTGGATTTCTTTTAATTATTACTTTACTAAGATTACTCTTTATACATTAAAGTTTGCAGTAACTTTAATAAACTTTTATTAGACTATAGACCAGTTTTTTTTCAAGATAAATGTATTTTTCATTCGAAAGGTGGATATTTTACCCTAGATAAAATTAATTAAATATCTCTTATCGATGGATGTTAAATTATTAACCAACGAAATCAATTCTTCGTAAGTGACAGAAGCTTTTGTTGTAGATGTAAGAAATTCAAGGCGAATTAGGTGAACGATGTCCAATAATTTTTTATATTAGTTTGAATTGGGTAAAAATTTTAAAATGTAACATAAAATATATTAATGTAATTTAGAAATGAAATAAATTATATTAAAGAATATATTTAAAAATAATATTAAAGAAAATTTACATTTCTAAAATGTATCTTTTTATGTGCGTTCGTAATTATGTATATATAGAACAACTATAGTCGTCGATCAATCCGTCCGTCTGTCAGTCCGCAAATAACAGGGCAAAAACTGCTCAACCGAATTATTTGAATACTTTATTATAATATAATTTTGTCGAGTCATTTCAAATTTTGTAAAAATCGGTTGTATAGTTTAATTATAGGGACAATCAAAATTATTCATTTACATTACGGCCAATGGGAAAAAAAATACTTTCAAATGCATTTTAATGCTGTTACACTTTTTCGAACATAATAAAATGTACTTGCATCTATGAAGTATACACATTCTCTAAAGTCTATGGTAGAAAGCATATTTGTTATTAATTTACAGGGACACACAAAAGTATTCTATTGCATAATGGTATGTGAGGGAAAGAATGTTTGGGGCGCGTTTTAGTTATATTAATCTACTTCACATTTTATGAAATTGATATAAGTTGCTGATGTTTAATATGTTACTTTCTGTATAATATAAATCAAATATTATTTACAGGGACACACAAAAAATTTTGAATATTATATTGTATTCAAAGTACTACATAATAATGCACAAACATCTGCATATTTTCAAAACTTCGTTATAGTAAGAACGCACCGCATTTGCCACGCTCGACTTGCAATTTCCATTTTTTTATTTATCTGAATGCAAAGGCGCTAAAACTTTTAAATAATTACTCCTAATTATTATCTAGTAAATCATTAAGTACAATACATAAAAAATGTACTATGTACAATGAAGAAAATTCGATATAAATGCATGCTAATAATAAAATTGGAAAAATAAACTATAATACGGATCTAAAAAAACAGGTATAATATACTACATTTTCACTCTATGCGGCACTTATTTTATAAATCATACTTTAAGGAGAGAATGAACACAGTTTTGAAAATTACATATTTAGATATAAGATTTGATAAAAGAATTTCCAAAATTATCTTCCGTGTCTGACAAAATATTTATGGAGAAGATTGGAAACATAAATTTGAAAATTCGAAAATATTGCTTTATGATAGAGAATATGTAGCTTGTTCTTAAATTATTGTTATAAAATATCATGGTATAAGTTTGAGATTTGTCTTGTCACATTTAATCTATATGCACAT
This sequence comes from Maratus speculifer, assembly GCA_964019185.1. Lineage (NCBI taxonomy): Eukaryota > Metazoa > Arthropoda > Arachnida > Araneae > Salticidae > Maratus > Maratus speculifer. The sequence goes on from OZ025291.1 coordinate 430,466,824, forward strand.
TACAAAATTCTGTTTATCGCTGCGTTTGAAAAGAAAATTGATCTCAATGCATAATCGCTGATAATTATCAATAATTATATTATTATCAGTTAAATATTTAAATACAATAAATATAAAAAAAATATGCACAAATACACAAGCATAATATAAACACAAATGCAATTTTATTTATAAATGCATGTTAATAACATAAATTTGAAAATTAAATTATTTTGTTGGTAACAGACATAATGTACTTTTAGTTTTACATGATGTATATTAGATTTATAACACATTATAAGATGAAAATGAACACATTTTTGAAAATTACGTATATAGATTTAAGATTTGATAAAATAATATCGAAAAATAAGATCCATGGTTGATAAAATATATAGGAACAAGAATTTGGAAACTGTATTATATCCAAAGTACTACATACTGTTACACAAAATCTGAACATTTTCAAAACTTCGTTATAATAAGTACGCACCACATTTACCACGCGTGACGTGATAAATGATGTTCATTTTTTAAAAATATTATCTCAATGAAAAGGCACTAAAAGTTATGAAAAATTGCATTATTACCTCTTAAATCATTAAAATTGGTAAATATTTAAAAAATATATACCCTGTAGAAATACGTAAATACTATATTAAGGCAAATGCAACTTTTAATATGAATGCATGCTAATAGTAAAATCCAAAAAATAAAGTATAATACGATCTAAAAAATAAATTCTCTAATAAACAAGTATAATATGCTACATTTTTATTTCATTTGACAGTTATTTTATAAATCATAGTTTAAAGAGAGAATGAACACAGTTTTGAAAATTACATATTTAGATATAATATTTGATAAAAGAATTTCGAAAATTATGTTCCGTGTCGGACAAAATATTTATGGAGAAGATTGGAAACATAAATTTGAAAATTTGAAAATATTGCTTTATAATAGAGAATACGTAGCCCGTTATTAAATTGTTGTTATAAAATATCATGGTATGACATTTATCTTGTCTTATCTAATCTAAGTGCACATTTGCAAAATTCTGTTTATCACAGAGTTTGAAAAGAAAATTTATCTCTATGCATAATCGCTAATAATTATCACTAATTATATTGTTATCAGTTAAATAATTAAATACAACAAATATATAATAAACTATGCGCAAATACACAATATAAACACAAATGGAATTTTATTTATCAATGCATGTTAATAACATAAATCCGCAAATTAAACTACTTTTTTCTGGTAACAGGCATAATATATAACATTTTTGTTTTACATGATGGAAATTAAATTCATAGCACAGTATAAGAAGAAAATGTACACGGTTGTGAAAATTACATATTTAGATTTAGGATTTGATAAAATAATTCAGAAAATTATGATCCGTGTCTGATAAAGCATTTAGGGACAAAAATATAAGCATAAAAATATTGCTTTATGATACAGAATACGGAGCCCGTTCTTAAGTTATTGTTATAAAATAACTTGTTATTAGTTTGACATATCTTGTAATTCTTGATCTAAGAGTACTTTTAAAAAAATACTTCTCATCGCAGAATTTGAAAACCAAATTTATCTCCATGCTAAATTACTAATAATTATCAATAATTACAAATCAGTTTAAAATTAAATACAGTAAGTATCAAATCAACTATGGCGAAATATGAAAGTAAGATATAAAGACAAACGCAACTTTACTGATAAATGTATGTTAATCATAAGTACGAAAATTAAACTATTGTGATGGTATAAAATAAAACAAGTATACTATACTACATTTGTGTTTTATGTAATAGATATTTAATACGTATCATAGTTTAAAGAGATGATTTACTCAATTTTGAAAATTACATATTTAGATATAGGATTTGATAAAAGAATTTCGAAAATAATTCTTTGCGTTTGAGAAAATATTTATGAAAAGCATTAACTTAAATTTTTCAAAATATTGATTTATGTGAAATATTGAGAGTACGCAGCTCGTTAAGTATGTTAAGTAATTGTCATAAAATACCATGTTATTAATTTGATCATATCTTGTCATTTTTAATCTAAGTCCTACTTAAAAAATATTGTTTTTCACAGAATTAATACTTTGTCGCACATTACGTATATATCTGTCTGATTTACCGATGTATTTCCATATAATAATAATAATAATATGTATAATTGTAATTAATTTTGAGCAGAAAATTATGCTTGAAACTCTTGAACATTTAATACGTGAATTATCAATTGCTAACTAATCAAATAATCATCAGAGAGGAAAAAAAATTCCACACTGGGGATCGAAAACAGAACCCGGCGATTACTTTTTAATGCATCTTCAAAAAATGGATTGTTTATATTAGTTATATTGAACATTAGAAGTTTCAATCTTAGTCAATGAGATACTAGCGGAACTGAGTACTTAATAACATTCCTACGATTCCTTCGATTTCGACATTATGTAAAGGTGTTAATTATATGTGTATGCAGTGTGATTCATAATTTTTGTTATTCTTCCATAGGGATGTTGTTGAATATACATGCACATCTTTCCTTCATCTTATTATTTATTATTTCTTGTATTCAGTTGTTGTGTAATTTTGCTCTCCGGTGAAATGAATCGTTACAGTTGTTGAACACATAATTACTTGGTGATACCTTACATATAGGGTCTTTCCTTGGGAATATTTTTGGGTATTATTTTAATTTGGGTACATTATAATCCAAAAACATTTAACACATCTTGTTTATTGTTAAAATAGTATGACAGCAGAATTGTATCGTATTATTTAGACCATTACTGGGCTTTTTTTTTCAATATAATCAAAAATGTGATTGCAAAAAATCATACTCATTAGTTTTTTAAAAATAAGTTATGATTTTTTTAATTACCAAATCTTCAGTATGTTTATTACGCTGCAAGATTCACAGGAATTACCTTTAATAAAATATTTAAAGAAAGAAAGTTTTTCAATTCTTTATTCAAAAAAAAAAATATATGAAAAAAAACAATTCAAAAGCTTTGTTTTGTTTGAAACAAACTTTATGTTAAAAATAATTTGTAGAATTTTAGTGAATACCGTCTTCATTTGCTATTATTTATGTATTGAAAAACTGTAACTTTAATTGGCGCCGACGATTATTTTTTCTTTGTAAAACGCAAGTTTTAAAAAAAGTTTATTTCCTCAAACACAGTAACTTTTGTATAAAAAAGAAGTTAATTTTAAGAAATTACTTTGGCAATTTCAAGTTTTCTCGAACAAATAATGAATTCCCGTTTTTTCATTTATACTTTTTTTTCTCCAGAGGGATTTAACTTTCAAATGCGCAGCATTTTAAATGCATGGAAATAAAGATTTCAGAAACGATTAAAATAGATTAATTGTTATAAGAATTGTTAATAAAAATAATTAAATGGCATATTTTAAACTAATGAATAAAGTTTAGTTTGTGCAGATTTTTGTAACGAAGTAAAAAATCTTTATTTGGGATATGTATAACAACAATACATATAATGTTATGTGGTTAAACATGTACATATAGTAAAGACTATAAACGATTCATAACATTTTTAAATAATGTTTTATATTGAACGATCGAGAAGAAAGAACAATTATGTTAAATAGTTCTAAAAAATACGGAAGGTAGAAACAGATAATGAAAAATGATACATGTTTTTTTAAACTTGGGATAGATAAAACTTTTTTGCATGTGATATTTAAGGTTCGATTTTTGTCGCATCTTTAATGAAATATTTCTGTTACATAATACGCAATAAAAATATTTATTTAATATTTATATTAACTTCTAATTACTGACAAATTAAATATGTATATTTGTTATTAAAATGCATTTTATTTTTATCAGTAAACAAAAAATCTTACTTAATGTAAAATGGCCAGAAATAAAATATTAATAGAGAAAATTGTAACGATGTTAAACAAAAGTTATAACTTTCTAAAAGAGGAAACCTAAATTCAGTGTTTTATAAATGTTTTTAATAAACACATCTACACGTTTGTTTCTTCTCTTTTTACGTGAAATCAGCAAAACTTTTACGATCAATGCTCATAAATTACCTTATCACGCGAGAATTCTATATACACTTGAAAAAAAAAAAACACGAGGTTATAAAGTTATTAAATGCTTTTGCGGATTTTTTTTTTACTACTTTTTTAATGTCACCAGTTGTACAAATATATACTCTCCTCAGCGCCAATAAAAACCGAAAAGAAAGAAAGGCAAAATAAATCATTCTATTAAAAATATTTTTGTTTTGTGTAAACAATAATGCTTTTTGAATAAAATAAAATAATATATCTGTAAGTCATTCTAAAGAGTATTGCAACAAATGGACGTATTAAAAGAATTTTATAATAAGTAATTTTAATGATACTTACAAGTACCGTCGGTAGATAAAAGGTTAGAGGAATCCTAACTCAATAGCAGACCCAAATTATGTCAGCATAAATGCATTTTACGCACTTCAATTAGACAAAAATAATCATGCAATTCGTACGATTAATTTCTAAGAAAATTTTTGTTTTAAAACAAGTACTTTAGGGATTGTAACAAATTAAAGTTCACACGAATTAAATATTTCAAATTGACCGAAAAATCAGTTGGAAATATTTAAACTTAATCATGCAATTCGTACGATTAGTTTCTAAGAAAATGTTTAATTTAAAACAAGTACTTTAGGGACTGTAACAAATTAAAGTTCACACGAATTAAATATTTCAAACTGACCGAAAAATCAGTTGGAAATATTTAAACTTAATCATGCAATTCGTACGATTAGTTTCTAAGAAAATTTTTGTTTTAAAACAAGTACTTTAGGGACTGTAACAAATTAAAGTTCACACGAATTAAATATTTCAAACTGACCGAAAAATCAGTTGGAAATATTTAAACAATCACCTTACCAATCAGCTTGATTGTGTTAAAAAATGAAAATTAAAGTTCGTTACACGCTTTTTTATCGAAAAAAATGCTTCTTAATCAAGGCATCTTAGGTGCTATTCAAAGAGTCATTTTAGAAAACAAGATTCCAGGATTACGTAAGAAGTTTCAAAATATCTGGTCACTTCCATAGCTAACGGAATATTAAACCAACATTTGCCGTTTTTAAGAATACAATCAACTCTCGTTAATTCGAAATCGGATAATTCGAATCTTCGCTTAATTCGAACTAAACATACAGTCCCGAAATTTTCAATGGCAGAATAACGTTAAAATTTTTCATTAATTAGAACTCATTTTCTCTTGACTTCGTTTAATTCGAACTAATGAGAATTTCAATTTATCATTTCTCTTTTCTTTCTCACTGATTTTAGATCATTTGAATAACTTTCTTTCCTTGATTTTTGTGAAAATTGTTCCGAACGAGTATACATATAATTCCACGCATTTGATATCCACTTTCTTAGCGCCCCGTCTGCCCGTCAGTGACGTTTCAAATTTTTCTTCCATTGTGCTTGTTTCCAATCTTTTAATTATTTTATGTATTTATACATTTTAATTTAATATTAAGTCATGTTCTAATGATAACAGACGAAATAAATTTAAAAACAGTATAACATTAATTTCTTTATAATAGTAATATATTAAGCATGTCTTAATTTCATACTTTCCATAATTCGAACTTCGGATAATTCGAACTTTTCTTGTGGTCCCGACGAGTTCGAATTAACGAGAGCCGACTGTAATTTGAAAACTACTTGGAATTAAGTTTTTAAGTTTTGGTTTTCCATAAAGAAGGACATAATAAATCTAAATCCAAAAATTGTAGGTTGCAATTCATATTTTTTTTTTAATTTTGTTTTCTGAGCTCATAATTCTATGTCATACCTAATATTAGTAATATCATAATTCATACTATAAAATTTTAAAAAAAATGCCCATTCAACGTATTTATGTGTAGGTATTTTACTAAACTTAAAATTACACTTTGTGTGAATTATTTAAAAAGATGAGATTACTTTAATCCTTTGCACTTTCAAATATACACCACCGCCGTCATCTTAATTTTCACAATGATCATTTAATAATGAAAAATTACCTGAAAGTACTAAGGTTTAAAGTAATTTAACATCTTTTTAAAAAGTTCTTGTCATCTTTTTAAGAAATTATTTACACACACTGTTGTTTGGAGTTTACCTTTCTGAAGAAGAATTTCGTATTTTATTTATTTACTTGCTGATGTGGAGAAATCAATAATGAGTGTGTCAGTATTATTGTTACATACAAAATTATTATGTTATGAGTATAAATTCATATTATAAATTTGTAAAAATTGCAAAATATAAATATTGATGTTTGGGTACTTTAGTATTATCTCTACGTAAAAAATTCACATTACGTATATTTTAAAACATATATATTTTAAAACATTACGAGTAAAATTTAAAAAAAAATTAATAAAAAACTGAAAATATATTTTAACATAAGAAGGATTTAAATTTGAATGTTTATAAATAAAAACTTATTCAAATGAATTGAAATTTGGTGTCTAAGCATCTAAGCATTGTTTGAACTAAAGACTTGAAATATTTTGTTAAAATTCAGTATTTGAAGTATATTCAGCTATTTAAAAAATAAGTTTTGTTTTGTTTTATTATGTACATAGCTTACTAAACAATTTTTGTATACATTATTTCCAATCCACTAACTTTCTTCTAACATAATTCGTTGGGGTATCAGTAGGGTATCATTATTTTTTTATTTCCATGACTGTTTCATATTATAGTAAATGAAAAAATAAAAAAAAATATAAATAAGGATATAACAATTTAGTAAAAAAAATGAGGTATTTATATAAACAGAAAGCATATTTTATTATTTATTAACTCGCATTACGTAACAATTATTACATAATAATCATTCTATTTTATAACTAGGAAATTCCTAAGCTGACGTGAGAGCAAGATTGCGTGATTGAGCGGCAACTGTCATTTGTGACAGTAAAGATTAATCATGACACGTAATTCCCGATTTGTAGGAAAAGTTTCTTTTTTAATAATGTGAACTTTTTATGTTTTTTTATGCTTTTACGAAGAATGATAATTGTGTATCTTTCTGTGTCCAAGGCATTTTACTGTTTAGTAAATATATAATCGGTCTTAAAATGTATGTGTCACGCATATATGAGTGATTTTAGTGAGTGACATGGTTTTTTCTATTCATAGTCTGTTACAGCATTTGGATTTGAATAGCAATATATAGATTGGAGAAAAATTACTAATACACAAGCCATTCAAGAAAATACGTTTATGAACTGTATACCGTGTAGCTAATAGAAATATATCAATTATGTCAAAAATGAAACATTATAGTAACACGACAGAAGAAATAATATTGTATTTGATTGAGACTATTATAGCATTAATTGTTTTGTGGTTTGTAGAGATTTGTTAATGAAGTTTAAAAAAGTGTTATTTTTACTTTATCGTATGATTGACAGTAAGCAATTATTTCCCACTATTTTTAGAACGGATTGCGTGATAATTTAGAAGTTAAAGCATAGATAATATTTTTAGTAGCTTTTATAATTGATAAAGTTCTTCGCTTTTAAAACGCTAATACAAGTTTTGAAAATTAAATTAAGTTTTGCTTAACAGGTTAAAAATATATTGTTTTCTATTTCTGTGGAAAGAAAGCGTTAAAAGAGTTTAACAATATAAGGACACTTTATCAAGAAAAAATGTAATCTGTGTTTTATGTTTGTTTGTTTTTCCGATTCATTGAAGATAAAAATTAAATATTTTCTTTTTTAAGTTGTAAATTTTAGTACTGTCTTAAGCAGCTTTCATCACACAAGCTACAGTATTTATTGCGTCTGCATTTGTTTCTTTAAGCAAATAAAGTAGGACCTGAATACCACATTCTATGAACAGAAACACGCAGATAGCTTTAATTAAAATCTATGACATTTATGAATTATAAAATATCAAAGCCATTTTATGTCTGCGTTTCTGTTTTACTCTCCTGGCCCACCAAACGCAGAGCCACGAGTAAGCAATCTTACGAAAGCCGTGACTATTGTCTCTATTGGCGGCTCTAGCACGATACTAACTGTAACGAACGGTTCCACTTTTTTGGTAGACCTTTCGAATGTGACCTGACACAATCTCTCTGGTATCGACAGAAAAGTATACCGTAACACGTCGATAGCTAACCATACGAATATTAACCGTAGCCCGGCAGCAGCATAAATTGAGAAAAAGAAACCCATTTTTATTCTATTCCAATGAGCCACTTGTATATCTATTAACATTTCAGTGTGATTTACTTAGAAGTACAATTGTTTATTGATTGAAAAATATAATATTATCCATTCCTGATGAAAACAAGCTGTAAATTGCACGTGAAGCGTAGCAAATGAGGTGCGTTTGTAGGATAATGAAGTTTTAAAAATATCACTCTCATATATCAATCTCATAAAATTGTAAATAGTTAATTGCAATTAAAATGCGCAACAAACAATGTTCTCTCTATACTCATTATGTAATGGAATACTTTTGTGTGGCCTTGTAAATCAGTAACAAAAGTTCTTTTCACAACAGATTTACGTACTTTATGATGCATATCAATATTTTATGTTCGAATGAGTGTAATATTATTAAAATACATTTGAAACCTTTTCTTTTCGATTGACTGTAATGTAACGGAGTACTATTGATTGTCCCTGTATTTGATCTATGCATCCTATTTTCAAAAAAATTTAAATGACTTGACAAAATTATGTAATAAGTATGTAATTTAAATCTCAAACGATTAAAATGCATTTGCAACATTTTTCCCAATTGACCGTAATGTAACGGAATATTTTTGATCGTCCCTGTAATTGATCTATCCATTCCATTCTCATAAAATTTGAAATGGCTCGACAAAATTATGTAATAATTATATATTTTAAATTTCAAAAGATTCGGTTGGGTAGTTTTTGCGTTGTTATATGCGGACAGACGGACAGACGGACAGACAGACTGACAGACGGACGGACTGAACGACAACTATAGGTGCTACGTATTTACATAATTACGAACGCACCTAAAAAAAGATAAAGGAGTGTAAATATATAAGGATACTTTATCAAGAAAAAGACCGGATATTTCGGAGCTATAAAGGGCTGGGTTTGACTTGATGCTTCCATAACAGAAGGGGAACACTGCAACCACTTGACCATTGAACCATATGGAGTAGAGGATATGGAGTAGAGGGTTATAATGGGAAGGCATTTCGATAATCGATGGTTTTTTATTGTAAGTAAATCGACGATGAAAAAATTGGAATTTTGAAATGTTTTTAAAATTTATTTTCTTATGCGCTCATTAAAAACTTTTGAAAGGAATGACATAAATGTCTTAACATATTAGTCAATTCATTTTTTTTTATTTAAGCATTATTAAAAGTAAATTATATTTAGAGATTTTGTTTAGTTAAAAAATTCCTTACATATAAAAATAAAAGATCTTCTTATAATTTAATTACATTTACGCGTTAATATATATATATATATTATTTACATGAAAAACTTATTTTAATCAATAATGAGTTGGTAATTAAAATGTTCAATACAAAAAAAAATATTTTATGTTGTTTGATGATTTAAAGTAGAACACATTTATAATGACCGTATTACAATTAATAAGCTATTTATAAATATGTTTTTATTTTAAAATAAAATAAAAATAATTATGTATATCCTTTTTTTTCGTTTGGGTTTCTTATATGGGGGATATTTCTTAAACTTATTTATAAATTTACAAATGTTCTTTAAAATATTTAATAACTGAACATTAGACAGGTTAATTTTAGTGGTTTTCCTGTTAATGAAAATGTTTGTAGTAATTATAATGCAAATAATTGAGTTAATTTAGGAAATCAATGTTTGTAACATAGATAAACTGGTTTTAATAAAAAAAATAATATGTTGGTAATTAATAATTTTGAAGATCAATAAGAATTCATTTTATGTCATTTGATAATTTATCCTGCTGATGACTATATCCTGCTTTCCACCTACAAGGAGGCTAAATCTTATGTTCTATGAAAATACAAAATACCTCTAAAGTGTATTGACAGATTCAGCCAACACGCAATGTTCACATTAGTCTACCTTCCCAATAACGACTTGAATACTGTCTGAGAAAAATACCAATAAATATTTTTTAAAGAACGTCTTCTACCAATTTAAAAAAAAAAACGAAATTAAAAGAAGTTATGAATAATGTTCTTCTAGATTATCATAAACACAACTCTATTTTTTTTTTACCTTGATGAAAATAATTTGATGGAAATTACATATTTTTCAAACAGTTTTCTTCGCAAAAATGATGACTTCATTGAAAGTGAAAAAATGGGATCGTACGTAATCTTTAAATTTAGCGAAATAGAAAACTGCAGAAGAAATATTTTTCTTCACGTAAATTTAAAATCGTCGAAATCAAAATTTTGTTGTAATGATAAATCATTAGATAAAAGCATTTTTGAGTCGATTCATGGCGAGGGATCTTTATCATATAACCCATAAGAATTGTTTTTAAATATTTTTAATAAAAAGTTACAAACACTGAGAAAAAATATATACCGCCTTCAACTAGAATGAATAGTTAGTCGCTTTCTGAATACCTAAACTAGAACTACAGTTGAGCGAACTATGCGAATAGGTTAAACAACTAATCTGAATAGACTAAATGGCCCGGCATTTCTAGTCTCTTGATTTCTAAGTGACGAAACGACATTGAATCGTTTCAATGTCAAGAAATTATCGCTTGATTTCGGGAATGGTTTCATAATCTAGAATTATAGTTACTCAATCAAACCTCTTGTATTCGCATCTATTTGCAGAGATGTTTATATAAATTTGACCACGAGAATATTGTAAAACGGTCTTGAATTCTAATAGGAGACTCTCGAACTCTCTAGTAAAGGGAGTTAGAATTTATAAGGATGACATGGAACTATTTTTACTAGAGACACAATTTAGATTCTAGATGCCAGAACTATATTTTCTTCTCAGTAAATTATAATAGCGTATTTCTATTGGCTTAATTGGAGTGATATTGAATTAAAAACATATTTTATATATTTTTTTGGTTTTTTAAAGGAAAACTTCTATGTTTTCAACCAATAAGATAAATTATAAAGCCATTTATAAGTTTAACGTTCTACAAGTAATATCAAAAGTTTGTATAATAGTCTGCATGATGATATATAATACGCAATCTTAATAGATCGGATGGTGTTAAAGCAAACAATCACCTCATCGAGTTCACGGGGTAAACTAAAGCGTTAGTGAAATTTCACTTCGCATATTAAAACGAATATTATTCAGGCAAGTCATATCTTCATTGAATACACCTAAAAACCCAATGTTGGCGATCGATTCGTGCTTCTATAACTTTTTTCTCGTAATTGGACATTTGTGTAAAAATCCTTTTTAAGGTGTTCGTATAAATGAATAAATTCCCTTTGCCACTAAGTGCCGCCAACGACCTACAATCATGTTAAATCTTATGCTCTATTAAAAGTACCAAATGCCTCTGATGTGTATTGACGGATTCAGCCAGCACGTAATGTTCACGTTAATCTACCTTTCCCATAATAACCTCACTGCTGTTTGAGAAAAATAGTAGTTAATAAATAAATAAAAAAGAATATATTCTACCAAATTTGTAAAACTGAAACAAAAAAAGAAGTTATGAATAATGTGTTCCTCTTGATTATCATAGACACAACTCTATTCTTGTTCTTGCGTTGATGATGCAAATCATTTGATGGAAATTCGATATTTTTCAAGCACTTTTCTTTGCAAATGATGACTTTATTGAAAGTGAAAAAAAATGGTTTAGCACGGAATCTTTAAATTTAGCAAAATATTAAAATAAATGCTGAGGATATATTTTTCTACAAGTAAATTTGAATTCGTCGAAATCAAAATTTTCTTCGAATGATAGATTAAGGCGTTTTAGAGTTGATTTACGCTAAGGGTTCTTTATCACTTACCATTTTAGATTTTTTAAATAAAATACCACAAATGACAATAGCTTATTTCTATTAGTTGAATTCGAGTATTCTTGTGTTAAAAACACATTTGATAGGGTTTTTTTTGTTAAAGGAAAACGTTTATGCTCTTAAACAATAATTGTAATTATAAGTATGAAACATATATAACATTAATAAGTATATAAATTTTACATATGTTATATCATTACATTAAAGCATTTTTGAGTTTATGGTAAAGGTTTTAAAAATCTTTACGATACGCTCTGAAAAAAGCTTTTATATATATTTTTTTCTAGCAGCAGTTTTACCTTCATTAATCATCTTGGTAAATTATCACATTGCTAACTAACCGAAAATGCAACAGAGAGAAAAAATGTCCGAACCGCGGATCAAACTCTGAACCCAGTGTTTATTTTTTAATACATCTTAAATGAAAAAATGGATTGTTTATATCAATTATATTGAACATTAGAAGTTTCAGTTTTAGAAGATGATATACTAGCGAAAGTGTGTACATTCATTTTCTAAGATTCTTACAAAAATTCATTCGCTTTGGACGTTATGTAAAGGCATTCATTATATGTGAATGCAGTGTGATTCATAAATATCGAAAAAAATAGGTTAGTTTCTTTAATATTACCCCTAGACCCATACCTCCAAAATAAGGAGATAGCCCTTTTTGGCAAACTGTCTAGTATGAAACTTATATTGAAAAATACATGATATAGATATGAGAGCATTTCAGCTTAAACGTTGGATGTCCAAATGGTTGATTTTCAACACTAAATTTTAATAGTATTTTTTGTTTTATTAAATCTCAAAAGATTAGTCATTTAAATAAGCTGAAAAATACCATTGAATTTAGTGATAATATGCAGTCATATGCACGTGAATGCTTTGAATTTTATCGAAATGAACCTTATAACTGTTTTAACAAAAATCGTTTTATAAAAGCATCAAACATATGTATCCAATATCTGGAGGACCAGTTTTAAATTATAATTGGAATGATAACGACATTCCACATTTTTTTTTTTTCAATGATTAGAAGTAATTTAAAAATAAAACTTTTAGTTGTCATAAATTATAAATTACTGCACAGAATTTCTTTTTGTGTGATGATATAATATAAAATTGAAAACTTCCATATAACTACGTATAAATGTATTCTTAAGGAAATCACAAATGAAAATCAATGTAATTACTGTTTTCATTTTATTTTTGAGTCTACGTGGCTGCTTATCAAACCTCGCATTATAAAGATATGGCTAATTTGACCCCATAAAGAAATTTCACAGTTTCTCTTATTTGAGAATATAAAGTAAAATTATTTTCTGGGAATTAACCTATAACAGTTTCCTTCATGTATTTATTTATATAATAAGTTTCGCACAATTAATTCCTTTTGTTTAATGGTAAAAATTGCGACTTCTCCACACACACGCATATCCACATACACTGTTAAAAATCTTGTCCTAGTTTGAACCTAGTTTGGTGTTCAATAGCTGCCACTTTAAGTTAGTGAAACCTTGAACCACTATTTGAAGCTGCTGTTGAAGCACAGTTCCAGATATTGGTACGAGATTTCACCATCATATAGTGGCAGCTACTAAGCACCAAAATTTCGTTCAAACTAGAGCAAAATTTTTAACAGTATAACAGAGACCCATACCTAGGCATTAAGAAACAATTTCTATGATATATAGCTTTTCAAGAGAAATAAAGTTAGTTTTTGGCATTCTACCATAGGTAAATTGCTGTAAGTACAGAGTTACAATGAACATACATGAAAGCTCCTCCCTTATTTTTTATTTCTTATTTCTTGCGTTCAGTTCTTTGAAAATGTCGCTATCCAAAGAAATGAATCGTCACATCTTTTGAACATTATAGTCACATAAAGATTCCTAAACTATTTATACGGTCTTACTTTGAGTATGCTTTAGTTATTGAAATGACATTTAGTGAGTCTTACTTATTGTTAAAATAATATAATAGGTGATTTTGATTATATTATTTAGTTTCAATGTATTTAAAAACATGATTGTAAAATTAAAAATCTTAATTTTTTTTCTTAAAAATGATTTATGAAATTTTTTTAATTACTAAAGTCTGTACAATCGCATAACTGTTTGCTTATTTTTTAAAAAGTATGTTTATTATACCGCAAGATTCACAAAAAATACATAAAAAAAATTATTAAAGAAAGGAAGTTTTCCAACTCTTTACTTTACTTTAAAAAAAAAACAAAAAACAAAAAAAATGACTTAAAGGTTTGTTTGTTTGAGACAAACGTGATTTTAAAAATCATTTGTATAAATTTAGAGAATACCTTCTTCATTTGCTATTATTTATGTATTAAAAAGTGTAATTTTAATTGACGCCGACTTTTATTTTTTCTTTGTATAAAGCAAGTTTTTAAAAAGTTTTTTTTCCTTAAGCACAGTAACTTCTATATAAAAAACCCATACCTAGGCATTAAGAAACAATTTCTATGATATATAGCTTTTCAAGAGAAATAAAGTTAGTTTTTGGCATTCTACCATAGGTAAATTGCTGTAAGTACAGAGTTACAATGAACATACATGAAAGCTCCTCCCTTATTTTTTATTTCTTATTTCTTGCGTTCAGTTCTTTGAAAATGTCGCTATCCAAAGAAATGAATCGTCACATCTTTTGAACATTATAGTCACATAAAGATTCCTAAACTATTTATACGGTCTTACTTTGAGTATGCTTTAGTTATTGAAATGACATTTAGTGAGTCTTACTTATTGTTAAAATAATATAATAGGTGATTTTGATTATATTATTTAGTTTCAATGTATTTAAAAACATGATTGTAAAATTAAAAATCTTAATTTTTTTTCTTAAAAATGATTTATGAAATTTTTTTAATTACTAAAGTCTGTACAATCGCATAACTGTTTGCTTATTTTTTAAAAAGTATGTTTATTATACCGCAAGATTCACAAAAAATACATAAAAAAAATTATTAAAGAAAGGAAGTTTTCCAACTCTTTACTTTAAAAAAAAACAAAAAACAAAAAAAATGACTTAAAGGTTTGTTTAGTTTGAGACAAACGTGATTTTAAAAATCATTTGTATAAATTTAGAGAATACCTTCTTCATTTGCTATTATTTATGTATTAAAAAGTGTAATTTTAATTGAAGCCGACTTTTATTTTTTCTTTGTATAAAGCAAGTTTTTAAAAAGTTTTTTTTTCCTTAAGCACAGTAACTTCTATATAAAAAAGAAGTTAATTTTAAGAAATTACTTTGGCAATTTCAAGTTTTCTCGAACAAATAATGAGTTCCCCTTTTTTCATTTATATTTTTTTTTCTCCAGAGTGATTTAACTTTGAAATGCGCAACATTTTAAATGCATTTGAATGGAAATAAAGATTTCAGAAACGATTAAAATAGATTAATTGTTATAAGAATTTTTGATGAAAAGAATTTAATGACATATTTTTCAACTAATGGATAATGTTTATTTTGTGCATATTGTTGTAACAAAGTGAAAAATTGTGATATAAGAAAGGAAATTGACATTTTATATAATTTTTAAGTAATGTGTTACACTGAATTCTCAAGGCGAAATGTTAAATATTTTTTAATAATATGGAAATTTATACAAGTACATATTTATCCAAGTAATATGTGCATATATTTATATATATATATATATATATATATATATATATATATATATATAATTATATATATATATATATATAATTTTTGTCTGCTCTTTAATGAATTATCTCTTTTGCATATTACGCGATATAAACATTTAAATAATAGTAATATTATTATTGAATTCAAATTACAGACAACATAAATATATAATTGTTATTAAAAAGTATTTTATTTTTACCAGTAAGGCAAGAAAAAAAAATGCGCAATATATAATATCAAGAAAGAACTGCAGAAAATTAAAAAGAATGTTAAACAAATCTATAAATTTATAAAATAAAAAAAATAAAATTCAAAGGTCTATAATTGTTTCTTAATAAACACATCTATACGTTTTTTGTTTTCTTTTTTTCGCAAAATCAGATACATTTTTGTATATATGAATGTAGACAAAGAAACTTTTCGTGTAACTATTTTAAATATACTTGACAAAAGAAAAAGAAATCATAGGATAATCAAGTTTATTAAATATTTTTCCGGAAATACTTTATTTATTAATATTGATTGTAAAAGTGTCCAATATTGCAAATGCTTTTTGTGTTCACTTTTAACCTATTGTACCTTTTCTTTAATGATAAAATACGATTT
This sequence comes from Maratus speculifer, assembly GCA_964019185.1. Lineage (NCBI taxonomy): Eukaryota > Metazoa > Arthropoda > Arachnida > Araneae > Salticidae > Maratus > Maratus speculifer. The sequence goes on from OZ025291.1 coordinate 430,483,105, forward strand.
TCTTACACATTTTTTAAAAACGATATACCGGGCGATCCAAAAGTCAGGACGAACTTATAAAATGAATAATACGAAACCGAATCAAGATAAAAGATACGGTTTGCACCGAACGTTTGCACGAAAAGATGATTTACAAGTAAAAAAATGTTCACAATTTACAAGTCACCTTATTGACAGCTAATTAGTACTACGTTTATTAGTAAATTTTCAATGTGCTGTCCACCGTTGTTAAGTGCAACTGTGAGACTAGGCACCCCATCATTCACAGCATTTGGCAGCATTTCTTGCGTTATGGCAGATGGCATCTTTCAGTGCTGCAAGTGATGCCGTTGGTCGCCAACAGAACGATATTTTTTCGTTGCAACAGAAAACCCGGTTTATTTTCCATCCGTTTGGTACAAACCGTATTGTGAAGGCAAAATAAGAAGTAAAGCCACATTTTATGAGATTGGCCGAGATCGTAGTTCAATATTGTAGAAAACACCAGGTCCATATTTTACTTTTTTTCTGGAACGAAGTGATTTACGCATTTTCTGATAAAGAAAACTCAGTTCACAAACATCTTGACTAAATTCTCTTTTTTTTGCAGAATACGAGAATTATGCACATATCAAAACACTTGGAATGCAACGTATTCACACAAAACTAGTATTAGAAGAAACATCTGTAATATTCAACAACCACTAATTGTGCATTTTGACATGTCCGCGACAAAACGTAATCTAAATAAATTTTCACATAAGAATGCAGCATGCTAACATAAATGCTCTCGAACACAATAAAGAAATATTTGTAATTTTGACAACCGTGAGCGTGCATGCTCACTTCACCACGACAAAACGTAAAAATGATTAAATTGTCACATTTCACAAAATGCCAAGAGAAATTATTTTGGCATACAATAGATTCCCAATGCGATCTAAAAGGGTACAGGTAAAAGAACCGTTATATAATAAGCAATGTGGAAAATTTAAAATGAGTGTTGTCAAGATTAAAGCATTTATCGCCAGTGGCGAAAAAACGCGCAACTCACAGCAAACATAAACGAAGATACACAATCGGTAACAAAATTAAGTTCTTTGTACAAGACAAAAATGAAATGATTGGGAAATAAAAATAGCAGTTATTTAAAACAGAAAAAAATATTTAATTTGTTTGATATTCAATCAACGGAAGAACAAGAAAGAAAAATCTAGAAATGGAATGATATTTTAAAACTAATTAATTATTAGGTTTTTTTTATTTTTTATTATTATTTTATATGCAATTGGAGACGAACATACAATAACTATTAAAAAAATCTTTTCTTTTAATATTAAATTTTAAAAGAGAGGGGGGGAACTAATATTTGAAAAATTAATAGAAATATATGTAACAGAATATGTGTTACATCACACGTATCTTTGTATTTTGATTCATTTTCGAATTATTCGTTTTTAAAGTTCGTCCTGACTTTTGGATCACCCGGTATATATATACATAAATATATGTTAAAAGTATGCCAAAATTAAATATAAAAAGTCTAAATAAAAGTCTCTTTGAAAATCACCTTTCTATTTCATGCAGGTTTATAAAAGTCTTGTGAATATTAGAGTTTCTCTTTTTTCATTTTCATACAATTTTAATGAAAAATTTCTGAATATAAGTTATGAATAACATACTTAAGTGAATATTTTAAAAATATCTTTGTTCTGTCCCGATACTTCAAGTGTCTTCCTCTGGAACTTTTTAAGCGGAATAAAATAAATATGCAAGTTCACATAAATATATTTCTATTTGTTTAGAAATATCATGTGAAATAATGTACAATAATGTGCAATAGTGTGCGAATTTCATGATATAAATGAATCAATGTGGATATTTTATATTATTTTTGTTAAAATGCATGTAAAATGTAACCCTGCATTAAGTACTATGTGGTTTTATATAAAAGATGACCTCTGTGTAATAAATTTAATTTAATTAAGAAATGCAATTAAATAAATTTAATTTTTATAAATTAATTAGTGTCATATATATTCCAAGATCATCGTCATTTTACAAATTTTCTATTTCGGAATTTTATGCAGGCATCCAGTTTTTGAAGTTTTTTCATACGCAGCTTGGAGAATTTCGTTCTTTTTTCCTTTAAAAAGTCTTTCACTGTCCGGTAAATGATAAAAATTTCGTCGGATTTTGACGAAATTTTGACCAAAATTTCGATCAAAACATTTCGATTAGCTTTCAAAATGTCATTTTTGAAAGCTATTATAAATAGATATGAAGCACGGTATATATACAATATAATGAAATGTTCTTGATTTTTAACCATTCACTAAAATTTAAGTTTGTTTAAAAACTGTAGAATTATATAAATTTGAATATTTAAAGTATATTATGCAAAAAATTGTAGATCAATGAGAAGAATATTTTTTTTTTATTTATAGTTAAACGCTTAATAGATAAGTTCCGTGTTGGATGATTTCTGAATGGTAAAAAAATAATAATAATAATCAAAGTAGAATTTTTTAATTAATGAAACTTTTCTTCTTATGAATACTACTGTAATACTGTGTCCCTTTTTCTACATAAAACTGAACTGTAGTGACCGAATATATTTTGTCTTATTTTTAATGCTTAGGGCATAGCGTATTTTAGGATCTTTAAACAGTCAACAAAATAATCCAAGTACTATTGAAATATTTTAAAATAGATTCTTTTTTGTCATATATTTTGCAATTTTGCACTGCATCCTTTTTAAATATATGTGATTTTTCCTTGTTCTACATTCCGAGATAAACAATTTATACATATTTTTAAGGGAATTCTGATAAACATTTTCTAAAAGCAAATATACTTTTCTGTACACTTGCAAAAGTTTTTAGTTAATATTTACCAACTATTTATATTATAAGATGCATACTAATGTTTATTTACAGATTTTTTTAAATTATTTTAGCTAAATATAGAAGGGAATCTTATGATTAAAAATCGAAGGTTTAAAAAAAATTATGATGTATGAAGATTTAAAACGTAAATGCATTTATCACACAATGCAGATTCATTCAAATAATTAAAAAATGACACATTATTGAAGAAAGGTTATTTCATAATTCTCATACTACATAGTCGAATATTGAAATCACTTCTATACGGTATAAATGTATATTAAGTGAATAACATTAGATTTCTTTATAACTCGATTAATCAATGGGATCAATCTCGATTAATCAATTAATCAATTATAACAAGTAAATTTTCCAAGTGTATGAAAAAAATTCCGGGCCAGGTTTGGAACCAGGGATGTTTTGGCTAAAGCCACCAATGCTCTTCGAACAGAGTTATCACGGACGAATACTGTAGGAATAATTCATACAAATAGCCTTCATGTTCACACAATCTGGCACGATACTTTGGATCTACTCAGCAGAATGAAACGAAGGCCAATATGTGAAATTGCGGAAAACGTTGTATACGAAATTAAATTAGATACATTTATGCACGATTATTCAATCGGTAAATTAATTATGACTAATGTACATTTTAAATGTGTTTTTTTTTTTTTTTTTAGTTATAGGGATTTTTAAAAATTAAACTTTTTACAAAATGTTTTAAAAATTTAATTAAATAGACAGGACACGTATATATTTTTTAAATATACATCTGATTTGACATTAAAATTGAGTTATAAACTATTTTATGTACAGTCACCGCCAAAAAAATCTTGACACTTGCGATTTTAGACGTTTTGTTAAATATCTAAAAATATACGTGAGGAATAACTCTAAAACTCCAGATGTATAAACAAAATAGTACTAGTCATATATTTTCGCGAAGAGTTTTCCCCGAAATCCAACAGGGGACCGTCAACAAATTGAAAAAGAACGAAGATCTTTTGGATAACCCTGTCAAAACTAATGAAGCAAAAGAGTTCAAACTGCAGATTATAATTAAGTGGCTTATTCTAATAAATCGTGTTTATTTTTATGAATATAGCATGCAAACTCGTAGAGAAATTAAGGTTTTTATAAAAACGGTCCCAAATTTTTCCAAGTTTTTCGCTTATAATTTGCTGAGTTCTTCATCAAACTCAATGTTCTTTTCAGAAAATATGACAATCAACATTGTACACAGCACCCTGTACTCAGAATTTTAAAAAAGTAAAAATTCTATGATAAATGACCAGATTTACTAAATAATTTTTTACTGCGCATGCGTCAATGCTATTAAAATTTCATTTGTATATTATGTTAGATAAATGTATAGAGCAACTTTTGTGAAAGTCTCAAAAACATACCTTAAAACTCTGAAAATTATCGTCAATAGAATATGATCAAAAACCGTTGTTCCCAAAAGAAAGCAAAAAGATAAGGAGCTGTATCCAAATTTAGTACTACGTGCAATAGTGTGAAGGTACTAATCAATGGAATATGGATACAGCCCCTCAACTTTTTGCTTCATTTTGGGAATAATGGATTTTGACCATATTCTATTGACGATAATTTTCAGAGTTTTCAAGCTATGTTTTTGAGACTTTCACATAAGTTGCTTTATACATTTAACTAACATAATATGCAAATGAAATTTTAATAGCGTTGACGCATGCGCAGTAAAAAATTATTTAGTAAACCTGCTCATTTATCATACAATTTTTATTATTTTTTGATTTTCATTGCAGGGTGTTATGTACAATGTTGATTGTCATATTTTCTGAAAAGAACATTGAGTTTGATGAAGAACTCTACAAATTATAAGCGAAAAACTTGGAAAAATGTGGGACCGTTTTTATAAAAACCTTAATTTCTCTACGAGTTTACATGCTATATTCATAAAAATAAAAACGATTTATTACAATAAGCCACTTAATTATAATCTGCAGTTTGAACTCTTTTGCTTCATTAGTTTTGACAGGGTTATCCAAAAGATATTCGTTCTTTTTCAATTTGTTGACGGTCCCCTGTTGGATTTCGGGGAAAACTCTTCGCGAAAATATATGACTAGTACTATTTTGTTTATACATCTGGAGTTTCAGAGTTATTCCTCACGTATATTTTTAGATATTTAACAAAACGTCTAAAATCGCAAGTGTCAAGATTTTTTTGGCGGTGACTGTAAATAAGCAAAATTGTTGAAAGGGTAATCGCTGCCCTTGTATTTCTTCTTTTAATATTTTTCAAACCGCTGATTTTTAACGTATAGTAATAATATATAGTTACGTTACTAGGAAAATTCAATATGAATTTATATAAAAATTATTAGAAAATACGTCTTTGATTATTAAATAAAGAATTAACTATTTTGATACACAATCGTGGCAAAAAAGTAAACATCTCCAACTAACTCTGAAAAAAAAAATCGTAGAAGAACGTTATTGACACCAAGCGAGTGGAAATACAGTCTACTTTCAAATGATTTACAAAATATGAAAACGAGCTCTAACTTTGTTTTTCTCAATAGCAGTTCTGATAGCATAAATACAGTTTATGTCCTTCAATTAACCTATAAACGAAATTTTATGCGAAAACATTTGGGACTGTAACCAAATTAAAGTTCCATACACGACTTTTTATCGAAAGAAACATTTCTTAATAAATGCATCGTAGGCGCCTCTTTATCAGTCGTTGAAGACTGCTTTATTATAGGGTAGCGTACAGAGTTTGTCTTGTTACTTCTATCGTTGACGAGAAATTAAACAATTATTTCCATTTTTAAGAGTTATTCTAAAACTACTTGCAAGAAAAATTTGAAAATTTTGGATTTTCATAAAGCAGGGCATAATAAAACTAAATCCAAAAAGTGTAGGTTGCAATTCATAATTTTTTAATATTAATTTCTTATTTCTATTTGTATATTATATCTAATATTCAAAACTTCATAATTCATATTATAAAATTTAAAAAATTGCAAATTTAACGTACTTATATTTGGGTATTTTAGTAAACTTCAAATTATAGGATGAATAGCTCACTTAAAAGATGACAAAAATATTTAAAAAGGTGTTAAATATCTTTAATCTTTAGAACAATCAACTGCAAACACAGCCGTCGACAGAGAAAATAAAAAAAAAAACAAATAATAACATCATAATTTTCAAATACAACGTAATGTTGAAATTACTAGGGATTACAATAATTTAACACCTTATTAAATATATTTTTATCATCTTTTAAATTATTTTACACATAGTGTTATTTTCAGATTACCTTTTTAAAGATAAATTTATTATTTCTTATTTATTTGTTTTTGTTGTTGTTGATGATGTTGATGTAAATAAATCAATACTGCGTATTTTAGTATTATTGTTACCAAAAAAAAAAATCAGCACATTAGGGTTATAAATCCACATTATAAATTTTTAAAAAATCAACGCGTTTATGTTTGGATACTTTAGTATCATTATGCAAATTAACATAAGAAAGATTAAACTTTGAATGTTTTTAATTCAAATAAAAAAATAACTTGAAATGCGGTGTCTAAGAGTATTTTGAACCAAAGATTTGAAATATCTTGTTAAAATTGAGCATTGCTATTTAAAAAAATTAATTTGGATTGGTTTTATTATGCATATGGTCCCATAAGCAAATTTTAAAAGTAGACATTATTTCCATTCTTTCGATAGCACTAACGTTCTTCTAAAATAACTCGTTGCGGAGACAATAAGGGGTGTTTACATTTTATTTGCACGACTGTACCAGATTTCATTAAAATCAAAAATAAACAAAGATCTAGCAATTTATCATAAAAAATGAAGTATTTATATAAACAGAAAACATATATCATTATTTATTAATTCGCATTACATAATAAATATTACATAATAAATATTCCATTTAGTAACTAGGAAATTCGTAAGCTGACGTGAGAGCAAGATTGCGTGATTGAGCAGCAACTGTCATTTGTGACAGTAAAGATTAATCGTGACACCTAATTCCTGATTTGTACCAAAAGTTTCTTTTTTTAATAATGTGCACTTTTTTTTTGCTTTTACGAAGAATGATAATTGTGTATCTTTCTATGTCCAAGGCATTTTACTGTTTAGTAAATATATAATCGGTCTTAAATTGCATGTGTCACGCATATTTCAGTAATTTTAGTGAGTGACATGGGTTTATCTATTCATAGCCTATTACAACATTGGAATTTGAATAGCTATATATAGATTGATAAAAAATTACTAATACACATGTCACTCACGGAAATATTTTTATGAATGTAAATCGTGTGGCTTAACAGAAATATATCAATTATGTTAAAAATGAAAAATTATAGTAACACGCCAGAAAAAATCATATTGTATTTGATTGAGACTACTATAGATTTATTTGTTTTGTTGCTTGTACACATTTTTTAAATGAAGTTAAAAAGTGCTATTTTTACTTTATTTATGATTGACAGTTAACAGTTGCTACTATTTTTAGAACGAATTGCGTGATAATTTAGAAGTTAAAGGATATATAATATTTTTACCCGTAAAGCATGTTGACGTCACGTGACGTCGATGTGAAGTCACAGTGACTAAAATGTGAAGTCGTTATGGCCGTTTTAGAGCTCTTTTTGTGACGTTTCACAAAGTGGTCACAATGTGACAGATTTGAGAAAAATTTGTCATTTCTGTTTAATTTGACATTAACATTGTGACGAAACTGTGACAAAAGCGACGATATTTAAATTGCCAGAAACATGTTTTTTAATGTAAATAACATGTTTTGAAGGATATTTATAAATTTCTAAAGATTTTAAGAAAGTCACATCTCAGTCACAATGTGACGTCACTGAGTGGTGGTTTTTTGGTCACAGATGTGATGTGACCAAAGTGACTCACAGTGACGTCACTGCGACGTCACTGTGACCATGCATGCTATTAGGGTAGTAGCTTTTATAATTGATAAAGTTCTTCCCTTTTAAAACGCATTTACAAATTTAGATAATAAATTTAAGTTTTGATTAATAGTTGAAAATATATTGTTATCTATTTCTGGGGAAAGAAAACGATCAAAGTGTGTGACAGTAAAAAGACACATTATCAGGAAAAATGAGTAATCGGTGTTTTATGTTTCTTTTTTTCGGATGATTGAAAGTCAGTGAATTTTTTTTTTTTATTGTAATTTTTTTTTGCCTTAAGTAGATTTCATCACACAATCTACGGTATTTATTGCGCGTGCACTTGTTTTTCCAAGAAAATAAAGTAGTACGTGAATACCATATTCTATGCACAGAAACATACACCTAGCTTTCGTTAAAATTTATGACATTGATGAATTATAAAATGTCAAAGCCATTTTCCGTCTGCAGTCCTGTTTTAATCTTTTGCCCCAGCAAACGCAGAGCCACTGGGAAGCGACAACCGTCGCTATTAGCGGTTCTATCACGATACTAACTGTCACGAATAGTTTCATATTTTTAGTAGACCCCCCAAATGTGACCTGACACATGAGCTGACACAATCTCTCTGTATCGACAAAACAGTATATCGTAACAGGTCGATAGCTAACCAAACGAATATATACCGTAGTCCAACAGCATCATAAATTTAAAAAAAATCATTTTGATTGTGCCCCAATGAGCCACATGTAGATTTCTTAACATTTCAGAGCTATTTATTTAGAAGCTAACAAATGCTTACCAATTGAAAAATTGTTATTATCTATTTCTATTGGAAAAAAGTGATAAAATAATGTAAAGATATAAGGATACTTTATCAAGAAAAGGAGCGGGTATTTTGGAGCAAGAAGGGGCTGGGTTTGACCTGATGAAGGGTCCACTTGAACCATATGCCAATGAACCATATGCGGTAGAGGATTCTGTAGGGTTATAATGGAAAGGATTTCAGATAAGCGATAGTTTTTCATTGTAAGTAAATAGTCGATGAAAAAATTGGGCTTTTAAAATGTTTTTAAAATTTATTATCTTATAAGCTCATTAAAAATTTTATTTACTTTTTAAAGAAATGAGATAAATACCTTAACAAATTGGTAGATCCAAATAAATTATTATTTTTTTCTATAAAAGTCATTAAAAATAAATTATTTTAAGGATTTTGTTTAGTTAACAAATTTTCTTATAAAGAATTATAATGTGATTTCATGCATGAATAGATATAAGTAAAACCTTTAATTGTATTACAATGTATGTATTATTCGAATTTAATAGAAAATTACCCCGGGGATACGAGGAAAAATTAAATAAATCATTGTGCGCGCGGCAGCGCGCAACAATAATATGATTGAGCGATAATGCTTAAGCATAGGAAACCGCAAAAACACGGATTTTTCAATTTTTCTTTTTGCAATAACTAACTAAATACTTATCCAATTTTGATGATTTTTTTAAATGTTCGTCTGACCAAGAAGCACAACATAGCACAAAAATTATTTTTTATGGCATACTGTAGGTGTACTGTAGAGTATTCTGAAAATCGGACAAAAATTTTGTGTCACAGCACTTTTCTCGAAAACTACTAAAGATAAAAACTTATTTTTTTTTTAAACAAAAGACAAACTTTTTATCCCGGGGTAGTCATCGAGAAAACGTTATTTCGCTGGGCGGTTTTTCTGAAATTGCGTATTTTCCAAACTTGGTCATAAATGGGTATATCTAACGTTCTATTGCAGATAGAATGTTGCGGTAAAGTTTTTTTTAAAGATTTTGCGATGCTAATTAATCCTGCAAATTCATAGCTTTACGTTAAACAGTTTTTTTACAAGATGAAATAAAAGAATAGCAGTCATCAATCTAAGGTATTTCTGATCATCGGAGAGAAAAACCAGTTACACCATTTGATTAAGCATGAAAAAATACAGAATGCTTTTTTTTCTCTTATTTTTAACTTAATTTTTTAACGAATTATGATTTTTTTTAAATTTTTGACATGCTGATTTTTGTCATTTTTTAATGAATCATTTACTGAATAATTATGCACGGTATCTAGCCCTGGTGGCTGTCAAATTTGATTTTTCATTTTAAATTAGGCAATTTTTTGCACCATGCCAAATTTATATTTTATCCATTTTTTTCATTTATTTATATTTTGTTTTTAGCACAATGGCATCAATGGTAAAAATGCCTGGCATACCTGTCAAATATTGGGGCCCTGTACTTTAACAAAGTGTATTTACTATAAGTATATACCGTATTTATTCTAATAGAATGCGCCCTCTAATAGAGCGCGTCTTCTAATAAAGTGCGCACCTTGGTGCTGATTGAAAAAATAAATATACGGAAACGATATAGTAGATAAGTAGAAAACGATTACTTAAATGCATTATCGAGGATTCTCATCGATAAAAATAGAGATATTCTATCAAAGCGATGGAGTGGCGATGCAGCAAAAGTTTCAAATTTTGAACAATGTACCACTCCTGTAAACTATAGCGCCAAGGATATGCACACTGTTAAAAATCTGCTGAATTTTGCTGCAACGCACTCCCCTGCTTGTATAGAAAACGGTTACTTGGCCGTGAAATGGCGCTTTCTCATTGGTTGGGATAGAGATATTACATACAAGTGGTGGAGGGCGTCGCAGCAAAATGCAGCAGATTTTTAACAGTGCACTGTTAAAAATTTGACCCATTTGTTGCAGAGTCACTCCACAGCTTTTATAGAATATCTCTTTATGGCCAATGAGAATGCTCCATAACACAGTAAAGCAATCGTTTCCTATAAAAGCGGTGGAGTGACGATGCAGCAAATGGGTCATATATTTAACAGTTGAAGCCAATTTCTACACTATACACTGTTCACAATTTGACCCATTTTTTGCATCGTCACTCCACCGCTTTTATAGAAAACGGTTGTTTTACAGTGTTATGGAGCATTCTCATTGGTCATAAAAGAGGTACAATTTTTAACGGTGTACTTCAGTAATACTTAAAAAATGCGCTAAAATATTGTATTCCTTAAATATGCAACGATGCTGATGAAATCTAAAGATAACAGTGACATCTGCGTTTTTTTCTAAAACTGCGCAACATTTGCTAATCTAAACAATGTATTAGGAAATACCGCAGATGTTGCTCCGATCGATACTTTAGATTTCAGTACCATCGTTGCACGTTTAACCTTTTGAGTTCTGATGGTAGAATTTTCTACTACATAATTTTAATTCCGAATTGTCACAACGGCACCAGAAAATTCGACCAGATTTATTTTAAAAAGGTTTAATGCATTTTTTCGTGTATATCTTTAACATGTTTTTTTCTTTTAGAATTACTGATGCGAATGTCACATTTGGAATTTTGAAGAAATTTACACCAGAGCGCAAATGGTTAATGGATAAAAAAATTTAATCCTGTTTGCATACACTGTAAAAAATTTAACAACTTTGTAAAAAAACCTACATTTTTGCCTAAAAATGTAGTGATCTTCGTCTCAGCTGAGGGCAGTTTTGCTGTCTCAGAATTCCCGATGATGATAATTTTCTGTCAGTTTTCTTTGACTGATTACTGCACTGTCTCTTTGATAGTGCTTATCTGAGGGAATTTCAAATATACGTTGCAACAAAGTTAACCCACTTTTTAGAATACCAGACGAAGAGTATCCAATGTCTGAATGTTCAAAAAGACTATCCTTTTTTTGTATAAAAAAGAAATCTTTCATTAAAAGAAGGTAAGCAGTAAAAATGTAATACATTTAAAAAATACGGATTAAGAAAAAAAAGAAGCATGGTTTTTGTATTAAACTTTACTCTTGCATAAAAAAAGTTCCTGTTTTTGGCAAAAATAATGGATATTTGAATGAAAAATCTATTCTTTGAAAGGATTTATTATTTTATTCACTTTAGTAAAAAACTGATTATTATTTTTTTTTTTTTTTTGAAAACCACCGTAGAATTTTGGTATAGAAAAACCTGTTTAATTTTTTTTTAATTTGTAACACCAGAGTATTAGAGTATGTAGCATTTTTTAATTTCAATACAAATAAGATTTTGTTTTCTATATATAAAATACAAAACAAGTTGTGCAGTATCACTATGGAATATTGAAAAATAGAAGGACTAGTGAAAATTGCTCCAAGGAGCAGTGCAAAAGCGGAATATGATTTTAATTGAGCATTAAAAAGTAATGGACAAGTTTATTTTTTGGAAAAAGTACACAAACATTTAAAAGTAATGAACAAGTTTATTTTATTGAAAAAATGCCCAAGCATTTAAAAGTGATGGACAAGACTTGTAACTGAGTCAAGAACTAGTAAATAATTTCCTCAAGACTTGAAAATGGCTGATCATGCTCTTATTATACAAGCATATTCAACGTCCTTTTTTTATCCCTGTCTATCTTAGTATTGACACGTTATCAGAATATAACATTGTGCTCTATAAAAGCTGAACTTTCAGAGCAAGTTTTTGATGAAGTAGCAAATTTACCACATGCTGCTCCTTAACAATTTACTTGCGAAGTAGTAACTCTTATGGCAATTTTATTATGTCCAAGTACATAAAAAATGGAAAATCAGTTGCTGTTTCGTTGTACATGTTACGTGCTTATCAGGTATTCTAACTCTATTAAAATTAAAATGTGCTTGAAATATACAGTGCTTTTGATAAACTTATCGATTACTTATGAAAATATAAAAATTGTAGCACTATTTTATCTTTTACTAATAAAAATCCGCTTAAAAATTTTTAGAAAAAAGATTGGATAGAAAAACTGTTTTTTAGTGATAAGATTGCGTGCAAAAAATGGTTTTGATAAGAGTAAATACAGTGCAAAGCAGTAATATCAAGGCTTTGTTAAAGAGGGGCCAGGATGTGTTTAATATAGATACTGTATCTAATACTTGTTGTGAAAACTGAGTTTTTCTAAAGCACAGTGTTAGATTCTGCCAACATGCCTATACTAAGATAGACAGGGATAAAAAAAGGACGTTGAATATGCTTGTCACATAAGAGCATGATCAGCCATTTTAAGGCTTGAGGAAATTATTTACTAGTTCTTGACTCAGTTTCAAGTCTTGTCCATCACTTTTAAATGCTTGGGCATTTTTTCAATAAAATAAACTTGTTCATTACTTTTAAATGTTTGTGTACTTTTTCCAAAAAATAAACTTGTCCATTACTTTTTAATGCTCAATTAAAATCATATTCTGCTTTTGCACTGCTCCTTGGAGCATTTTTCACTAGTAAATAAAATGAATACAAATAAAATTTTCGGAACCAAAGCGGAATTGCCAAACCCGAAATACTTTGTAACTATAAATGAAATGTGTGGTTTCATCTTCGTATTAGCCTAAAAAAAAGCAAAATGATACGAATTTGGGGCTACCGACACACATAAAACGAAGATTAAATGAAGAAATAACATCAAAAACAAGGCACAACAAAATTACTAAATTTGATAGAAAAATGAAAAGGGGGAAAATAAAAATAATTATCGTACATATGATAATAATTAATTAATTAATTAATTAAAAACAGAGTAATGTGATAACAGAAAAAAACCATACACCATAGTTTACCCTATCAAGATATAAAACAAAAACATTTAATTTGACTATGCTAAGCTAAATACAATATCTTAATATAGAATGATTTAAGATTTAAAAATAGCTAATTAATATATATACCCTATACACTATATGTATATAAATTATTTACATGAAAAAGTTATTTTAATAAATAATGAGTTGGTAATTAATAATTTGCACCTTATAATAAACACCTTATTACAATGTTATTTTATCTGCTACTTATAAATATGTTTTTATTTAAAAATAAAATAAAAATATTTATGTATGTATTTTTTTTTTTTTGGTTTTCTTAAACTTACTTATAAATTTACAAATGTTCTTAAAAACATTTAACAATTGAACATTATTCAGGTTAATTTTAGAAGTTTTATTATTAATAAAAAAAATTGTAGCAATTATAATGTAAAAAAAATGTGTTAATTTAAGAAATCTATATTTGTAATATGGATAAAATGATTTTTATAAAATAATAATGTGGTGGTAATTAATAATTTTTAAGTGTCATTTGGTGATTTATCCTGCTGATGACTATTCTTTCCTTCCACATACAAACAGGCTAAATCTTATGTTCTATTAAACATACGAAATACCTGTGATGTGTATTGACACATTCAACCAACACGCAATGTTCACGTTAGTCTACCTTTCCAATAACAACCTCAATAATGTCTGAGAAAAAGACCAGTTAATAATTTTAAAAAAATCATCTATAAAATTTAAAAGAGCCGAAATAAAAAGAAGTTATGAATAACGTGCTCCTCTAGATTATCATAAACACAACTCTATTTTTTTCTTACCTTCATGAAAATAATTTGATGGAAATTCCATATTTTTCAAACAGTTTTCTTCGCAAAAATGATGACTTCATTGAAATTGAAAAAATGGGGTAGCACGTAATCTTTAAATTTAGCGAAATATAAAAATAAAATGCTGAAGAAATATTTTTCTTCACGCATTTTTGAGTCGATTCATGTCGAGGGATCTTTATCAAGTAACCCTAAGATTTTATTAGTATTTCTATTAGCTGAATTGGAGTGTTGTTGAATTAAAAACATATTTGATATTTTTTTTTTTTGTTTTTTAGAGGAAAACTTAATAATAAATAACTTAATGGCTTAATAACTTAATGATAAATTATAACATTAAACCATTTTTCAGTTTAACGTTCTACAAGTAGTATCATAATTTTGTATTCTATAGATTACTATATGATATATAATGCGCACTCTTAAAAAACTGTTTGGTGTTAGCGCTAACAATTATCTTATCAAGTTGACGTGTGAAAATCTAGTATTAGTTAAATTTCAATTCGCATATTAAAACGAATATTATTCTGCAAAGTCATATCTTCGTTGAATGCACCTAAAAACACAATTTTAGTGGTTGACTCGTGCATCTATAACGTTTTTCTCGTAATTGGACGTCTGTGTAAAAATTCCTTGTGAGGTGTTCCTATAAATGAATAAATCTCCTTTGCCACTATGTACTGCCAACGACCTAGAATCATGCTAAATCTTATGCTCTATTAAAAGTACCAAATGCCTCTTATGTGTATTGACAAATTCAGCCAGCATGCAATGTTAACGTTAATCTACCTTTCCCATAATAACCTCACTACTGTCTGAGAAAAATAGCAATTAATAAATAAATAAAAAAATGTATTCTACCAAATTTGTAAAACTGAAGCAAAAAAAGAAGTTATGAATAATGTGTTCCTCTAGATTATCATAAACACAACTCTATTTTTATTCTTGCGTTGATGATGAAAATCATTTGATGGAAATTCGATATTTTTCAAGCACTTTTCTTTGCAAATGATGACTTTGTTGAAAGTGAAATTTTTTTTTTAAAAATTTAGCAAAATATAAAAATGAATGCTGAGGAAATGTTTTTCTTCAAGTAAATTTCAATTCGTCGAAATCAAAATTTTCTTCGAATGATAAATCATTAGATTAAGGCATTTTGGAGTTGATTTAAGGTAAAAGGTTTTTTATCACTTATCCCATTAGATTTTTTTTATTATTTTGAATAAACTGCTACAAAATACAATAGCGTATTTCTTTTAGTTGAATTGGAGTTTTCTTGTGTTAAAAACACATTTGATATATTTTTTCTTTTTTCAAATGAAACGTGTATGTTTTTAACCAATAAATTGAATTATAAGTATAAACATTATTAATATATTAAGAGTGTATACTGTCGAATTTTATATTAATTCACTACATTAAAGCTTTTTTGAGCTTATGGTAAGGATTGTTTATAACCGTTTCCAGTATATTTGCTCTCATAAAAACTTTTATAAATTGTTAGATTTTTTTTAGCAGCAGTGCTACCTTGATTAAAACTTAAAATAAAAATACTTTTAATGTTTTTGCTAATGCAAAATAAATTTTTATGCAATAACCTAAAATGTAAGAATTTAATGCTATTAACTTTACAGCGAGCATACTGTTAAAAATCAGATAAACTTATACTCTTTGTTCTATACTCTGTTCTCATAAATTAAAATTGTCTAGGGAATTAAATGCAATATTTTATACTAATTATGCACCTCTTATAAATCACGGGTTATACTTAAACATTTGAAACTATCAAATAAAGAAATATTTAACATTTGTATGTATTCTGTTAATTTAAACGTTCTACTAATGCTATCAACTTTTTGTTTCAAGACGACCCCATGTTGTATTATTAAGCAACTTTTAAGTTTACCATTCTGCGAGTACTATTAAAATTTTGTTTTGAAGATCGCTGCATGATGTATAACGCGCACTCCTAAACCAAGACTTACTGAAAATGAGTGATATAAATGACGTTATATGCTAATTATGAAAATTAAAATAATTATATAATATTTTATATATTATATAATTATATTTTATTATATCGGTTAAATTTATATTTAATTATACAACTAAGCAGATTATATTTTGATAACTAGCTATGGAAGAATTTTTTTTTTCAACTACGTCTTTTATTAATTATTTATGCTTTAGTTCAGAGAGATTTATTACAACATTTACAGAATAAAACATTTATATCTAAAATCTCATATAAAATTAAGAATTAATAAGAACTGCAGCCATCTGTTAAAATGTACCACAAACACATAAATATGTTTTAATTTTCTGAACAGAAAGTTAGTCTGACATTTGTCTACGAATGAAAACGTGAATTTTTTTAAACCGTTAAAACAAATATGTAAAAACATTTTGCGTGACGAAGACTTATCTAATGCATTTTAGATTTTTGAGCAACATCACCAAAATGCTTAGATTCCCTCTAGACCTTATTTTCTCAACCCGCTAAGTACCCCGACATGCTGAGATAAATTACAGAATGACCGGTTCTCAGACAGAAGGCACATGCCAACAAGGGAAAGAGAAATGTAAAATTACATTTAAAAATAAAAACAAATAATAATCTAGCCGTTGAGATACAATGATCCTTCATGACAACAGTTCTCTATCACATATCCCATTAGAAATTGTTTTTGATTGCCCATGAAAATAAACTCTTCATTCAATTTTCATAAAATTTTAAATGAGTCGACAAGATTATGCAACAATTACCGTAATTTCAGGTGTATAAGCCGCGGATCAAACAATTCTTTTTGGACCCAGAAATCTTATTTATTGATAGCAGACAAATATTTAAGGCGATCTAACTAGTTATATTTGTTCCTTAAAAAATTCTGGGTCGAAAAATAATTGTTTGATCTGCGGCTTATACACCTGAAATTACGGTATATATTTTTAATTTCAAATGATTCATTGTATAATGTTTGCTCTGTTATATGCGGACAGAAGGACGGACTGACGGACGGACAGATATACTGACTGAACGACGACTATTGTTGTTTCGTATTTACATAATTACGAATGTACCTAAAAAGAACGTCTTCTACCAAATTCAACACAGCGGACTAAAAAGAAGTTATGATAAATGTGTTCCTCTAGATTAACATAAACACAACTGTATTTTTGTTCTTACATTTTTTCCATACTTTCATGAAAATCATTTAATGGAAAATTTTCAAACAGTTTTCTTCGCAAATGATGACTTCATTGAAAGGGAAAAAATAGGTTAGCACGGAATCTTTACATTTAGCGAAATACAAAAATAAATGCTGAATCAAATATTTTTCTTCAAGTGAATTTGAATCCGTCCAAATCAAAATTTCCTTCGAATGATATATTACATTAAAGCGTCTCTGTGTTCATTCATGGCGAGAGTTTATTATCACATATTTCATTAGGAAATGTTTTGAATATTTTGAATAAAAAGGTAGAAATTAGAATAGCGTATTTCTATTAGTTGAATTCAAGTATACGTGAATTAATTATATATATATATGTATATATTTGTGTTTTAAAGGAAAACTTTTTTATGTTTTTAACCAATAAGTTAATTTTTATACCCTAAGCATTAAACGTATTTACTCGAGCACACTGCGAAATTGTTTCATATGTAAAATCATTACATTAAAGTATTTCGCCTCTAACGCGTTTGACTAAATTTTCTATACTATCCTTTCGAGGTAGGAGAAGACTATTGAACTCAGTCAGATGTTCAAAAAATTTCAGTTAGCCGGTTCTTTATGAGTCATATGGGGGTACTCATTCCATTCAGAATGACAGATGAACCGGTTGTTAAGATACTGAACAGTTGTCAGTTAAATGAAATTCAATGTTGGCAGAAGTGCACCCAAATTTTGCTATATTAGGGAAAATAACAGTCACAGTGACAAATTTTGTCAGGGATAATTGATTTTCGAATAGCAATAACAAAGCATTTACATCAATTAAAGTAATACCGCTAAATTTAGCAACCTTTTGGGTTACATTGGGTAAAAACATCGGCAGAATTTCCTAGTAGGAGTCACATTATATGATTCAACCAACTCAAGTCAACTTAAATTGTCAAAATAGCAAATAAAGCCTTTGTGCAAAAATGTTTAAAGATAGAAAACCAACGATCATAAATGCAAAATAAAGTAAGAAAAGGTCGCAAACAGCCGTTTCGAATCTAGCTCAGTTTTGATTTTTCTAGCTCGCTGAGTTTTGCACTGATGAAGAATCTCCATAGTAGATTCGAAACGGCTGTTTGCTACCTTTTCTTACTTTATTTGTGCATTTATGATCGTTGGTTTTCCATCTTTAAACCTAAATTGTAGTTTAGGCTGATAGTTTAGGCCCTTTCGTTGCAATGTCTAGAAAGTAAAATATCTGTAGGGAAATTTGCACATAGCATTAATATTTTATATTTTACACAAAAGCAATAATTTATATGTAAATTTTTACATTACTTTTTTTTTTGAAGAAAAAGAGCATATGCATTATATGGCAAATATATCTAAAAAATACAACAAAAACAGAATTTTAGTGGCTTGTTAAATAATGGAAACATTTATGCGCTATCATATGTAGTAAGTTAATTTCAACTTAATTAATTGATGTGATGCGGAAAATAAATCTACTTTTGAATTACAAATGTCAGTTTTATCAAATAAGTACATGAAACGAATTTTAAAAATTTTCATACAATAATATCAAAGGAAGAGCAAAAAATAATCACATAAATTTTAAAATATTTTATTAAATACTAAATTTCGTGTAAATATGCTTAATCACTCTTGCAGAATATGGTAATGCATTAATTATGCAAAATGTTAATTAAAAAATAATCAAGCATTGTTTATTTGCAAAAAATCTGTTCTGTTCACCACCTATATCTAAGAGACACCTAATTCTCTTAGTTTTATTTTAAATATTATTAATGTACACTCCCAGAAAAAACTGTAAATTTACAGCAATATGAGGCTCAGAAAAACTTTAATTTGAGCGAAATTTTCATCGACAACAAAAGATTTAAATACTTATTTTTTCTACATCGAATCCACATATTTTTTACAATTCATATATTACATAAGCAAATTTACGGTGCGACTTTAACCTCTTCAGACCTGGTGTATCCTATAGGATACACATCTTTATAATTTTGTTTTCACATATATAAATACTATTAAAAAAGAGAAATTAGTGTGAATGCAGCCTAACAGATAGCAGAAATAAAGAAAATAGCAATTTGTCTCTCGTAGTGCTTTTTCAGTGAGTTACATGATATACAAAAATGGCTTGCAACAGAAATGCACAAAATGTACAAAAAAAAAGAAAACGTAAAAATTTTTACTGTGTGTTAAGATACAATTTGTAGACTGAATCAGTATTACAAATTATTAAATATATATTTGTTTGATCTTTTTCTATGTTTTTACAATGCAGAAAAGTAAAATTTAATTTAAAATAACCTAAGAAATTGTTAAAATGCGTGTTTTATAAGTCCCCATGTATAAAAAAAAAATGTACAAAAAATAAATTTTAATTATTTCGTTGTTCAATCTTTCTTAGTTATCAATTAATTAATGTAAATCCATAGCTGAAATTGATAAAAGTAGATCAATAAACCCTCGGGTCTGAAGAGGTTAAACCAATGTTTTTTTCTCCGACAGAGATTAACCTTTCATTTTAGTCTTGTTTTGAAAAAATAATGACAACTATCTGTAATACATTTTAACTCTAAAAAAACGATTATGTGATGATTATATAACTTGCTACCTGTTGTTGGAAAGTAAGTATAAAATCGTCGTGTTTTAAAGTGTACTATATCCTGTTTTACGAGCTGTACAACATAACGGGAATGGATTTTTTAAATTTATTTCATTTATTCTATTTTACAGGGGATGACTCGGATCTTAACTGTCTTCTCTGCCGTAAATTATTGGAATATTTTTAGCAGTGTGTACAGACAGATCAACGATAGAAAAAAAATTTCTTTAAATCATTCACTATTTTCTAATATAAGTATTAACTTAAAAAAAGTAAGTTATAAAATTTAAGACATCAAAATATGCAGAAAAAACGAATAATACATTTATCTTCACTGTCAAAAACACAGCTTCATTTTGTCAAAAACACAGCTCCATTTTTTATTCAATGATGAAAATCGTTTGATGAAAATTCGATGTTTTCAGTGAAATTGTTTTTACAAATAATGACTTTATGATAAATAAAAGGAGAAAATCTCACAGAATCTTTAGATTTATCGGGAGAAGAAAAATGTTTAATATGATTTTACTTCAAGCGTAAAAGAAATTGCCGAAATCCCGATATTATTCATAGAAGAGTTAAATCATTGGATAATTCCTTTCTTTCAAATATTCAAGGGAAAGGAAATTTTCATTGCATATATCAACACATATATTTTGGATTATTTCGAATGGGAAGTCAAGTTTTATAACGATTTATGTTTGTTTATATAAATTATGTTTAATGGTTTTGTTTAGCAAAATAAGGTATTGTTTTTTTAAAGCCAATAATTAAAAATTTTAAGAATGAGATTTTATTAAAAATTACTGTGAATTTATCAGACTTAAACTGTTACTTGTAAAATAATCATTTCCGCTTACTGATGTATTATTACATTAAAATGTATTTAAATAAATTAAAGTAATTAAATATGTGGAATAATAAATAATATAAAACAGAACCAAAGTACAAAATTAATGTTGAAAATCCATACGCTGTCATAAGTTGGCCATACATGGAAAATAATTATGATGTTTGAAAAGCTTCTATCGAAGTTTTTTATACGCTGTAAAAAATAAAAAAAATAAATATATAAATAAAAATTTTGTAGGATTACTAATTTTTTTCTAAGGAACACATAATTTTTGAACGTTTTATTTAATAGCAATAACAAAATTTCAAGTAACATATGCACGTTTGTACTGAAAAAAAAAAACGTGTATGGTTACTAAGAATATTTTAGAAAATTAGAATGCTTAGAATTGTTTATATAATTAACCCAGTTACAGATAAAATTTTAAGAAGATTACTTTGATTTCAGTACATTCTTTTGTAAAACTGCAGATTTGTGTAGGATTATAAAAAACTAGTTTTGTAGATTTACATCTTTTATAGTACATGTGTACATTTGTTTATGCACAGACAGCGCTTCAAAGGTACCGTAAAATGGGGGGAATAAGAACAGCGGGGTGAATAGGAACGAAACTTCCCGGTCATACGAATAAATTTATTATAAATATATATGATATTTTTAGTTGTCGATTTTTTTGTAAGAAGGTAATAACATTAAGAATTGGGAAATTCAGTTTCGACATGTTAGCACTACTACTGAGGTATATAAAAAAATTTCAAGAAGATCCTCAAAAACCTCATTTTTTCAACGTCTTCAAAATTTTTTATGCAACTTCAGCATTTTTCGTATTCTAAACCTAAGAGAGGGGATTTTTAATTAATGATACACCTGTAAACGATATGCTGTATTAAATTCTACTTATTTCTAAACTACATAATGAAAAAATGAAAAATGGCTTGTAACATCAGAAGTTTAAGATTTACGGGTTGAATCGGAACACGTTTTCTCCCATGGTTTATTTTTCTATACAGTAACAGTTTCACGTAATTTATGAAAACATATGTATGAATATGTATTATAACAATATTTTGTTTGTTTTAATTACTTGAAGAGTTTAAAAATGCCAATAAATTACTTGGCGAAACAAAAAAATCAACGCCTAATCCAACAGACATGGAACACACAGTAAAATAATTTAAAAATAGCAATTTAGTTAGAAAAACTGCACAGACATTCTCTGACATCCACAACATTGCACAAACATCTCAAAATGAAAAAAAAATTGAAAAAGAGAGGGATGCAATCAGTACTAAGAGCTGGGGATGACGGCGTATTAGTAGATCGTATAAATACATGCAGCCATTGGAGGCTACTCAATAGATTCACTTATCCAATTACTACTTGTAAAGGATAACACAGAACAGGTCTGAATTTGCATTAAATTCTACTTCTGAAATTCGAATATAATTTCTTAAAATAAGTTATCTTGATTTCAAAGTTGCTTTCTAATTTTTAAAAAGGCATATCTTTATTTTTATATAAAATAAAGACTTGGTTTCACAGTAACTATGTGTTCCTATTCCTCCCTTATAATTATTATCTGTTTTTATTAACCTTATTAAAGTTTGAATCGGAATAAATAAAGATTATAACATTTGTTCCGATTCACCCCTATCAGCGGGGTGAATCGGAACACCATTAAAAAAATAAATTACGTATATATAAACAGAAAAATTGTTTCGTTTTTGCTTAAAAAGTAAAGAACAAAACAAGACCGAAGTTTCTAGTAGAAAAAAAAAAAAAAAAATCAGTTCTTGCTTTTTTTAACGTTAAAGTTGAAAAGTGTCCCGATTCACCCCATTTCACGGTAGCAAAAGGTACGGGCGGTTTTAGAAACATGGTCTTCGTGTGATAGTACACTGTAACAAAAAAGTTAAAAAACTTTTTTCAACGAAACTGGGAATCCTAGAAATTTTCATGTAACGGTAATAGCAAAAATTTTTATGTAATCGATTATGTTACGTGAATTGTTTCTGTTACTTTTACACAAAAATATCTTGGAATCCCAGGAAAAATTTAGTAACTTTACAGTTATTTTTTTACAGTGTATATGGTTCGATATGGGTTTTATAATGTAGTTTTAGAAATAGTTTGTGCATCCCTGTTAATAAAAATCGTTTTCTATATTACAGAAAATACATTTTAGTACACATCTGCAACGTAAACTAACTTGAGAAAATGGGAAATAGTATTATATAATTAAAACGCTCCCAAAAAATATCTTCCCCTACATCATTATATAGTGGGTTATTTATGTGTGGTCCTGTAAATTAATTACAAATAATTTTCAACCTCAAAAGATTCGGTTGAGTAGCTTTTGTCCTACTGTATACAAACGGACAGACGGACCAAACGACGAATATAATTGCAACGTATTTGTATAATTACGAACGCACCATATAACTTGACATAATGAAAATATTAATAATAAATAATCTCCATGTCCAGAAAAAAGTTCTTTTTTATCACTACCTCATCAGAAATCGTTTAATAAAAATTCGACATTTCCTGCGATTAGTGTTTGCAAATGATGACTTCAAAGAACATAAAAAGAGCGTGTCTCACGGAAACTTTAGATTTAACGAAAGAGACAAATAATTATATTCATGTGGGGAAGACATTGACAATTTCTCAAACAATCAAAAAAAAATTTTTCTCAAAACTGTTAACTTGTTAGACTGGAGACTTTTTTTGTATTTTTTCACATTAAAGATTACTCATAATGTATTTCTAAATATGTATATGTGTGTGCTTTGTCTGTTTTTAAAAAATGAAAAAATTGTACATGAGGTAAACTAAATGCTTTAAATAGATTTTAAAGTAAAAAAGATTTATGTTTTTAATTTTTAAAAACAGTATTGTGAATTTCTGTATAATATAAATCAGCTAAAGTTAAATTTAGGCGAAAAACAGTATTTTTAGTGTTAAACCTCAAATATCCAATATTATAAGTTGCTTTTCAATATGGAAAGAAGTTATTTTAATGATTCCCGTTGATAGAATTAACCTTAGAGAACGTTTGTTTTAAAACAGGAAACCAGCTCTTTAAAACGATGCATTTTTGTGCGAAAAAAAGATGCGTCAGCTGTTCTTGGAATTAATAACTGCATTACATCAAATGGTTTTTCATGCCTACTATTGGGTTGTTCGGAAATTCGTTTCTGTTTGGGAAAATCAATTCATACAATTGCGTAATCAATTTAACGCATTAATAACTAAGTATTAGATATTGGAAACAATGTCTAATAATTAAATAACAGAAGTTTCCGGCACGAATTAATTTTCCCAAACGGAAAGGACTTTCCGAATAGCCCAATAATTTAAAATATGAAAACTCTAATGTTCTTTAAATTTTAACAAATATCTCTGATATACATTGACGGATTACTGTGGCTTTGTTTACGATTTCGAAACATGATGAACCTAGTGCGACTTAATTCTTAGTAAATTCCTTAGATGTTCACTGACGGATTCACCAATCAGAAAATATTCATGTTTTATTCCACCGAATTCCTTAACAATGACGCTACTATTTAAGGAAAAATAAATTCATTTTATTTAAAAGGTTTAAGGCTCTTAATTCTAAAAAATTTGAAATTTATTTTTTTATATATATTATAGTGCTACTTTTCGTATAAATTTTCCTATACATGTTTCTTTAAAATTTCCTTTAAAACAGTAACAATATGAATTTGTGCTGAAACAGTGTTATTGAAATTTTGAAGTCGTTTTTCTCCAAATGATTATTTTTCGCACAGCAAACAGCATGTCTAAAAAAGTGTGAATATATTTTCAGGAATTTTTCAGAACTTATACTGTGTGCAAAATTTAAGGACTAGTCCCAAAATGGCAATTTTCAAGAGATTTTCGATCGATAATTTTCACGCGAATATTAAAAAAGAAGCAATGTTATTCGAATAATTACTATCCCTGCATAACAACTAGTCCATATAACAACTCATTCAGGTCACACAAAATCACAAGAATCACAGTCACTACGGCTAAACAAAAAAAATAGGAAATTCCATACGTCTCTTTTATGAGTCTCAAATGACTACTATGTGTGTCTCCACTGACTGGTCACTGCAGCTGCTGCTTTGTGTCGAGTAACCAGATGACTTTACAATGTCGTTTTATTAAGACTCTCGTGTGACTGTCATTTGGAGATTCAATTTGAAAATCATTGTGAATGTTGCATTATAATAAATCACCAAATAATGTAACAATAAAATCACATGGTGACTTTCTGCCACAAGAATTTGCCAAATGGTGACAGAGACACAACTGTGAAGTCACCACTGTGAAAAGTGGTGAAAAGTCACCATAAGACTTTAATGGGGCATTATTTGGTAATTTCTCACAATGCAAAGTTCACAATGACTTTCAAATTGAGTCTCCAGATAATAGGTCACACGCGAGTCTCAAAGAAACGACATTGTAAAGTCACTTGGTGACTCGTCACAAAGCAGCAGTCACAATAACCTGTCAGTGGATACAGTCACATATATTAGTCATTTGAGACTCATAAAAGAGACGTATGGAATTTCTTATTTTTTGTTTCGCCGTAGTGACTGTGACTCTTGTGACCATGTTTGACCTGCATGAGATGTTATATGATCTAGCTGTTATGCAGAGATAGAAATTATTCGAATTATATTACTTCTTTTTTAATATTATCGCTTGAAAATCCCTTGAAAATTGACATTTTGGGACTCCTCCTTAAATTTAGCACACCAGTGTATGTTTCATGTTAGACTATATAAACTGAACATAATGTTTGTTGTTTAAATATTTTTTAGGTGGTTATACTGTTGAAAATTTCAAAATTTTGTATCAGCTAAAACTAACGTTTTATTAAAAATGTAAAGATGTTTTAACTCAAATTTATTTATGACCACACTGTAAAAAAATCTGTAAAGGTACTAAACATTTTCTAGAAAACTGGGATTCCAAGAACTTTTCATGTAACGATAGCAGGAAAAATTCCTGTAATCGATTCTGAAACTTTATTTTTGGCTGTTACCGTTACAGGAAAAGTTCTCGGAATACCAGTTTCCTAGAAAAATTTTAGTACCTTTACAGATTTTTTTTACAGTGCAGGGCATTGTAGCTGCAGCCTTCTTGTAAGTCAATCTTTTCACAATTTTCCTTTTCGTTTGCTATAATTTTGAAAACTTGTGCGGTCACGAATGTTTTTCTGCCAGATTATGTATTTTCATCATTTTTCAATTACATTAAGAAAATATTTTTAAAAATATGCTAAGTAAATTTGATCTAATTTAAACAACTCGATTTGGTCTAATTAAGGCAACTGCGACATTTTTATGCAATTTGCACAATAAACACATCAATTTAGCTATATATATACAAAAACATTACAACTAACTTTAATTCTTCTGTATTCTCTTACGATCAGTAAGAAAAAAAAAATGAGATCAAATCAGTAATTTTACGTACTTCTTCTAGTCATAAATGGTGTCATTCCAATGTGCAGGATTTTAATTGTATATGTCATTTCTTATCGCAATTAACTACAAACGATAACGGCCCACTTAAACCAATGGTCCAAATATGGCTTCTCTCCTAACTCATATCCTTCATCCCAACAAAAATTGTACTTTTGTTTTAATTCATATCCATTTTAAGATAATTCTCTTTGTTTTTCTTTCAAATTTTATTAGTCCCGAGACCCCTTAAATAGCAAATACATTTTTATTAGATTTAAAAGGCGGAACATAGTGAAAGTATGAATAATATATTATCTTTCTTGTCAAAAGCAAAACTCATTTTTTCATTACCTCGTTAAAAATCGTTTAATTAAAATACGATATTTCCAGCAAATTGTGTTCGCAAATGATGACTTCAAAGAATATAAAAAGACCATGTCTCACGGAATCTTTAGATTTAGCGAAAGGGAAATTATTGTATTGTAGAGGGGAAGTAATCGACTATAGTTTTTTTTCATCTAATCATTAAATCTTTATATTGAAGCTTTTTTAATTTAATTTTCCACAGTGAATTTTTTTTATTGTATATTTCAGTACATATTTATTCTGTTTGTTTTTTTAACTAAAAGCTATAAATCAATGTAATCCTACTTGTTTAAAACAAATTTTGAATTTAAAACACATTACCTGCTTCCGAATTTTCTAACAAACAGTATTTTTACTTTCCACATAATGCAAGGTGGCTCTAGATATGTATATTCAAGTAAAACGCCACCTTTGTAGAAATAAATTTCACATATATAAAGCAAAATAAAAGCATTTTATAATATTTATATAGAAACAAGATATTTAAAATATCTCTCACATAGAATTAACATTAGCGACAGGGAGATTTCTATGAGTAACATATTGACTAAAACAACACTTAAAAAAAAGATTTATTTTTAATTTGCATTAAAAATGATATTCCATATATTAACGGATAGTGGATTAACAGATTCAACATTTTAATATGTTTGTTTTGATTGAATTTTGATATGGGAAAAATATAAAATAACTTATATACTTATATACTATTTTTACTAGCAAAAATATTATAAGATCAAATTTGTTTTTTGTTTTCGCTTTTGTAAGATAACATTTTAAACGTACCACCAACAATTTAAATCGTTTAGTTAGAAATCTATTTATTTATTTATTTATTATATTATAATAAATAAATTTAAAAAAATCATATGTACATTTAAGTTCTCGATACCGTTAAAAACATCTTGTTTAACTAATACTACATCTTGTTTATTGTTATACACTTTGTCGTAATTTCTTTAAGATTTTTAAAGAAATAAATGGTGTATTTATCAAATGCATATGTTAACAAAAGTGAAATTCTTAAACGTTATACATCAACATAATTTACACAAACTCATGCATAAAATACAGATAACACCACAACATTATTCACAAAACCTCACATAACATCACAAGAACAACATATGTTCATTGAATTCGTTATTTTTTTTTGTTTGGCGACAAAAAGCCATTAAATCATATGCACACTCTGTCTGTCACCTTCAAGAATGGTGCCTCTAATGGTATCTAATGATTTTAATATATTTTTTTCTTCTGACGAATAGGTGCCACATGCAATGTTCACGTTAATTTTAGATTATAAACTCACTATCGGCTATGTAAAAATAAAACTTAACCCATGAAGAAAAAATCCCTTACAATATGTGACAGGTATAAAAGAACACGTTACATAAACACGATATGCATAATACATTATCTGCACTGACAGAAACGCAATTTTATATTCTCACCTTGCTAAAAATCATCTGATAAAAATTCAAAATGTTCATCTGAAAATATTTTTACAGAATATGGTGTTTGCAAAGGATTACTTCATGATAAGTAAGCAGGAATGGTCTCACGTCATTTTTGGATCAAACAAACAAAAAAATATATTTTTTTATTTCTACAAAGAAGATGTTTATAAATACCATTTTTCCTGATATAGTGAATACATCGTTAGATTAATGCTTTTATTTTGTTTTCGCCATGATGAAGATTATTTATTGCATGTTTAAATATTATATGATTAGAAAGAATTTGTATTAAAATTAGTAAAAAATCAGGACGCACTTTTCATCAAATATATTTTAATCCAAAAGCGCACTTCATAATTTTGCTTGAAAAAGACAACATTTTTCGCTTTTTCCCATGTTAAAAATTATTAATGTGTTAAAAATTATTAAATAAAAATAATTTTACATGAATTTCTCCTTCTGATAATTATTTATAAACGTTTTCAAACAAAAGGTATCTGGAAATTTTATATTTATTCTGTATCATAAATTAAATTCAAGAGTTCTCTCCAGATAACACTTTAATTTAACATCAAATATTAGGTTTAAGAGTTCTATTTAACAGTTTTATTTAAAATAAATAACGTTCTAGGATTGTTATTATTTATATTTAAAAATACATATAGCATTTTTTATTATTTTTCATTAAAAATCGCGTTTTATTAAAACCGTCAAACTATTTTTAAGTCTTCTTACAAAAAGCAATTTAATTATTCGACGTCTACAATTTGCTGTGTCTGAAATATGACAAATGTTATGTTTTTAAATTTATACCAAACACATTTTATGCTTTATGACTTATACATCCTGGACGGATTGTTATGTAAATGTTCATCCGAGTTTTGTAAATAAATTGCAGCAGCCAAGGAAAAAGCCAATACCTCAAAAGGAAATATTTTTTATTAAATGAAATTGATAGGGTATAAAGGATACATAAATAGTAAATTATTTTTATTGTCATAAACAGACGTATCATTTATTTTATCTTGTTAAGAGACAGACCGTTTGCAGAAAATTCAGTATTTTCAGTAAATTTTGATTGAGAAAATTAAGGTACGATAATTCGCAGAATGTTTAAATTTAGTGTTGAAAAAATTGTGAATAACATTTCTTTCTCGTTAGAAAGAGATTGATGAAATTATATTTGTTAAATTTAGTGTAAGAAAATCTGTCAACAATGTTTCTTCTTCTTAAAATGAAATTGATGAAATCACATTGGTTTCATGTAAGTGTAAACTCATTAGATTAAAACGTTTTTGGATTTCATGATGGCGAATACTATTTATCATTCGGAAGTTCTTTTAAGAATAAAAATAATTAATGTACGTAACTTTTCATATTTTTAAAAGGAGAAATTGTTCGAAATTTCTGAAATCTATACGATAACCATATAACTTCCCATATATCTATATGCAACATATATATTTATTTAAAAACTGTTTTTAGAAGGTACACTCATAAAAAATTGGTATTGAATAAAAGGGAAAACTACAGTCAGCATGTTGTCGGAACATTTAAAATTAACTCAAGAATCTCAGTACTTTTATACTATAGATTGGCGATTTTTTCGTGTTTTAAGAAAATAAAGTATCTTATATTATGACAGTTACCTAAACAATCCACCCTAAGATTGGACAAAAATTCAAAATTGGTGGGACTCAAAAAATATTTTTGTTACATCAGGGGAATTTCTGTGTTTGAGGAGGAGATGGAGCAATAAAAGTCTTTGCTTTACAGATTTTTTTAAACAAATTTCATGTTTTACGAAGAAAAAGCATTTAATGGTTTAAAAATACTTATGCCTTGAGTTGTTTATTTCATAATATATTGCAGAGTTTACATTTTACATTTATTGTCATGGTTGTTAAATCATGAGCATAAAAATGTATTATGCATGTCAGCAGATATATTTTTAAACAAAATTCTTGAATTAATACATGTTTATTATGTGGGTGTAAGATTAGAAGACATCTCGGGGGAAAAAAGCGTCTTTCAGTCAATAAAAGTATTCATATTTCAAATGCGAAAAATAAATGTTATTAAATGATGATGCCGGTGTAAGGAAAAGTATAGGATTTTCATAGAATCGATTGATTTACTAGATAAAAATTATTTCTTGAAGATAATTGGTTTCCGTCAGTTACTTTTCCTTTTAATTTGTGAGGTAATGTAACAACAAATACAATTTCAATTATTTGATTGCACAGAATGAAAGAAATATTTTCTTTCACTTCTGTAGTAGTTTCAAAAACTATTAGTGGACTTTTGATTATATTTATAGAAATAATGTTTTAGATCTAAATGAAATACTACATCTAACTACAAAAGATGTTTAAAAAATAAAATCAGTTACATACAAAACTATATAAACAATAGAACCCCGGTTATCCGAATCGGCTTACCGAAAGACCTTAAAATTTCCAAAAATTCCATTTTAAATGTGAAAAATTTTATTGTCAGTGCTTTCTTTACGGATGTCAGATGACATCTTTGATGTCATTTGACATATTTTGATTTACGATTACTATTTTATTTGTAATTTTTAGATTAAAATAATTCTGAATCGTGTTTTAAATACTTACTTGTAATTTGAATACATATTAGCTTAAAAAATTAAAAGAAAAATAAGTAAAAATCAGTATTTTGAAAGTTATTATTTCTGACTGGTAGAAATAGTGTTAAAAAATGCAAACTCTTTATGAAATAAAGAAAGTCAACTTACTTTTAGTCCATTGCGTAATTTCGGGCACTTTATTAAATAGATACATGCGAAACTTCATTTTTTATTTAGAAAACATGTTGTGATTTTCTTTTGTTTTTCAATTCTAGGGTGCTTTGAATATGGTACCACGATATTTTTATTACAACTATCTTCTAAATTACTGTCACAACTTTTAACCAACCCAACTTCTATGAAACCCCGATTATCCGAAAATTCCGCACGTTCTTTGGTTTTAGTTACCATTACAGAGTTTTCAGTTACATAGTTTTTAGTTACCATTTTAGAGTTTTAGTTACCATTACATTTACTAAATTAAAAATAAAACAACTAAAACGTAATGCAATACGTTTCTCTATTTCATACATTGATTGTAAAAAACTGCATTCTAAAGTTATAAAAAAAATAATTTTTTTAAAGCGAATCAAAAATTTATATACTATTTCCCATATGTTTTGTTCGATATATATTTTGTTCAATTCTGCTACAAAGATTAGTAGCTAAGCGTAAGCGAGCAAGTTTTGAAACCCATCATTGCTTAAATTTTAAATTACATTAAACGTAATGCAACAAAGTATAATAAAGATATCTATTTTTATTATATTTTCTTTAATGTCCATTTAGAGACGTGCTGCGCCGAACATTTTTGTATGAAAATGCGTGCTATCAGCATTATTTATCTTACACGAGCATATTTGTTACATGCAGTGAATTCACGAGTAATAATACGTATTATTGCTATTTAATATATTCTTTATTTCCATCCACTTAACATTATATAGTTTCCAATGTTAATGTATAGTACTTTCAACTCGAGGACATTAGGACATGAGTAAAATTTAGTTGGCAAAACTTTGCAATAACGCATATTTAGTGACCCAGTTCTCCGTGCCAAGATATGGTTCACTTACCTATATAAGTGATCACTTTCAAGCACGTATCAGAAATATTTAGGATGATTATATTTATAATTTTGAATAGCCAATATATGTAGGCGTTCATCGAGGGCACCATTTAATTAATAATGAATTAATGTTTAATTAATAATAAAACTTTTAAATCACCTGGTAACTATTGTTAAAATACTCATAATAATAAGGGATTAACATTTATAATTGTTTTGCTCAGAGAAAATAAAATTGCAGTTACACCTAATGTTTCTTTTGTTAGTGAAACCGAAGTTGTTTGCCTTTTTAAAAATTATATTCCAACGTTTGTTTTGTATGTCTGTTTTGATATAATTAAAGAAATCTCTACGGCTTCGCTGCTAAATTGAGAAAAAAATAAATATATTAAAAAAAAAGATAAAATCGATAAAAGCAACCAATTGTTCATAGTCAGAAAGTCACGGGTTAATGTTTATATTCCATGCCTTTTATCTAGCATTTACAGATTACACAATCTAATAACATTTAAGCATACAAAGTTTTAAGTATTTGTCATTGAATTCTTCACGCATGACACGCAAAGTCTGTCTTAATGATGCTGAACTTAGTCTATTAATATTTCAAGTGTCCAGGGAATACCAAATGTTTATTCGCTAATGAAACATCTGATATTTAAGCTACGTGATACAAGGCTTTCGTGAATACTGAAATTATAACAGAAATATTTTTAATAAATTTTTATGTTTAAAGGTTAATAGATGAATATTAAGTTGGTTTCGAAATTATTCTTATGAATATTTAAATAAAGAGCTAAATTTAATAACAGAAATGGAAGTGAAATACATCTAGTTTCAGATTTTACGTCATAGAACTTTTATAATATTTATATATATATATTATTGCTTTTAATATAATTAATGTTAAAAACATTCTTAAAAATTAAAATAAACTCTTACAAAAGGGCAAGTAAAATATTTAAGCTGAGAATTTGCAGAAATTCTTTATGCTAATATATTAGAATTTTTGTTTGCAAAACACTAGAATTTCATAAAATGTATATTTGCAAGACTTTACCAAATAACAGATGAAATTTCCTCAAATCTTAACTTTAGATGCTTTTAATATATTATTGAGGTTAAGAAATAAATCTCCAAAATTTAAAATAAATTCTGAGAAAAACGCGAATAAAAATATGAAAGTTCAGAAATTACAGAAATTCTATATTCCAACTGTTAGAATTTTGGTTTGTAGAATACTAGAATTAAATAAAATGTATATTTGTAAGATTTTACCAAATGAAATGTTGAACAAATTTCAGCAATGGTTGACTCTAGATGTTTTTAATACATTATTTAAGTTTAAAAAATTCTCCAAAATAATATCTGACAAATACACGAATAAAAATACATAAATTCAGAAATCAACATGTTAAACTTTTTGTTTTCAGAGTACTAGAATTTCGTTCTGTTTTGAAAAAGTATGAGTGAGTGGCAACGCATTGAATTTCATGATACTTAACCTTTATTTTTTTATCTGTAGCGGTGCTTGCGCTATTTTTAACTAGCTTTTTTCACTATGCTCGATGAAACAAGTTGTCATTTTTCAATGAATTACACCTGAAACATGTAAATACGTTCGTGTATTTTTAGTAGGAAAATCGCTAAATGCTTTTATTTTGATAATATTTTATTATCTTTTTGAAGAAAAATGAGTAAACGAACAAACTATTGATGAAATTGTTTAACAAAATAAACAAAAATAACTGTCAATAGCTTTTACAATATAAAATAAATATACTAACTAAAAAACTGAGATTTATATATTTTCATGTGACATGAACACCAGCATTTTTAAAGAGTTTCAGATAAAAAAAATAATAAAAAACACTATTTTTTGTATTTTTTTTCAGCAAAATTATTGATTGTATCTGCTTGATTCTAATGTATCTATCACAGTAGAACGTGTGATGTCAGGAAATCAAATTAAAGTGATACAATCAGACAGAATGAAATGTAGTTTAACTATTGCCTTTTATAAATACGACAGAAACGTGTACAGTGCATAGGTGCAAACATCCACTTGAATTGTCAATACGCATACATTTAACGTCTGATTTTTTTTTAAAATCTATTAATAAAAGATTAAATAAATTAAATTAAAACAGACATGAATACAATTTTAAAAATAAATAAAATAGAATATTTTTAGTGCTTTAATTTTTTGTATATAAATTGTATTTTTTTTTTAATTGTATCCAAGTTTGCCTTAATTTATTTTATTTAATATTTTAACCACTTTAACGTTGTTAAAGGTTTAGTTGTATATAAAATCTTCATTAAATTTCGTCCCAATTTTCTAAATTTCACTTAATTTGAAATCATTATGTTTCTAGTTTTTCAAGATCATTTCTCTGAAATACAACATATATTGTAAAAAAGAACATTTCTTAAATTACTTAGAATTAATTTATATTTTTAAAAAAATTTAATAACAAAATAAAATAATGCGTTTGTGATTCATTCTAAACAATATTACAAATAATAGACAGAAATATACTACAGTGCGTGTCAAAAGTTTAAGCACAATAGCAATTTTCAAATAAAACATTAAATATTCACTTTATTTCAATATTTGTCTTGTATATGTTAATAATATCTATTTTAACACCATATTCATTGAAATTAACTTTTAAATTTTATTTCAAACCAATGAGTTTAAGAATAGAAAAAAAATAACCGTGTCAAATGTTTAAGCACAAAATCGTTTTTATGCAAATTTTACACTCTGACGTATGCGGTTGCGCACGCAAACAATTTCTGGGTGTATAAGAAGCTGTTAGTTGTTGTTTACGAGTTAGTACAAAATGCCTCGGTCGAAAGAATTTTCAGAGGAGTAGGTGATAAAAGTATGGAGTATGAGTGCAAAATCTAAGTCTGTTTCTGAAATTGCAAGTACATTAAATAGATCAAAACGAGGTATTCATAATGTTTTGGCTCGTGGTAATAATTTAAAAAGAAAATTTCGTTCAGGAAGGCCGCGAGTTACTAGTTTGCGAGAAGATAGCCATATCAGAAAGTTGGATTCATCTGGTAATTACTCCCTTTCGCAAATAAAACATGCAGTTGGAGGACAAATATAGAAAAAAACTGTTCATAGAACAGTTTTGAAATTCAAATACATCAAATACCGTAAAATGGCACGATTACTGTGTCTCAAACGACACCATAAAGAAGCTAGATTACAATGGGCCAAAGAGCATATGTCATTTGGTGAAAAGTGGCTGAATGTTATATTCAGTGATGGAAAAAAATGGAACCTCGATGGCCCTGATGAGTTTAAGTACTATTGGCATGATCTCCGCAAAGAACCTAGATGTGATTTTAGCCGACAACATAATGGGGGTTCTGTAATGGTGTGGGGAGCTATTTCTTTCAATGGTCAGACATCTCTAGCATTCATCAGTGGTCGTGAAAACTCTGAAAACTATCAAGAGACACTTGCCAATCATTTGCTTCCAGTTGCTGAGCTTTTAAGGGGAGAAAAATAATTATTTTAAAATGACTCAACTTCAACTTCAAATAAAACTCAACTTCATTGTGTCTTAAGTCGAAAGAGCGTCTGTTTTGAAATGGCCGGCAATTAGTCCTGATTTAAACCCCATAGAAAATATGTGTGGTATTCTCATTCATGCAGTTTATCCAAATCGAAATCAGTATTCTTAAGTTAAAGATTTGAAAGATGCCATTGAGAACGCTTGGTTTAAAAATGAACCAGAAGCAATACAGAATCTCATTTTATCGATGGAAGACCGTATATTTAAAGTAATTCAGGATAAAGGAGCAATAATCAAGTATTAATTTTTTTTATTATTATTGTTCTGCTAAAGACTAAAAACTACTGTGCTTAAACTTTTGACA
The DNA here is from genome assembly GCA_964019185.1 of Maratus speculifer. Taxonomy (NCBI): domain Eukaryota; kingdom Metazoa; phylum Arthropoda; class Arachnida; order Araneae; family Salticidae; genus Maratus; species Maratus speculifer. The sequence continues at coordinate 430,518,883 of OZ025291.1, forward strand.
CACTCATGTTTGTTGTTTTGATAAATTTTATTATTAAAGATAAATTTTATAACATCAATCTGTTAACTATTTTTTTAAAACTACAATTTGTAGATTATGTGAAAAGGAAATTAACTTTCATTCATTAATAAAATTTTATTTTGAAATTTTCTGTTGTGCTTAAACTTTTGACACGCACTGTAAAAGAACTTTATAAGTGATATTTATGGTACTTATAAGTACCGTCGGCAGATATATAGGGTTAAATACGAATTTATAATGATCAGTATAGATGAATGTAGAAAATAAGAACCCAGTTAAATTCATGTGTCAAATACAACAGGCTTTTAAAACTTAGTGCTAAAACGCACCTCATATTTGATAGACACAGTTGTAATGTATCTATAATTCATTCTAACCAGTATTACAACTAACTGACATATTAAAAGAGTCTTATAATAAGTAATTATTATGGTACTTATAAGTACCACCGGTAGATATATAGGGCTAAACAAGAAATACATTTACAATGATCAGTATAGATAAACGCAGAAAATACAAGGCCAGTTAAATTCATGTGTCAAATTCGATGGGCTTTTAGAACTCAATGCTAAAACACACCTCGTATTTGATAGACACCTTTATAATGTAGCTCGTACATATTGCAACTAATTGACATATTAAAAGAGTTTTATAATAAGTAATTTTTATGGTACTTATAAGTACCATCAGTAGATATATAGGGTTAAATACGAAATACATTTACAATGATCAGTATAGATGAACGCAGAAAATACAGCCCCAGTTAAATTCATGTGTCAAATCGGATGGGCTTTTAGAACATAATGCTAAAACTCACCTCGCATTTGATAGACCCCGTTATAATGTAGCTCGTATATAAAGAATAATTATCTCGTATTTTTTTTTTCAGATTAAATGCCTCCCAGATTTGCCCCTACGACATACGGACTATGTGTTTTTACCAATCGTGATTTGGTCATACCACGCACGGACATTCGTATTCCATTCATAAACTATTATTTTCAAAAGTAATTTTTCATTGTAAGATTTGCATTATTTAATACGAGCATATTTCTGATTCAATAACGCAAAAATTTCTGTTCTGAAAAACCAGTGATAAAAGATTAAAAATTCTGTAAAAGACGTGAAAATCTAGACATTATCTGAAGGTTTTTTTTATCAAAAATATTGATCAGTTAGTGGTTGGTAGCGGCGGCTGCTCCCACACCGCTGGTCCCTGGTTCGAGTCCAGCTAGCGGCATGGGTGTCTGTGTTGTCCCTGTGATGTGTATTAAATATATGTACTGGATTTTCTGTAATAATAAAGTGTTCTGTATTTGTTTCTGTGTATTCTGGATCAATCCAGGTAACAGCCATTGTAGCTATAGGCCTCAAAGCACGGTTCACTCAAACTCAAATTGATCAGTTAAGTAGGGCATTGTAACCGATTTGTACTGTTTATTATATAATGTCTATTATTGCTATTAAACTATAAGAACAATAACCTATGCCATCTATTATGCATCAATCCGCAGACTATAAATAAAACATGGATAAATATATAAATTTATACTATCACGCAAACTACAGCTTAATTTTTTTCCATTTTTCATTAATCCGCAATTTCTCGAAAACCTTTTAAAAGAAATAAATGTTAATACATTCAAAGAAAAATATCGTATTCCATAAAATCTAAACAACAAGCAAAAAAAAAAATCTTTTCGCTGTTCATTTGATTATAATATACACACAGCTCTTTTTTTTCATCTAAATATGCGCACTTGTCTTTTTTCATCTATTTTAAAATTTTCCTTTGAAGAATTCGATAATCCTTTGCAAATTATGCTGCCAAATAATGGCTTCATGGAAGAGAAAGATGCAGCTGGCACGGAAGTCTTCGATTTAGTTTAAGTGAAGCATTGTTAGTGAAAAAAGCGCTTGTTATGGTAAAGCGCAGAATTATATATCGATGATAATGAATGTTTTTTTTTTACTTCTTTTTGAAAGATTAAGTAATAAATAAAGCTGCTGGATACTCCGATAGAATAATCGCTGTATAGTAATAGATTATGGTTAAAACTTTTATGTATTTGACTAAGGATTATATACGCAGAATGTTATTAATGCCAATTTCGATTATTAAAATTATTTTCTGTTTTATTTTAGAAAGCATAAAAAAAAACTGATAATGTGGGTTTAGTGAAAAATTTATTTAAAAGATTGTGTGGACAGTGCAATATGTTAAATATTACATTTTAAAATATTCATAAATTGTTTAATTAATGTTTCAGCTGCTTTAATGTAAAGCGTTCCTTAAGGTAAAACATAGAATTATATATCAACGGTGACTACAGATTTGTTTAAACGTTTGGGCATTTAAACGTTAATGCTGAATGGTTATGGTGAATAATTATTGCTCTTTTTTCAGGTTAATTATGACGAGTTTCAGCAGTTTAATTTATAATGTCTGTTATTACCATTAAACCATAAGAACAATAACTTATACCATTCTGTACCAATCAACAGAAAATAATTAAAATATCCATAAATACTTTTTTTAATTGAGCAAAATACAGCTTAATGTTTTTCAATTCTTCATTAATCCGTAATTTCTCGAAAACCTTTTCAAAGAAATTAATGTTAATACATTTAAACAAAAATATCTTATTCCATAAAATCTAAACAACAAGCAAAAAGAAAATATCTCTTCGCTGTTCATTTGATTATAATATGCAGACAGCTCCTTTTTTTATCTAAATATGCGCACGTGTCTTTTTTCATCTATGTTAAAATTTTCCGCTGAAAAACTCGATATCCCTTTGCAAATTACGCTGCCAAATAATGGCTTTATAGAAGAGAAAGATGGAGCTGGCACGGAAGTCTTCGATTTAGCTGAAGTGGAGTGCTGTTAGGAAGAAAAGCGTTTCTTATGGTAAAGCGCAGAATTATATATCGATGATGACGAAGGATTTTTTTAATTTCTTTTTGAAAGATTAAATAATAAATAAAGCTGCTCGATACTCCAATATAGCCATCGCTGTATAGTAATAGATTATGGTTAAAACCTTTATGTATTTGTTTATGGATTAAGTGCGTACGAAGATGTTAACGCCAAGTTCGATTATGAAAATTATTTTGCACTGTACATAAAAAATAATTAAGAATGTGGATTTTATTGAAAAAAACTATTAAAAAGATTGTATGACCAGTGTAAATTGTCAAATATTACATTTTAAAATATCTACACAATTTTAAATAGGTTTAAGGTGTATGATGAGTATTTTTCTTTATTTTTTTAAAACACTAAATAGCAAATAAATCTGCTAGATACTTCATTAAAACTATACACTGTATTGTAAGAGATTAGAGTTAAAACCTTAATATATATCAATATTATATATGCGAAATGAGATCATTAACGTCAAGTTTGATTATTGAAGTTATTTAGAAATAGTGATTTATATTTCACAAACCATTAACAAAGTATACAGAATTTGATTTCATTTAGGAAAGGTAGGCGAACAATGAGATTACAAAATTTATAAAACATTACGTTTTGATATAAAATTTAACAAATAAATTTAGTAATCAATTAGGCAAAAATCTGCCAAAGAATGGCTTTATAAAGAGAAAGATGGAGCTGGCACGGAAGTCTTCAACTTAGCTTAAGTGAAGTGGTGTAGTTAGGGAGAGAAAGCTTTTCTTATGGTAAAGCGCAGAATTATATATCGATGAGAATGAAGGTTTTTTTTTACTTCTTTTTGATAGATTAAATAATAAATAAAGCTGCTGGATACTCCGATATAAGTACCGCTGTATTGTAATGGATTATGTTTAAGATACAATGTATTTGATTATGAATTATGCGCAAAGAGGTCGTTAACGCTAAGTTCGATTATTAAAATTACTTTACACTAGAGCAGTTTTCTTTTAGAAAGCCAAAAAAAAAAAATAATAACTGATAAAGTGGGTTTAGTGAGAGAAGCTACTTAAAAGATTGTCTGGACAGTGTAATTTGTTAAATATTACATTTTAAAATATTCATAAATTTTTTAATTAATGTTTCAATTGTGTTAATGTAAAGCATCCTTAAGGTAAAGCATATAATTATATATCAACGGTGACTACAGATTTTTTTAAACGTTTGGACATTTAAACTTTAATGCTACAAAACACCTCATATTTGATAAAAACTGTTATAACGTAGTTTGTAGGTGATGAATAATTATTGCGCTTTTTTCAGGTTATTTATAACCATTTTCAACAGTTTGTTATATGATGTCTATTATTACCATTAAACATAAGAACAATAACCTATGCCATTATGTATTAATCAACAGACAATAAAAAAATATCCATATATATACTTTTTTATCACGCAAACTACAGCTTCATGTTTTTCAATTCTTCATTAATCCGCAATTTCTCGAAAACCTTTTCAAAGAAATAAATGTTAATACATTTAAACAAAAATATCTTATTCCATAAAATCTAAACAACAAGCAAAATAAAAAAAAAAAAAAAAAAAAAAAAAAAAAAAAAAAAAATCCCTTCGCTGTTCATTTGATTATAATATGCACACAGCTCCTTTTTTCATCTAAATAAGCGCGCGTGTCTTTTTTCATCTATGTTAAAATTTTCCGCTGAAAAATTCGATATTCCTTTGCAAATTAAGCTGCCAAATAATGGCTTTATGGAAGAGAAAGATGGAGCTGGCACGGAAGTCTTCGATTTAGCTTAAGTGGAGGGCTGTTAGGGAAAAAAGCGTTTCTTATGGTAAAGCGCAGAATTATATATCAATGATGACGAAGGATTTTTTTTTTCTTTTTGAAAGATTAAATAATAAATAAAGCTACTGGATACTCCAATATAGCTATCGCTGTATAGTAATAGATTATGGTTAAAACCTTTATGTATTTGTTTATGGATTAAGTGCGTACGAAGTTGTTAACGCCAAGTTCGATTATGAAAATTATTTTGCACTGTACATAAAAAATAATTAAGAATGTGGATTTCATTGAAAGAAACTATTAAAAAGATTGTATGACCAGTGCAAATTGTCAAATATTACATTTTAAAATATCTACAAAATTTTAAATAGGTTTAAGGTTTGTTAATAAATGTAAAAGGTTTCCTGTGGTAAAGCAGATTTATATATCGATGATGACGATGGGTATTTTTACCTATTCTTTTTAAACTCTAAATAGCAAAAAAATCTGCTAGATACTCCATTAAAACTATTCACTGTATTGTAATAGAGTAGAGTTAAAACCTTTATATATCTCATTATTATATATGTGAAATGAGATCGTTAGCGTCAAGTTTGATTATTAAAGTTATATACAAATAGTGATTTATATTTCATAAACCATTAACAAAGCATACAGAATTTGATTTTTTATAAGAAAGGTAGGCGGACAATGAGATCACAGAATTTGTAAAACATTACGTTTTAATATAAAATTTAGCAAATAAATGTAGTATTCAATTAGGCAAAATTCTCTATTTTGAAAATCCGGTGACAAAAGATTAAAATATCCGTAAAAGACATGAAAAATAGACATTATCTGGAAGTTTTTTCAAAAGTATTGATGAATAAAGTCATTATAACCGATTTGTACTGTTTATTATATAATGTCTATGATTACTATTAAAATATAAGACTAAAATTCCATGCCATTATCCATAAATTCTCAGACTATAAATAAAACATATATATATATATATATATATATATATATATATATATATAATCCGCGATTTCTCGAAAACCTTTTCAAAGAAGTAAAGATGTTATACATTTAAAGAAAATATCTTATTCCATAAATTTTTACAACAAGCAAAAAAAAAACATAAGAATCTCTTCGCCGTTCATTTGATTATAATATGCACACAGCTTTTTTATCCATCTAAATATGCGCACGTGTCTTTTTTCATCTATGTTAAAATTTTTCGCTGTAAAATTCGATATTCCTTTGCAAATTATGCTGCCAAATAATGGCTTTATGAAGAGAAAGATGGAGCTGGCACGGAAGTCTTCGATTTAGCTTAAGTGAAGTGCTGTAGTTAGGGAGAGAAAGCGTTTCTTATGGTAAAGCGCAAAAATAAATATCGATGAAAATGAAGGTTTTTTTTTTTTTTTTTTTTTTCTTTTTTACTTCTTTTTGAAAGATTAAATAATAAACAAAACTGCTGGATACTCCGATATAAGTATCGCTGTATTGTAATGGATTATGTTTAAGATACAGTGTATTCGATTATGAATTATGCACAAAGAGGTCGTTAACGCTAAGTTCGATTATTAAAATTATTTTGCACTAGAGCAGTTTTCTTTTAGAAAGCATATAAGTATAACTAATAATGTGGGTTTAGTGAGAGAAGCTATTTAAAAGATTGTGTGGACTGTGCAATTTGTTAAATATTACATTTTAAAATATTTATAAATTGTTTAACTAATGTTTCATTTGTGTTAATGTAAAGCATTCCTTAAGGTAAAGATTAGAATTATATATCAACTGTGACTACAGATTTTTTTAAACGTTTGGACATTTAAACGTTAATGCTACAAAACGCCTCATATTTGATAAAAACCGTTATATTGTAGTTTGTAGGTGATGAATAATTGCGCTTTTTTCAGGTTATTTATAACCAGTTTGAACAGTTTGTTATATGATGTCTATTACTACCATTAAACAAAAGAATAATAACCTATGCCATTATGTATTAATCAACAGACAATAAATAAAATATCTATATATATATATATATATATATATATATATATACTTTTTTTATCACGCAAACTACAGCTTCATGTTTTTCAAATCTTCATTAATCCGCAATTTCTCGAAAACCTTTTCAAAGAAATAAATGTTAATACATTTAAACAAAAATATCTTATTCCATAAAATCTAAACAACAAGCAAAAAAAATAATAAATAAATAAATAAAAGAATCTCTCCGCCGTTCATTTGATTATAATATGCACACAGTTCTTTTTTTTCATCTAAATATGCGCACGTGTCTTTTTTCATCTATGTTAAAATTTTCCACTGAAAAATTCGATATTCCTTTGCAAATTATGCTGCCAAATAATGGCTTTATGGAAGAGAAAGATGGAGCTAGCACGGAAGTCTTCGATTTAGCTTACGTGGAGTGCTGTTAGGGGGGAAAAGCGTTTCTTACGGTAAAGCGCAGAATTATATTTCAATAATGACGAAGGTTTTTTTTTTTTTTTTTTTTTTTTTTTGAAAGATTAAATAATAAATAAAGATGCTGGATACTCCGATATAAGTATCGCTGCATAGTAATAGATTATGGTTAGAAAACTTTATATATATGATTATGAATAATGCTCAAGGAGGTTATTAACGCCATTTTCGATTATTAAAATTATTTTGCACAAGTGCAGGTATATTTTAGAAAGCGAAAAAAAATAATTGGGAATGTGGTTTAGTTGAAAGATACTATTAAAAAGAATGTTCGGTCAGGGAAAATTTGTTAAATGTTACAATTTAAAAATTTTATAAATTGTTTAATTAACATTTAATTTTTTTAACTAATGTAAAGCGATCTTACGTTAAAGCGCAGAATTATATATCAATGGTCACAAACGCTTTTTTAAATGTCTGGACTTTTAAACGTTAATGCTACAAAATACCTCATTTTTGCTTGACACCTTTATAACGTAGTTTGTATATTATGAGTACTTATCGCGATTTTTTTTTCAGATTAATTATAATTCTTTCAGCAATTTATTAAAAAATGTCTATAATTATTGTTAAACCATAAGAACAATAACATATGCCGCTATGCATCAATCCGCTGACTATAAATAAAACATGCATACATATATACATATATATATTGTCATGCAAACTACAGCTTAATGTTTTTCAATTTTTCATTAATCCGCAATTTCTCGAAAACATTTTCAAAGAAATAAATGTTAATACATTTAAAGAAAAATATCTTATTCCTTAAAATCTAGACTACAAGCAAAAAAAATCTTCGTTGTTCATTTAATTATAATATGCAGACAGCTCTTTTTTCATCTAAATCTGCGCACGTGTCTTTTATCATCTATGTTAAAATTCTCCTTTGAAAAATTCGATATTTCTTTGCAAATTATGCTGCCAAATAATGGTTTTATGGAATAGAAAGATGGAGCTGGCACGGAAGTCTTCGATTTAGCTTAAGTGAAGTGTTGTTAAGGGGGAAAAGCGTTTCTTACGGTAATGCGCAGTATTATATATCGATGATGGCGAAGGATTTTTTTTTAAAGATTAAATAATAAATAGTGCTGCTGGATACTCCGATATAAGTATCGCTGTATAGTAATAGATCATGGTTTAAACCTTTATGTACTTGTTTATGAATTATTTGTTAAAGCGAAGTTGTTAAAGCCAATTTAGATTATTAAAATTATTTTGCACAAATGCAGGTATATTTTACAAGTATCATATAAAAGTGAGAATATGGTTTGATTGAAAACAACTATGTAAGACATTGTGTGGCCAAGAAAATTGTTAAATGTTTATAAATGAAAATTATAAATATGTTTAAATTATATTAATTAATATAAAAGAGGTTTTCTTATGGTAAAGCATAGAATTATGTATGGAGGATGACGAAGGATTTGTTTTTTCATTTATTTCTATTTTTATTTTTATTTTTTTTTGAAAGATTAAATAACAAATAAAGCTGCTAGATATTCCGATATAAATATCGCTGTATAGTAATAGATCATGGTTTAAAACGTTTATGTATTTGATTATGAATAATGCGCAAGGAGGTTGTTTACGCGAAATTCGATTGTTAAAATTATTTTGCACAAATGCAGGTATATTTTACAAGTATAAAATATAAGTGAGAATATGGTTTGAGTTAAAACAACAATGTAACAGATTCTGTGGCTATGCAAATTGTAAAATGTTGTATACAGAAATACTTATAAAATTATAGATATTTATAAATTATGTTAATTAAAATAAAAAGGTTTCTTATGGTAAAGCATAGAATTATATATCGATGATGACGAAGGATTTTATTTTCTTTTTGAAAGTTTAAATAATAAGTGAAGCTGCTGGATATTCCAATATACCTATCGCTGTATTGTAGTAGATTATGGTTAAAACTTTTATTTATTAGATTATAAATTATGTGTAACGGGTAGTTAACGCCAATTTGGATTAATAAAATTATTTTGCACTAGTGCAATTTTATTGTATAGTGCAATTATTTTACAATACATAAAAAAATAACTGACAATGTGGTTTTATTGAAAGGAATTATTTAAAAATTTGTATGACCAGTACAATTTGTTAAATATTATCTTTTAAAATATTTATAAATTATTTAACTTAATTTTGTTAATAACGTAAATTAAATTGTGTTAATATCGTAAAACGTTCCTTTCGGTGAACCGCAGAATTATATATCGATGGTGACGAACGTTTTTTAAACGTTTGGAATTTTAGACGTTAATGCTACAAAACATCTCTTGTTTCATAAGCTACCTTAGCTATAACACAGTTTGTATATGATTAATAATTATTGCGCTTCTTTCAGGTTAATTATGACCGTTTTCAGCAGTTTAATTTATAATGTCTGTTATTACCATTAAACCATAAGAACAATAACTTATACCATTATGTACCAATCAGCAGAAAATAATTAAAATATTCATAAATACTTTTTTAATTGAGAAAAATACAGATTAATGTTTTTCAATTTTTCACTAACACGCAATTTCTCGAAAATCTTTTCAAAGAAATAAATGTTAATACATTTAAAGAAAAATATCTTATTCCATAAAATCTAAACAACAAGCAAAAAAAATTCTCTTCGCTGTTCATTTGATTATAATATAACAGCTCTTTTTTTCTTCTAAATTTGCACACGTGTCTTTTTTCATCTATGTTAAAATTTTCTACTGAAAAATTCGATATTCCTTTGCAAATTATGTTGCCAAAAATGGCTTTATGGAAGAGAAAGATGGAGCTGGCACGGAAGTCTTCGATTTAGCTTAAGTGCAGTGTTGTTAGGGGAGAAAAGCGTTTCTTATGGTAAAGCGCAGAACTATATATCGATGATGACGAAGGATTTTTTTTCTTTTTTGAAAGATTAAATAATAAATAAAGTATGTCTATACTCCGATATAGCTATTGCTGTATAGTAATAGATTATGTTTAAAATCTTTATGTGTTTGATTATGAGTAATGAGCAATTGGGTTGTTATCTCCAAGTTCAAATATTAGAATTATTTACACTAGTGCAAATATACTTTAAAATATATGAAAATTAATTGAGAATGTGTTTTTATTGAAAAAAAACTATTTAAATGTTTGTGTGGCCAGAGCAAATTGTTAAGTTTTACATTAAAAAAATTACAAATTTATAAACATGTTTAAAGTTTGTTAATAAATGTAAAAGGTTTTTTACGCTAAAGCGCAGAATTATGTATCAATGATGACAAAGAATATTTTTTTCTTTAGGAAAAAAGTAAATATTAAATAAAATTACTAGATTCTCCAATAAAACCATTCGCTGTAGTTTAAAAGCTTTATAACGTTATATACTATAACCTTATTTAAAATTAAACTGTTAATGCCCAGTTTGTATATTAAAGATATTTAGAATTAGTGAGTTATATTTTAGAATGCATTAAGAAAGTATTGAGAATTTGATTTTACTGAGGGAAACTAGATACGGTCACAGAAACTTGTTAAGGATTACGCTTTAATTTAAATTTAACAAATATACATCTTATTACGACTTATGTGAAACGAGATTTTTAACAGCAAGTTTGATAATTAAAATTAATTAGAACTAGTATAATTATATTTCCCATCTAATTAAGAAAGCATTGAGAATGTTATTTTACTGAGTGAAAGTGTTTAAACGTTATGATCCCAACATTTGTTTAAATATTGCATTTTAATACATTCATAAAATTATAAATCTGATTAAATTGTGTTTAAACTTTGAAAAAAAAAAGTTATTTAACACGTTCGTTTCCGCTTACGTGAAGATGCGATGATAGTTAATGCCTCACTGTAGAAGTGGGTTTTTACCAGAAGCCGATTTACTTTTTATAACAAAGAATCAGTGAGAGTTTCTCGTGCCAGCGCGTTACTGTCTATTGGACACCACTCAACATCACGCGCTGGCGCGTGAGTGGTCCTTTAATGTTGGTGCCATATCACGCGCATGCGTGTGATCGGCAGCGAATGTGTTAATAATTAATCATTATTGATGTATATTTAAAACTTCTTTACTCTTATGCTGATGTGCTGATAATTATCAAAACTGTTTATCCTTTGCCATTCCATATATTCCGTTTATAAGACAGGATTAATGTATTGTTATAGAGAAAAGTGTTTGTTACGGTAAAGCGAAGGGTTATATATCGATGATAACGAAGGATTTTTTTTTCCTTTTGAAGGATTACATAATGTATAAAGCTGCTGTAAACACCGATATAACCACCAGCTTTATTATAGAATATTGTTTAAACCTCCATATATGTTATTATGACCTATGTGAAGCAATCTTGCTGAAGCCAAGTTGATTAATAAAGTTATTTTGCAATAATGCTGTTAGATTCTATAATAAATTGAAAAAAAAAATTAATGTGATTTTACCGAGAAACATTATTTAAAATATTGAGTAGACAATGGAACTTATTACATTTAATGCATGCATAAAATCATTATTATATTTGAATTGCTTCGTACAACGTTTTTAAAAACAAAAGAAAATAAATAGAAATTGGCAATTATAAATATTGGTTTTCTCTCAACCACTTAAAAAACACAAAAAAATACATATTTATAAGATAATTTTGAAAAATATTTTATTTAAAAATGCATGATTTTCTCATATAATTATTATCTGATAAGTAATGAAAACTGTTTTTGCCTTTGATATTGCGATATAAATGCTCAATGCTGTAAAATGCTAAGCGAACTCGTATATATCTATATTTTCCAAACTTAATATTTAAACCATTTAGAACTAAAACATAGAAATAACACACAATTAACTAAACATGTTTTATTGCTCAAGTTTTCGTTCCTTACATAAACACATCCTCCTAAATTGTCAAGTATGTAAAATTAAATTTGACATAAATATATGGTCTTTCAGTTTTTTTTAAATTTTGTTCAAATATATATCCAAATATATTGTAATAGACATATTTTATTTCTCCAATTGAACATAATGAAAAACAAATGTTAAAATTTTCCAACTATTATATTACAGATATTCCAAGCATATGTAAATTTATATAATTCTATTTGATTCAAGAAAAAATATAAATGGTTTGATAAAACTTGTCGATCCATAATAACCGGAATTCAGACAATGCATAACATTTCTATATCGTAGAACTGATGATTTCAACATTACCCGCAACTGGAAAACTGATGTACATTGTTTAAAGCAATATTGAAATTGTCATAAGCCTGGATACATTATTTGAACGTGTTGAGTTCTATTAGAATTACATTGCTTATTGCGTCCCCGAATTTAACGCGGTCAGTTGATCATTCAAAGCCATATTACAATGCTGTGAAATGCATAGGAAATTGGAAACTCTATCATCGTCGCTAACCGGGATGATTGGTCTTCAGATAATCATGCATCTGCTTTGAATAGAGTACTTTACAATAATGCTTAATTCAGAGTCAACATCTATGTACTTGGTTCTAAGGCAAGTAGCAGCGGTTACAACATTAATAGAGTAACTACAAGCTGATATTAGGAGACGTGGAAGACAGAGTCCCATGCTTAAGTATTTTTTAAATTAATTTCGTAGCATTATATTTAAACGCTTAGAAACTCTCATGTCAAAATTAAATCATTTCATTGTTTCATTTTTTGGCGGTTTGTAATTAACAGTGTGTGATTTTATTAATAATTAATCCGTTAGATATAACAAGTTAAATTGCACAATTAATTTTCATGGGCATTTTGGTGAGCATTTAACTGTGAAATTAAAAAATATAATATCTGAAATTAAATAAATTAAATTCTATTTAAATAATCATTTTTAAAAATGGAATACATGGCAAAAAATAAGGCACTTTTCATTTAGCTGGGTGCCAATGTTATGTATACTTATATATCTATACACACACACATACATATATATGTATATGCACGCAGTTGTATACAAAAATACATGTATGCGCATACATACATTCATATGTACATATTTGTATAGATTTGTCTATAAACATAACAGTGGTGCCCGGGAAACCGAAAAGTACCCAATATAGATAATGCCTATGTACTTATTTCAGGTTAAACATTAAGTTAACATTAGGTTAAACTTTTGCAATCCATTTCCAAATCCTTAAAAAAAAAAAAAAAAAAAAAAAAAAAAAAAAAAAAAAAAAAAAAAAAACAGTGATATAGAACTATTTTCTGTAATTGTAATGTGTAACAAAATGTGTAACAAAAAAATATTCAATATTTATAAAATATGATATTTTTTAAATTTTGTGTGGCGAAATTTATTTTTATGAGATAAAAAGTAAAAATATTCAATGAAAGAATAAACTGTTAATCAACTTTAAATGCAACCGAGGAATGCTTCGTATCACTTTCAGAGTTTCATTCCGATTTAAAAGTATTTACTCTATAAATGTATTACAATATCCTAATTTTACTTTAAAAAACATATCATAAGAAACGCATTAGCGTTTGGTACAATGTATTTAAGAAATGAAAAACGCAAACGTCTTTCTCCAATTTCTCGCAGAAGAATCTGTAACACTGCTGAAACGATCAAAAACATTACCTTTCTCAAAATATCATAACGCAAATAATATGCATTGAGACTTTATTTTCCCACTTTCTGTCTAAAAAATATATATTCTTATCTATATTATCCAGAAAAATGCATATTCTATAAACAAAAATGGTATTTAAACTTCAGATTTAAAAATTCATCTCACTAATGTGTGTAATATAATCATTGACTGCTGCATACATATTTAAACACTACATTATCGATATAGAAAAAACTTTTGAAAAACATCATAATACACCTGCTTCTAACTTAAAGCCAATCTGTTTACGAAAATTTGTATTTAAAATTAGAACTGTATTGTATAGAAATTGTATTTAGCACAAAATATGAAAAATTGCAATTATTTTAAAAGAAAATAAACGACCAAAATGTATAATTTTCTTTGATTTTAAAATGAAGACCAATGAAATGCATATTTGGTAATTTTTCATATGTATGATATAAAGTAACAATAAAAGTAACAATTATAAGAATAAAAGGACAAAGTAACAATTTGCGCGATCTTCAAGTTTACTTATCTAGAAAATGCAGATTAAAAATTTAGAATTCAATTTTACCATCGTCAATCAATTGTACAATTAATCAATTGTCAATTGTACTCACCGTTTATAAATGCTTATAACTCAATAAATAACACAGATTTTTGAATGGCATTTTTTGTATACTCTTTGAGAAATGTTTAAATGATAAGAATAAATCAAAATCTGAAAAATAATATTTTGAAAGTTTAAAGGTTCTGTGCCCCATTAATAGAAATGAATTTCTATGGAGGCAACAAAAGAACTAATTTGTCAAGAACTCTGTAATTAATCTTAATTTTCATTATAATAACCGAGATATGAAACGATTCTAAAACAATCGCAAAATTAAAAATAAGGTTAATTTAATGGGATAACGTTAATAAGGTTTTATTAGCGTTACAGTTTAATTAAATACGATTGAATAACACTATAAAAAAACGAACGATTTTACGGAGCTGGTGCTAGTAATCGCGACTCTAGTATAATTCACTGGTTTTTAAGGGAAACATTCCCGAAAATATTTCGTTTCTCGTTTCCTCTGTAAATTAAGGGATTTTTTTTCGTTCAAAAACAATGAGATGTTATAGCATTCCGAATTTTAAAAATTTAAATAGCTTTATAACGGTTTCTGCGACCATTTTGAACCATATTATCTTACCATTGATGTGTATTTTGTGATTGAAATCAAAATTAAACGCTTAATCTTAAGAATTTCCTTTAACTTGAAATCTGCAAGTCTTCAAGTTAGGATCATTTATCATTATAATTTTATTGTTAACTAAGTTTATTGCAATTTCGTTTAAATATTTTTTTAAGAAATGTAAGAGTAGTACTATCAAAGTGTAACCGGTTCCTAATTCTTAAGCCGGATAATCGAATGACTCACCATTCATTATCTAAATGTGGTACTTATGAATGACTCCAAATTATGGTGCATTAATAATCAAAATTATTACGTTTCGTACGACTGCTGTACATAGATGACCACTGAAGCAATATTTATATACAGATATAATTATTGCGGACGTTATTATTGATACATTTTTTTCTGATCACATTTTTATACGAAGATCTGTGGCAAAGGTAGAAAGGCGGCAGCGTTCAGAATTGTTGGTTTATAAGGAAGAAGTAACAAGTTGGATACTACTTGTATACCAATTTATTGGTATTCCATTCAGAATGTTGTTTTGATAGGGGAGTTTCATTGTCTTCTAATGTTCTTCTTTCTTTGCCTTTCTTATATCTGGCGAAATTGAGGCATTATTTTCAAATCAGTAGCTTTTTTTTTCATTGAATTCCTGAGGACGTTATAAGCGAATGATGATTATAGCGAAATAGGTTTTATACTTTCTATTCTAGTTTGAGATTTAAATAATGATTAGTTTAATGGTAGGTTTTTGTTCGAAACGGTTCTGAAATTTAAATTATTCTAAAATAAAAACACATAACCAAATTCAAAGAAGTAAAAAAATAAATTCACTTGTAGATTCATTTCAGCTTTTGTATTTACAAAAATATCCAAACAATGGAAATGACGCACCCATAGGTATTAACATTAATGCTTTATGTGTCGAATGTAGGATTTTAATATGTTGTTCTTGTGACATTGTTGTATTTCATCTGCCATGTCATGCAAATGTTGTAGAATACTAATTTTAGTTCACTGTGGTTATGGCTGTGATCCAGATACATTTCCCACTGCTAGCAAAATGAGACTGACCAATCAGAAACTTACTTTTTGCAAACAGTGAAAAGTTGGCAATAATAAAGGCTTCTGATTGGTCAATCACGTTTTGCTAAAATAGAAAAATTTGTTTGGCTCTCAACATATGTATATCATAGTTATTAACCGTTGTTGGCAGTGTATCAAAGTTATTTAGTGCGATCATAGCGGTTTTGAGACGCATAATTTAATGATGATGAATGCTATATATTAAAATTAACAAAAGTAAATGTAGTTCCGGATAATATTTTTGAAATAAATCTTTTATTGCTTAATGAGTGAAACTTGTATAAAAAGAATCTTTTATTTTTAAATATTAGGTAAAATGAAGCACCACGCTTATTAATTTTTGAAATTCAATTTTTTTTAATATTTTATACAGCAAAATTTATAACGTTATAATGTATATTCATTAAAATCATCAGTAATTCTTAATTAAATAAAAGTATATTTGTAACAAAAAATACTTCTTGTAGAAATATTACTAAAACAAAACACAAATAAAACATTTGTATCATTTATACAAATAATCGCATGATAGTTAATCATCAGGTTTTATATTTAAATATACGTTTGACATTTTTATATTATGCATTGAAAGATCATGAGGGTGAAATTTCCAATTTAATTTTCGCCCTTATTAGGAGACTGTTTAATTGATCATAACGTTTCTAAAATGCCCACAGTTATTTAAAATCACATTTTTGTTTTCAAACTAGTTGGATGTGTCAATCCCAAAACTTTCTTCTATCTCATAAGTACATTTTAATATTTAAAAAAAATCGCGGTGACACCAAAGGTACCCACTATCGAATTTCCTCGAACATTTGACCTAGCCTAATGAGATTCTGGTATCCAGAAAGCCTAAAACGCAAAATTTAATTAATATTCTGAGAAAATGAGCTTAGTAGTTCCTCATGTTGGGTAATTTATACTAAAACCTAATAAGCATCTATTTATGTCAAGACCCAACAGAATTTGAAATTTGATGGAATTTCTTTCATTAGTTCTTGAGATATAGTTATAACAAAAAGTTTGCAAAACGTAGCACAACAACACCATATCTTGGACAATTTATGCCAAAACGTAAAAAAACGTCTAATTATGTTATGATGTAAAAGAATCTGAAGTTTGATGAAATTCTGTGCATTAGTTCTTGAGATATAGCTAGTTTAAAAAAAAAACGTGTAAAATATAGCACAGCAGCACCATCAGTTGAAGGATTTATAACAAAACGTAATCATCGTGTAATTATGTTATATGTCATTTTGTAACAAAATCTGAAGTTTGATGAAATTCTGTGCGTTGGTTGTTGAGATATAGCTATCGGAAAAATCGGGCAAAATGCAGCATAGCTGCACCACCTGTTGCAAGATTAATACCAAAATGTAATTAGCGTCTAATTATGTTATATATTTCAGTGTAACAGAATCTAAAACTTGATGAAGTTCTCTGCATTAGTTCTTGAGATATAGCTATCGCAAAAATCGTGCAAAATGTAGCATAGCAGCGCCACATATTGAGCAGTTCACGCCAAAACCTTATCAGCGGCTATGTATCTCAAGGTAACGCGGAAATTCTGTGCATTAGTTCTTGAGATATAGCTATCATGAAAATCATAAAAAAGTGACATAGCAGCGCCATCTGCTGGCCAATTTACACCAAAACTTAATCAGCGTCTATGTATATCAAGGGGTCACAGAATCTGAAGTTTGGTAAAATTCTGTGCATTAGTTCTTGAGATATAGCAATCTAGAAAGTCATGAAAAACGTAGTATAGCAGCGCCACCTGCAGGCCAATTTTCACCAAAAACCAATAGGCACTAATTCATATCAAGGTCTAACTGAATATAAAATTTTATTACATTTCGAGCATTAGTTCTTGAGATAGAGCGCCCACAATTTTTTTGTCACATACAGACAGACGGACTCACAGGCAGACATTTTCTAAAAATAGTCAAAACGTGTTCAGGACCTTCTAAAACGTTTAAATCCTTAAAAAACCAGAAATCGAAAATTTTCATGAATCCAATACTTTCTTCTTGTAAAGATAGAAGAAAGTAAAAATATGACAGTTTAGTTAAATCTAGAAGAACTTTCATAAACTGATGTTGTTTTTTTCAAATACTTACATTATAAGAAAATTAAATTTGTACAGAAATTTGATAAAAACACAAAATAATAATTTTAAAATTCAGTTCTAGAACATGAGTACGACAAATGTTTTTCCTCAATAGCACGTGTTACACTTAGTTCGTATTACTATCTCTTATATCACCGTATTAACATTTAAAAAATTCATTGTTACCCTCACAGTAAGTTTTATAAGTATTTATATGGGGCACTTTAAATGACGGTATTAATTTCTGCTGTTCCAACACATCAATAAGTCATAAAGTCTTACTGACATACAGCCATATATAAGCAAACATTTTAATCGCAGTTTTTTATAATGCAAATTAATGTTTTTTTAATAATAAAAATAAAGAATAAAAAATTCCATATTTAAAAAAAAATCAATCTTTAATTAATCAGTTATTTTCTTTTGAAAAGCACATATTTTTTTACGAATTTACCCAATTCCTTCACAAAAATATGACCCTCTTTAAAATGTATTACGTTGCTAAAAAACATTTTAAAGTAACCCAGTCGTAAAAGTATTCTTTTCTATATATTTTACTCACAACTAACTAACTATAGTTAGTGTTTTGTTAATTATTATAGATTGCAGATAAGGAAATGAGATTGTTTTGTTATCACGAAGTTCTTCAAAATGTAATTAATTTTAGTTTACGTATTACATTAGTTTACTTAATACATTAGCGGCTGCATATTTTTAAAACATATAAATAAAAAAGTAATTATTTATAATGATGGTATCTATAGATTTTTGTAAAACTTATGTAATTTTGTTTAAAAAAATAATTTTTTATAGGATAAACATGAAGATATGAGTAATGCGTCAATTTCTTGTTAATTTCAATTATAAATATGTAAAAAATTCTAATTAGAAGAAGAATAATTTATTAGTTATTATAATATGAACGCCTTATGAAATCCGATTAACACATTAATCATGATATTATCTATTAATTTTTTTTTATTATAATTTATTATACGTTCAATTTTTATGTTATTTTTATTGCATTTTTTATAATTTGAGATCAATTAATAATAAGAATCAGGGTTGCCAGATTGGCCTCCCTTTTTATCCCTAAATTTTAAACTGAAACTATTTAGAAAAGAAATTTTACTTGATATAATCAGTAATATTTTGACATGGAATGAATCTGAAAATACATTTTCATTTTCAGGTGTGATTATAAGCTTGTGGCATGGCATGAGCAAAATTTTTGAATAGTTACGGTTATTCCCTGAGGTAAAAAGTAAGTTTCTTTTAACTTTACTAAACATAAATAATATACACGGTAAATAAACAAACAGACTTCTCAAACTACAAAGTGTAATTTAATTATAGAATATTGGGAAGCGTTTCATAGTAGCTTTTACAGTGAATTCATATTTTTTTTTCAAAATGGAATGTATGTTCTTCGCGTGCTATCAATTTTCAAATAAAATTTTTACCTGTGTAATAAAATTTATCCATGCAAGAAAATCAAAATAACGTTATTTTTAGGATTCTGTATAAAAATAAAAGTGTAAATTGAATGTTTAAGAAATCACTGTTGTGTCTGTCTGTCACAGCTATTTTATTCGTAAACATTGAACGTAAAGAGTTCGAATTGGGGGGGGGGGAGATTTAAAGACTATTGACCCACATATTTAAAGATTTTTAACCATTCACAAATATATTTGGGGAAAATTTAAAAAAGCTAATAAAGTTTTTGAAAAAAATCTTTTTTTTTTGTATATTGCATCCCTAATAGCATGCATGATCACAATGACGTCACAAATACGTCACATCCCATCTGTGACCAAAATGCCACCTCTAAGTGACGTCACATTGTGACTGAGATGTGACTTTCTTAAAAATCTTTAGAAATTTATAAATATCCTTCAAAACATGTTATTTACTTTAAAAAACATGTTTCTGGCAATTTAAATATCGTCGCTTTTGTCACAATTTCTTTAATGTTAGTCACAAATGACACATTTTTCACAAATTTGTCACATTGTGACCACTTTGTGAAACGTCACAAAAGAGCCCTAAAACGGCCGTAACGTTTTTGTCACATTTAATCACTGTAACTTCACATCGACGTCACGTGACGTCACATTGACAATCGATGGTCACAAAGTCACAATGTGACTTCACAACGACGTTGCAGTGACGTCACCATGCTTTACGGGTTTGGTTAACGTCTGAAAGCCTTTGCTTGAACTCAAAAATAGGTTTGTTTTAATTTTAGTTACTATATTTTTGGAGATATTGTCAAAAATGTAGTGCAAAAATATGTTGCACAAAATATACGCACTTCTATTTCAGAATTTACTAAATTAAAATAATTAAAAAAATATCGAAAGTAGACGTTAATTTAAACGTAGCTCATCTATAAAGTAAAAGTTTAGTGATTATTCTAGGTGACATAGTTTTTTGAGAAAAGCGCATTTTCCCCTTACACACAAGTATCAATTTGCGGGCATTAAGCAAAACTTTTGAAGAGCAGTAGGGGCTCCTATGTTAGCAGAGGTATAAAAGCATTGTTGATATTAATTTTCAAAAAAAAAAAAAAATGGCACGACTTTTAGCAGTACAATAGCAATAAACATCAAATTGTTAAAAAACTGACTAATTTAAATGGAACTTACTCATTAATACCCAAATTATTATCTTCGTAAAAATTTAAATTTTAGATTTCCCAACACTTTTAAAAGAAAAGTACTTTGTATGTTATTTTAGAAAGCAGTTTGTCATATGAGTATGTGAGTTTCTTTATATTTATTGGTGTGAAAGACACTTTCATACCACGAAATTAGTGATCAAATGGCAATGTTTGTTAATGAGTTAAACAGATAAGTGCTATAGGATTCACAATTAGTTTGAATTCAGTGGATCTCTCGTGTCTTTTAAAATTAATTAACACAAGAATGGCCGTGAGCGATCATTTTGAATGCTATATTACGAGTATAGTTTGGCTCATTTCAAAAATTTTATTATAGAAATTCTTAAAAGATACATAGAAGAAAAACAAATTTAAACTAATTTAAATCAAATTCTGGTTTGAAATATATTTCTTATAAAATTATACTACTAACAAAATGACTTAACTAGTCACTAAAATTTCCGGCCTTTCCAGTGTTGGAAGCTATACGGAAAAATGTTGCACGGACCAGTTGCAAGTTTAAACTTTAAACAAGTGTTTTACTTTAGCTAGATTGTAAACACAAATGATTGATTTCTTGAATTTAATTGTATAAAATGTCAAATGAAGTTTAAATTTGCATAATTTTTATTGTCATTACAAAATCAAGTTCATAAAAAATAATTAAACTACAGAAAACGGTTTGAAATAGGATGTTGCTAAACAATTACCATAAAAGTTGAATAGAATTTATCAAAAATAATAATTTTAACACATTTATATTTTGACTCTAATTTCTGAAATTGCTTTGCATAAATGAGTGAAAATGGTTTTGGAAATCTTTCAAAAAAAATTATTTTGGAACAATAAGGCTTGATATTAAAAATTGGAGTTCAATGCAAAAGAGATCTGATATCAAAGCTACTTTTCAAGATCCAATAAAAAAGAAAATATTAAAATGAATGTTTTCCTTTCATGCACTTACAGCAAAGATTGGATATCACGCAAAAAAATTAATGCTGCATAAAACATATTCAGGAAAATCAATAAAATTAATAATTTTGTTTACTGCTAACTTTTGCTATCAATAAATTTCTTAAACAGACCATATAATTAGATTCGTAATTTCCTATAAATAAAAGGATTTTTTTTTTCTGTATGTACTTTGTGAAATCTATTTTTTGCATGTAAAACAGCAAATTTAAAAAGTGGTAAAAACATTTGTAATTACATTATAGTAGTATATTGGAACGCTTTTTATCCACTAACATATTTACACACAAGTTATTATTTCTGAACGTTAACTATTAAATATCAGAAATCAGAGTTGAATGCAAAAAACTGATTACATGAAAACTAATCTTCTAGTTCCAAAACAAAATAATTAAAACAATTTTGTTTATTTCATGTGTTATTGGAATTATTTTTTTTTAAGATCACGCAAAAAAATAGAAGCATGATCCATAATATGCGTTCTGGAAAATCAATGAATTTAATATGACTGTGTATTGATAATGTTTGCATATGCGGAGTTTTCGAAACATAGCATGTATTTAGATTTTTTTTAATAAACAAAAGCATGGTTTTTATTGTTTAGCTTGTTTATATGCCAGGAATGGCACTCTGGTATGTAAAAGCACATGTTTAAATGTGGTAAATCTATTAATGAGTATATTACTTTTTTGGAATTAGTGTATTTCTTTTTTTTTCAATGAATACACGCTCCCGTACAACACAGATATATACTCTCTTTAAATACACGCATAAATGTGCACGCACACTTATGGAAATATATCATAACTGTAAATTTTAATGCTTTTTTACTACCATTAAAATTGAACGATGCGTATATATATATATATATATTTAATTGTAGATTTAGCCGATTAAACAAGGAAAAACTTTGATTTAAATTTTAATAGTAAGAGAAAATCGTAAAAAATAGTAGCTATGATCTATAAATACATAAATATTTTGATTAATTGAAAACTGTTTTTAAATGCTTGAAGAAAGCTTTTTCTGAAGCATTCGTTGATAAGGTAAATCACATGCAAAGATAGCAATTCGTCATTTTATATCAGTTCAATTTCACCCAATTCATTCATAAACAAACTTTTATGTATAATATATATGAGCGTTTTAATATATTGAAATAAGTTTTTAAATGCTTGAAGAAAACTTTGTTTCTAGGTATTTAATTTCATTTGTTCATTTTTATAATAAAACACTAAATGTCTCTTTGAATAGAAAGTAAAAAAAAAAAAAAATAATAATTTTCATGAGAAATATACCTAATTTTCTGTAAAATATATTAAATAAATAATGCTATTGTATCAGTAAAATCAAATAAATCTGTCATTTTTTAAAAAATATCAGTAATTATGCTTTTTTGATTCAACAGATTTTTCTGTAACTTTATATGTATAATACTCGATTGATACATATATTGTATAAAAAGAAGAAACGAATACTAGAGATTTATGCTATTTGAATATTACGTTTAGAAATGCGCCTAATAGATCGTACTAAATTCTGTATATTAAACACTTGATCAAAAGCAAACGCAATTTTAATTAATTTTAGGTTTAAACACCTCTCACGGATAATCTCGTATTAATACGTTCACTAAATCACAGGTTTCGCAGCATTATAAAAGCACTATTTAAAGTATTGTAATTCTGTTGATTTAATTCTTTTATAATGCATTCAACAATGATAATAATTTAAACACTTTTCTGTTTACATTCATATTAGTAAAACATTTTTTTATGTACAGTTAATAGAAGAGACTTTTTTCAGCTTTTAAAATAACACATAGACAAAATAACATTACATTTTTTTGCTAGACTGGGTTAGGGTTAGCTATTAATTTTTGAATAAATGATAATTAATCAATCGTAAACTCTTACTGCAGATGAAAGCGTACATATTGCAGGAGTTAGCAAGATTTGGTTCTTAACAATACAATAAAAATTTAAGAAGTAAACTATTTCTATAAATGTAATGCATACTTTTTTGAAAATACTAATAATTTTTTTTATGAGCGACAGATATCAATGTACAAAGTACTAAATTTTATTACTTGTCAAAAATGAGAAAAAAATCGAATTCTTCAAGCTATATATTTTACAGTTTTTGGCCATCATTTCAGCTCACCTTGCACTTTTTTTACTTGTTTTTATTTAAGAATACAAAAATGACTAAATAAAAACTTTTGAAAATAGAAACTATATTAAATCTACGTATAAGATATTCTTTGAGTCTAAAGATTGTCAAACAATAATAAGAAGTTTTGTTGGTCTTTAGATCATATGCGATAGTTGCGCCACGCCCATTTAATGTACTTTCTTGAAAACACATAGTGCAAAAACGTATAAAAATATATTGTGAAATAATTGTTCATATTATTTGTTCTAATTATATAAAATTAAGTACACATAGAGGAATATAAGTAAAAACGGGCAGAAAATGCCTTCTTTTAAGCCTTTTACGATCATAGCATTTTCATTGCTAAGATGTCGAAATAAATGAATGGCACCGGTGATAAAGAACAAATATATTTCTAAATAAGAAAACGTGATTTTTCACATACAAAATAAAAGGAATATTATTAGATAAAAATACCGGTGTCAGTGTTGCGTATCGAAATTAAAATTTTGTGGTTTCGTGGCGAAATCTATGAACGTTAAAGGGTTAAATGGGTTCACCTTTACAGCCTTAATAAAATGGTTATTTCAATATCTTATGCATTGACAACAGCAATTGCTAACATTATAAATATTTATAGATCTATAAATCATGGAAGCAAAGCAACGAGACCTAAGCTCATCACTGGAACATTATACAAGAATCAGTTGGCAATAGGAATAAAATCAACAAGAATAATAAACTGCCTTCAAAAAGGCGTCTTGAGTCAGGCAGGTACAATGTTGGGAAGCTATGCTTGAAATTTACAGTAATGAAAATATCAATCTGGACATCAATGACTGGGCTAAACGAGATTCGAACCACGTTCTTTGTATATTGTATAACGAAAAATTCTCTAAAGACACTCGAGGAAAGTATTTTTTTTATCTCTGTTATGTACAAAATGTGTCCAAAACCTTATCAGAAATTTCCATTTATTTTTAAATTTTCTGTAAATATTCTTCTTTGTAATAAATAAATTATTTAAAATTTTGTACTGTTTTATTCTGTTTTAATGCATTCTAAACGTCTTTTTGATTTGTAGTCTTTTTGAGAGGTCAGTTGCATATGTACCTAATTTTGTATGGTGCGTTTTTCACAGTTTTTCTGAAAATATGAGTTTTCGAATTAAAAAAAATATATTATCGCTGTTTTGTCTCCTTTCTTTTAATAATTTTGTTATAGTTGCTATTGAAATAAAAAAAATGAGAGTTTTAAAAAATGAAATTTACTTTATGCAAAAATATGCATCATAAAAGCTAAGTTTCTAAGCTATGTTGTCTTTGTATTATTTTTTAAGTAGACAAGTTAAAGATATCAGAATTACATGCACTTTTATATTATATTGATTTATCACATGTGTAAGGTCAAAATGTGGATTAAAATATTCTAGACAAATATTTTAGTATTTTTTTTCTAAAATCAAATAATATGGATTTTTAAAGCGCATCAGTGCTTTTTTAAATTTTTCATTTTGCTTTTAAATCTAAATGTATTTTATATGGCATAGAAAAAATAATAAGTTTCACAACTTTGCAAAGACAGTTGGGTAATTCATATTATAAATACAGTTATATTCACTTTCTCGTTTTTTTTTTTTTTTTTCGTTTTTTTTTTTTTCCTAAGAAAACTTTGATTTGTTATTCCAGAAAACTCTTAAATAAATAAAACATAGTTTATTTATTAGATGAGATATTACGGGTCTATTTTATACAATCTAATGCATATTCACAGGTTATAAAATCGGAATAAATAAATGTGTACAATAGTATGTATACAAAATTATATATTAGCACTATATATTTTAAGAGTAAAAATATATATATGAGTACCTTAACAGATCTGTTTTATAAATGAAAACTTTATTTTGGTTAAAAGACTATGAAATAGATCGATTGTTTTATAAAGAGTATCTAAACCTAAAAGATTTGAACATGTTTGAAATTGATAAGTTGTATCCTCAGGACTCAAAATGATTTTATTTAATCATAATTTCGTAATCATATTTCGTCATTAATCATATCATAATTTAGGACTCAAAATGAAATGAGAAAAAAACTAATGTATTTGTTTCTTGCTATTATATTTGTTTGAAATAAGAAAAATTTCATTTTTAACAAAGTCGTTTAAATTATACTTTTCCATAATTATTAAGTAACTTTTAAAAATAATGTACTTAATTGCAATTTTAGGTAAATCCAATCACAATAAATGATTTATTAATATAAATTAACTAAAGAAATAAGTGAACATAGATGTCAATACTAATTTCAGAAATCCTCAAAGGAAAAAAAATTCATTTTCTTAACAAAATTTGTGAGATATTAATTAAAATGTCAAACATAAAGCAGGAAAATAATAATGTTACTTATTATCCTTCAATTTTTAAGGTAAATTAAAATATTATATTTTTAAATCAGTCATTTACCTTGTTTTTTTTTTCGTAATTTGTTGAATAATTATAAATATTGTAGCCCAATCTTGTTATTCTCATTTTATCGATTTTTTTATTCAATAAAATAATAAAAAACGAGAAGATGAATATAACTGTACTTATAATATTAAATACCCAAATGTCTTTGCAGATTTGTGAAACTTTTTTTTTCTA
This sequence comes from Maratus speculifer, assembly GCA_964019185.1. Lineage (NCBI taxonomy): Eukaryota > Metazoa > Arthropoda > Arachnida > Araneae > Salticidae > Maratus > Maratus speculifer. The sequence goes on from OZ025291.1 coordinate 430,545,506, forward strand.
TATCATATAAAATGCATTTGATTCTAAAACCTAAATAAAAAAAAAACACCGAAACACTTTAAAAATCTATATTATTTATTTTTAGAGAAAAATACTAAAATATTTGTCTAGAATATTTTAATCTAAAGTTTGATTTTACACACGAGATAATTCAGTATAATATAAGAAGTTCTGGTAAGTCTGATATATTTAACTTATCTATGTCTTATTCTCTTACTCTATAATACAAAGAAAACAGAGTTTAGAAAACTTGCTTTTATGATGCATATTTTCATGAGATTTTAAATGAACGACTTACTTAAAAAAAATCAAAGTACATATTTTGCATTGTTAAAAGAATAAAATATATATTAATTTATGGTAATCTTTGTTTAGTTTATAATAAATCACGAGAAAAGAAATATTTTAATATCTCGGATATCAGTTTTAAAATAACGTTAGGCCAAAAACTAACTCTAAATATTGTAGTTATTTTATATAGTTTTATGTAAACTTACACTTTTTCTTTTTTTTTTAAATTAGGTAAAATGATACGTGTAGATAAAAATCGTCACTATAAATAATACATATCATTAAGGAAATTCTTTTCCAAAAAAATTAAACATAATAAAAGCTGTACAGTTTACTCAACAATTTATCTAGTTGATGCTATTCCGAGTAACAGAGACACTCCACACCCTGTATATCAGTAGATTGTATAGCAGTAGATTGTATAGGGGAGCCATAAAAAGTATAACAATACCACACGAAGTGCTCAAGATAAATGAAAGTTTTCAACTAATAACTGAAATATTTTTATTGGTAAGAAAAGGGTGGCTATTTTAAATTGAAATCGATCCATTTTTGAATTATCGAAGTCAACTTAAAATGTGAAAAAATAAAGAATATATTGTGTATCATATATATACATATATATATGAATAATTCTGTTACATCCTTAATAATAATAATAATAATAATAATAATAATATAAATCACATGATATTTATAGTGCCGTAGAATTGCATGGTTTGATGGTTTCTGATTTTTGAAATCGAGAAGCTTTATTTCGTGAAATTACTAAAAATCTTTTTAAAAAAAGAAAAAACTACTTGTAATTTAAATTATAGTTAGTTCAAATCTTACATTCATGCTAATAAACGAAGGCATTAGTAATGAATATTCCCCTTTTTTTCAATATGAATATGTAAATTTTACTTTGATGTTTAAGTTTTTTTACATGCAGAACAAGACTGCAATCAAAATGAATCGGAAAGGCATGCATGTTTAGTAGGAAAAATAGCATTCTAAATCGCTATTTAAAGGTTAAAAACTTTTTGAATTCTAGATATATTTGCATTCTTTTTTTTATATTTGCATTTTATATTTTCGGTTATAAAAGACAAGAAGGGTAAAACATAAATAATAAATGTGATTCAGATAAATCCACGTACTTGCTGCATGAGAAGTATGTTCCCAGTATCTCACATCTTAAATAGTAAGGATATTTACAGTTAGTGTGAATATATTTATTATGTTTTTTTTCTAATTTATGTTATGCATTAACGATTACAAAATACTGCGCTTTTTTGAGGAATGACAACTATTTTTGTTAGGACCATAATTAGGAAATAACATTATATAGATTTGGTGCATAAATATAATTCAATACGATTAAAGCAGTTGCGTAGTACAATGTGAATTTTACGGATTTACAAAAATTGCGGCTAAGTTTACGAATTACTGTTTGGATTTTATGCAATAAAAACACTGCAGCAAATATGTATGTAATCATTTTTATGTCTTTAGTTTAGCTATTTTATAAAGGTATTTTCGTTATATCAAAGCTAGTGAAAATACTAGCATGTCCAGTACGAATGTTTCTGTTTTTATTTTTTTTTCAAATTCTACGTTCAACTTATAATATAAAGGATTTAATACAAAGGATTATATATAATATAAATAAAGGAAAATAATATATAAAAAATTTAACACAAAGGATTTTTAAAGGAAATTTGCCTATTTTTGTACAAAAAATATTTTTCTATCATGGTAACTAAACTCATAATCTTTGTATTTTCCCAAATATGTGCATAAATATACACAGAACAGCAAAACAATATTTGCATTAAAAATTTCGAAAATTTCGAAAATATCTTTTCCATTTATCAATTTAACTTACTTGGGCATTGCGTAGAAGTATTACTTTATATGGTAAATTCTATTTTTACCAATATTCGTATAAATATAATCAGGTAAACTAAAGAAACCGCAAGAAAAGTACATAAAATTATCTTTAAATAATGTATATTTAACTTCTTTGTAAAACATTTTTGGTACAAAACCTTGGATGTAATTTAAATATCAAGTCTACCGCAAATTTACGCCGTTTATTAAATTGTTTAGAAATATTTTAAAGATATGTTTTGGCAAATTAAAAGAAAATGTATGTTAGTTAAAATAACAATAGATTTAATAGTGATTTATTATCATTTTTCTTTTCAAACTGTAGTTCTGCTGCAAAAATGGAGATCAAATGTATCAAATACATAAAGAAAGGAAATAATATAAAGCGGTAATCTTTCCTTCCATTTCTAGTTATTATTTTACTTCCTTTTAAACGTTTTTCATCTTCAAATGTTTGCTGGGATTTTTCAATATACCTAAAAATGTTTCTCCTGTCTTAAAATTGCGTTCAACTAGAGGTTTTTTTTTTTGTTTCATTATTATAAAATAACAGATAGCTTTCAAAACATCAACTTTAGAGAAAAGTATGTATTTTTTTTTTCAAATAATATGTAATTTATAATTTAGTTTTATCATAATAAAAAAAACGATTTGTATACGATCCTTATTTTGCGTTCTGATAAAATTCACTTTAAAAGGCTTAAATATATATATTTCAAATTTATCATACTTTTTGAATTTCATAAACATGAAAACTAAATAAGCATGAAAATTTCCAAAACATCGAAATTCTTCTATTGATAATTTTTAAAAAAATCATTGATTTTCGTCAATTTCAGTAACTATTTTCATGTACTTCTTCAAATAAATTAAGGAAAATTTTCGTTTGTAAATGCAATTTGAGATCATCAATTTTGCGATTTTCGTAAAACAAATAAATGTACTGCTTCAGCTCAAAATGAGTTCAGATCTTTAAGTGAACAACTCAATTTCCAACCAGATGTCATACACAATTTTGAGCATCGATTTTGCAGGAATTGAATGCAGTCGGTCAAATTTACGGGATATCTGAATGTCATATTAGCGTCTGAAACACCACTGATGTTTAGAAGGCACTTGGTGCAGGTGCGGAATTGTTTCCGGAGTAACTTTAACGAGTCAATTTGTTTGGTAATTAGAAATTCGGGTATTGGAACATCCGTTTAATGCACATCGAATTGCACTATAACAATAATGTTGAACACTATTTGCTATAGTATCGAAGGTTTAACGTTTCTATCATAATTAAAAGCATTACGTTATCAGTATTCGAGAAACTGCACTTGAACATTATCGAATTATAAATAATATGGATTAATGTCATGTAATTGCAAATGACTTTAATATTTTAAAGACAAATACGTATACGCACTATAAATGTATAAATTCTTTTTCAAAATTAACTCAACATAAAAATCAACATATCTACTAAATATCATTTTCGATTGTACTGAAAATAAGTTGTTGAGAATATGTTGTTCAAAATAAAAAAAGTTTGTGGAAAGTTTTGTTAAAAATTACAAGAGGAGGTAATGTGTTTTCAGATCATATTTCAAAACATTATTTTTTTTAATACTTTAATTTTAAATGCACTATGTAGAAAATATTTTCAAAGTGTTTTTGATGTGTTGTTTTTTACATTTCAAAATCGTGTGTTATTTACAATGTATTCTTAATTTGTGGACAAAGAGCTGGGCAGCACATCACTATTTAAAGAAAAAACTATTTTCATCTACACTATTTCAACACAATTAGCATCACTATTTTTAAAACACATTTCCAGATAGCAATACCGTATTTACTCGTGTATAGGGCGCACGCGTGTATAAGGCGCACCGCTACTTTGCAAGTAAAAATGACGATTTCTTAAAATCTCGTATGTAAGGCGCACTATAAATTTGATACGCTAATGAAGAATGCCTAAATGAATTTCAGTAAAAAAAAAGCCGAAACAAACATTACACCAGACCAGAAAACAAGACGAAAATGCATTTTTAGACTTCGGGTTGTAAGAGAATGACGGAGTGACGGTTAAGAGAATTGCTAATTAGCGTTAAGATAATGTCATTAGCTCTGTTGTATAAAAAACTGGAAGGAATGAAATAAATATGCAGTAATACTTCAATTAAGTAACATTTTCCGAGTTTTAATATCTTCTTTGAATAATTTCTTGTTTCATATGTATACCGTTCGACTACATCCAACAGCAAAAAATTATTCCGTGTATAAGGCGCACCTAGGAGTTTTGCCCTAATTTTTTGGAAAAAAAGTGCGCCTTATACACGAGTAAATACGGTATTTTGCAACATAGTAATGTTTCAATTACAACACAAAAGACGCTTTACAACACATAATATATTGTGAAATTCGAGAAAAATGTGTTTATTTTTGTGTTTGATAATTTTCAGTGTACTAAATATATAAGAAATATTGTGATATAAGAAATATTGTGAAGTAATATGAATATATAAGAAATATTTTGAAATAAGTAAAGACATTTGATATACGCTACGAATTATGCACAGTTACCTAACTATAATACGAAATAAAACGACCATATATATTTTTTCTACAAATAGAAAAAAGAGCTTGAGCTGATAAATACATAGAGGTAGAACTTTTTTTTTTGTTATTTTAGGAAAATCACTAAAATTGGTGATCTCGAATTGCATTTAAAGACAGTAATCTTCTTTTATTTATTTAAATTTTGAGTGCGTCGTACATGAAAATGGCTACTAATATTTTTTAATTTAGTAACTATTAATTTTTCTATTATTAAAGAAATAAAACTGAAAATTATGGACATTTGAATAATTTTTATATTAAGAATTTACCCGTTTAATTTTATTTTTTAAGCTTACTTAATTTTTATGTATATGGATTTAAAAATGATATATATATATATTCTCTAGGTTTAAAACATTTACCCGAAAAGAAAGCCTTTTAAATTGAGTTTAATCAGAACGCATATATGAAACGCAATACGAAAACAATGTGCTATCTTAACTTTACAAATCTGTGCGCAATATTTTGAAATTATCATACGAATTTACAATACCATAAATAAAACCATTTATAAAAAATGGAAATTATAAATTTTAATACGTACAAACATTGTACACTTTCTCTACTACTGATAACGTAGCGTTTTCAATTATGATAGAAACATGAAACCTTCGATACTATTGTAAGTAGAGTTCAACACTATTGTTACAATGCTATTCGAAGTGCATTAAACGGATATTTCAATACTTAGTCGAATTTCTAATTACCAAGAAATTGACTCTATAGGATATGTCGGAAACAATTCTGTACATACATCACGTTATTGGTGTTTTAGACGCTATTTTTACTTTCAAATATCCTGCAAATTCTGATAAACTGCATTGAATTCCTGCAACGCCGATGCTTAGAACTGGGTACGACATCTGGCAAAATTGAGTTGCTCACTTAAATATCTGAACTCATTTTGAGCCGATAATTTAGTTGAGGTAGAATGTTCTTTGTTTTACGAAAATCACTAAAATTAGTAATTTCAATTTTTTTAAGACTGAAATTTTCTTAATTAATTAAAATGCGAATGACGTAGTACATTAAATATAGTTACTAAATTTTTCTATAATTTAACTTAAAAAATGAAAATTTATAAAATTTGAATTATTTTTAGAGGAAGAATTTAACTGTTTCGTTATTCTTCAAGGTTATTTAATTTCTATGCATGTACAATCAAAATGCATAATAAATTTGAAAAAAAAAATATTCTCTAGTTTTAAAACTATTTAGTTTTAAAATCTAGTTTTAAAAAAGAAAGCCTGAAATTTATCAGAACGCAAAATAATGATACGAATACAAAGTGATATCTTAACTGCAGAGATCATTGCGTTATATTCTGAAATTGTCAAACGAAAATATAAAGCAACTATCATTTAAAAATGGAAATTATAAAGCATAATATGTGCAATCAATGTACGCTTTCTTGAATACTGATAATGTAATGCATTTTATTATGATAGAAACACGGAACACTCAACACTATAGTAAATAGTATTCAAAAGTATTATTACTATACGATTCGATGCGCATTAAATGGATTTTTCAATATTTAGTCGAATTTCTAATTACGAAACAAAATGACTCGTTAAGGTATGCTGGAAACAATTCTGCACTTACACCAAGTGCTTTACAAACGTCAATAGTGTTTGAGACGCAATTATGACTTTCTAATATCCTGTAAAATTTGATAAACTGCATTCAAGTCCTGCAAAATCGATTCTTAAAATTGTGTATGACATCTGGTTAAATTGAGTTGCTCTCCTAAACATCTGAACTCATTTCGAACTGATACATTAGTTGAAGTAGAACATTTGTTCCCTTAACGAAAATCTCTAAAATTGGTGATCTCGAATTACATAGAATAACAGAAATCATTCTCAATTGATTAAAATTTTGAATGAGTCCTGCATGAAAATAGTTACTATTTTTTTTTATTTAAGTGATTTAAATAATCATTCAGAGATAAAATATAATTTATTCTCACTTATTTTCGGAAATGCTTCGGAGTGGTTTTTATAATGTACTATTTAATTTTCCTTGTATGAAATACATGGTTTTTTTCGATGTTATTCTGAAGTAAGATTATGATGTTCCCCTTGAAATCTAAGTATTCTGCATCCTATTAATTCTGAAGTAAGTTAAGAACAATGTTAAAAAAATTTGTTTCACTGATAGAAAACATAATAAATTACAGGCATTAACATTCACTCTAATATTGATATTATTTTGTTTCTCTTTTTTGTAAAAATTCGCTTTTAAAAGTTAATTAAAAATTGATAATTCTTAGAAAGCACTAAAAAGACTATTCGGAAATGTTTCTTATCAGTTGAAATGTTTCTTTATTAATGTTTGTTTCATTTTTGAAAATATTTCAGTTTTTGATGTAACTAATGACAAAGAACTTTTTTTGTACTTCTTGGGTAACTTAATGTCGTTTTATACTTTCGTACGTGATTCGTGATTACTTTCGTACATTAGAGAATTCCCTTTATCTACCGGGGGTTAGGTTCCCGAAAACATCCGTGAATGTCAAAATCACGAGTGTTGAGACTATATTCCACTTGTAATAAAGAAAGATGGGTTCTAATTAACAAAAATAATTTTAAAAATTAAATATTTTACATTTTTTTTTATTTTTTATTTATTTTTTTAAAGACGTGCACAGCAAAGTTATAGTTAGTTCTTATAAAACGAAGTTATTATACGAATATAAGAAGAAATGCAAAAATTTTAACTCAAACGACTATATACATTTATTATTAAAAACAAATATTAAAGTTTTTAAATTTATATTTACTAAATAAAGACAGTATATTAAAGAGTATTTCGAATAGTGTTTTATTTAACTTTTTTAGTAAACGTGACAATTTATAAAATTTAAAACGATATTTTAATTTAGAAAAGGTATTTTATAATATTATTTAATGGAGGAAAAAAAACTTACTAATAAAGGTAAAATGCTTTATAATTGTTGCTAAAAAACAGTTTTTTAGAAAAAAAAATGTTTTTGAAAAGTTCAATAATTAAATGTCTTTGAAACATTTTTTAATCTTGGAAAATATAATATACATTCAAACAAATGCATTAAATAATATCTTTCGATTTACTCACAATACTGAAAAACGCACTTCTTCTTTAAGAACCTCTCAAATTAATACTTTAAGTCATTTAAAGAATCATTTTTAGATAAAAATATAATTTGTTTTCACTTATTTTCGGAAATGTTTCGGAGTGATTTTATAATGTAATATTTAGATTTTTCATTCGTGAAATACTTTTTTTTCAATATCTACTTATACTGAAGTACGATTTTGATGCTATTCATTTTTTCTTTCTTTTGAAATCTAAGTTTTCAGCATGCTATCAACTCTGAAGTAAATATAGCATTGTTCAGAAATCTGTTTCACAGAAAAAATAACATATTAAATTACATTATTAATAATAAATGTCTGTTAAAATTAATATTATTTTGTTGCTCTTTTATGTACAAATTCTTATGAAAAAGGTATATAGAAATTCATAATGTTTTAAAAATCGCGATAAACAAGTCAGATACGTTTCCGATCAGCGGTTTTTTTATTAATGTTTCTTTTATTCTCAAAAATAATTTGAGAATACTAATGATAAAGATCGTATTTTGTATTCGAGAATAACAGCATGTTATTTTATACTTTCGTACACGATTACATTAGGGTAATTCCTTAACATTAGTAAAGGTTAGGTTCCCGAAAACTTTCGCGAATATTGTGATTATCTTTTCATGCATTAAAGGGATTTAAGTTTTATTTTTTTTATGGAAGACAAAAATAAAAATATTCAAAATGTATATTTATTAAATAGTATACATTAAAAGTATATGCTTTAAATTAATATGAATAATTATAAACAGATTGTGTACAAAATTTAATTGCTAGGGTATAATGGAAAAATTTAGTGATATGCGATTGTTTGACAGAACACATCTCATGTTTATGAATTTTATATAAGGAAAAGTTGTCATCTTGATTTCTATTTTAAATTTAAAACTCTTCACCAGTAAAAAATTACATTGCATTGCTTTTTCAACAAATAGTTTATGATGTTTTAGAATTTCTCCGAAAATTTTTACAGAAAATATTTTACCTGTAATAAAAGTTCAAATTAAAAATATTAGAAAATTGAAAAAAAAATCTGCTTCAAAAAATACTGATCTACATTTATCCTCAACACAATGGCAGAAGTTCTGGCAACTACATAAGGCCATACAGTAATATCGTAGGTTGTGTACAAGTGTCTAGTGTCATGTAGTTCATAGAATTGGTTAATCAAATTGGGTTTACTTTGTGAAAAAAATATATTCTTCACAAAACAAGATTTGCAAGTTCAGTGTTCGCGAATGTTGAAACGTTTTGCATCTTTTTTCGCGAATAATCAAAATTCGCAAATATTAAGGGATTATTGTATCTATTTTTGTAGATTAAAATTGTTTTTTAATACTAATATTTGTATTTTCTTTGGAACAAAACAATGTGATAAAAACAGAAAACGTAACATTGCACAATTTCACTTTTGGAATGAAAATATTAATTATATTTGATGAAGTTATATTAAATTAAAACAATGTGATAAAAACGGAAAAAGTAACATTGCACAATTTCATTTTTGGAATGAAAATATTAATTATATTTGATGAAGTTATCTAAAATTAAAACAATGTGATAAAAACAGAAAACGTAACATTCCACAATTTCACTTATGGAATGAAAATATTAATTATATTTGATGAAGTTATCTAAAATTTAATGAAAAAAAAGACAATTTTAGAAAAATAATATTTTTCAACGGAACACGTTAGACTTTGAATTATTTTCCATTAGTTGAATTTATAATTTTGGCATATTATTGTTTGGTTTTATGATTTAAAATTATCTAATCAAGCGAAAAAGGAATTGTTATTACATATGAAAGTTTAAAAAAAGAACATTTCAATTAAATTTTTGTGTTTTTTGAAAGATTTTTTGATGCATACAGTTTTTGTTTACGAAAGATTTCTATAACTTTTACGGTCGGTATTGTATAAAAATAATTTGCTTAGCAAGAAGTGAAATATAACATACGCAAAAATTCGTAAAATTAAAATATCGAATTTTAAAAACTATTTATATTGTCAAAATTCATATCATTATTTTTGTTGAATGCACTTTAAAGATCTCAGAAAAATATTGCAAGTGCACTCAAAAATGTCTGTTATAGAACCGTCTTTTAGACTATAGTGAAAATTAAAGAAATTCAAATTCGCTTTAAATGAATTTACAATTGCTTTTAAGTTTGCAAATTTTATTTAAGAAAAAATTGATGGAGTAAATGCTTTTGTTTTGATTTTTTTTTTTTTTTTTTTTTTTTTTTTTTTTTTTTTTTTTTACACGAGTTGAGAATACACTGCGGATGTGTAAATTTCGTATATATATCATGTACTCTCTCTCGCTCGCTAAAGTTAGCTTCAACAACGACTATTTCAATAAGATGAATAACATATTTATCAAAGCAATTTAATAATAAGCTAATGATGATTTTTTTTCTTACTAATACATATGTATAATGTAAGCATCGTACATTCCGCAAAAGTATTGTCAAAACTAGCGCAGTTATTATCACTAATTTATTCCATTTTAAACATGAAATACGTCTCACCATTAAAACCTATAACAATTATTCGAACACCTTCAGTACAATTTAAAATTCCTTAACAATAATTTCAAAAACGGTGTATGAATGCATCAATGCGACCTGTATAGTTGGATGGAGTAAAATCTTTCTTTTCATATGTCTTTTTTCAACACTCGTTGGGAATGCACTACGAATGTGTAAATTTTATATAAATGTCACATACTCTCGCCCGCTAAAATTAGTTAAAACAACTTATACTTCAATAAGATGAATACAGTCGACTCTCGTTAATCCGAACTCGTCGGGACCACAAGAAATGTTCGAATTTTCCGAAATTTGAATTATGAAAAACATGCTTAATATTCTACTATTACAAAGGAATTAATGTTATAGTGTTTTTTAAACTTATTTCATCTGTTATCATTAGAACATGGCTTAATATTAAATTATAATGTATAAATATATAAACTAATTAAAAGATTAGAAATAAGCACGAAGGAAGAAAAATTTAAAGCGTCACTGATGGACACACGGAGCTATAAGGAAGTGGATATCAAATGCATTGTATTATATGTATACTCGTTCGGAACAATTTTCGCAAAAATCAACAAAGAAAGTTACTCAAATGATCTGAAATCCGTGAGAAAGGAAAGAAAAATGAAAAATCAGAATTCTCGTTAGTTCGAATTAAACGAACTCAGGCGGAAATGAGTTCGAATTAATGGAATTTTTTAACGTTATTCTGCCATTGAAAATTTCATGACTTCATATTTAGTACGAATTAAGCAAAGATTCGAATTATCCGATTTCGAATTAACGAGAGTTGACTGTATATGATTTATCAAGGCAATTTAATAAAATTTAATACGTACTTAATGAAGAATTTTTTTTCCTACTGTTACATTTGAAAATTTAAGCACTGTACCGGCCGCAACAGCATTGTCAAACTAGCGCAGTTATTGACGCTAAATTTATTCCGTTTTAAACACAAAATACCCGTGAAAACCAACAAGAATTATTCGAACACCTTCAAAACTATTTAGAAATTTTTAACAATAATTTCAAAAACAATGTATGTATGCATCAACATGACCTATATAACTGGTTGGATTAATATATTTCTTTCCATGTCTTTTTTTTTTAATTGGTCCTTTTAAACACTCCTTGAGAAAACATTACGAATGGGTAAATTTTATATAAATGTCAGGTACTCTCGCCCGCTAAAATTAGCTTAAATAATGTCTACATCAATATGATGAATAACATATTTATTAAAGCAATCTAAGAATATTTAAATCGTACTTAATGGACATATTTTTTATTCGTACTAATACATTTGAATACACTGTACAGGCCGCAACCGTATTGTCAAAACTATCATAGTTGTTACTGCTAAATTTATTTCGTTTTAAACACAAAATATCTGTCACCATTAAAACCAACAACAATTATTTGAAGATCTTCAGTACACTTTAGAATAACTTAACGGTAATTTCAAAAAAGGATGTATGAATATATCAGTGCGACCTGTATAGTTAGATAAAACAAATTCTTTCTTTTTCCTATGCTTTTTTATTGGTCCTTTTCAACACTCCTTGAGAATACACCACGAATGTGTAAATTTTACATAAATATCGAGTACTCTCGCCCGCTAAAATTAGCTTAAACAACTTCTACTTCAATCAATTAAATATCATATTTATCAAAGCAATTTAATAATATTTAGTACGTACTTAATGAAGGATTTTTTAATTTATTAATGAAGTACATTTGAAAATTTAAATACAGTACAGGCCGCAAGAATATTGTCAAAACTAGAGCGATAATCAGCGCTAGATTTATTGCAATTGATTAACAAAATATGCGTCATCAGTCAAACAAACGAAAGTTATTATTCGAACATCTTCAGTATAATTTAAAATTTCTTAACAATAATTTTATAAACGGCGCGTCAGCGAGACTTGTATAGTGCTATTTTCAAATTTTACATTAGGATTTTTTTAGTGATGCAAAAAGCAAAAATCCTACTGTTTCAGTGTATTCTTTTTGTTGCTATGACCATTTGAAGGAACATTTACTCTTCAATTAGAGTTTTATTTTAATTTTTATATCAAATATTAAATACACTAAAAATGAAAAAAAAAATCTAAAACCGTAACCTCGAACATACAGATTTGTATTTCTACATAGCCATGTTGAATTGCAAATGCAGTGAAGCAAAGGATTGCGCCTTTATTTCTGGAATTGAAATCTATTTTATAAAACCTGAGTCATTTTCTACAGTGGTTCTTTAAAAGTTAATGGATCGAAAACATTTTTTATAAGCTCTACATTTGTTTAACCTACTTTCTTTTATTTATTTATTTATTTATTTATTTATTTTTCTGTAATATAATTATTTTAAGGGAAAATCATTTGAATCCTGTAGGAGCGTTAATGATACGATTTTATCTTTGTTTTTTAATAAATTTTAAAATTAATTATGGTTTAAACTTAGTAACGGGATACAAGCCGCAAACAATGCTACGGAATTCAGCGGAATTTTCTTTCATAATCTTCTTAGTTTAAACAAGAAATTTATATGACTAATTTTGCTTTAGTTTCATGCTATATGAAATACTATTTTTTTAAATATGTGCTAAAACCTTCTGTTGGAAATTTGGAATTGCAAAATGATAAATTTATGAATTACGTATGAATGCGTCAGCGACTGTATAGTCAGCGACATTTTTTTACTTTTGAAAGCTACAAATGTTATAAATTTTATATTTTGTTTTCAGACTTAATCAAATGCAAAAATATGTTTATGTCGCTATGTGTACCTAAAAAAAATTGCATCTTTATAGCTATGTTCAGAAACTGAGTTTTTATTATTTACATTGCGATTGTTACGTATATAATTAATATACATAATTAAAATGAGCTTCTGAATTATTGACTATAAAGATCATTTTATTAAACGTTTCTATAAATGTAATGAATTTTAATCAAAAGTATATTAAGTTAATAACGAAAAGTAGTAAAAAATAAATTTACAAATGTGAAATTAGAAATTTTAAGATTTTTTAAAGGTAAATTAAATTCACTAAATGAGATTTTGTTAAAAGGTATATTTTTAAAATTTGTATTTTATAACATTATTTTTCTTATTTATAAAGAAATTCAAATAAAATGTAATGAATAAATTTTTATATATGTACATCATCTTCAAATTCACTGTTAAATAAAAAAAAAGTGAGCTTTATATTTGAACTCATATTTCTATGAGATTTATATGCATGTTCTACGAAAATAAAATTCCTTTATTTATTTATTTATTTGTAAATCGGATCGAAATATTAAACAATGTTGTTGCAAAAATTTCTTGAAAAATCTTTTGTTAAATTTTCGTGCAATATTTTGTAAAAAAATCCCCCGTGTTTTTTTTTCATTGAAATTTAATATAATCATAGAAAACTGTGCGTTTAAATACAATATAATATAGGTAAACGCAAATTTAAATTTAATGGCGAACTTTTAAAAAAAAACTAATAATTCAAAAATTTAAAATAATGAATAATTTAATATTTTATTGAAAAAATGTCATCCTAGAAAAATTAACAAAGAATAATTTCTACTTTTATTATTTTTGCGTTTCAAAATAAAACTATGCAATATACGATATTTAACTCTATTCGCTTCAATATGATTTTATTTTATGAAGTATATTTGCAACGCACCGAAAGTATTATAAAGGAACAAAGTATATTTCTTTCGATAGATTTCTGTCATATCGAATATTAATTCAATTTAAAAATCTGTGATATAAAAATAAATATATTCCACTCACCGTGTGATTCAACTGCTGTTGGTATGACAAACACAAGTAGAAATCGAAACAAACACGTTTTCACTTTTTTTTTCCTCGTGGGGCCCATAATTTGTTCCTAAAACCGGGCCCGACGACACCGATTAATCCTCGGTTCTTTAAATATGATTCTTTCACATTAGACACACACACATCAGAAATATTTCATGAAAAGTGGGAAAAAATATAAAAAAAAACTTTTTATGCACAATCAAAGAAAGTTGTAGACAAATATAAATTAAAAGAGAGCGAAGGAAAAAAACTTCGAAAAGCAGAAAACGAAATTCCAAGGTGAACTAAATATCAAATCGATTTGCTTCCAAAGTGCTGCGGTGCTCACTGTTTTCTCATGTGTTGTTCAGCGGAGAGGTAAATTCGTGCGGTGCGAATCATAGATCCGAAACTGGCGCTGGCTCCGTTGACATTGTCAGCTAGAGATTGGATGCATCTCTGACGCCGCTAACTACGATAGATGGCGCTCGCTGGCCAGAATGTTTCGACCGCTGCCACCTTGAGAAAAGAGAAAAATGGGGGTCCGATATTTTGACAACTAAAACTTTTCTTAGAAGACGTAAATATGATTAGTCGGGGTTTTTTTTACCTGCTGCGGGGCTAGATTTTATAGATTTGTTTGATTTTTTTTTTTTTTTTTTTTTTTTATTTTTTTTTGCGTGTTGGTTGTACTTCGATTTCTTTTACGTATGTGAAGAAATTAGCTGCATCTAAACAATATCTACGATTTGCTTTATATTTAGTTGTTCATTTAATATTATTAGATTACTTTCATCAGTATATCCATGTCCAGTACTTTCTCCTTCTCAGTAAGATAAAAATAGATGAACTAAATGATTTATTGACTTCGTAATTACACTGTGATAAATTTCCGGAAATATGTTTTTTTATGAATGCATTACAAATTGTAATTTTGCCTGTATCATGATTAAATGGAAGGCATGTGAATTAAAGGAAAAAGTGCTTATTTTTTTATAAATGCATTACTAAATGTAATTTCGCGTGCATCATGAGATAAAAAGGAAATTTTCTGGTAACATTGTACCAGTGTCTTATTTTTTGCGCTATACTTCGATTTCTTTTATGTATATGAAGAAATTAGCTGCATCTAAACAGTATCTCGGATTTGTTTGTCTTAGTTTTATATTTAGTTGTTCATTTAATATTATTAGATTACTTTCATTAGTCAGTCTTACTCCAGGACTTTCGTTTTTCCACTAAGAAAAAAATAGACAACTAATTGATTTATTGACTTTGAAATTACACTATGATAAATTTCTGGAAATAAGTTTTTACTTTCTTCTATCTTCAATAGAAGAAAGTATTGTAATCGAAATTTTTTTCGACTTCTGGTTTTCGACGGATTTACGCGTTTTAAGGGACAGAGATTCCAAAAAACATGTTTTTACAAAATGTCTGTCTGTCCGTGTGTCTGTGTGTCTGTGTGTCTGTCTGTATGTCGCCATTCTACCATCAAAAAGTGTATGAAGTTATGCATAGAATTGAACCAAATTTTTTGTGAATGTTTTTAGCTGTGGCAAGCAGGTCCTCCTTCAGTTTTGAAAGATTCCGCCGGAAGGGGGCGCTGCAATTGCGATTTTTGTGCCATTTTCAATGTTGTACCGACCAAACGTATATGAAGTTATGCATCGAACTGAACCAAATTTTTTGTGTATGTGTATGACTATGGCTAGTTGGTCTTCCCTTAATTTGAAAAAAATCCGACCGAAGGGGGCGCTCCAATCGCGATTTTTGTGCCATTTTCAATATTGTACCGACCAAAAGTATATGAAGTTATGCATCGAATTGAACCAAATTTTTTGTGTATGTGTATGACTATGGCTAGTTGCTCCTCCCTGAATTTGAAAAAAATCCGTCGGTAGGGGGCGCTGCAATCGCAGTTTTTGTGCCATTTTCAATATTGTACCGACCAAAAGTACATGAAATTATGCATCGAATTGAGCGAAATTTTTTGTGTAAGTGTATGGCTATGGCTAGTTGGATTGCCCTGAATCTAAAAAAATCCGCCGGAAAGGGGCACTGCAATACCGAATTTTATGCCATTTTCAATATTGCACCACATAAAAGTGTATGAAGTTAGTTCTAGAACTGAACTAAACATTTTGTACATGATTATTTTTTGCTAAGGCAAGTAGGTTCTCATTGAATTTGAAAAAAAAATCTGCTTATCATTCTATTGTCCATCGGCTCGTGCAGAGACGGAAATTCGTTTTTACTCCGATTTCTTGATTGAAGCAGAAATTTAAGATGAAAATCAAAGTTGGTAAGGTTTTGGATTAAAATTATTAAAGCAATACAATTAGTAACTATTTTTTTTAAATATTAAAATGTATGTATGAGATAGAAGAAAGTTTTAGGATTTTCACATCCAACTAGTTTATAAATGCATTACAAAATGAAGTTTAGCGTGCATCATGCGATAAAAGAGAAATTTTCCAGGCAACATTGTACCTGCTGCGGGATTCGATTTTATATATTTTTCCTTCTTCTTCTGTTTTTTTTATCGTGTTGTACTTCGACTTTTTTTAATTTGTGAAGAAATTAGCTGCATCTAAACAATATCTAAAATTTGCTTGTTCTTAACTTTATGTTTAGTTGTGCATTTAATATTATTAGATTACTTTCATCAGTCTATCTTAGTTCACTACGTTCTCTTTTTTAGTAAGATAAAATACACTAAATGATTTATTGACTTTCTAATTATGTTGTGATAAATTTCTGGAAATATGTTCTTATAAATTTTTTACAAAATGTACTTTAGCGTGTATCATATGATGAAAAAGAAGTTTTCCAGGTAGCATTGTACCAGCTACCGGTCTCGATTGTATATATTTGTTTGTTCTTTTTTGTGTTGTTTTTTTTTCTTTTAACGATATGAAGAAATTAGCTGCGTCTAGACATTATATATACTATTTGCTTGTCTTAGTTTTATATTTAATTGTTGATTTAATAATATTGGGTTACTTTCATCAGTCAATCTTAGTCCAGTTCTTTCTTTATTTTTTTTATTTTTTTATTTTTTTTTTTTGAGGAAGATAAAAAGAGATTAACTAAATGATTTATTGACTTTGTAATTGCACTATGATAAATTTCTGGAAATAGGTTTTTTTTATATAAATATATTGCAGAACGTAATTTCGCGTGCATCATGCAATAAAAAATAAATTTTTCAGGTAACATTGTACCAGTTGCGGTGCTCGATTTCTTATATTGGTTGTTCTTCTTTTTTGCGATATACTTCGATTTCTTTTATGTATGGGAAGAAATTAGCTGCATCTAAACAATGTCGGGGATTTACTTGTCATAGTTTTATATTTAGTTGTTCATTTAATACTATTATATTACTTTCATCAGTCAGTTTTACTCCAGTACTTTCGATTTTTCTGTAAGATAAAAATATATGAACAAAATGATTTATTGACTTTGCAATTACACTGTGATAAATTTCTTGAAATAAGTATTATAAATGCATTACAAAATGTAGTTTAGCGTGTATCATGCAATGAAATAGAAAATTTCCAGGTAACATTGTACCTGCTGTGGGGATTGATTTTATATATTTCTTCTTCTTCTTCTGTTTGTTTTTTGTGTTGTACTGCAACTTTTTTTTTACTTTTGTGAAGAAATTAGCTCCATCTAAACATTATCTACGGTTTGCTTGTTTTAGTTTTAAATTTAGTTGCTCTTTTGATATTAGGCTATTTTTATTAGTCAATATTAGCCCAGTACTTTCGCTGTATCAGAAAAATATATGAACTATATGACTTAGTAATTACAGTGTAATAAATTTCTGGAAAATATTTTTTATAAATGCATTACAATATGCAATTTAGCGTGTATCATGCAATAAAAAAGAAGTTTTCCTGGTAATATTGTATCTGCTGAGTGGCTCGATTTTATATATTTCTTGTTGTTCTTTTTTTTGCGTTGTACTTCGATTTCTTTTGTGTATGTGGAAAAATTAGCTCCATCTAAACAATATCCAGGATTCGCATGTCTTAGCTGTATATTTAGTTGTCCATTTAATATTATTAGTTTAGTTTCAGTGATCAATCTTAGTCCAGTATTTTCGTATTTTAAGTGAGATAAAAATAGATGAACTAAATGAATTATTGACTTTGTAGTTACACAGGGATAAATTTCTGGAAATAAGTCTTATTTATATAAATGTATTACAACATGTAATTTAGCATGTATCATGCAACGAAAAAGAAGTTTTCTAGATAACATTATACTAGTTTTGAATATAGACATTTTTTAGGTAACATAGCATTTACGGGAAGGAATAGGTTTGTACTTTTAGACGACATTTCAAATTTTCGGCAAGACAATCGAAGTTTCGATTGATAAACACGCCCTCTCAATCTCATGATGTTATAAAAGGCTTTTGAATTAAAGATATAAAGAAAAAACTTAGAGAAAATTATTTTATGCAATACTTTTTGAGACAGAAAGTAAGTGCATCTTTTTATAACAAATGCAGATTCTAAATTCTCTTTAAACGTACCATTTTTATTTTTAAATGTGACTGACTTTTTTCTATTGATTTAAATTCTTGAAGTATTAGTTAAACATGCAAATGGAGCATTGCAAAATCTTGAATGTAAAAAATTTGTATGGAAAATTTTAAATTTTACGGCAATATTAAAGTTTTCATTGAACATAATCTAAGGATTATAGAAAAAAAATAATATTGCCTATTTTTATTTTTTATTTCGTTATTGTTTCCTCTTTATTACGTTGAAAGTAAGAACTATTTAGTTAAGCAATTAAAAAATTATATTTACACAAAACCGCTTTACACCAAATTTTTTTTAGCAAAATAAAAAATTTCTAATACTTTATATTGATAGTATTGTTTATGTCGGCTGCGTTGTACAATATATTAAATATATATATATATATATATATATTTGCTAAATTCTCGAAACATTTGCCTGTTTTTATTTAAACGGCAACGTAACTGTAATATAACATTATTTTGTGTATAGTGCGGTCAATAATGGGATCAGATATAATAAGTAAAATGCAAAATAACTGTTATTTTTAAAACTATTTAATGGTTGGTCAGTTTGCTGCATATTTTAATAGTTTACGTCCTAATCAGAAAATCGTCATAAAGCTTCATTTTGGTAAATAACTGCATTGATATCTGAGTTGTTCACCATGTTGTAGAAATTATATATCCAAAAGTCAATAGTATTTAACAGTAAGTTTTAAAACACGATTTTATTTGTTTTCCTTAATTCCAGCACACCGAGTAATACAAACTGATCATAGATATCCACGATAGACGGTGATATTGAGTTAATTTATCATCCAAAGTTTTTTTAAAAATCATTTAAGACGATTCAGTTCGATTTTGAAAATATTAACTTAGTTCCTTTTGTCAAATTAAAAAAATATAGGAGAAGTTTATAAGTAGTTGTTTTAAGTAATTTTGTATGCTTTAAAATTTTTATATTAGAAAATGGACAATATTTATGAGAAATGTGTCAATTTTTGCTTTTTGTAGATGTGAACAGAGCACCTTTTAATCCATAATTATTTGAGTTTTGCGTTCTAATTTTTATAATTATTTTTACATGCTTAAAATGATGTACTCTAACAACTGAGTCAACATTTTTCAAATTAGAGTTTTAAGCCGCAAATTGTTAATATAAAAGATAATTCTGAAATAGTGCAATTCACAGGTATACTTCATCGACAATTTCATAAAACTGACCTGTAAAAAACTCATTAAACGAGTAATAAAATATATTTTTTAATTAATAAGAACTACACATAGAACGACTGCTCTTAACTCTTTCGGGTCTGGTGTACTATTAATAGTACATGTCTTTTAACGGAGAATTATTTTGTTTTAATAAATACTTTTACTCATTTCCATGTAGTAATGTTAGTATATGTCTACGCATTTAGTATATGACTTTTTTATGTTTAGGCATTTAGTAACATTTAAAAATTATTATTATTTGCTTCATTCTCTGTGCTCGTTTACGATTCTTTTATTTTAAACATATATTCCATTCTGTAAATTTAAAAAAAAGTTACTTTCCTGAAAGAATCTTGTATAATACAACGTAAA
Source organism: Maratus speculifer (assembly GCA_964019185.1). Lineage (NCBI taxonomy): Eukaryota > Metazoa > Arthropoda > Arachnida > Araneae > Salticidae > Maratus > Maratus speculifer. Next base: position 430,565,878 of record OZ025291.1, read on the forward strand.
AAGTGTTAGAAAGTTGCAATACAAGTTAAATCTTATTGTAATACAATATTTTCAAAACATCAACAAAAATTCTTCTTTATCCTGTTGTTATATCAATATGAATTGAATAGTACTCAAAACAACAACATTCTTTATCTTCCAGACAATGAAATATTCATTAAACAATAATTAATCTATTTGGATAGCTAGGGTTAATGTTAACGCAAACGAATTTTTTTTCTAAAAACTGAAAAAGAAAAATTAGACACGAAAAGGTTAAAGAATATCTTTATATTAAAGGTTAAAGAATATCAGATGTTATAAAATTTATTCCCTAAACATTTGCCCTTGCGAACGCCTTTCAGCTATTCCCAAGTAAGATGTAGAAAGGTATTATACAAATTGCGCTCCTAAATTGGTAATGCGTTTCCCCCTATGATATCGTACGGAGCTGCATAATTTATCATACGGAAATTAAAAAAATTGTGACCCTAAGGCAATAATTAAACACCGTACATTGAAAGCTTATAAGTAGGCTGATCCAAAAGTTTACAAGCAGAAGCATTTGGAACGTAACAATTGTGGTGGGAATATTTCTACCCAGGGTGGTTCACAGATGGCGCTAGTTGTCTTACAGCGGTTCTAGGAGTAAATAGCGTCAGTACGCAGACTCTTAAAAGCGACTGTAATGGCACGACGTCTAGAAAAGTGATCTCGCATAGAAATGTGAGCCAGAATTCGATTTTTACGGGCCAAGAATGTGGCCGCTTCCGAAATTCACAGACAAATTCACAGTCGTTCTTCTGCATGACAATGCCTGGCCCTATACAGCTCTCAAGACTCAGGAATTGCTGCAAATGGTCAAGTGGGAGGTCTGGAATCCTCCTCCCATACAGCCCCGATTTGGCTCCAAGTGACTATTTCCTTTTTCCGGCGTTGAAGCGAAACTTATCCGGAACACGGTTCACCTCATACGATGCAGTGAAAACAGCTGCCGAGAAATGGCTCAAATGAGCAGAGCCCTGATTACTACCAAGACGGGAAAAATAAGTTTGTCTAACGTTCTGACAAATGCCTAAACAGGTTTGGCGACTATGTGAATAAGTAAAGGCCTGATGTGTCTCTTGATTGCCATTTCTATCTTGTTTTTATTGTTAATAAATACTTTTTCCTTTGCCTTGTAAACTTTTTTTGGATCACCCCTCGTATATATACACTGTGTATATTCTATTATATTTAAAGTTTCTCACAAACTGAGTAAATCACTATCTTCGAATACTTTTTATTGGTATTTGCGGTAATCAGATATCAGGCTGGAATTATTCTGATTCATGCCAGGAAACGCAGCGCATACATTTTTCATTTTAGTTACATTTTTATGATAGAGATATTTTAATTTAATTTAATTAATACGGTCTGGTTCAGGTTTAAACTCAATTTAAAACATGCAAGTAAGAATGGGGATTCGATTGTTTAAAGTTTGAAATTTAAAAGTGTAGAAAATTGTTTTTCGCAATGTATGACGTAATTAAATATTTGAAAGTTATATATATAATAAAAAAAAACTAGAATTGTGGATAGCGTAAATTGTTTAATGTTTTAAAAAACTGCGTAATAATTTAATTCCAGTGGATTTTTAATAGTTATTTTATCTCAATATATATTTTGATCACTTAGTTTTCATTACCATTATGGGACATAGAAATTTTATTAATATCAGGATTTAATTCTAAAATTTTATGAAATTAATTGAATATGTATATAAATTTATTTTTAATTATGAAGAATCGCTTATTTGTACCTATCACTTTTTGGGATTTATATGGAAATGCATCATTTACAAATGGTGAATGGAATCATAAGCATATGTTTTGCAAAAATATCTCAGAAAGAATATATTGTTATTGTAATTTATATGGAACATATTTGAAATATAAAACCTTCGATTAGAAATTTCTACTTTGCAAGTTTGCAGTTTCTCTGGTTTTTTTTATCTTTGATTTTATTCATTATTGTTTAATTCTGTTTTTCATGGTTTTAAAATGTATGAAAAATGCACACATTGTACAAATACCTATTTATACAATTCTAATTATTAAATTAGATTCCGACAGTTTCTGAAAAAAAAAATGAAAACTCAAATTAAAAAATATATATATATATGTAACATCAGACATACATAAATTCTGAAACTTCATATGCATCATTGCATATTTAAGCTTTTGCAAGAATATATGTAGATATATATTATATATTTGCTTTTTAGTGTAGAAATTTAAATTTTTAATGCAAAATAATTTTTTCCATAATTTTTGAAAAACTTTATATATATTATTCAAATTATATACTCTTTCAAATATATTATTAAATTTATTAAACATTGGAATGGAAATTAATTCTAAACCTAAATGAAGAACTATCCCAGTTGCCAAACAATATTGGGCCAATATTGTCTACATCTTGGAGCACATTGGCGCAATACTGACATGAAATATTTTTTCAATGTGGGGGTGTTTCTATATTTCCTTTATTTAGCCAATATTTTCAGCCATTATTATGCCTATATTATAGTTTCATTGGAAATATTGCAAATAACACGCCAATATTGGTTAAATATTGGGGTTTCATTGGACATATTTCCAACGCAATGCCAACACTTGTACAATATTGGGAATTCATTGGAAATATTTCCAATTTAATGCCAACATTTGTACAATATTGGGAATTCATTGGAAATATTTGCAATGAAATTCCAATATATAATAAATATTGGCGCTTTATTAGAAATATTTCCAATAAATGAAATATTGGTGCAACGTTGGACCAATATTGATTTGCTACTAGGGTATTTTAACTATTAAATATTATCAATTTAATTATTTCTAACATCAGACATTTCTAAGTTCTGAAAGTTTACCTAATGCACAGTTAAGGTATTACAAATATATGTCTTAAAAATTATATGTACTTATTTTATTTTTATATAACATTATAAATATTAAGTAAAAACATATTTTTATAAACTGTTTTAGGTATTTTTAATCTTTAAAATAAATGATTCAAAAATTGTACAAATTATTTGTGTTATAAGCAGTCTATTTTCTCAAATAATATGCAGAGTGCAACGATGAAGTAGTACCACTGAATAGCATTCTGTGCCCACATATACATATCATGCTGAATTAAACTTCAATGAGCTGTATAACGATGAATAAAATATTATTTAATAGAGTGTTTTTTTTTTTTTCAATCATTCTATACTGACTTTTCCTTAGATTTTTATGATATATGAACATACATATTATTTTCAATGCCAGTATCACCTTTTTACGCACATAGAAATATACAAGTATGAATAGAGTGATATATGAAACTTTTGAAAAGGCTTTTTAGATAGTACGCCCATATTACAATAGAAGAAATTTATAATTAATAATCTTGCAGTTTTTTATAAAATATAAAATACTGTATCTATACAAAAATTGCAGTGAGATATCCTCACATATGTATACATATGTTTATTCTTTATAGCATAGCTGATTTTTTTTATTGTTCAATTTCCTCATAATATTCTTTCAAAGTGAACTTTTTCTGCTTACGACATAAATTATCACAAATATTTAAAAAATTTGTATATAAAGTAAATAAATTTCTTGCTACCTTCAATATATTTTTTTTCACTCCTTGTGTACTTGCTATGGTGTTTCGGAAATTCTTTTGTTTTTACTTTCTTCTGTCTTTACAATAAGCTAGTTTTGGATTCGTAAAGTTATTCGAAATCCGGTTTTCGACGGCTTTACACATTTTAGGGGGTCAGAGATCTCGAAAAACTTGTTTTTCCAAAGTGTCAGTCTACCTCAAAAAAAAAAAAAAAAAAAGTGTTATATTTCAAGAAATAATCCACGGAAGTACACAAAACTGACTGTAGATTCCATAACAAATTGATATAAACTAAATCTGATTAAATTTTGGTGTATATTGCTCCAAAGGTAGCCCTATTATGTTGCATTTTTCACAACTTCCTCAATACCCATACCTCAAGAACTAGTGCATCAAATTTCTTAAAACGTTAGGTTTTAAGTATAACATGGTGGTGATTACGGTTTGGTGCAAATCGTACCACAGGTAGCACTGTGCCTTATTCCTGATTATTGCTATAGCTTAATCTCAAAGACTGATGTACGGAATTTTATAAAACTTCAGAATCAGTTTGTCCCAAATATAGATTAGTGTTGTTTAGTTTTTGGTGCAAATCGTTTCACGATTTTGTTACAATGTATCTCAAGAACTAATGCATTGATTTTCACCATTCAGTTTGTGCCTGATAAAAATTGATTTTGATTAGTTTTTGGTAAACATTCGAAATGTATAATTCGAAATGTATATTCGAATTTGGTATACACCCAACATGTGGCTTTGTTATGCATATTTTTTTAAGTTATGCCATAGCTCTATCTTAATAACTAATGCACGGATTTCCATCAAACGTCAGATTCAATTATAAATTTTATAAGTTGTTGTTCACTAGATTTTGGTTTAAACCACCTAATCAATGACGCTTCTATGTTGCATTGTTTTATGAAGCAGTAACATCCATAACATAGGATAAAATTTTGGGATTGACACATCTGACTAGTTTTTAATTTACTTCAGCACGAACTCTAGGTAAATTCGGCTGCTGGAGGGTACTAGACAATGGCTTTTTTAAAATAATTTTAAATAAATGTTTATTACATAAATTTAAGTTATTATATTTTATTTTTCACTAATATATACTCAAGAATTTTTAGATTTTTTTCTCACTCCTAAATTTGTGTATTTACGCTTATGCAATGAATTTGGATTCCGAATTTATCCCCCAGTCTGCTCAATGACAGAGATGTCATAGGCGTCACTTTAAAAACTTAACTGATGAATATTTTTTGAAAAAAATAAAAGCTTTCAAATAATGCCTATTTTTTATGTCTTTTATAGGATTTTTAATCTTTTGTCGCCGGTTTTTAAAAACAGATATTTTTGTATAATTGAATATAGACCCTATCAGTAATGACGTCACAGACAACTCAACTCCACATATTAGCCGAAAATGCGTTCCAAAAAAACAACAGAGCGAAGAAAAAGATAGAGATGAAATAGCATGCAGCTACAATTGCAATCGCGAAATAGTTAAAAGGGTCGCAATTCGGCCAAATAACTGTGGCTCAATATGGAAACTTCTCCTAGTTTAGTAAATTCAATCCTTGTTCCACGTCCTTTCTTTTTTTTTTTTTTTTTTTTTTTTTGAATGATTATATTGCACGTGGTTTTGACGGTATAGTGCATCTCTAAAACACTCTGAACTCTATGTGTTTGTTTGGAACGTATTTGAGGCTGATATATCGAGTTGAGTTGCCTGTGACGTCACACTGATAGAGTCTATTAAAAGTACTCGGATTAAATAATACAAAAAATACAATAAAATTTTATCGTTGAGAATAAGAAATTGTGATCGGAGTATGAAAGCCCGTATGTGGTACGGGTAAATCGTATTTCGCAAAACACATTACCCGTATGGTGTTCGGGCAAAACAGGGAAGAAGTTAAGCAGTTAATTGAAGAATTCCATAAAAAATATTTAAAAAAAATCATCTTCACAATTTTTGAAAGTAATTGAACTAAAAGTAAAACGTCTGTCAATTATACTTTTGATTTTTACTATTTTCTGATGCTAATTTCCTAAATATATACACTAAGTTTGGAAACTGTACTTTTGCACATGTCTGAACCATTCATCATGTCCATCACTACTTAACATTCTGGAATTACAATCGAAAATTATAATATACAGAAAAAAAGGAAAAAATTGTGAATTCTTGAAAACGGGAGAAACATCTATTTCATTTTAATTTCTATTACAAATCGCTTTTTCTAAAAAAAAAAAAAAAAAAAAAAAAAAGGCTTTCAGGATTTCAGAAAATATTTATGGCTTTAATATAAAAAAAATCCTGACAGCCACTTTGGAGATCTCCTAGAATTATAAAGATATCGAAAATATCTTTCAAAAATAAGTAGTCGGGATACGATAGTCGAAAGGCCGTTTGCCTAGCGGAAAAAAACCCTAGGCTGCCGACCTTGATAAGGGAGATCGCCTGGACGAAAAGTAGTTAGACTAAGTGCATTCGGCAGAAGCTCGGCCGGGGATTGTTTGCTGCTTGGGTAGTTAATGTTATGACCATAAAAATATGTTTTGAAAAACCTAAAAAAATCGGAACCAAAAGGGTTAATAATCCCATAAAAATACGTAAATTATTTTCATCTTTAAATATTCTGAATATAATGAAATAAAATAGCTATGGCTGAAAATTATACATTATATTTTTACAATTTCCTGATGCTAATTGCTTAAATATATACACGAAGTTTGATAACTGAGTTTATGCGCATGTCCGAATGATTCATCGTGACCACCGTTATATATAAATCTTAAATCGTATTCGAAATTTTTAACATACAGATTAGAAATTTTTAAAAAAATTACATACATTGTTAAACACGAGATAACTATCCATTTCATTTTTATTTTTATTACAAATCGCTTATTCTAAAAAAATCACATTCAGGATTTACGAAAATATCTTAGGCTATAATATAAAAAAATCTATGACTGCTGATTCGGAGATTTCCGAGAATTATGCAGATATCTTCAAATTTCATCACCAAAATTACTGCAGCTAGAAATTTCAGCGTTTCGTGTCTGCTGTAGCATTTTGGAACACTTCAGGTTATTTACAACTTAAAAGATAGATAAAATATGTAAATCAATTCTAGGGTAAAACCCCCAGTAATTGGCATGTACCAGTGATTGGCACATTTTACAAACATGTCCTAAAAAAGATTTATATCCAGTCTTTTAAAAATTCAAGACCATATATCAGTTATATGCTCATTTACGTTAAAGATCTTTGATTTATTTTACAAGATGACAATAGAGCCTAGGAAAGAGAAACAAGTACGACTTATATCAAATTAGCCATTTTGTTGCAAATTTTTCTTCTTTGGCTTAAGGAAGGCATGCTTTTCAATTCATTATTATCTGATTTATAATGTATTTTTAATTTTAATTGACAACAGTTTAGTTTAGTTAAAAAGGGTTACTTTAATTGTGTAAAAGTATTTTCGACACAAATATTTGGATTTCTGAATTAATGGTAGTTGCCAATTAATGGTGCTTCGATTTTGCTAGTTCCAAGTAATTGGCACCTATTCCAATTACAAGGAATTCGCAAGGAATTTGAGATTAAACCATTTATTTTAGAAGTGCTTTTAAAATTATAGACTAATTTTGTTTATCATTTGTTTTTATTTGAAAATATAAATTTTATCAGTAATTGGAATCCATTAAAGCTTCATATGACAATTACTGGGGACAGCATAACAATTACTGGGTATTAATGTAAGTATATTGTATTGTTTTAAAGTGTTCACATTTCAGAATAATATGCTGATTTCTTACTCTCAAAAACCTTAAATATGGCATCTTCATCTACAGTAAATTAATTTAAAGCGATTAAACCCAATGCAAAATGTAAAGTTTTTTTTTAATATAAACATATGCCAATTTCTGGATCACAAGATGTTATATATTGGTGCTCTAGGTGCCAATCACTGGTGATTTCAGCAACTTTTTATAAATATATTTTTATAAAAATACTTTTTCATTGTTTTTGCTTTTAGTGGGCAAAACTGATGCACAGGTATGAATTCTTTGATTTAAAAATATTTCCAAGTAAATAGCTTATTTCTTTGTAATGAAAATTTAAGTAAATTTAACGACAAGTTCTTAATGTGCCAATTACTGGGGATGTTACCCTACTTAAATACTTGATCGTGCTGAACGAGATTCCAAGGCATGAAATTGCCGCTTACACACATTTTGCGGTATTAAGAAGATACATAAGTACATATACAGGGTGTCCGAAAAGTCTGGAAACGGTCGAATAACTCGAGAAATACATATGAGAGTGAAAAACGAAAATATACGTGTTAAATATTTTTAAATAAGCTACTCAGCGATACCAAATTGGACCTTCGCAACCCAACCACTGGGGGTAAGGGGGTCCAACTTTGAAATCTTAAGTTATAACTCCCATTTTTTATTGCAGATTCGGAGTCTACGGACAAAAATACGTAACTTTTGTATTTGATGTTTATTTCGAATCCTCGTTTATCACGGTGTAATTGAGCATGTTAAATCAATACATATTTCGGTTTCCCCAACCAGGTTTTTTTTGATTGGCCAGAATTTTTGACGTCAAATTACTCGTCTTTTGCAGGATTCGTTTCTTGAAAATCACCCGTGGCGATTATTTCGATAATGCTACGCTGTTAAAAATTTGATCCATTTGCTGTAGCGTCACTCCACAGCTTTTATAGAATATCTCTTTTATGACCAATGAGAATGCTCCATAACACAGTAAAGTAACCGTTTTCTATAAAAGCGGTGGAGTGACGCTACAGCAAATAATTAAAAAAACATACAACCACATCAGTCGTATTTAGAAACCATTTACTGGATAAAATAAAAATCCAAATAGAAAACAATTTTAATATATTTCAATGAATTTTTGTAGAGAAAAACATAAAAAAAACCTATACACTATAAAAAATTTAACTCATTTGCTACAGCATCAATTTGTGATTATTATTATTTTTTTTTTTTTACATTTAATGTATGTTGCTTTTGACTGTTTATTGACATTAAAAAAGCATTTTTAAATGATTCATAAAATGTCATACTTTCATAATAGTTGAATTTCAAGAGATATGAACTTTAAAATCAATTGCATAAGCTCTGAGTTTGAATATACAGGGTGATTCATAAAAGATGGGCAGAACTTTAAGGGGTTATAGTACACTTAAAGACAAATAATATTAAATAGGAGACTAAGGGTCCCAGACGTATTCCCAAGGAGATAGGAGGCATTAAAGTTTGGGGTCCGAAATTTCAAATGATTATAAAAAATGGAAAAATTGGTCGATTCGTTTGCGGTTTTTGCAAAAAATTTTCATTATGCCAGTATTTTCTTGAAATAAAATTTTAAAGTTCAATTTCAAAAAATGCCGATAGGGGGCGCTTTAGACTTTGGAGTAACAAACAACTATTTTTTAACGTTATTTTTTGTATTTCTTTAAATGATTTCGAAAGCTTATACTTAAACTTAAATTTTGATCTAAAAATCTGAGTCCTAACCAGTAGTTAAGTAGCGTAAACTGAAATTTGAAATTTGAAACCCTTCTCCCCCCAGAACAAAAATCAGTTATTCCCGATCTTTGTGTCGTAGATTAGGCTCTAACTACTGCCGCGTTTTGCTAAAATTATTCTTTATGTCAGTATTTTCTTGAAAATAAATTTTAAAGAAAATTTTCAAAAAATTCCGATAGAGGGCGCTTTAGACTTTGGAGTAACGAACAACTATTTTATACCGTTATTTTTTGTGTCTCATTAAATGCTTTCTAAAGCTTAGACTTAAACTTAAATTTTCAGCTCAAAATCTGAATCGCTGAGCGTGGTTCAGTAGCGACGGGAGGGGGTTCAAATTTCAACTTCTGAACATAGTTCAGTTTGCACTACTTAACCATGCCCCACGATTCTGTGCTGTGATACGAGGCAAAAATACAACTTTCGTCAAGGACTGCATAGTCGGAATTCACTCATAAAGGCACTGGCACAGTTGGAAACGTTGCTCATGCAAACGTTAAAGCTCCATTCCTGACGCTAGTCACCGGGTGAAGAAGGAGACAGAAAGTATGCAAATGTCAAATGGGGAAGAAGAAGAACACGTATGCAAAATTTCGACACGATTCAGGCATAAAAACCACTGAACGGTGAGTCAAGTGTAAGTCGCTGTAGTAATGAATCGGAAGATGGTGCCCTTCACGAATAAGGAAAAGGCTGAGATGCATTTAATTTACGGAGCGGCAGATGGAAATGGTGCAGATGCACAACGAATGTACGGAGAGCGATTTCCCAACAGGCGGTTGCCTAACCGCAAAAATTTTTGAGCGCTTGCACAGACAATTATGTGAGACGGGATCATTTCTCGCTTCCCGGTCGAATGTAGGTCGTGCAAAAAAGGACGAATCAGTAGTTGTTGCAGAAACCATTCTGGATGTACTAGCGGCGCAGCCAAGTACAAGTACACGAACAGTGGCTAGGCAGGTGGATACCTCACATTCCATGACTTGGAGGGTACTGAAGGATGAACATTTGCTCCCGTTTCATGTGCAACGAGTCCAGAAACTGTCTCCAGGGGATTATCCAAATCGTATTGAATTCGCCCGCTGGTTTCTGCAGCAGAACGCGCTAAATCCACATTTTGGACGAACTGTGCTTTTCACCGATGAATGTACCTTCACACGTGAAGGTACATTTAACACACACAATGCACATGTATGGGCGGATGTCAATCCACATGCTACGTTTCCACATGCTCATCAGAGACGCTTTTCCATCAATGTTTGGGCAGGAATCCTCGGAGACCACCTAATCGGACCGTACCTTCTTCCTGAACGCCTCAACGGTAAAACATACCTCACATTTCTGCAACATGTGCTGCCAGACCTGTTAAACGTTGTTCCTCCACGCATAATGCGGGTCATGTGGTTCCAGCACGATGGAGCGCCAGCCCATTACGTACGAGACGTCCGCAACTATCTGGACATCACATTTCCGAACAGATGGATTGGTCGAGGTGGTCCTGTTGCTTGGCCTGCTCGCTCGCCAGATCTTTCACCCCTCGATTTCTTTTTTTGGGGACAATTGAAGGCTCTTATGTATGAGACACCTATTGAATCCCCCGAGGAACTGGTCGCCAGACTTTCCGCCGCTGTAGGGGAAGTGCTCGAAAAGCCTGATGTTTTCGCGAATGTTCGCCGTTCCATTATTCGCCGTTGTTCTGCGTGCATAACCTCTGGTGGTCACAATTTTGAACATTTATTGTAATTACATGTTAATAAATATGCTTTGGTAACATAATCCTAATTTGTGTCTTTTTACCTCGTATCACAGCACACAATGTGTGGACATGGTAAACTGAACTGTGCTCAGGAGTAGAAATTTCAAACCCCTCTCCCCAGAAACTTAACAACGTCTAACGATTCAGATTTTGGGCTGAAAATTTAAGTCTAAGCTTTAGAAAGCATTTAATGAGACACAAAAAATAACGGTATAAAATAGTTGTTCGTTACTCCAAAGTCTAAAGCGCCCTCTATCGGAATTTTTTGAAAATTTTCTTTAAAATTTATTTTCAAGAAAATACTGACATAAAGAATAATTTTAGCAAAACGCGGCAGTAGTTAGAGCCTAATCTACGACACAAAGATCGGGAATAACTGATTTTTGTTCTGGGGGGAGAAGGGTTTCAAACTTCAAATTTCAGTTTACTCTACTTAACTACTCGTTAGGACTCAGATTTTTAGATCAAAATTTAAGTTTAAGTCTAAGCTTTCGAAATCATTTAAAGAAATACAAAAAATAACGTTAAAAAATAGTTGTTTGTTACTCAAAAGTCTAAAGCGCCCCCTATCGGCATTTTTTGAAATTGAACTTTAAAAATTTATTTCAAGAAAATACTGGCATAAAGAAAATTTTTTGCAAAAACTGCAAACGAATCGACCAATTTTTCCATTTTTTATAATCATTTGAAATTTCGGACCCTAAACTTTAATGCCCCCTATCTCCTTGGGAATACGTCTGGGACCCTTAGTCTCCTATTTAATATTATTTGTCTTTAAGTGTACTATAACCCCTTAAAGTTCTGCCCATCTTTTATGAATCACCCTGTATGTATGTGTGTATGGTTTTTCTATTTTTGTTTGAATTTTCAGCTGGTCGGTAGGATGCATAATGGATCAATTTTTCTTATGTTATATCCTGATACATGAGCGAAACCGACTGGGTTTTGCTTATATTTGTAAATTATGATAAATTACTACCTACCCTTGATGAGTGGTTTGCAATATGAGATTTTCTTTCTTTTTTTTATCCACTTGCTTTCCATATGTCTGTTCATATAACTTCATATAATTTCATGATTCTGCTTGTGTTTTTTGTTGTTGTTGTTGTTGTCGATGTTTTAAAAAAATACATAATTTTCGATCATTAAATATGTTTAAATACTTTTTATTAATAGATTTTCAGAGGAATTTTTAATTTTTCGTAATTCAAAGATTTGGTTTATGAATATTGCCATGGATTTATAAAAAGTTCATATTCATATTCTTGTTTATTTTTCATAAAATGTCGTTATTTTGTTATAAAAAGGTAGCAGAAAACAAATATTGTACTATGTATACTGTTTTAAATGCAAATGCCTTCATCATTTACATTCGTACTGCATGAAAAAAACTAGATATTTCTAATGTACGGAAGATTTTTTTATAAACCACAAATTAGTGAATTGAAATACAAAGTTTTCAAATAGGCTGTATTTCAAATATTTTTGTTTTCTATTCGACTGTATAAAAATATTTTCTTTTTATATTAAAAGTTAAAAAATGCACAAAAATTGAAATCTATTACTCACGTTTTGTCGCATACAAAATAATGTCACTATTAGCTTTATAAAATAGGCATACTTATGCTTACATACGTCATTTAAGGAAAACATATGTCCTTTCATGGAACTCTGCATTTAAGAATTAATTTTCGGATTATTAAAAAGAGAATCCTACTTTTCGTATTTCACTATAAAAATATTCACTTTAAAGAATTTTTCAGCAAACTGAATGTAATAATTTCTCACCAGATATTCGTTAAAGCAAGATTTCATGGTATATATATATATATATATATATCAAAGAGGGCCTATCATTTAAACGTGTTTATAGTGCATAAGTATGAATGTAAGCTGTAAAGTATATTAGAGAAAAGATTCGATTATCTGAAATAATAGATAATTTAAGAGTTCGGATAAACGAGATTTCGGATAACCGATCATTTTCGAAAAAAAAAATACTACGCTAATATATTACAATGAAACACATTAACAGACATGATAAACATAAATATGTATGTATTTTGTACTCTGCATTGTATACAATAAAAACTAGTACAAACTATTAAATATTAAAGGGATCAAAGAAATCTTCAGTAAATTAAACTTACGGTATTGTAGAAGTTAACAAAATCTTCTACTGTGATTTTCACAGAAGTTTTTATTTATTTGTTTATTTTTTATACAGTTGATAAATACAATTTTCTTTGTACTACCCTGTAAGAATCAGGCGCATTAATGTCTTTCAGTAATAACGGTTAAAGACTTCGATAACCTCAAGGTCATTGGTTGCATATTTGGAATAATGTTTAAAATTTGAATTTTGCCTTCCAGAACAGGTTCGTGTAATCGGTCGTCCGGATTACTCATTTTCGGATAACCGATGCTGCTCTGTATTTCAAATTCATTTGATATGACTAACAACAGCTGTTTTGACAATTATTACTGCACAAATAATTACTCTATAAGGAATATGCATGGACATACATTACTGTATACGCATAATGTGAATAGATAGAAAAATATGTACATTTAGGGCACAGTGATTAATTTTAGATGAATTTTCAGTCAAGATTTTATTTCTGAAACGAACAAAAAATTATTAGCATAACTTTTTTTCCTCAATTATTAATATTGTTTCAATTATTTTTCAAATATTTTGAATAACATATTTTTCTTTGGGTCTCCAGCCTTGAATAAAAATGTATCTAATTAATTGTATAAGAATACCTTTCAAAATTAGATATTTTAAATAAGTACAGATTTTATGTCAATTTTAAAATCGTTTAATAATAAACACTAACTCTACCTTTAGCCATTTGTAGTGCATCCGTTCAATGGAATAGAATATTTCTGAAAAGAAAGTGCAAATTTATTTTTCTCCTTTTTACAGTACAAAAATAAAGTGCAAAGCAGTAATATTCATTGTTTAGATCACGCAACCAAATGGCAGTGCACTTAAAAAAGGTTTTAAAAATAGCATTTAAAAAAAGATTTTTCTTTTCAGTTTAAAGGTTTAAGTTTTTTCTTTCTTTTACTCGCGCCTTTTTTAAGTTTCTCGTTTTGTGGTACGAAATTTTTCCTTTTTCTTGCTAGCTAACAACATAAAATTGAATAAAGGTTAAAAATACAAAACTTCATAGTGCATTCCGAAGAACATTACCGTAAAAATTTCAACTGAAAGTTTCTTTAAAAACAGACTTCTATAAAATCTATTAATAGTAAATATAGATCAGAAATGCCCGTTTCTTAAATTGTTGCTATTGGGTAAATTCAACAGTATATGCACAGTCTTTATCTAATCATACTGATTTTTCAAATTCAAGAAAATTAGTTTATGGACTTTTTTTTATTGTTCTAAGTATGGAAGTGATTTGGAATCAAATTGAATTTCCATCTTTTAATCAATAAATAACGTATTGCTTTATAAGAGATTTTTATCACATGACAATTACGTTTTTCACTTCATATCAAATAATAATTGTTTAGTCAAGTTTTTATTTATCAAACAACAACGAGAAAATTATTAGCATATTTTACTTTCTATATTTATTAAATTATAGCATCATTTGTTTTTTAAGTGTTTTGAACTCGTATCAACATATTTCCATTTGGCTTGCATGCCACGAATAAAAATGTCTCAAAATAATTCTTTATAAATACCATAAAAATTTAAATATTTTAAATAATTACAGATTTTATGTGGATTTTAATTTTTTTATTAATAAACACTAATTATAACAGTCTTGTAATGCAACCGTTTAAATTCGATAGAATGGGATATTTCAAACTTTTTTTTCAATACAAAAGTAAAGCGCAAAACAGTAACTATATTCATTGTTTAGATCACGCAACGAAATGGCAGTGCACTAGAAGTGGTTTTAAAAATAGCATTAAAAAAAGGTTTTTTCTTTGTATTTTAAAGGATTAAGTTTTTTTTTTCCTTGCGCTTTTTTTGCATACCTTATATTTAGCAAAATAAAAATTTTAATTAAAATTTTTGATATTTTAAGTAAATACAAATTCTATTTCAATCTTAAATTCGTTTATTAATAAACACTAGTTATAATTTCAATGTTTTGTAGTGCATCCGTTGAAATTTGATAGAATAGAATATTACAGTAAATGCAGTAAAACTTCCTTTCTTTTTACAATACAAAATTAAAGCGCATAGCAGTAACTATATTCATTGTTTAGATCACGCAACCAAATGGCAATGTACTTGAAATGGTTTTAAAAATAGCATTTTAAAAAAAGGTCTTTTCTTTATATTTTAAAGGTTTAATTTTTTTTCTTGCGCCTTTTTTATGGTTCTCATTTTGTGGAAAGAAATGTTTCCTATTATTTTTCTATTTATCATACGAATTGATTATTTCAAAATGAGCGAAAAATTGTCCAGGCCGGGAATCGAACCCGGATACTTGGCTTACAAGGCCAATGCTTTACCTGTTAAGCTAACCGGGCGATAATCGGCTGTGATTTTTCGCTCAAATAACCTTATTGGACGTAACATCTGGTCTGTCATTTAGACAGCTCGGCAGAATAAGCCGCAGGTAATGGAACTCCATAGAACGATGGACACGTAGATATACTATTATTTTTAACACAATCAAACTGATTGGTAAAGTTATCATACGAAATATTATTTCCAACTGAGAGAAAAATGTTTCCTGTTTCTTGCTAGCTAACTCTGCAAAATTGAATAAAGGTTAAAAATACAAAACTTCATAGTGCACTACCAAGAACATTACCGTAAAAATTTAAACTGAAAATTTCTTCCAAGACAGACTTCAGTGAAATGTATTATAATAAATATAGATTAGAAATACCCAATTGTTAAATTATTGCTATAGGAACATTTTTTATCAATATATGCATAGCCTTTATCTAATCACATTGAATTTTTAAATTCAAGAAAATTAGTTGATGGATTTGTCTTTATTGTCCTGAGCATGGGAACGATTTGGAATCAAATTGAGTTTTCCATATTTTAATCAAGAAATAACGTATTGAGTAAGAGATTTATTAACGTGGGAAATTTTAATTATGTAACAAACACGTCTTTTACTGCATAAAAATTATTAGTTGTTTAGTCAAGATTTTAATTCTCAAACAACAACGACAAAAATATTAGCATATATTATTTTCCGCACTCATTAAAATATAGCAATATTAATTTTTCAAATATTTTGAACCAGTAGCAACGCATTTCTATCTGGGTCTCGAGCCACGAATAAAAATAACTTTAATTAATTGTTTAGAAATACCTTAAAAATTGAGATATTTTTAAAAAATACAAATTTTATCTCAATCTTAAATTTGTTTATTAATAAACACTAATAATAACTTCAATGTGTTTTACTGCATTCGCTAAAATCCGATGGATTAGAATGTTACATCAAATGCATTTCAATTTCTTTTCATTTTACCGTACAAAAGTAAAGCGCAAAGCAGTAACTATATTCATTGTTTAGATCAGGCAACCAAATGGCAGTGTACTTGAAATGGTTTTAAAAATAGTATTTAAAAAAGGATATTTTCTTTGTATTTTAAAGGTTTAAGTTCTTTTCTTACTCGGGCCGGGTTTTTACGAAGTTTCTCTTTTTGTGATAGAAAATGTTTTCTTTTTTGCTAACTAACAATAGAAAATTGAATTAAGGTTAAAAATACAATACTTCATAGTGGGCCCCCAAGAACATTACCATCAACTGCATTTCAAAACAAACTTCTATAAATCTATTCATAGTAAATATAACATCACAGATTAGAAATGCTCACTTCCGGATATAGGAGCGAATTCAACAGTTTATGTACACTCTTTATCTAATCTTATTGAATTTTTTAATTGAAGAAAATTAGTTGATGGTATTCTTTATTGTCCTGAATGTGGAAGCGATTTGAAATCAAACTGCATTTTCTATTTTTTAAATAAAAAAATAACTTATTACATTATAAGAGATTTTGATCGCGTGACAAACACGTATTTCACATTTGTTTAATTATATATTCTTCTTTCGCGAGGGAATTTGTTTCAAAATGCTTTGTCACTATTTTTGAAGAACCTATTGCATTTGCAAAAATAAAAAGCAGTAGATTGAGCTCAATTTGATAGTTTCCGATCATGCCTGCTAGTTTCAAGCATTTCCGAATAAAAATAATCAAAACTTATATGATAAATATGCCCTTTTTGATTTAAGAACACCCTTAAGGAATTTTACATTTTTTAAAAGTAACAATTGAGACTTTTAAAATTTTTATGACTATATAGAAGAATATACAAAATTATTATTATTATTATTATTATTATTATTATTATTATTATTATTATTATTATTATTATTATTAAGAAGTTACGTCATTTAATCATACATAAACACGCTTTTCTAACTTTTTGAGAAAAGCATTTACCTGAACTTCATGTGTATAAAGAAAAATTGAAATGAAAAAGTTTTTAAAGCGATTACCTCGTAAAATTAAAAAAAAAAAATGTATATATGATTAGTATATGATGCACATGATTTTGTGGTTCCACATTACATTTGGTAAAAACTAAATATCCACTCATATATATGTATGTATATATATATATATATGTATATATGTTTGTATATATATATATGTATATATGTATGCATATATATCTATATATCTATCTATCTATCTATCTATCTATATATATATATATATATATATATATATATATATATATATATATATATATATATATATATATATATATATATATACATATATATATATATATACATATATATATACATATATATATACATATATATATATATATATATATATATATATATATATATATATATATATATATATATATATATATATATATATATATATGTATATATATATATATATATATATATATATATATATATATATATATATATATATAAGTTTCGGTCAAAAGTTTCCGGCCAGAGATGATCCTTTAGTTAATATGTAAGTATACCCATATGAAGAGGAATCCCTAAGTGATACTTATACATTTTATGGACATAATATTTAGGAATTTATTTACGGAATAACATCTAAATATCAATCAATTTAATTGAAAAAAGTAAGTGCAAAGAAACGAGTGTTCTCCAGTGTTTCCGGACACCTTCCCAAGTTTGGAAAAAAATGGTATTCTAATACAAAATAACAGTGATAAACAACATTTACAATTAGTATCGTATCACTATCACGTATAAGTAATAAGTACTGCGACGCAGCAGCGTGACATTGATACAACCAACGCGCAACAGTCAAAGACAGTCTATGGTACGTTTTTCCACACTCCTTGCATTTATTTAGAAATTTAGGCTGAGATGGAACATTTATAGTTCCGCACACGTTTGCCAACTTATTTCCAAGGATTTTCTATTGGATTCATATCAAGTGTTTGGGCTGTCCTTTTCAAAAGTGGATTTTTTTGTACAAAGCCATAGCTTATCGAGCTTGCATACATTCATTAAGTCGTTATCATGTTAAAATAAATAGTTGCGACCATAATTTTTCCTCAGATAAGGCAGCAAATAATCTTGCAAGATTTTAGGCATTACATCATTCATCTGGCGGCGGATATTAAATAACGGACCAACACTTTTTGAAGAAAGTACTCCCTACATTGTATCGTGTCTTCCGCATTACTTCATTCTAGGAAAACGTATGTCAAATCATATTTTTTGTTTCTAGGTCAGCAGACGTAATGTCTGCCATCACTCCCAAAATGTTTCAAATTCGATTGATAGAAGAATGGAACTTTTGTCCAGTTTTCACTCGACCAGACATTGTATTCTTAGAAAACGCCAGTCGAGTACGTTGATTTTTTTTTTCTTTTTTTTTTTACGCCGGTTCTTTTATAAAGTTCTGCATCACATCAGTATCTTAACACAGTAGACTGACTTGTTTCGGCAATATTTTCAGTCCATAAATCGCGGGATATTGCAGCGGCATTTTTATGCGGGTCATCAACTGTTTTTCTCCAAACAATATTCTCGACAAAAATAGTCATTTTCCGGAGACTCCCGGATCTCAGAAAGTCCTGATGGCCATATGTATCTTTATGTAATTTTCAAATAAAAGTCGGTTTCCTTATCGGTATCTTTGCCGCAATATCTCGAGAAGATTGGCCCTTTAGCGACAAACTAGTCACTCATTTGCGAACAATATTTGTTGAATTTTTCCAAATTGACATTACACTTTGATTCGTTCACAAATACGATCCAAAAACACTTTACCGATAGAAAAAAAATAAAGAATGATGAGTGTCCGGAAACTTTTGCACATGGGAATTTCGAATTCTGCCCGTTTGCATGAAGTGTCTTCAGTATCCAATCAAAATGATCACGTGGTCAGTGGTCATTCACGGTCAGTAGTATCATATATCTAACTTTTGAAACATATGTCCTTCCTCTTCGCTGAAACCTTCTGGTAAAAATATCAAAGAAATTAACTGGCCGGAAACTTTTGACCGTAACTGTAGATATACCTCAAGTAATTAAAGTTCAATTATAGTTCAAAACTAAATGTAAATCGCTATTAAAAAAACTACACAAGATTAATACAAAAAAACCATTACTACAACTAAAATATGCATACATTAACTATTAGATGGCGTACAAAAGGTAACAAAGTCGTTTTTTGTATAATTTAGAAATCAATAAGAAAGATCAACTGACATAAGTAAAACAATACAATGTTTGAATTCAAAATGACACAATCGATATACTGAATTAAACTTCAATTGCAATCTAAATATACCTGGTTCTAAATATACTTAACGATTTTACAAATCCTTATAATATGCTTTCCTTATGGGGGTTTTCGGGACACATTTAAAATGGTTTTTATTTATTGAGTTAAAATTTTGAAATATTTTGTATTTGTTAACCATTTTATTTTGAAACAAAATTCCATGATAAAAATTCCCATTTCTTTTTTCAAATTTTCAACTTTAAAATTTATTAAAAAAGTGCAGTAATTAACCTCTTCGCTACTGGCGATTATTACAGTATTCTTAATTATTACTGAATTAGTTCTTCTCTCGTTTGACTTCCGAGCGAGATTTTTGTTTTATTTTCATTAGCTCGAATCTTAGAATTCGGAACCTATTATTCTTATATCGAAATTTCATTTATATTTCAGTATCATTAATAAAATGGGACAAAACTGATGTACCCATTTGGGTACTCAGGGACAGAAGGTGTTAAAAAAACTGACATTATTATGTGTAGAGTTTTATTTAATTTTTTTATATTTAAATAAACGGTAGATATATAAATTTTAATTTTGATTCAGTAATTTTAAAAATATATTTAAAAAATAAATAAATAAAAATTTTAATAAACTATAATATAACTTTTATTTAAAAAATCATATTTAAAAAAAATTGCTGAATTTTAATTAAGATAGAACAATAAAGAAAGACATATTCCCAGTTTGAAGTAATTTTCCTTAATGGTTCTTGAGTTATAACAATTTAAATCCAAGAAATTGTGAAAAAATCCATCATGAAGAGAAATGCTGTTTCATAAGAAGTCATGTCATAACAATCATTGCTTGAAAGCTAAATCTTGAAAAAAAAATGATATTTCCTCTTCTAAATAACAATAGAAATATAATTTAATCGTCATTTTTAGAATAAAAAATAAAACAGAATGAGAAAATTTCAATGCATTTTTACTTTAGAAATTAGTAAATTTTTGATTCCCGGACCACCTTAAAAGCAATAAAAAAATTATATTGCAAATTTTGACAATCATACACTTTTTTTTAAGTTTAGTATTGCATAAAATACGATTTCGGTTTTTAAAAAAACACAACTTTTTTTCCTACATCTATGTATTTATCATAAAACTTTCATTTCGAAAAATTATAAGAAATATTTTTCATTTAAAGTTTTATTTTGAATCTTCAAAAAGTGGTTTTCAAAGAGCGATTTATAAATCTCTTTTGTCTGAAAACAATTTCGATTACAGATAAAAAAAATATATATATTATTAATATATGTTGTTTTTATTTTGTAATTTTAATGTCATTTTTCTCATTTATTTCAAATGTACAGATATTTTTTTTAATTAGATCTAATATATCATCTGTTTTGATATATTTATCAGTGCAAAAGAAACATAAAAACGAACATATCTTCTTTCGCTGCCGTATATACAAATCTGAACTGATAAAAAGGTTTTTTCTAATCTTTAGCTTAACAAATAACAATTGAAAAAAAGAACTCCATAGAAATTTCTGACCGAAAGTACAATCTGTGGCAGATGTTTTTAAAGTAGGTAGATGAATTATTTTCAATAGTAAGCAGTTGTTTAAAGAGGAAAAAAGTTTGTATCTCACAATCTCAAACAGCGAAAAGTAAGTGGATTTCAAAAGGCAGTTCGATTGAAAGCAAAGTGTTTCGACTGTTGTTTCACGTTATTTTATTTCTAAAAATGAAGTAATTTTGTGATAACTTTTAAATTCTTGGGTCAACGTCTAGAAACAGAAATATTTTTCTTAAGGGGACGGTGGACGTTAAAAATTTATTTTATTCATTTTTATCATAGCAGTATGAAATTTTATGCATATATACATTTCACCAAAAGCATATAGAATACCTTCAAAAAATTTCCAACCTTATTAAAATTTTTAATTTTTTACAAAAATTTAAATTTTTATACGAAATTTTAAAATGCTCCTCGTGTCTTAATTTTTGAAATATTTTCTTGCTTTTGCATTTTTATCACTTAAAACTATATTATAAACAAATTTGAGTAAGATTTTTTAAATCTCTTGAATAGGTAATATTTTACAGATTTTTTTCTAAATTCCTTATCGATTTTCGTCAAAATTTTGCCTTTTAATAAGTAAAAAATAAAATTTGACTATCTTAATGAAGACGAATTTTAAAAAGCTCACACAATTTCTTTTAAAATAATATCACGATACTCCCTGATCAATTTTATAAATATTGATCAAAAATTAACCCGCAAAGAGCATTTCAAAAATCAAAAAACGTCGAAAAATTAGTTTTGAGAAAATCATACTTAAAGTATACAAATACATTTATCTTTATTATTTACACCTTAAAACCTTTATAAAGGATATTTTAATAAGAAAAATCTATTTAGGAATACCCCAGAAATTAACCTTTTTCCTGATGATTTTGCTCAAATAAAGGTCCACTGTCCCCTTAATCGACGAGAGCCCTTTGCTTAATCTTTTATTACCGGTTTTGTAACTCCTTCACTGTAAAAAAAAAAAAAAAAAAAAAAAAAAAAAAAAAAAAAAAAAAAAAAAAAATGTAATTTTACAAATGTAAAATTTCCGAAATCTGTATGGTTTCTAACATTTTATTTATACACTGTACAAGAAAAAATGTAAATCTACAAAACTAATTTTTGTAAGATAACAGAAATCTGTAATTTTACAAAGGAGTCTAATAAAATTGCATTTATCTTACTAAAATTTTATCTGTAACCTGAAGTTACATAAAAAATTCTTGGAATCTCAATTTCCTAAAACCTTCTCAGTAAGCTTACAGGTTTTTTCATTTTCAGTGCAAATATGTATCTGTTGCATGAACTTTTGCTGTTGCTGTTACATAAAAGTTCTTGGCCTCCCAGTTTCCTAGAAAACTTTTATTAACTTTACAGATTTTTTAGACAGTTTTGAAGACGAACGACCGGTATTCGTGCTGCACAATGTGCTTAGAATCCTTGATTGATTTCACCAGTAAAATTCTACTGAAAATTTTGCCTTATTCAATCTCATCTATTTTTCTCGATTAAGGTAAATTCCAGTAAGATTTTTTAAAAGAAACAGCCCGTAAGGCATGGTGACGTCACTGCGACGTCGTTGTGAAGTCACATTGTGACTTTGTGACCATCGATTGTCGATGTGACGTCACGTGACGTCGATGTAAAGTCATAGTGATTAAAAAGTGAAGTCGTTATGGCCGTTTTAGAGCTCTTTTGTGACGTTTCACAATGTGACAAATTTGTGAAAAATGTGTCATTTGTGATTAATTTGACATTAACATTGTGACGAAACTGTGACAAAAGCAACGATATTTAAATATCCAGAAACATGTTTTTTAAAGTAAATAACATGTTTTGAAGAATTTTTTATAATTTTCTAAACATTTTTTAAAAAGTCACATCTCAGTCACAATGTGACGTCACTGAGTGGTGGCATTTTGGTCACAGATGTGATGTGATCAAAGTGACTCACAGTGACGTCACAGTGACATCACTGTGACCATGCATGCTATGAGGGAGGTGATAAAATATTTTAAAAATCTGTAAAAGATTTTCCTTCCAAAATAGTTTTTTATAATTTATTCGCGAAAGAGCTTTGATTAAATAAGGTAAATTTTACAATAAAAAATAATTGGCGCGAATAATGAAGGATTTCCCCATACCCATAATTGGTACGTAAAACGTTCGCTCCTACCCCGTAGGATAAAAGCAAATTAATAGAAAAACTAGTCGTTGGGGAGGGCACCGTAATACTTACCCATCATAATATAAAATATGAAAATAAAACGCGTGTCTATGGCAACTCCAAAATGAAATTTAAACGCATAAATAAATAATTTTAACATACAATAATGCTCCATTAATGAATTGCTGATGAGCCAATTTTGACTAATTATATATAACGCCGAAATACTCGAGTAGTACCGGATTGCGTAAAAGAAACATCCTTATAACTCAAAAATAATAATTAAATAATATTAATTAAAATTAAATTTATATATTAATTAAAAAATTACTGGGTTGGATTAAGCGTCACATTTCCAATAAAAATATACCTGTGAAATGAAATTTGAATGGAATACAGGGTCACGAAAAATCGAAGAATTTGGAAAACAGGATTACACATATCTCGACAACTAATAATCCGATCAACCTCGATTTTTATGCAAAATTTTTGTTATTTTATTGCCTTTTACGTCCAGGCCTTAAAATAAAAAAAATCGAAAATTTTTATGTACCTTTCATCAGAACGAATTTTTTGAGGGTCCGGAAAAAATAGTTCCGGATAATCGAGGTTACTGATATTAAATACGCTTCGTCCTATTCTTACGTACTAAGTACATACAAAATTTTAAGTCTCTATCTCAATTTGTTCGGGAGATAGAGTGGTTACAGACAGACAGACAGACACACAGACGGACGGACGGCAAAATTTTTTTCTAAAAATATGTTTTTCGGAATCTCCACTATCTGAAACGTGTAAATCTGTCAAAAAAATTTTTTCGATTTTCAAAACGATTGCAAGATTTACCCTATACTACGTATGATGGGTAAGTAATAACCGTACTACAAATAAACATACATATAGTAAATATTAGATGAATTATAATTTTTTTAACTGTGACTCACAAAATATAAGAATGCCCTCTTTTTATGAAATTTAGAAATTATTTGAAAGAAACAAATGATATAAGCAGACCAATTCAACATTTTTAGAATTTTGAATAACATAGTCCATATAATGAGTTGAATTTGAATTGCATTCTAAAAATACATGATTGAAAAAAAACAGCCTTATAGTTTTTTTGTAATATGCTTTCCTTAATAAAAATAACATATCATAAATCTTACTTATATGGAATTTATGTAGATTTCATATACGATATTTTAACAATAGTTCCTTATTATATAAAATTTATGTTCAGTATTGCATAAAACACAATTTCGTTTTGAAAAAAAAATAAAACTTTTTTTCCTACATCTAGGCATTTATCATAAAATATCCCGATCAATTCAATATATATATATATATGTTACAATTTAAAGTAACGTAAAATAGTAAACATAACTCATGCCCAGATACGAGACTATTTTCCACAGACGATAATTTTATTTAAAAAAAAATATTTTTTAACCAATTTATAATCAACTCAGAATTTCTTAGGCAGACGACTTTTATAGATGATTAATTTTAAGAGAAAAAGAAAAGAAATGAATTTATGGATATGCACACTATCAAATGTTGACCGAGAGAAAATAAATAAATAGATAAATAAAATAATGATATTTTTTTGAAAGGTATGGTTTTGGAATAAATTTAATAAGACTTGCTTAAAAAGGGTTGATAAAAACATAGAAAAAAATGAGTTATATTTGGAATATTACGAAATAAAGTTTAATTAAGAATATTTTTTATTTAGAGCCATCTTTTAAATTTACGCGTATTGGAATAAAGCTTTTTTAAGGCGAATTAAGAATTTATATCGTCTCCATAAATATTAACAGATTAGATCCAGAAACAAGACTTTAATTTAATAATTTTGAGTAAGTACGGAATATTATAATGAAATGCTAATAAATAAATAAATTTTTTAATATTATCCCCCCTCCCCAAAACTTTGTATGAAATTGATAGTTAAATAAAACTACAAGTTCAGACAACAGAAATATAATAATTTAGAAAAGTTAAATTTTGGAATAAAACTGTCAAACTCAGGAAGCCAAGAGATGGAAGAAAAGAAAATTAACGCAATATAAAAAAAAATATTAGCGATTAAAAAAATAGTTATGAGAAAATTAAATAGAATTAAATTTAGGTAGGAGCATTTCCCTGAAAGAAATTCAATAATGTTACAATATCACTTACTATTTGTAAGTGCATAGGAGATAATACCTACAATAAAAGTAGATAAGTTACAAATATTAATAAGCAAGAAATATTAAAAATACAATTAAAACAATAAGAAATCTCTTTCATGGGAGTTTATAGAATTTCAATAACTTAATCAATAGTCCACTAAAGAAAGTTCTCTAAAAAAAAGTCCTCCGGATCCAGTCTATTAAACAGTATCTCTTCAATAGTCAACTAAATATTTTCAGTGATATAGTTTATTAAATAAGTATTTTGTGGGTATTTTGTGGGGTCCAACATCTTTTCATAATATATCAAATTTTCAATAATAAATAGTATCACTTCAAAACATTAATAATAAATAATATAGAAAAATTTAAATAATAATAATAACAATAATAATAAGTAGCATAATAAGACTCCATATCCTAATATTTCTCAATAAGAGTATAATTAATACTAAACTTCATTACAGAACTCATAATAATAATAATAATAATAAAACAAGAGTATAATCAAAAGAAAATATCACTATTTGTTTATAATTGATAGGGAAAATATTGGTTGAGGATAAAAATAATTACATAGCAACTAAATAATTTTCTTATCTTCTAATAGCATAAGAAAGTATTTTTTGCATAAAAAAATAATAATAATTCTAAAATCCAAATAAAATTAAATCTAACTATTTAGAAAATGGACTCTCAACCAGTAATTCGTTACAATAATTCCTCTCTGATACTCTTTTACAAAATTGTCAAATTTGGTTATAAGTTCTCTAATGCCAAATGTAGAATAATGTTTTATCTACACATGGTTTATAAACTTTAATAATAAAAACAAATAGGAATAAAAGTTGTCATTCTTAATTGAGAAATGGAAATAAAAATAGTTTGCTTTTTTGAAAAACTTTTAATATCTGTAGTTTTCACAATCACTGAAAATCACATATTATGTTATAGGTTTGAGTAGAATCATCAGATTGTATAACTGTCATCATTTAAATATCTGCTGAATAAATAGAATAATACTAATGACAAATAAATGAGTAAATATAGTTAGACTTAAACACACTTAAAATTAATTTATCAACATCAATTTGAAAGCTTTTACAATCAAAGTGTACACCTCATGCCTGCATAAGGAGCCCAATTTAACCCAAAAACTCCCCAAAACAAGTAATATTCTTGGTGGCCACCAAGAACATACCTGCTAATGTTGAAAATTATGGTGATAAAATATTTAAAGAATAAGAATTAAAATTTAATCTACTGTCTTGACTTTAGTTTGATCTAGTGATTGTGATTATATCTGAGGTTTTGTTTGTTTTTTGGGTTGCTCATGAAACAGTTTAAAATCTTCTGGTGAAAAATAGGGTCTTAATTTAGAAACATGTACCAGAATTCTGTCCTGTCTCATAATTAAATTTATCTATTTCATAAGTTACATCAGAAAGTTTATTTATAATTTTGTATGGTCCAGAGAAAGTAGGTTCTAATTTTCGAGTGTTAGGATATTTAAATTCTTCATAAATTATAGAGTATTTTTAATGGCGATTCGACAAAAATTTCGATCATAGAGTCTTTTACTTTTAAGGTGAAATTCACGAGTTCCCGCTTTCGCAATTTTTAGGGCTTTGTCTGCTGGAGGGTAATAGTTTTGTTTTAAAGGAGATTCATAAGGCAATTGACCAAAAAGTAAATAGGCAGGTGTGAATTTGGTGATAGAATGGGACATATTGTTGTATTCTTCGATGACTTGGTTTAATAATCTAGTCCAAAGTATTTTAGAAGAAGTGGAATTAACTTTACATTTAAGCCTGGTAACTATAGTCTGATTAACGCGCTCTGCCTTTCCATTGGTTTGAGGATGATGTGCGGATGTAAAACGTTGTTGAACATGATGCTTTCTAAGGAATTTCTTAAATCTTGGAGATCTGAAAGATTTATGCCTGTCACCAAGTATTTTTTGAGGTGCTTTGATATTGAAAATTTGTTTTAAACAGTTAGTGTATGTTTCAGTGGTAACATTTTTGGAGGGAAAAGCCCAAACAAACCTAGTTGCATGATCTATTATTATGTGTAAGAATTTTTTTGTTGAGTTGTAATAGTTAAATCCACCAACAGTATCAATAGAAAGACATTCAAAAGGTTGATTTGTAGCTGTCATAGCTAGTAATAAGCCGAATCTTTTCTGTTTTGGTTTTTTATTTTTCTGACAGGTGTCGCAATGTTTAACAAATTGTGTAATGTCTATTGTCATATTAGGCCAATAATAGTTAGGAGATATTAAATTAAGCATTTTTTGAATCCCTAAATGTCCATAATTATCATGAGCATTATGGAGTAATTTTTTTTCTCAATGACATTGGTCCAACAATTTTTTTGAAACCCTTTTTCTGAACTATAATAATTCCATTCTCTTTTTTATATTTTTGGTCACAAACATTGTCTTTGTCTTGCATCTCTATAATTTCTTTCCTATCTAGCAATAAACTAATATGTTGATTAAAATGACAAACAGGATTTCGTGACAGCATGTCTGCTTCGACATTTGTTGAACCCTTTTCATATTTTATCTCATAATCAAACATACTAAGTTTGAGTGACCATCTAAAAAGCCTACCCCTTAAGTTTTTAACACTCTTTAACCATACTAGAGATGCGTGGTCCGTATGACCATGCAGTATTTTTATGATGATGTTCCTATTATTAGACATCTGAGCTAGAAAATTAAGTTTACATTTACGTTTTTTTCCTGTATTTGTTAGAATTTCTGGTGACAGCGAGCTTTGGTTCCCGGATTCTTATAATTTATTTAAATTCAGTAAGAAAGATGGAACTGTACAAAGCTGTTGCTAGAGTTTTGACTGATAAATATGATTAAATTTTTCAGTAAATTTTGTGATCTTTAAGTAAGAAATTACCTATAATTAAATTTTTTGAATCTGTTTATGATCTATAAAATAATAGAATTAAAAGTTGATCCCAATTTAAGGTATAACTATGATACTTACAATTTCTATTTTTATTAGATAACATTTCTGGTTAAAGTTAGTAGGTAAATATAGTTATAATTTTCACGATAATTTTGATTCAGATTTTTAAAAGGGAGGGTAATAATTCTGTATGAGGCAATCAAAATGTAAACATATCCTGTCGACTTTTGAATAGATTGTGACAATTTAAAATTAGGGGGGCAGAAACATCATCGCTAGGTTTCCCTTTCTCCGCACAGAAGTCATGGACAGCGAGAAAAAAACAAAATAAATAAATGTAGAAGGTCCAAATAATCACATCTTGGCTGCTGCAAGTTCATTTTATTAAACGGTAGCAATAATATAGGGAAAAGCTCCTGTTGCAGACGATATTTTACCGAAAATTCCATCATTATTTCAGCGAGCCGTACTCATGCACCCAATAATCCTCCTTCTCATCTTGAGACTTCCCCTCTTAAATCTAAAAAGAACATTCTAGAACATTCTCTAGTCTCAAATCTCAACCAATAAATAAATAGATAAAATAAAATAATGATATATTTTTTAAAGGTATGGTTTTGGAATAAATTTAATAAGACTTGTTTAAAAAGGGTTGATAAAAACATAGAAAAAATGAGTTTTATTTGGAATATTACGAAATAAAGTTTAATTAAGAATATTTTTAATTTAGAGCTATCTTTTAAATTTACGCTTATTGGAATAAATGTTTTTTAAGGCGAATTAAGAATTTATATCGTCTCCATAAAGATTAACAGATTAGATGTAGAAACAAGATTTTAATTTAATAATTTTGAGTAAGTACGGAATATTATTATAAGAAAATTAAGATAGTATAAAGGTTAGTTTTGGCTAAAAAAAAAATAAAATTTATAATATATATATATATATATATATATATATATATATATATATATATATATATATTATTTATATTTATATTTTTATTTTAATTCTTCAAAAAGTGGATAATTTATAGGTGAGCGATTTACAAATATCTTTTGTCTGAAAACAATTTTCGGTTATAGAAAAATAAATGCATGTATTATTATTGTTGGTTGTTTTTCATTTTGTAATTTAAATCTCATTTTTTCCTTAATTTTAAATCTACACATTTTCTTAAATCCAACATATTTTTTTATATATTTATATTTATCAGTGCAGAAGTAAGATAAAGAAAAACTGATATTCTTTTTTCTGCCATATATACAAAGTGGAACTGATAAAAAGTTTTTTTCCTCTTTAGCTTAAAAAAGAACAATTGAAAAAATGTTACTTTATAGAAATTTTCGAACGAAAGTAGAATCTGTAGCAGATGTTTTTAAGGTAGGTAGATGAATTATTTTCAATAGTATGCAATTGTTTAAAGTTGAAAAAAGTTTGTATCTCACATTCTCAAAAGGTATTAAGTAAGTGGATTTCAAAAGGCAGTGCGATTGAGAGCAAAATTTTTCGACCGTTGTTCCACATTATTTTACTTCTTACAATGAAGTAAAAAAGTGATAATTTTAAATTCACAGTTAACATCTGGAAACAGAAATATTTTTTTCTTATTTAACACCTTTTGGACAAGACCTCCTTGTTTCATTTTTAATCTTTCTTTCACGAGTATTTTAATCGAGAAAATTTTCTCAAAATAAATCTTGAAAAAACTTTGATTAAGTAAGGTAAGTTTTCAAGTAAAAATGTCGAGAATTGCACTTCAGACGTACAACATGATGTCTGTTCGTACTGTAACCAGGTCGAACACAATACTGTATCTGAAATCTTTTGTGTGTGTCTCTTTAAACGCCAAATGCTTTCTATTATACATGAATTAACCTGTAGAAAACCTCAGCATCGTAAATCAATTTCATAAAATGTGAAATATTGTAATATGATTAAAACGCACACCAAACAATATTTCCGCCTACACTATTATATAATAGAATATTTTTAGCGTGGTCCTGTATCTATATAATTACAAACGCACCTAAAAAAAAAAAATTATTTATTTAAATTTTATTATCAATTTGAATTTTCTTATTAATTTGAAACATGTACTTAAAAATAGATCTAATATATTGATACTTTTTCTTAATTATATCCAACGTATCTTTTTTTTACATATGTATATGTATCAGTGCAAATGAAAGATAAAAAGAAAAAAACTTTTTTTTTTACTCTACCATGTACACTAAGAAGAACTGATAAAAAACTTTTTTTCCCTCTTTAGATCTGAAAAAAAATTTACTTCTAAGAAATTTTTGAACGAAAGAAGAATCTGTAGTAGATGTTTTCAAAGTAGGTAGATGAATTATTTTCAATAGTAAGCAAGTTGTTTAAAAGGAAAGAAAAATTGTCTCTCACAATCTCAGACAGATTTACGCAGTGGATTTCAAAAGGCAGCGCGATTGAAAACAAAATGTTTCGACCGTTATTCCGTATTATTTTATTTATAACAATGAAGTAAATTCGAGATTATTTTTAATTCCTGGGTCAACATCTAGAAACAAAAATTTTGTTTCTTACGTAAGGGGAAACCCATAAATGATGTCACATTTTTTTTTACCCTACTCCCCCTCTTGTCACAAAGTGTCATACTTCATCAAACCCTTCCCCCTCCCCTCTCGTCACATGTCACGCTATATTATATATACATTATCTTATTGTTTAAAAACAAAGCAAAGCGTTATAAATAATCTTTCAATTTTATTTTTAAACTTTAACTCTGTGTTTTTAATGGCATTTGTGAGCATAAGAATAAAAATCATTCGTGTACTTATTTTGTATTAAATAAGATTAAGGTTTATAACAAAAAACCTCATTCATATGCAATAATAATAAAATGTAATTTGGAAGAAGTACAGTGGACTCTCTCTATTCTGAACACTCATGGGACCAAGCAAAAATGTTCAGATTATAGAGGTGTTCATAATTGAGGGAGATGGCAAAATGCATTACTACTACTACTGTGTAGGGTGACAGTCAGTAGTTGATCAAATAAGGTTGGTGCTGCAGGATTTTTATTATATTTTTTTCCTTATTATTGTTTAAAATCAAATTGTGCTGAAGTTATAAGCAAATAGTTTCTTTAATATCAATTTTTCCTGTAATTGATCATTTGAGGAAATCAGTTAAATTCTAAAATTAATCTTTAAAATTATAAGCTGCAATTAACAATAATTCATATAAAACTATTTTTTGAAATCAGTAAGATGAATGTAAATTATTTTAACTTACCGTATGTCTTCAACTAATCAAAACCTAATTTTTTATATTTTCTAATTAAAAAAATCACAAAATGGCTTCTATTACAGGAGACAGCCTATAATAATCTGACAACATGTGTTCCAACATTTCATTGAATATTTTACCAGAAATATTCAAACAAATTGCAACTTCAAGTACATGCTTAAAATCTAGGCCTGATTTCTGTTTATTTTTCAGTTGAGTTTGTTAAACTTTTTTATTCTTTTGTAACAGTTTCTACGAATTTCCACGATGGGAATTCAAATTGTAAATACATGTTCAATTTACAGAGAGATAGAATAGAACTGGGGACCAAAAGTGGTGTTCATAATAGTGGGGTGTTCACATTAGAGGGTGTTCAGAATACAGAAAGTTCATCTTTTGTTAAGTTTATGGAGATTGCCCGGAACCATCGAAATGTGTTCATAATGCCGGGGTGTTCACATTAGAGAGTGTTCAGATAGAGAGAGTCCACTGTATTTTTAAATTTGAAATGGAATATAATATTGCTTGACTTTAAGTTTTATTTTTACTTCAAAAACAGAAAATAGTTTCATTTCAAAGTAATTTCAAAATTCAATCTGCTGATTTTTAAGGCATTTATTTCAACCAAAATGTGTGATGTCACATTTCTTCTTCCCCCCTCGCACTTCCTTGTCACGAAATGTCACAATTTCATGAAACCCCCTCCCCCTTCATCGATTGAAAGCAAAATATTTTGACCGTTGTTCCACATTATTTTATTTCTAACAATGAAATGAAGTTGAGATAATTTAAATTTCTCGGTTAACATCTGGAAACAAAAATATATTTTTTTTTGTTTCCAAACCCCTTCGAATCGAGAGCCCCTTGCATAGTGTTTAATATTTTATTACCAGTTAATTAACTCCTTGGGAAAGAGCATGCTCAGAATTCTTGATTTTTCTCATCAGTAATATTTTTCTTGTAAATTTTGTCTTATTCAATACGAGCATTTTCCCGATTCAAGTAAATTCCAGTTTTTTATTTTCGAAAAACCATTGATAAAAGATATAAAAAAAGGAAAAAAAAACTCTTGTCCCGGAAGGGTTAACACAAAAAATTTTCTGCAATTTAATCACGAAAATACTGTGATTAAATAAGTTAAAATTTACTATAGAAAATAACTGGTGAGAATAATCAATTATTCTGAGTATTTTAACTGACACGAATACCGTTCATTCAGTCCCAATGGATAAAATTAATAACTTTCGTTAATCATACATCCACACATATGCATGTCTTTACTATTTATATACAGGTTATATATATATATATATATACAGTCGACTCTCGTTAATTCGAAATCAGATAATTCGAATCTTCGCTTAATTCGAACTAAACATGAAGTCTCGAAATTTTCAATAGCAGAATAACGTTAAAACATTTTCATTAATTCGAACTCATTTTCTCTTGACTCCGTTTAATTCGAACTAACGAGAATTCCGATTTTTCATTTTTCTTTTCTTTCTCACAGATTACAGATCATTTGAATAACCTTTTTTTTCTTTGATTTTTGTGAAAATTGTTCCAAACGAGTGTACATATAATACAATGCATTTGATATCCACTTTCTTACAGCCGCGTCTGTCCATCAGTGACACTTTAAATTGTTCTTCAATCGTGCTTGTTTCTAATCTTTTAATTTACGTATTTATGAATTCTAATTTAATATTAAGTCATATTCTATTGATAAAAGATGAAATAAGTCTTAGAAAACACTATAACATAATTTCCTTTGTAATAGTGCCATATTAAGCATGTTTTCCATAATTCGAACTTCGGATAATTCGAACATTTCTTGTGGTCCCGACGAGTTCGAATTAACGAGAGTCGACTGTATATATATATATATATATATATATATATTACATTTTGTCCAATAGTTCCGATTACAAAATTGTGTGAAATATTGTGCATCATTGCAATCACGTGCAATTTACTTGAAAAAGCTTATTAAAAAAAATAATAAAAATAAACACATAATTTAAACCTTTTTTATCTTTCCAAAACTTATAAGTTACATTCTTAAAACCTTTTACAGAATATAATAATTAAAACAATAAATGATGCATTTCATTGTCACAAAAACATAACTACTTGTTACAAATGGATCTTTCTAAGAAATCAACATTTTATTTTGTCACAAAATACAGAAAAAAGAGTATATCCATTCTATATCTATAGCCCCTCAGAATGTCACAACTAAAAATGAAAACATACATTAATTATATTTTATGTAACTACCCGTAAGACATGGTGACGTCACTGCAACGTCGTTGTGAAGTCACATTGTGACTTTGTGACCAGCGATTGTCGATATGACGTCACGTGACGTCGATGTGAAGTCACAGTGACTAAAATGTGAAGTCGTTATGGCCGTTTTAGAGCTTTTTTGTGACGTCACATTGTGACCACTTTGTGACGTCACAATGGGACCAATTTGTGAAAAATGTGTCATTTGTGACTACTTTGACATTAGCATTGTGACGAACTGTGAAAATTTTTTTGGCAAGTCACATCTTGGTCACAGTGTGACGTCACTGAGTGGTGGCATTTTCGTCACAGATGTGACGTGACCAAGATGACTCACAGTGACGTCATTGTGACGTCACTGTGAACATGCATGCTATGAGGGTATATACATAATTTTCATTTATTAGCTTAGTCTGAAATTCTGAAATATAGTTCATAGAATTTATATGGAATATTATTGCAGAATTGATATAGAAAATTTTGACAATAGTTCATTTTTTTCGTTAAAATTTATGTTTAAGTTTCGCATTGCATAAAATACAATTTGGTTTTAAAATTAATAAAAAAATTTCTTTTCTTCATCTATGCATTTATAATAAAACTTTCCGATCATTACGAAAAATAAAAATAAACTTTTATATATTAAAGTTTTAATTTCCATTCTTCAAAAAATGGTTAATTCATGTATAAACTTTTTTTTTTGTCTGAAAACAAAATTTGGTTACAGAAAAAATTATATTTATACATTATTATTGTTTGTTGTTTATATTTTGTAATTAAAATCTCATTTTTCTTGTTAATTTTAAATCTATGCTTTCGTTAAAAATTAAATCTAATATGTCATCAGTTTTTATATATTTATCAGTGCAAAAGAAAGATAAAGAAGTACTTATTTTTTGCTACCATATATACGAAGTGGAATAGATAAAAAAACATTTTTTTCCTCTTTAGCTTAAAAGAGAATAATTGGAAAAAATGTTACTTCTTGAAAATCGTTGAACGAAAGTAGAATCTGTAGCAGATGTTTTTAAAGTGGGTAAATGAATTATTTTCAATAGTAAGCAGTTGTTTAAAGTTAAAAAAAAATGTATCTCACAATTTCAAACAGAAATAAGTAAGTGAATTTCAAAAGGCAGCGCGATTGAAAGCAAAAGTTTTCGACCGTTGTTCCACATTATTTTATTTCTTACAATAAAGTAAAGCAGTGATAATTGTAAATTCCCTGTTAGCATGTGGAAACAAGAATATTTTTTTCGCATTTAACTCTTTTACGACAAGAGTCCCTTTCTTTTTTCACCAGTACTTTAATACAGAAAAATGATCTACATGAATGCTAAAGAACTTTCGTTAAATAAGTTACACTTTACAATAAAAAGTAATATATTGTACGTCAGTCGCATCAAATGATGTGTGTAGATACATTAGATTATTTTAAATGAAAAATGAAGTTTTTAAAATATACAGTACTTCGGATAAAATACAATATCCGAAATCCTTTGTTTGTCCCCATAAATGCAAAATCCTTTCAATTATATAGGAATTAACATGTAGTAGGCAGGAACGTGAGGAACGTGTGTAAATTTCATAAAATGTGAATTGTTCAACATAATTAAAACGCACGATCAAAACTCGATCAGACTATTAAAAACACATTTAAATCTTAAGCATATTCTCTAATTGATTTAGAATAAAAGTGTTTAAAGTGTGACACAAATAAAAAATCAAAACCATGGTTTTAACTTTGTGACCATTTAATTTCTTTTATTAAAATTGTGGTTCTTATCAGACTGAAATAAATTTAAAAAAAACATATTAATAATATTTCTTTTTTATTATTTTTTGTAACACCTCTCTCTCGTAATATAAAAATGTGACGTTCTTAAAATCGTATAATTTTAAAATCTAATGGGTTTAATAAAATTTTCATAAATATGGTCTATTTGTCCAAACTAACTATCGGACTTAAATAAATTAAAAGTTTATTTTCAAAATAAAACATATAATAAGTAAACTTTTTGCTGTAAATTCCATCCGTATTTGCATATATTATTTTTTGTCCCAAAACAATTTATTAACTTATAAAAAATTCGATATTTAAAACTATACAGTATACATCTACAAATAGTTTAAAAAATAGCTCAAAATGTTCAAAACTGTACGAGGAAGTACATTTTAAAATTTCAAAAAAAAAAAAAAAAAAAAATAGAAAATAACATTATTACATGCCAAAACAGAATATTTGTGTGAAACGAAAATATATATCAATGATCCCGTGAGCAAAATGTGCATAGAAATGGTTTTAAATATCTTTAAATTTTTACAAAGTGTATAAAGTTGAAATTATCCTGGATATCTTTCGAAGCCCATAAATTAATTAATTAATAAAATTTAAAAAATCTTGACATTCATTGAAAAAAGTTTGCGACAGATGTCCCTTACTGTTACTTTCAATAGAATGTAAAAACGTTCGTAAATTAAGGCTTAAATGCAAATTTTTTTCTGGCATTGTAACGTAAACAGTTTATTTTACTCATAAAAAATAAAATAAATTCAGCTCTTACTGTACAATTTTCCGGTATTTGCATATTTTATTATTATTATTATTATTATTATTATTATTATTATTATCATTACTGCCAAATTAAATTAAAACTTACGATAAATTTAACATTTAAAATTTTGCAACACACTTCAACAAATAGTTTAGAAAATCGATATATTTTTATTGCTCGAGAAGATACATTTTAAATTATACTTAAATTTGTCAAAAATTTTTTACCAGAGAACTGTTACAATTACTTGATAGAATGGTTTTCCTTCATTGAGTCCTTTATTATCATACTAAAAATTAACCTTAAAGTGATTTAATTTTAAAAAAAGTAATCAAATGGTGCCGAGTCTTCTTAAATCAAAGATTCTATTATAATAACCTTCCAGATCGTACTGCTATAACGAAATTTTAATTAATCCGAACTATCATTTTAAGGAGTTATTTCAATCTAACTTTTGAAATGAAGGAGAGTAAATCGCTTTCGCCAGTGATTTATCTACTTTTGGTATTATCAACTTGCAGTCATTTAATAATGCCACGACGCCACACTATTTGGGGTTTTCCTTCTATATTGCCGAAATAGAGAATGATAAATGACGCATGATAATAATCTAAGAAACATATATCTACGGCGTTGGTGGAATCGGGCAGATGAAGAGGAATTAAATGATTAAGAATTTTTTACGTCCCAAACACAACTGATAAAAGACCTTAATTATAAATAGCAGTTTTCTAATACGTCCATTAAAAACATTTCAAAAATTTTCAATAAAATATTTAATTGCTATAAAGGACGTCAAATACCAATAAAAACATTAAAAGATCTTAAAAATTTTTACATGTTTCGATTCAATTTACTCAATCATAATCAGAAAAACAAAATACAAATAAACACAAAGATGTCATTATTATCATTTATTGTCACAATTATTGTCATTTTCCATCTTTGTGTTTATTTGTATTTTGTTTTTCTGATGATGATTGAGTAAATTCTATCGAAACATGTAAAAATTATTAAGATCTTTTAATGTTTTTATTAGTATTTGACGTCCTTTAAAACAATTAAATATTTTAATGCATATTTTTGAAATGATAAAAGACCACAATGGGAACTTTTTATGATAGCTATGTAGATATTTTCTCTTATGTTTATATTTTAGTGAAAAGTATTGAACTTTTTGTTTAAAAAAATCAATTTATAGAAAAAATATTATTATTTGCCAGAAAAGAATTTTTGTATGACAAGAAATATATTCCAAAGGTCTCGTGAAAAATGTATATAGAAACGCTTTAAAATACCATTAAACTTTTAGAAAGAGTATAAAGTCGGAATTATACTAAGTAGTTTTCCAAGCACTGATAAAAAGTACTTTATTCAATTATTTTTTTTTCGTTCATTATAATCTTTTTCCACAAAATTAAGTATCGAGTTCACAATAAATTGAAAAAAAAAATTTTAATCTTAAAAAATAAAATAAATTTAGTTTTTACTGTAATTTTTACCCGTATTTGCATATTTTACTTTTTTCACCTAAACTAATTAATCAGCTTATGATAAATTTGGTATTTAAATGTATACAGCACTCTTTCACAAATAGTTTAAAAAAATTGCTCAAAATTTTCAAAATTGTACTAAAAGATACATTTTAAAATGTACTTAAATTTGCCAAAAAAAAAAAAAATCATATTTTGTCTGGTTAATTGAACACTTACTTGATAGAATTATTTTCCTTTATTGAGTCCTTATTACTTATCCCTATTTACTATTATAGTAAAAATGTACCTTTAAATATTACTTAAATAAAAAAAATTAAAGTCCCTAATAGCATGCATGGTCACAGTGACGTCACAGTGATGTCACTGTGAGTCACTTTGGTCACATCATATCTGTGACCAAAATGCCACCACTCAGTGACGTCACATTGTGACTGAGATGTGACTTTCTTAAAAATCTTTAAAAATTTATAAATATCCTTCAAAACATGTTATTTACTTTTAAAAACCTGTTTCTGGCAGTTTAAATGTCGTCGCTTTTGTCACAGTTTCGTCACAATATTAATGTCAAATTAGTCACGAATGACACATTTGTCACAAATTTGTCACATTGTGATCACTTTGTGAAACGTCATAATAGCTCTAAAACGGCCATAACGACTTCACATTTTAGTCACAGTGACTTCACATCGACGTCACGTGACGTCACATCGACAATCGATGCTCGCAAAATCACAATGTGACTTCCAACGACGTTGCAGTAATGTCACCATGCTTTACGGGGTGCGTTAAATCTTCTTTAATCAAACACGATTCTACTAATCCTTTTCAAGTTTGGTGTACTATTAGTAGTACATGTCTTTTTCGAGCATTATTTTGGTTTAAGAAATACCTTTTATGTTATTTACATGCAGAAATATTAGTATATTTCTGTGTATTTACTAATGATTATTTGCTTATTTCTTTTATTCATTGTTTTATTAATTCGATTCCTTTATTCCAAACATGTATTTCACTCAATAAATTTTAAATAAAAGTTCCTCAAAGAGTCACGTGTAATAGAGTGCAAAAAGTGCATATGTAATATATATTAACATATGTAATAAACATATGTAATATATATTAACACTTATTTGTAACAAAAAAGTTTCTAAATGTCTCTAAAAGCCTTCCTTAGCGTATTATCAAATGAATATTAAATAAGAAATAAAAAAAATTGTTTGAGACAATGAAATGTTCGTTAAACACTAATTTGTCTATTTCTAAAACTAGTGTTAATGTTATGAACGTAAAAATAATTTTTTCTATTTAAAAAAAAAAAAAAAAAAAAAAAAAAACGGGTTTGAAAGCGTTAAAATACTTTTCTAGATCGTATTGTTATGAGGCAGTTTTAATTGTTCTAAAATATTATTTTCATGAGTTATTACAATCAAATTTTCGAGATTAAAGTGAGTAAATCTGTTTAGCCAGTGATTTATCTATTAGGCATTTTCGACTGATAGCATTTAATAATGCCACAACGCCACACTACTAGGATTTTCCTTTTATTTTCGAAATGGAGAATGGTGAATGAAGCATGATGAAAATATAAACATATATATGTACGGCCATGGCGAAATCAGGCAGATGGAGAGGAGACATGTTAAGGGAGACCCGTAAGAAAAAACCCAAAATTTTTATTATTGATTTTAAAGTAATGAATTTTTGTGTACTATTCAAGAATCTTCTTGTAAGGAATAATTAGCAACAAATTTCACTTTTTATTAAAAAATATATTTTTTATGGGGATTTTTATGATTTTTTTGTCGAAAAATACACTTTTTAAAATTACTATTCCTCATTCAATTTTCAATATTTTGGCATTACTAAAATTTCTTAAATAGCGTTATAGTATATAGAAAAGAACTAAGGAGAGATATTTTTAATTTTCTATTTTAATCCGCTGAGAAAAAAATAAATAAAAATGCGCATGGTAAATTTCCTTAAATTCGTTATAATTTTCATGTTTACCAATTTTCAGAAACAGTTAAAAAAATATTGTAACATTTTCAGAAATAGTTAAAAAAATATCTTCCCTTACTTTTGTTGCAAATTTCTTTAAGATTCTAAAAACATAAACACTTTGTTTCAAAATCATTTTACTACTGAGCCTCAGTACTTTGAACTTAGGCAAAATATGAAAAAAGTCATTTTCAGGAAAACACGTTTTTAATGGCCGCTAGTCCTTTAAACTTTGTAGTGAGTACAATTTAAAAAGATCATTTTCTACCTGTTCCAAGTGTCCCCGAGTTCTGAAATTTTGCATGGATATTCGTGTATTTTATCGTTTTCTGAGAAAAAAAAATGAACTTTTGATGATTATTGGCCGAAATTAGGGTACGGGTCTTCCTTTAATAAATAATAAAAAAAATGGCACACATTTAAAAATGTGAAGTTTGTGAGAGATGGTCCTTATTGATACTTTCATTAGTAATGTAAAACGTTCGAACATGCAGGTTCAGTATGAAGAAATTTTTTTACTGGCACTGTAGAGTAAATGTATATTTTAAGCATGAAAAGTAAAATAGATTCAGAATTGATTTAGGATTTTTATCTCCGAAACACAATTGATGATTGACCAGCATGGAATCTTTTTATAATTGCGGATCATAAGCTATATAGATATTTGCTATAATGTTTACATTCTAGTGAAAAGCAATTACCATTTTTTTTTTCAAAAAATCAATTTACAGAAAGGACGATTATTAAAAACCAAAAAAGAAAATTTTTGTGAAAAGAAAATAGGTTCGAATTGCCTCGTCAGAAGCATACGTATGGAAACCGTTTAAAATGCCCTTAAACTTTTACATAGGTCATAAAGTTAGAATTATTCAGGGTTTGCATACAAGGAAGGTATCCATTGAGGGCATACTCAGAATTTTTTGAAAAAAATACGAATTAAACTACTCATGTAGGTAATAAAGGATCAGTGAAAATTAGCGACGGAATTACATTATTAGATATGTAAAAAAATAAAATAGTTTGGAATAATTGGCGTGAAAAGCTGAAAGCGACGCGGGATTTGGCGAGCAGTGCATTTCCTCGCCAAAAG
This sequence comes from Maratus speculifer, assembly GCA_964019185.1. Lineage (NCBI taxonomy): Eukaryota > Metazoa > Arthropoda > Arachnida > Araneae > Salticidae > Maratus > Maratus speculifer. Next base: position 430,607,138 of record OZ025291.1, read on the forward strand.
CAGACGATTTTAACGCATCTGAAAATTGATTTTAATTGACTTCACTGATAAAAATCTGCAGCATTTACTGCAACATCACTCCACTACTTTAAAGAATATCTCTCTTCTGACCAATGAGAATGCTCCATAGCACGGTGAATTGACCGTTTTCTATAAAAGCGGTGGAGTGACGCTGCAGAAAATGGCACAGATTTTTAGCGGTGCTGTAGCTTGTGTAACACTGTTAAAAATCTGCTGCATTTTGCTTCAACGCACTCCACCGCTTGTATATAATATCTCTATTCCAACCAATGAGAAAGCTCCATTTCACGGCCAAGTAACCGTTTTCTATACAAGCAAGGGAGTGCGTTGCAACAAAATGCAGCAGATTTTTAACAGTGTATTTTTCAATTTGGAACAATTTTCATCAATTTAAATTGTGTTTTAAATGATAAAATATATTAATTTCATTTTGTTATAAGTACATATAAACGCATATGACAAAATTACACTTAAAGTAAAGTAAAAATGCAAAACTAAAACTACTTAAACTAAACTTATTTAAATAAATTGAACATAGAAAGTTTTTTCTTTAAAAAGTATTCGAAGCTTAAAACCGTATTTTTCAAAATTCCGTTTTTTCGCCAACCGGAGATAAATTGCCAAATAAACGAAATTTTTATTATTTTTTACGGACGTTATAAGGAGGTTCCGCCGAAATTTTTTTATAAACATATATAACTATATGAGAAGAACATTCTGTAATTTTTTCAGATTTTTCTGAGTATGCCCGTAAGGAGACCTTCCTTGTTAGTTAAATAAAAAAAAATCTTGGCACACATTTAAAAATGTGAAGTTTGTGAGAGATGGTCCTTACTGATACTTTCATTAGTAATGTAAAACGTTCGAACATGCAGATTCACTCTTAAGTATGAAGAATTTTTTTGCTGGCACTGTAGAGTAAAAAGTTTATTTTAAGCATGAAAAGTAAAATAGATTCAGTTTTTACATAAATTACACACGTAGTTTCAAATTTAAATTTTCCCCAAACTAATTAATTAACATATGATGGGTAAACTGAGTTTTAACCCACTTCTTGGCGACGTGTTTTCTACTGCGCGATAACTATGCCGCACCTTGCTTACCTTTACTCTTAGCTATCGCTCTCCTCGGCAACCCTCGGAGCAAAAATGCGATTTTTCTCTCCTTCGTTTGCCGGAGCTTGGGCATGCTCTGTTCGTTCTTTCTTTTTTAGCTTTCTTATTGGACAAGAAAGGAGAAACATTTAAAAGTTTGAAGTCCCGCGCCTTGAAAATAATTAAATTTCTTGTATCTCATTAGAGGCCGTTTGATTTCGAAGAGTAACACGAGTGAGTAAACTTTTTTGGGAGAATATACGAGTGATTTATTTTAATTAGAAACCTTTGTTTTGTATTTAAAAAGGAAGTATTTTCTACATTTCTATTGTTTTGTGAATGTAGAGACCCTGCTTTGTAGTTAAAAGTAAATGTTTTAGGCCTTGCTTTAGTATTTTAGATGCTTTGAAACTTAATGTTATTTAGTTTTATATTAAATATAAAAGGAAAACATTATTGGACTTCAAAGCTTAGTATATTTCTTTAGAAAATCCATTATTAATTTCTTTTTTATTTAAAAGAAGGCTGGTTTTGTTTTTAAAAGAACGTAGGTACACAATTTCTTTCCTTCTTGAACGGAATTGTTTTGCATGTTTTGATGTTATACATGTTTTAAGGAAATTTATAGCCGGGGGGTTCAGGGGGGGGGTGCGGAGCCCCCTGAGAAAGAATTTTTTTCTTTTAAAAGCTTTGTATTGCGTAGTGTCTCCTGGACTTAAATCCCTCTCAGGAGACAAAACGCAAAAGCACGCCAACGTGGCGATATTTTGGAAGCGCGCCAAGAAGGGGCTTAAAACTCAGCCGCGCCCATATGATAAATTTGGCACTTAAAATTATACAACACACTTCAACAAATAGTTAAAAAAAGTAGCTGAATATGATTAAAAGCATACGAAATACATTTTAAAATTTACTTTTGTCAAAAAAAAAAAAATGCATTTTTGAATTTTTGAACTGAAATTGAACAACTAATTGCTTGATTTTTTTTTCTTCATTAAGATCTTCAACCAAAAATATACATTAAATTGCTTTAGTTTTTAAAAAAATGAAAAATTACCGCATCTACTTAAATCAAATATCACGATTCTATAAAAAATCTTTGCAGGTCGCATTGTTATGAAGCGACTTAGATTAATCCAAACTACTATTTTAAGGAGTTATTACAATCTAAATTTTGAAATGAAGGAGAATAAATCGCTTTAGCCAGTGATTTATCTACTCTGGCATTATCGAGTGACAGGCATTTAATAATGCTATGACACCACACTACTTGGGGTTTTCCTTTTATATTACTGAAATAGAGAATGATGAATGAAGCACGATGATAACCTAAGAAACATATATCTACGGAGTTGGCGGAATCAGGCAGATGGAGAGGAATTAAATGATTTAGGATTTTTATGTCCCAAACAAAATTAATGATATACCAGCATGGGAGCTTTTTATAATTGTGGGCTATAAGCTATATATATATATATGCTATATTGTTTATATTCTAGAGAAAAGCGTTTACCATTTTTTTCATAATTTCGATTTATAAAAAAGAATATTATTGTAACCCAAAAAAGAAGAATTCTGTGAAAAGAAAATAGATTCCAATGGTATTATGAGAAACATAAGTATAGAAACGGTTTAAAATGCCCTTAAACCTTTACAAAGGGTATGAAGTTGGAATTATCCTGGATAATTTTCTAAGTGCAGTTAAAAAATGTACTTTGTTCCATTGAATTATAATTTTTTTTTTCGTTTATTATGATCTGTTTGACAAAAATTTAAATACCGCATTTACAATACAGAAAAAAGTTTATTCTAAACCTAAGAAATAGTATAAATTTAGTTTTACAGTAAATTTTACCCATATTTGCATATTTTTGTCTCCCAAATCAATTAATATACTTATGATAATTTCGATACTTAAAATTATACATCATACTTCTACAACTAGCTTTAAATATGTCTCAAAATGTTCAAAGTGATACGAGAAAGCATATTTTAAAATTTACTTTAATTAGTCAAATATATATATATATATATATATATATATATATATATATATAATTTTTGAGTTTTGCCAGGAAAATCGAACAGTTATTTTTTAGAATTACTTTGCATCATTGAGTCCTTTATTGTTATACTAAAAATGTACCTCAATATGCTTATTTTTTTTTAAGTTCAATGGGTATTTTGTTCTCTTAAATCGATTTTATTAACCATTTCAAGTCGCGTGTATTATTAATAGTTCATGTGTTTTTTAATTGAGCATTTTTTTGTTTTACTATTATTTATATGCATTAATATTTGTATATGTCCATAAAATTATTAAATGACTTCATTGATGTTTAGACATTTTGTAATAATAATAATATATATATATATATATACCATAACTGAGTGAAAAACGTTACTATCTTTATGCAACCGGCGCATAGCAGCTCTATTTTTGCACAAAATTCATATATTCTTTTATGAGAAAAGTATGAAAATTATGAAAAGATGGAAAAAATGTAAAAATGGGTGAAAAAACAATGAACCACAAAAGAACAACACTCAAAAAAATAAATAAATAAATAAACTCCCTGCTCTTCAGAAGGTGGGAGGAGCAACAGGCATCCAAAAAGTTATTAAAAAGTGTATCTTCACAGGTTTCGCAAGGCATCACAAAACTGCATACTCCAATTATATAAAGAAAATAACTGAAAATAATTAATTTTTTTTTTTTTAATAAACCAAAACAATAAAATGAATTAACATTAAAAACTGAATTTACTAAATAGCCAACAACAAAACCATAGCATAAATCAACTCGTAACATAACATAAAATATTTTGAAATTTCCAAAAATAACATGAAAAATCTCAAAAACTAAGCAATAAACTAAACTAAATAGGCATGCAGCAATGCCATGTGACCTTTACCTGTGAAGAAAGCAGAAAAAAGATACCTGTTAAAAAATTATCATTACACCTCCACATTATCACATTACACCTCCATACTTGCATGAGCGGGAAAACTGTTAGGCCTAGGATGGTAGCATGCCAGCTTCAAAGATTAAAATTCCTTTAATTGTCCTTCCGTTGTTCATCTCTCTCCATTTTCAAACCTGGTCTGTCACTTCCGAAATGTTGACAACCATCGCCTTGTGAACTTAAAAACTGATATATATATATATATATATATATATATATATATATATATATATATATATATATATATATATATATATATATATATATATATATATATATATATATATATAGGATGGTCATAAAAAACTTTGCCGATGTACGGAGCTCTAGCGGCCAGTCCGCTGAACCGATCGAGGTGAAATTTCAGATATAGATATTCAGAGGTATGAGCTCGAGATTCTGTAAACGGCAACAAAATGGCGCTCACGGTTACGGTTATAGTTACAAAAACTCGAAAATTTCCAATGGCAACACCCATTTTTTTTCATCGCAAAATTCTCAGCGCATGCGAAATCCCTAAAAGAGCTTTGGAACTGTACGTGTATCGCAAGAAACGGATATGTTATGCACGCACAAAGAACTGTTCTGCGAATCCTCCCCCCCCCCATAGAAAAAACTCGATTGCGGCGAAAGGAGGAAATTTGCATATGACACACAGTCAGTACACTAATCTCTGATTAGAATACAGATCGGAGAAATTAAAACTTTTATTTTGATTACAAATTTTCCACATGGGTGCCATCACCATTAATTGCCTGTAATTACACCCATGTGGAAAATCTATCTCTCTCTCTCTCTCTCTCTCTCTCTCTATATATATATATATATATATATATATATATATATATATATATATATTAGATTTCTTTGTGTCGTCTGAGCTGTATTTTATTTTAAGCATGCATTCCATACATTAAATTGAAACCTATAGTTACTTTTCTCAAAGACGTAAGTGTAATAAAGTTCAAAAAGTATTAGCAAGTTAAAATTAGAATATTAATTTAAATCTTATTGTAATAAAATATTTACTTATCATCTTAAAAAATTCTTAATTAGCCTACTGTCACATGAATATTAATTGAGTATTACGCAAATCAACAACGCTCTTTTTGTTTCAGGCAATTAAATATTATTTTATATTTATATATTTAGATGGCTAGAGTTAATGTTATTAACTCTAATGTTATTCTTCAAAAACGAACTCAAAAGGGTTAAAGTAACTTTTTAAACCGCATTGTTAGGAAGCGATTTAAATTAATCCAAACTATATTTTCAAAGAGTTATTACAACTACATTTTGAAACGAATGATAGCAAATCGCTTTAGCCAGTGATTTATCTTCTCTGGCATTATCGACCGACAGACATTTAATAATGCCACGATGCCACACTACTTTGAGTTTTCCTTTTATATTGCCGAAATAGAGAATGATGAATGAAGCATGATGATAATCTAAGAAACATATATCTACGACGTTGGCGGAATCGTCCAGATGGAGAGGAATTAAATGATTTTTCTGTCCGAAACTCAATAGATGATAGACCAGCTTGGGAGCTTTTTATAATATTGGGCCGTAAGCTATATAGATATTCGTTGTAATGTGCATACTCTAAAGAAATGGATTTACCTTTTACTTCAAGAATTCGATTTGTAGAAAGAAATATTATTGCATGCCGGAAAAGAATGATTCTTTGAAAATAAAAAAAAAGATTTCAATGGTCTCGAGAGGAAAATGTGTGTAGAAACGGTTTAAAATACCTTTAACTTTTACAAATGTTAAAAGTTTTGAATTATCCCAGGTTTCTAATCTCTGTTTCTTTTAAGAACAAGTGGTAAGTGTGATCAGAGGGTCTTCACACAGAGGGTTTTCGTTTATATTTTCTTTCAAAACCATCGTTTTCATTAATAAATCCAAACTGTCTAAAATCACATCATTGTGATAAAAGACCTGTTTTTTTCCCAGCAATATTCACTATAGCTCGTTCAGTAATGTGCCCTGCAAATGTTAAAAGGTCTCATATTCAAACACGAATTTGCTAATTATGAATTGTGTAAAAATTAAGTATTGCACTAATTCAAATTTATTTGTAAAATTAAAATCCTTTGACCGTTTGTGGTCTGAATTATTTTCAATTTTTAGAAGAAAAATTACCTGTTCGTCAATTACATCAACACAATTATCCAAATAGATTAATTAGTGTTTACCGAATATTTCATTGTATGAATTATAACAAATTCTGTTATTTTAATGTACTATTTAATAAACATTTATATGACGGTAAGTTAATGAAGAATTTTAGGAGATGTTTAGAAAGTATAGCATTACAACATGGTTTAACGTATATTTCAAAATTGTAACGCTTTTTGCACTTTATGCCACAGGTTTCATTCTGGATATCAACTTTTATTTTTACCCGGGAGAACTCGCTAGTGAGAATTTCTCTCACAGAGCTCAATTACCTTTAATTTACTTTACATTCTTTTAATGTCAGCTTTTTTTGCCTTAGTACTTTTATTCACAAAAACAGGTAAAGTAATTGAAACAACATTTTGAAATTTTAATTAAAAGGGAAAAGGGTTTAAATAAGAGTCTTTAAAAAGGAACGATAGTGAGAGAAGATCTCATGTAGCGAGTTCTCCCGGGTTAAATTCAAAGTGTGGAATATATTTTTAAAATAATGGAATCGAAAACAGTGCAAAGAGAATTAACCTTTACGTGGGGGCTCGAACAAAATCTGTCCGGCTTAGCATGTATTCACGGATAGATGCTGTCCGAGCCCCCGCGTAAAGGTTAAGTCAGTAATGATATCTTTTATTATTACTAAGTGCATATCATAAATGACGTCTTACATTAAATGCATAGACATATATTAACATTACTAAATTTGATTAGTATCAAAAGTATTTCTTAAAACAAATAATACTCCATTAAAAGACTTATTAATAGTACACGGCTGATGTGTACAATTTAACACATCTGGCTAATTTTAAGTTGACTTCTGCACGAACTGCATGTAGCTTCAGCTGATGGGGGGAACTGAACAACGGCTTTTTTATATATATTTTATATTTTTCTGTTTATATAATTATAGGTACTTGTAATTTTTTTTCTTATATGTACTCAAGAAAATTTTGATTTTTTTTTCCAACTCTCAGATTTGTGTATCTAAGCTACTGCAATAGATTCATTTTCTGAACTTTCTGTCCACTCTGCTGAGTGACGGAAATGTAATGCAATGTTCCAGGCACCACGTTAAATTGTCTATAAGTCAATTTAACCTTCCCGTATCTTGTGTACTATTAATAGAACATGTCTTTTAATGTAGTATTTGTTTTTTTTAAAAAATACTTTTGTTACTATTACTAGTAATATTTATAACTTATGTAAGAGACTTTATTTATATTTAAGAATTTAGCAGTTATACAAATTATTATTATTTGCCTTATCTCTTTCCGTCTTTTGCGATTCTTTTGTTTTGAGCACATATTTAGCTCTTAAATTTTAAAGTAAATTTTGTTTTCGTGAAGAAATTATATATTAAAAAAAAGTATTACAAAGTTGTAATATAACTTAAATCGGACTATAGGAGAATATTTTCTAAACGTTTTCACAAATTCTCCCCAGTATCTATTGTCATATGAATATTAGTTGTATTGTACGCAAAACGATAACATTCGTTACCTGTCAGATAAGGAAATATTCGCTAAATACAGATTAATGTATTTGGATAGCTAGTGTTGATGTTATTATCATAAACGTATTTAAAAAAATCGGACAAAAAAAAGTTAAGAATTCTAAAAAATGTATAAAAAAAATTTATCTTTAAAAATTATAGCTCGTATTAAATTAAAACTCATAAATAATATAAATAAAATATAAAAAAAACATAAATATCATTAATACGGCTGACAATTATACTCTATTTTTTTACTATTTTCTGATGCTAATTACTTAAATATACACACATAAATTTAAAAACTATGGTTTTGCGCATGCCCGAATCAATCATTCTGTATATCAATACTTAAAATTTTTAAATTGTATTCGAATACTAGATAACATTGAAAATAAAAATTTAAATTAAAAACATTCCATGGATTCTTCAAAACATGATAAATGTCTGTTTCATTTTTTTTTAATTACAAATCGCTTTTCTAAAAAAGAGTTTTCAGGATTAGCGAAAATAGTTATGGTTTTAATATGAAAAACGTTTGGCATCCGCTTTGGAGATCACTTGGAATTATGCGGATATCGAAAATATCTTCAAATTTCTTCACTAAAATTACTGCAGCGAAAAACTTAAGCGTTTCGTGTCTGCTGTAGCATTTTGCCCCACTTCAGGTTATTTGCAACGTAAAAGATAGATAAAATATGTAAATCTATCCTACTTAAATACTTGATCGTGCTGAAGGAGATTCAAAGGCATGAAATTGTCGCTTACACTCATTTCGCGGTATTAAGAAAATACATAAGTACATATATATTAAGAAATATTTTGCAATGGTTATTATTCAAAGAAAATCTTTAAAAATGTATATCTAAAATGTATATTTTTATATAAATTAATAATGAAAATGTTAATTATACATGCTGAAATTCACTGAAATGACCTTTACAAAAATGAGTGAACTCACTCTTTATATATAGTCCCTCCTAATTTAAAAGCAGAAATGAAAATTTACAATAATTACATTTCTTATGTAACAACATACACAATTTTCATTTATTAGCTTAGTTTGATACTCTGAAATATTGATCATAGAATTTTTATAGAATATTGTTATAGAATTGATATAGGAATTATGACAATAGTTCATTTCATTCGTAAATTTTAAGTTTAAGTTTAGCATTGCACAAAATAAACAATTTCGGCTTTAAAATAAATAAAAGTTTTCTTTTCTTAATCTATGCATTTATCATATAACTTTTCAATCATCTCGAAAAATAAAAATAAACTTTTATTTATTTAAATTTTCATTTTCATTATTCAAAAAGTGATTAATTCATTTTTTTTTTTTGTCTTAAAACAATTTCGGTTTAAGAAAAAAATATATTTATGCTTTATTATTGTTTGTTGTTTTTTATTTTTTAATTTAAAACTCATTTTTCTTATTAATTTGAAATCTATGCTTTCTTTAAAAATTAAATCCAATATATCATCAGTTTTTATATATTTAAAAGTGCAAAAGAAAGATAAAGAAGAACTTATTTTTTACGACAATATATATGAAGTGGAACTGATAAAAACGTTTTTTTCTTCTTTAGCTTAAAAAAAAGAACAATTGGAAAAAAGGTTACTTCTTAGAAATTTTAGAACAAAAGTAAAATCTTAAGCAGATGTTTATTAAGTAGGTAGCTGAATTATATTCAACAGTATGCAGTTGTTTATAGTTGAAAAAAGTTTGTGTCTCACATTCTCAAACAGAATTGAGTAAATGAAATTTCAAAAGGCAGCGCGATGGAAAGCAAAATGTTTCGACCGTTGTACCTCATTATGTTATTTCTAACAATGAAGTAAAGTTGCGATAATTTTAAATTCCTGGGTTAACATTTGGGAAAGTATATGTATACTGTAAAAAAAAAAAAAAAAAAAAAAAAAAAAAAAAAAAAAAAAAAAAAAATCTGTAGAGGTACTACACTTTATCTAAGAAACTGGGATTCCAAGAACTTTTCCTGTAACGGTAACAACAAAAACTTAAGTTTTATAATCGGTTACACGGATTTTTCCTGTTATCGTTACATGAAAAGTTCTTGGAATCCCAGTTTCCTAGAAAATGTTTGGTATCTTTGCAGATTTTTTTTTTTTTTTTTTTTTTTTTTTTTTTTTTTTTTTTACAGTGTATATTTTTTCTTACATAACACTGTAAAAAAAATCTATGAAGGTACTAAACATTTTCTAGGAAACTAGGACTGCAAGAACTTTTCATGTAATGATAACAGGAAAATTTCATGTAATCGATCACGGAATCGGTTACACGGATTTTTCCTGTTATCGTTACATGAAAAGTTCTTGGGATCCCAGTTTCCAAGAAAAAGGTTAGTACCTTTGCAGATTTTTTTTACAGTGTAACCCCATAATGACGAGTGCCATTTTCTTATTTTTTTCAATCGTTTATCACCTGTTTTTTAGAACAATATAAATAAGGTGATTAGGAGATTAAATGAGGTGAACTTTTCAATAAAAAATAACTGGTGAAAACATTGAAAAATTCTGAGTAACTTAAGAGAAATTTACATCATTCACTTGTTTCCAAGAAGTTAAAGATTGTAACTTAATGTTGTTGATTGTAATTCATCATGCATGCACACATGTGTTTGTAATTACTTTTTGTATACAAATTTAAATATTAAAATTTATAAAATAGGCGTAGTTCCAATTATTTTTTAAATGTTTTTCATCATTAAATTACATGTAACTGTCTTCAAAATGCTTTTTTTATAAAATGTAAATTATGTAGAATTTATTTTGAAAATTTTGACAATAGAATACTTTGTTTCATAATATTTAAACTTAGTGTTACTTAACACATAATTTTATTAAAAAATAAATAAAACCCTTTTTCTACATTGTAAAAAAAAAGAAAAAAAAATCTGAAAAGCTACTATACATTTTCTGGGAAACTGAGATTCCAAGAACATTTCCTGTAACGGTAACAACAAAAATTCAAGTTTCAGAATCGGTTACATGAATTTTTCCTGTTATCGTTACATGAAAAGTTCTTGAAATCGCAGTTTCCTAGAAAATGTTTAGTACCTTTACAGATTTTTTTTTTTTTTTTTTTTTTCTTTTTACAGTGTGCTTCTATTTATTTATCATAAAATTTCTGATAATCTCAAAAGTTCGTAATATTAATAAAATTCTTATTTATTTTAATTTTATTTTAATCTTTCAAACATTCATTAATTCATGCATGAGCGATTTACAAATCTCTTTTGTCGGAAAAAAATTTCGGCGTCAGAAAAACAAAATTATATATTATTATTATTTGTTTGTTTTTATTTTGTAATTTATAAAGTCTACAGTTTTTTTTTTAATTAGATCTAATATTTTTATATATTTATCAGTAATCTGTTTTTCTGTATTTATTAATGCCAAATAAAAAAAAAGAACTTTTCTTTTTTTCCTATCATATATACAAAGAAAAGTTGATAAAAAGCTTTTTTCCTCTTTAACTTAAAAAAGAACTAATGAAAAAAATTGCTTAATCTAATGATTTACAAATCTTTTTGTCTGAAAAGAATTTTCGGTTATAGAAAAAAAATATGCATGTATTATTATTGTTTGTTGTTTTTCAGAATGTAATTTAAATCACTTTTTTTTCCCTTAATTTTAAATCAATACTTTTTTCTTAAATAAATCCAACATATCTTTTTTTCTACATATGTATATTTATTCGTCCAAAAGAAATATTAAGAAAAGCTGATTTTTTTCTACCATATATACAAAGTGGAACTCATAAAAAAGTTTTTTTTTCACTTTAGCTTCAAAATAAACAATTGAAGAAAAATGTTACTTCTTAGAAATTTCTGAACGAAAGTAGAATCTGTAGCTGATGTTTTTAAAGCAGGTAGATGAATTATTTTCAATAGTAAGCAGTTGTTTAAAGGGGAAAAACTTGTATCTCGCAATCTTAAATGGAGTTAAGTAAGTGGATTTTTAAAGGCAGATCAATTGAAAGCAAAATGTTTCAATCGTTGTTTCCCTTTATTTTATTTCTAAGAATGAAGTAAAGTATTGATAATTGTAAATTCCCTGTTAGCATCTGGAAGCAAGATTATTTTTTCGTATTTCACCCCTTCGTGACAATTTATCTATTTAGATAGCTAGAGGTAATGCTAATAACACAAAAGGGATTTTTTGTCAAAATTAAAAAAAACATACTCGAAATGGTTAAAATAACTTTCTAGATCGCATTATTATGAAGCTATTTAAATTAGTCCAAACTATCATTTTAATGAGTTATTACAATCTATCTTTTGAAAAGAATAAGAATAAATAGCTTTAGATAGTGTTTTATCAACTTTGGCATTATCGACTGACAGGCTTTTGATAATGCCTCGACACCACACTACTTGGGATTTTCCTTTTGTATTGCCGAAATAGAGAATGATGAATGAAGCATGATGATAATCTAAGAATCATATATCTACGGCGTTCGCGGAATCGGGCAGATGGAGAGGAATTAAATGATTTAGGTTTTTTTTATGTCCCAAACAAAATTGATGATAGACCAGGATGGGAGCGTTTTTATAATAGTGGGTCATAAGCTATATAGATATTTGCTGTAATGTTTATATACCAGAGAAAAGCATTTCCTTCGAAAATTCAATTTACAGAAACGAATATTATTACTTGACAAAAAAGAATGTTTCTGTGAAAAGAAAGTAGATTGCAATGGTCTCGTGAGAAAAATGTGTATAGAAACGGTTTAAAATTTTTTTAATCTTTTACAATGCGTATAAAAATGGAATTATCCAGGGTAGTTATTCAAGCCCAATTAAATAGCAATAATAATAAATATGTATATTACAAATTTAAATTTTATTATTCAAAATTAACCTTTATACTATATTAATTCCCTTTTAACAATATTCCGTACTTAGTTCAACTTGTTAAATTAAAATCTTGTTTCTAGATCTAATCTATTAATCTTTATGGAAACTATATAAATTCTTAATTCACTTTAAAAAACATTTATTCCAATATGCGTAAATTTAATAAAAAATGGCTCTAAATAAAAAATATTCTCAAATAAAATTTATTTCTTAATATTTCAAATAAAACTCTTTTATCCCTCTTTTCATCAACCCTTTTTAAGAAAGTCTTATTAAATTTATTCCAAAACCATACCTGTCAGAAAAAATATTATTCTTTTTTATTTATTAATTTTTTTCCCTCAGCGTTTGATATTTGTGCGTATCAATAAATTCATTTCTTTTCTTTTTCGTTTTAAAATATCGTCTGCAGGATTGTCGAATTCTGAGATCGATTGTGAATTAATTAAATAATATATATATATATATATATATATATATATATATATATATATATATATATATGATTCTTAATAAAAAATATCGTCTGAATGAAATTAATCTCGATGCTGGAAATGAATTCTGTTTACATGTAAAAATCATGGTTAGAGACTATAGAATATTCTAGAAGTTTTGTTTTTAGATTTAAGAAGATGAAGCTGAGAGATGATGATGGATATTCTTTCTTTTTCTTCAGATGATTTGGTTAGAATGAACTGCTGAATAATTTTTTTATGATGGATTTTTGTTTCTTTCGTCTTTTGTAGATTCTGTTCAAGACGGTTTGCAAGAGAGCATTTTCCGCTATATATAGTTGCACTTGAATAAACTTTTTTGGAGAAGCCAATGTGAGTTCAATGAAGCGTCCACATTTGATTTATTTTATTTCCCCTCGCTTGCCACGACTCTTGGTTTTAAAAAAGGGGAAATCGGTGAACATGTTTCGAGTTTCTCACTTTAAAATGTCCAGTTACATAAATAAAAAATCTACACAAATTAAAAAATGTGAAGTTTGTGACAAATGGTCCTTACTGGTACATTCATTATTAATGTAAAAACTTTCTAACATACATATTGAGATTTAAATGTGAAGAATTTCCTTGCTTGCATTGTCAATTAAAAGGTTTATCTTGCACATAAAAAGTAAATTAAGTTCAATTTTTACTCTAAATTTAACCGGTATTTGCATACTTTATTTCTTTTTCTCAAAAACTAATTAATTAACTTATGAAAAATTTTATGCTTAAAATTTTACCGCACACTTCTACAAATAATTTAAAAGACAATTCAAAATGTTCAAAATTGTATTAGAAGATACATTTTAAAATTTACGTAATTTGTCAAAAATAAATAAATAATTTTTTTTTTTTAATTTTGATAGGGAAATTGAACAATTACTTGATATAATTATTTTTCTTCATTGAGGCCTTTAATATTAAAATAAAAATCTACAAAAACCCTTTATTTTTTTAAAACTCAAAAGGTACACAGACTTCTTAAATCAAAAATCTCAATGGGTTAAAATAACTTTATAAATCGCATTGTTAGGAAGCGATTTAAACTAATCCAAACTATCTTTTCAAAGACTTATTACAATCTACAGTTTGAAATGAATGAGAGTAAATCGCTTTTGCCAGTGATTTATCTACTCCTGCATTATCGACTGACATACATTTAATAATGCCACGACACCACACTACTTGGGGTTTTCCTTTTATATTGATGGAATAGAAAATGATGAATGAAGCATGATGATAATCTAAGAAACATTTATCTATGAAGTTGGCGGAATCGGGCAGATGCAGATGAATTAAATGATTTGATATTTTTATCTGTCAAACACAATTGATGATAGACCAGCATGGGAGCTATTTATAGCAGTAGGCCATAAGCTATATAGATATTTGCTATAATCTTTACATTCTAGAGAAAAGCATTTACCCTCTAAAAAAAAAGTTATAGAAAATAATATTATTACATGTCAAAAAAGAATGTTCTTATGAAAAGAAAATAGATTCCAATGGTCTTATGATCCAATGGTGTTATGAGGAAAAATATTTTTAGAAATGGTTTAAAATTCCTTAAAAAATTTACAAATGGTATAAAGTTGAAATTATTTTGTGTTGTATTCTAAGCATAGTTAAAAATAAATGAAATCTTGGCAGGCATTAAAAAATGTGAAATTTATAACAGGTAGTCGTTATTGATACATTAATTTGTAATGTAAAAACGTTCGAAAATACAGATTAAAGCTTAAGTGTGAATCATTTGTTTGCTTCCACACTGAGAAAAAATACATTAAATTTTCGGCAGAAATAGCTGGCAGCAATGTTGCGAACAGTTTTTGCCGTAAAATTTGCAGTAAAATTTGATGTAACTTTTTTTTATTACATCTAATTTTACAGCAATTTTTACGGCAAAACTGAGGCAACATTGCTACAAACAGCTGTTGATGTAAATTTAATGGATTTTTTTGTCGTTACAGTGCACTGTATAGTAAAAAAGTTTTTTTACACATAAAAAGTAAAATAAATTCAGTTCTTGCAGTAAATTTTACCTGTATTGGCATATTTTATTTTTTCTCCCAAAATAATTAACTTATGATAACTTAGACGCTTAAAATTATGCAGAATATTTAAACAAATATTTAAAAAAAATAGATCAAAATGTTCAAAATTATACGAGAAGGCACATTTTAAAATTTATTTAAATTTGCCAAAAAAATAAAAGAAAATAAAAGAAATTTTTGAATTTTGTCAGTGAAATTTCACAATTACATAATAGAATAATTTACCTTCATTGAGACCAAAGGGGAACCAAATTATTTTAAGCAAAACAACTCCCGATTCTATTAAAATAACTTTCCAGATAGCATTGTTATGGTTCGTTTTAAATTAAATGATTAAGGATTTTTATGTCGGAAACACGACTGATGATAAACCAGCATGGGAGCTTTTAGTAATAGTAGAACGTAAGCTACATATATATTAACTATAATGTTTATATTTTAGAGAAAAACATTAGCCTTATTTTTTCAAAAAAATAAATTTCTAGAAATAATGTATTACATAGAAGAAAAGGGTGTTTCTGTGAAAAGAAAATAGATTTCAATGATATCGCGAGAAAATTTTACATAGAGAAGGTTTAAAACACCTTTATATATTTACCAGGATATAAATTTGGAAGTATTGTGAATAATTATCCAAGCACAGTTAAATAAATAAATATTCATACATTATTAAAACTAATTATTAATTTGAGATAAATTCGATACTTAAAATTATACAGCACTCTTCTTCAGATAATTTTGAAAAAAAAAAAAAAAAAAAAAGCTCAAAATGTTCAAAATTACCTGAAAAGATACACTTTAAAATTTTCTTAAATTTGTCAAAGATAAAAAAAGAATTTTCCAATTTTGCCACGGAAACCGAACAACTACTTGATAGAACTATTTTCTTTTATTGACTGATTTATTTTTATACAAAATATGTACATTAAATTGCATAAATTAAATATATATATATATATATATATGTATAACAAAGAATACCGAGTCTTCATAAATGAAACATCAATAACTTTCCATATCGCATTGATATGAAGCGATTTAAATTTATCCAAACTATTATTTCAGGTAGTTATTACAATCTATCTTTTGCAATGAACGAGAGTAAATCGCTTTAGCCAGTGATTTATCTACTCTGGCATTATCGATTGACAGGTATTTAATAATGCCACGATGCCACACAACTTGGGGTTTTCCTGTTATATTGCCGAAATGGAGAAGGATGAATGGAGCATGACAATAATCTAAGAAACATATATCTACGGCGTTAGCTGAATCGGACAGATGGAGAAGAATTAAATGGTTTAGGATTTTTATGTCCCAAACACAATTGATGATATAGTATAGACCAGCATGGGAGATTTTTATAATAGCGGCTCATAAACTATATACATTTGTCTATAATGTTTATATTCTAGAGAAAACCATTAACCTTTTTTATCAAAAATTCACTTTATATAAAAGAATATTATTACACGACAATAAAGAATGTTCTATGAAGAGAAAAAAAAACACTCCAATGATCTCATGAGGAAAATGTGTATAGAAACAGTTGAAAATATTTTTAAACTTTTACAAATGGCACAATGTTGGGACTGTCCTGTTTAGTTTTTGAAGCCCATTTTTTATATATTTGAGACATAATTTATATATTTGAGTCATATTTTTCTTTCTTTATGATCTATTTGACAAAACTAAGTATCGCTTTCAAAATAAAGTAAAAAGTTTAATTTAAAGATATAAAGTGAAATACATAAATCTTTTATTGCAAATTTTACACGTATATCATAGCTGCCAACTTTTACGCATTTTTCCCTACACAGAAATTTTATAGTAAATATTATCTTACTTCATCGTCGAAATCTTATGCTTAAACAAATGGAAAATCTCCTAACAATTTTAGTGGTTACAAAAATGCGTAAAAGTTGGCAGCTATGACTTATATGCATATTTAATTTTTTTCCTAAACTAAATAACCCCAGGGATATACCTCCTTTAGGTATTCACGGAATTCGCAACCCCGGGAAACTGAATGATCATTCTCTCTTTTCCTTTTCCTCTTACTCCTCTTGTCTTCCTTTCATCTTTGTTTCACTCTTATTGTGGTTTCCTTTTCGGAGGTGAGGGCAGTTCTGCATGAGCCGATATCATTCTGTATATCCACTCATGGAAAATTGTAAAAACTCCACGTGTTGGCCGTGCGTGGCAACCCGTGTCTCTGGAAAAGGGGATCCTGGCAGTTTAGGGAAATCAACACACTGCTTTGGCCTCTGCTTTAGGTAGACGAGAATTGCATATTGGTCCCGTATGTACCAATCGGCTGGTCAGCTGAATTTTGTCACTGGCTTTAGGGATCAAGGGATTGTGCAACTACTAGTCATCTCGTTAAGAGTGGAGACTGACATAGTGTTGTCTTGTGACCGTATGGACCCTGGTTAGCACTGGTGTGTGAATGCGCATCCCCTCGTTGGGCTCAATAGTGTGTGGTGTGGCCGGGGTCTGAGTTATATTATTTTTTAATATGGATGGAAACACTTCATTTTCTTCTATTTCTCTCCCTAGTGTAGAGCAACAAACTGCACTGACTTCCATATTTACTCGCTTTTTTATTGTGAAACGTACTGATAGCCACTCTGATTGCTCCTTTAATAAAGCTTCACCTTTTCTCATTGCAAAATTATTCCACGCTGTCTTTGGAGATATTCATTTCCTGAAAAAATTACAATCCGATGATTTACTGGTTGAGGTTTCTGCAGCCAAACAATCACAATTTCTCTCTAATTGCTCTAAAATAGGCAACTTTCCTGTTTCTGTACAAACTCATAAAACTCTAAATACAAGACGTGGGGTAATATCTGAACCTGATCTTTTATACTCCACCAAAGATACACTTTTAGAAGATTTAAAAGACCAAAATATCACAGATGTACGTCGTATCACCATCCGTAAAAATGAGCAGATAATTCCCACTAAACACGTTATTCTAACCTTCACTAGCACTACATCACCACCTATAATTAAAGCTGGATATCTAAGCTGTCCAATCAGACCCTATATACCAAACCCTATCCGTTGTTGTAAATGCCAGCGTTACGGCCATACTAACACAAATTGTCGTAATCTGTTACCTGCGAACTTTGTGCAGAAGTCGGTCATGACAATAAATCAAGTGAAAAACCCGAACGCTGCGCAAACTGTAAAGGAAATCATACAGCATATTCCCGCATATCCCCACTTGTCCTAACTGGAACCGTGAAAAAGAAATAGTTACTATAGAAATTACTCAGAATTTGTCTTATCTTGATGCCCGTAAACTTGTTGAAATTAGAACCCCATCTGTTGGAATTTTCTACTCCTGCTTACTCAAGAAGCAATCAACAGCCGTAAGACACATAAATACACAAACTGACCTCCTTTATCTACCAGGTAAATCTACCGTAACACAATCGACCAACATCCTAATCAAAGAAAGCCGTGATACATGTCTCCCTACTAAAATGTCTGGGAACCCTCAATTAGAACGCTAGCTACCATCTTCTGAACCGGTTAAAATAATTGACCTAGTGAAGAAACGACAAAAATTGACAGCTCTATCCAATAAGTCATATCAACCCCAAACTAAGACAAAAGCTGCCACGAATACCAAAATACCACAGAAACCTGATATTCCCAGAAAACAGAATCTAAAAAAAACCCTATACGAACGAATCAAAAGAAAACCTCAACTCCAGCCTCTCCACAATGGAAGAATGTGGGGCGGGGAAGGCAAACTTCTGGCCTCAGCTCAAGCATAAGAAGCATTAAGAATCCAAAACAGCTGCAGCAGTACGTGGAAGAGGCTATGGAATCCGAGTCCTATAGCAATGACTCGGATGCTGATGAAGGTACTGTACTAGAAGAAATTGTGCCTGATTGACACTATAAAACCTTATAATGACAAATATTATTTCTTGGAATTGCCGCTGCTACAGAAACAAAGGTGGGGAAATACGTGACATTCTGCATGATCATAATATAGCTTTTCTCGCTTTGCAAGAGACATATATTAAATCAGATGACAAAATCAATTTGCGTTGGCATAATTGTTTTAAAAAAGACTTTATCTGTAATAACAGAGCTACCTGTGGTGTGGCTCTTTTTATTTCTCATAAATACCCACATATTCCTATCACTCTTAATACTTCTCTTCAAGCAATTGCAATACAAACCCACACTGTAAAAAAGGGTCGATCTACTAAAATAATTTTAGTGATCCTTGTAATTACTAAAAAAATTTTAGTAATCATACTCGGTTACAAGGAATCTGTAAGAATTAATAGAAAAAACCTAGCAACGAATTGAGTTAATAGTTTTACATTTTTAATAGCTATTACTAAAACTCACTTGGTGTGACCGTGATAGCCTAGTGGTCATAGCACCGAACTCCAGGCTGAAAGTACCCGGGTTCGATGCTGGACGCATCAAATATGCACTGAATGTATGCAATGTAAGTACTCGTTAAAATAAAGGGATTATAAAAATCCTGTCGTAGCAGTTTACATGGGTAATGATCTCTGGACTTTCCCTCGCCTTTAAAAACATGTCAAAATAGAGCAGGTAGCAATGTTTGGTGCTGCCATCTATTGTGGTTTTGCCAAAAAGTTTCCCCTTCCGAAGTCTAAATATAATTTTTAATTAACTAAAAATAATTTTAGAACTATTACTAAAATTTGCTTGATGGCTCATACTAAAAAGTTTTAATTTAGTTACACAAACAATTCTTTTGTTCAGTTTACAAAAGAAATGTTTGTTTCACTTGCAAAAAAATGCTTGTAATGGTTACTAAAAAATTCTGTGGAATACAAATTTACTAAAAATTTTTAGTAACCTCTTGAAATTTTTACAGTGCATATCAAGCATCTTATTACAATCTGTAACATTTACATTGACATTTCTGTCTGGTTTGGTGGTAGACCAAACCAGACTATTCATTCACACGAGCTTAATAATCTGATTCAACATCTTTCTCATCCTTTCATAATTCTAGGCGATTTTAATGCCCATACTCCATTATCAGGAAATAGTGACACAAGTCCACGTGGACGTCAAATCGAAAATTTAATCACAGACAATAACTTATGTTTGCTGAATAATTGTGACAAAACCTATTTTCATGAGCCTTCAAAAAAGAAAATGATCTGGTTATTTTTTCACCAGTCGCTTATCCTTCTTGGAATTTTTGGTTTGGGGAAGACATCCATGGCAGTGACCACTTTCCTATTTTCTTAACCAATGCCGACAGTGATTCAGATTTTAACTCTCATCATCATAGATATGCATACGACAGGGCTAACTGGCAGACTTTTAACACACAAGCTACAATTACTGCTCATATGATTGAGGGATGTATAGACGAAGTAACTGACAATATAACTAGCTGCATTATTAATGCAACTGATTATAGCACCCCCAAAACATCTTCTTGGAGACATTGGAGACCTTGGTGGAACAATGAATGCCAGGAAAGTAAGAAAAAGCAACAAAAAGCTTGGAAAATTTTAGGAGGTATGCCACTGTTGAAAGTCAGATTTTATTTAAAAAAGCAAAGGCAGAATGTAGAAAAGTCCGACGAAAATGTCAACGTGACTCTTGGATAAATTACACTTCAAGTCTTACCTCAAACACATCGAGCAAGGTTTTGTGGAAAAAAAGTGAAAAATTGTATGGGCCTCTACACCGAACAAACAATCTCAACCATAAAACATAACGACCATGTAATAACTTCTGTAAAAGATATCAGTGATGCAATTGGAAATTCCCTTGCCTCCATTTCCAGATCTGATCCAGATGGTGAGCCCTTTTTATCACATAAAAAACAAAAATAAAAGGTGCAAATAAACTTTAATATTCGTACTTCATATGATTACAATAGCCCATTTACTAATATTGAACTTAAAAACTGCTTACATACCACTCATACATCTGCTCCCGGTCCTGGTAATATCACTTACATTATGCCAAAACATCTTAGTCCATATTCACTAGGATTTGGGAAGAACATGTTTTCCCCTCAGCATGGAATAAGGCAATTATTATTCCCTTTGCAAAACCTGGTGAAGATAATAGTAATCCCAATAACTACCGCCCTATTGCAATATCTAGTTGTTTTTGCAAATTAATTGAAAAAATGGTTAATGCTGGACTTGTACACGAACTAGAATATAATAGAATAGAATAGGTATTTTTAATAAATGCATCCTTAGTAGAACATAATCATTTTCTTGCTGCCTTCGAATGCGGTTTTTGGAAGTGGACGTTCTACTGTAGATAATCTATTTGACTTGGAAACACATATCCGCAATGCTTTTTTAAAACGTAAATAGCTTGTTTCGATACTTTTTGATGCTGAAAAGGTTTACGATAAGACTTGGATGTATGGGATCCTTTGTGACCTCTTTAATATGAACTTTAGGGGAAATCTCCCATTTTTTATAAAGAACTTTTTAGCTATTCGCATCTTTCAGGTCCGTGTGGGGAATTTTTGTCAGATTTTTTCTTCCAAGAAGAAGGTGTCCCTCAAGATAGTGTCTTGAGTGTGACACTGTTTGCAATTAAACTAAATGATATGTTAAATCAGCTTTCTCTTTTTGTAGATGGCAGCTTGTATGTGGATGATTTTAAAATTTCATGCCAAGGACATGACATGCGGTTCATTGAACGACGGTTACACAATACCATTAATTCTGTTACTAAATGGACAAATCTTAATGGGTTAAACTTTTCTCCTGATAAAACTTTTTGTGTTCATTTTTGTAAACGACGGAATCTTCATCCAGATCCTGAGGTTTTTATCAACAAGACAAAAATTGCTGTTGTTGACAATGCCCGTTTCTTAGGTGTTTATTTTGATAAAAAACTAATTTTTCAAACCTCATACTTTATACCTGCGTACGAAATATGAAAAGCAGTTGATTTTGTTAAAGGTTGTATCAAATACGAGTTGGGGTGCTGACAGAATATCCCTCCTAAGAATTTACCGTTCTGTAATACGTTCAAAACTTGACTATGGCTGTCCTATTTATGGTTCAGCCCGTAACACCATTTTAACGAAATTAGACACTGTACATCACAGAGCACTTCGTATATGTTCTGGAGCATTTAGGACCTCTCCAGTTCAGAGCTTATATGTGGATTGTTTTGAGCCATCATTGCATAGCATTCATGAAAAACTCTCTCTTGAACTGAATTTTAGAATTCTTTCACTTGAGATCAGCCCCTTCATGATCATTTATTAAACACTGACAATGATGTGCTCTATCAGCATCGTCATCTCTCCATTCCTTCCGTAATGGAGACGGATGTAAGGTGCGTAATGTGACGGATGAGACGGATGAGGTGCTACGGATTGTTGGATCCGTAATGTACGGATCCAACAATCCGTAGCACCTCCCTTGAGGATATAGAAATCAAATCTAGCCTCGTCTCAAATCTAGAAATCGTTGTCTCTTATCATTCTGGACAACATCAAATGTTACTTGCCTAAACCCTTTTGCTAAGTTTGATAAAAATAATGCCAATTCGATAATATTTCGTAAAAATAAATGATATTAATAACAAATTTCATACTTTATGTAGCGGTAAATGTCTTATCTGTGGCTGCTCTCTCATATAGGCCATTGTTCCGAGTTATATTTACAATTTAAAGCAGACATATTAAGCCACTTATATCATTACAATAACATAAATCATCTTTTCTTGAAAAAATGTCGAATATTTCTCTTGTCAATCTCGATAAATATATATATTTGTATAGTTTTTCAGGATATGCCAACCTTGCAATCTTGATCATCAAGTAATTCTGAGTTTTTCTTTGATAAATTTAAGTCTCTTACAAAATCATTTTATTATTTTTGAGTAATTAGGTGTTGTTCTTCATTTATGCCAGGAGAATAGTTCATATCAGATGTATAGGAAGTTTGTTTCATCAATTTTCATTTCTATTGCTACATCGTCATATGTAACATTCTCTTTAGGTTTCGGTATTTGTAAATCATCATTATGTAATGCTGGTCACATTGCTGAATCTAATTCAAGTACTTAATTTTATGTTTACTTCTTGCAGAGAATCCTTTAATTTTTGTAATACATTAGTAGCAGTCAGTTATATGATCCTTCGGCATGCGCCATATCATGGGTATAGCAAAGGACATACTTTTTTGTACCTTTCATCTACGTCCGGAGGTTAATAGCACATCGTGTACAACAAAAATGAGGTGCCCATTTCTTATCTTGTTCAACTAATTTATATCCTGAGTACATATGATAGGCAGTCTTTATTAACGGCGTGAAAGCGCATCGATGCTTTTTCAAAGTTAGCTCCCCGCACACATAGCAAAAATATTCGGGTTCATTAACGCATCCTCTAGACATGTTTTACATATTGTAGAGGAAAATAGGATAATTATAATCAAAATGTTATTAAAAAGTCTTTAAGAACAAAGAAATAGTAGTACACTCGCCCCGAAAGTTTCAACTGCCATGGATTTGCGTTAAAGTCGAATACTGTGAGGGTGGCTAGAACTGTCTGTTCAATGTCGCTAACATAAAATTTATTAGGGGGATATCTGTTTCTACTCTCTTGCTGTATCTTCTATCGTTGTAATAAGAAAAAGAAATGTTTGTATTATAATGCCGATACGATGCTTACATACTCCAAATTTTTACAAACATATTCTTTTTCAGCAGCTTGAAATCTATAAGAAACACCCAACGTACACAGAGAAACAGAAAATTCGTAAAAATTTGTTTATCAGTGTTATCATGAAGTGTATACTGATGGCTCAAAAACCCTAAATTATGTTGGATGTGCTTTTGTTGATAACTACAACTCTTTCAGTTTTCAGTTACCTTCTTTCATCTCTGTTTTTACAGCTAAGCTCCTTGCCATTGAAAAGGCTATCATCCCCATCTCTCGTCATTATCACCATCGATCTTTTATTATTTATACAGACTCTACAAGCCCTCTTGATGCACTAAAGGCTTGCTCAAAGGAAAATTCTTACATTTCATCAATAATACGTCTTCTTAATTATTTGAAAAATCGTAGTTTTAACATTAAATTATGTTGGGTGCCGGGACATATGGGAATAAGTGGCAACGAGAAAGCTGATTCGGCTGCGAAGCAAGCATCAAACCTTTTTAATTGTAAGATACCATTCTCTGACATGAAAAAGGAAATAACACATGTGATTAAGAATAAGTGGAAATAATCGTGCGATTCTGAATTAAGTAATAACTTCCACTCGATTAAACCAGTCATATCTATCTGGATCTCCAATTCTTCAAGGAAAAGGGATGCTCCTCTTATTCGTCTCCGTAAAGGCCATGTAGAATCACTCATAAACATCTTCTCTTACAAGAACCTGATCCTATGTACCCACATTGCTACTTTACTTAACCCACCATTCACCACATTTTACCCGACTGCCCTGCACTTCGACATTTGTACAGGGACTACTTCAAAGTGTCGTCACCTCATTTAATAGACCTCATTGGAGTCTATTAAATAGAGTACTTGACTCAATGAGAATATTTTTATGTTTTTAAAACATGCAGGTTTTTACCATCATATTTAACCATTTTCTTAATTCTCACTTTTTTCAACATTTTATTTTAGTTTTCTCTGAAATTTAACCTACTTTTTATGGTGTAACGTGGATTTTTTATTAGTAATCTGGAGGGGTACCCCATCCAGATATGTTTGTTTACTTTACATACCGGGTGTCCAGTAAATGACTGGCCCATTTTGAATGTAAATAACAAAAAAACTGTTTGAGATAAAAATGCGCGACTTGCTGTATTGTTATTATAATATAAATGAATTTTAAAATATGCACTTTGTTAATGTAATATAATTATATTTAAAATAATATCTCAGTCTCAAGACTGAAATCTCATGTTTCATGAACCGAATGAACTGAATGAATGTTGTCATGAACTGAAAATCTCATATTTATGAAAATTAGACTCAAGTCTCTATTCAAACAGCCTGTTATCGCCAGGGCGATATTTTTTTCCGAAATTTGAACCATATTAACAAAGTACATGTTTAAAAATTTGTTGATTATCTAATAACAACACCGCAAACCGCGCATTATTATCTCAAACTGTTTATTTGTTATTTAAGTTCAAAATGGGTCAGTTATTTACTGGACACCCGGTACTTTGTATATTGTTTTTATTTATACATATTATTTTTCTACTATTGTTTCGCGCAGCATGTCCAAATTTGGACTTTGTGCCAATAAACCCAAAAAACCAACTAACCAACCTAAACTAATTAATAAACTTGTGACTCATTCAATATTTAAAATTATACAGCACACTTCTAGAAATAGTTTAAAAAATAGCTCTGAATATTAAAAATTGAACTAGCAGATACATTTTAAGGATTCCTTAAATTTGTGGAAAAAAGTATAATTTTTGCAGAGAGGTCGAAAATATGCTTTAATGAATTAATTCCATCATTGAGTCCTTTATTATTAACTAAAAAAGTGCCTTTAAATGCTTAAATAATAATTAAAAAAATTCAAAGTGTACCGAGTCTTCTTAAATCAAACATCACGATTCTATTAACCCTGTAAGTGTTTAGAACGTAATATTCTCTTGATAAAGCTGCAGGTTTCATTGTAATAAAAGCAATATTTAAGATAATATATTTCAACTAGCGGAGCCGACAGACGTTGTCCTGACATTGACTCCAAAAAATAAAATAAATGTACATAAATATAATAATACGCACGATAAATACTACGCTCTTAGTTTAATTTCTTATTACAATTATGTAAGAAAATTATTTTTCAGTTTGCAGTAGTTTTGAAGTCGGTTCAATTTTTGATGGAAAAGTTTATTTTCTCTTTTTAGTTAAAAGTTAACAATTTTCCGAAGTCGGTTAGTTAAAATTATAATAGAGGAAAAATTATTGTAAATCATACACGTATGTCAGGAGTGGGGTTCGGTCACACAATAGAACCAGACGCCTTAGACCACTCGGCCATTCCGTCCGCACTCTATTCAGCGAATTCAGTCAACACTTTTAATTGGCGAAAAATCACTAGCTATTAGTTTTTGCCTAATTACTAAAAAAGTACTGTATCAATTTCGATAAAATGTAAATCTAAACCATTCTCGAATCCACTGGAACACACGCACAAAATTTCATTAAAATCGGTCCTGTCGTAGTACACACTCATACAAGATTTATATATATAAAGATGGATTTAATGAACTTTCGATAAATTTTAGAATGATTAATACTCCCAAGGATTACATTCATATTTGTAATTATTTTTTTTCTTTTATTTATAGTTTTTTTTTTTTTTTTTTTTTTTTTTTTTTTTTTTTTTCCTTTTAAAACAAAATTAGGAGAAGACAACATTACAATTTTGCAAATTTTCAAGTGGATATTGGATTAAAAGATTACAGGATAAAAAAAAAAAAAAAAAAAAAAAAAAAAAAAAAAAAAAAAAACTTTCATGATGGAGTTATTATGAACGAATTTAAATTAATCCAAACTACCATTTCAAGTAGTTATTAAAATCTACCTTTAGAAATGAATGATCTTAAATCGCTTCATTTTGTGATTTATCTAATCCGGCATTATTGATTTGACAGACATTTAATAATGTCATGCTTTTACATTACCGAAATTACGAATGATGAATGAAGTATGATGATAATCTAAGAAACATATATCTATGACGTTGGCGTATGGAGATTTAGAGTTATTTTGTCCCAAACACAATTAAATATAGAGGGCCATTGGAGCTTTTTATAATAGTGGATCATAAGCAATATGGATATTTGCTACCATGTTTATATTATGTGTAAAAGAATTTACCTTTCTTAAAAAAATTAATTTATGGAAAAAAAGTATTATTATATGCCAAAAAAGGACATTTCAATGAAAAGAAAATAGATTCTAATGATCACTTGTGAAAAATATGTAAAGAAACGATTTAAAATATCTTTAAACATTTTAAAAGGACATAAAGTTGGAATTATTCTGGGTAGTTTTCCAAGTCCAGTTAAAAAAAAAAAAAAAAAAAAAAAAAAAAAAAAAAAAAAAAAAAAAAAAACTAAAGAATTAGTTATTAACCTTTTCGCTACTGAGTATTAATGCAGTATTATTAATTATTACCGAATTATTTCTTCACTCGTTTGACTTCAGACCGAGATTTTTGTTTTATTTTCATTAGCTCGAATCTTAGAATTCGAAACATATTATTCTTATACCGAAATTGCATTTGTACTTGAATACCATTAACAAAATGAGACAAAACGGATGTGCCCGTTTGGGTACCCAGAGACAGAAGAGGTTAAATTAAAAATCAATCTTGACACTCATTGAAAAATGTGAAATTTGTGACAAGGGTTCTTACGTATACATTCATTAATAAGTACCTTCGAACATACAGATTGAAATTTAAGTGTGAAGATTTTTTTTTTTTTTTTTTTTTTTTTGCAGGCACTGTAAAGTAAAAAGTTTATTTTACGCATGAACAGTAAAATAAATTCAGTTTCTAATGTTAATTTTATCCGTATTTGCACAGTCTAACATTAATAATGCAGAAAAATTCGATAAAAAATAACTCGAAATGTTCAAAATTGTACGAGAAGGTGCATTTTAAAATTTACTTAAATTTGCAAAAAATAAGTAAATAAATGTTCTAATTTCGTATTTGAAATCGAGCAATTACTTGATTGGATTCATTTTTTCCAACGAGTCCTTTATTTTTAAAAGAAAAATGTACAATAAATTTAGTTAAGTTTTTTAAAAAAGTTCAAAAGGTAGCGAGTCTTCTTAAGGGGACGGTGGAAGTTAAAAATTTATTTTATTCATTTTTATTATAGCAATATGAAATTTTGTGCATATATTTATTTCACAAAAAGCATATAGAATACCTTAAAAAAATTTCCAACCTTATTAAAATTTGTAATTTTTTTTTTACAAAAATGAAATTTTTTAAACGAAAATTTAAAATGCTCCTCGTGTCTTAATTTTTGAAATAATTTCTTGCTTTTGCATTTTCATCACTTATAACTATATTATAAACAAATTTGTGTAAGATTTTATAAATCTCTTGAATATTTATTATTTTACAGATTTTTTTCTAAATTCCGTATCGATTTTCATCAAAATTTTGCCTTTTAATAAGTAAAAAGTAAAAATTGACTATCTTAATGTAGACGAATTTTTAAAAGCTTACACAATTTCTTTTTAAATAATATCAGGATACTTCCTTATCAATTTTATAAATATTGATAAAAAATTAAGACGCAAGAAGCATTTTAAAAATCTAAAAACGCTGAAAAATTAGTTTTGAGAAAAACAGATTTAAAGTATATAATTAAATTTATCTGTATTATTTACTCCTTAAAACCTTCATGAATGATATTTTAATAACAAAAAAACTGTTTAGGTACTATTATACCCCAGAAATAGACCTTTTTTCCGACGATTTTGCTACAGATGATTTTGCTCACATAAAGGTCCACTGTTCCCTTAAAATAAACATTCTATTAAAATAACCTCACAGATCGCAATAAAGCAGTTTAAATTAATCAAAACTATCATTTTCAGTTATTATCATTTCAGTAGAGGGATTATTATCATTTTAAGAGTTATTATAACCTACCATTTGAAATGAATGAGAGTAAATCACTTTAGCAAGTGATTTATCTACTCTAAAATTATCGATTGACAGGCATTTAATAATGCCACGACGCCACACTACTTAGGGTTTTCCTTTTATATTGCCGAAATAGAGAATGATGAATGAATCATGATGATAATCTAGGAAACATATATCTACGGTATTGGCGGAATCGGGCAGATGGAGAGGAATTAAATGATTTAGGTTTATTATGTCCCAAACAAAATTGATGATAGATCAGCAAGGGAGCTTTTTAATAATACATGGCCATAAGCTATATATATATATACACTATATTGCCATTGATTATTGGACACTTGCGATTTTAGGCATTTTACTAAATATGCAGAAAAATACATGAGGAATCATCTCGAAACTCTTAGTGTATAAATATAATAGTATACGTCATACATCTCCGTGAAGATTTTTTACCGAAACTCCATAGGGGACCGTCAACAAATTAAAAAATAATGAATATCTTTGAATAACCCTGTCAAATCTAATGCAGCAAAAGCGCTCAAACTCCAGATTATGATTGAATGCCTTATTGTAATATGCCTTGTTCATTTTTATGCAAAAAGCATGCATACTCGCAGAGTAATTAAGGTTTTTATAAAAGTGGTACCAAATTTTCCCAAGTTTTTTCCTTATAATTTTCAGAGTTCTTAATATAAATTAATATTTTTTTCAGAAAATATGACAAACAACATTGCACACAGTACCCTGTAATCAGAATTAAAAAATAATGAAAATTGTACACAAAATGAGTCGGTTTACTAAATAAATTTTTACTGCGCATGCGTCAACGATATCAAAATTTCATTTGCATATTATGATAGCTAAATGTATAGAGCAACTTTTGTGAAAGTCACAAAATCATAACTTGAAAATTCTGAAAATAATTGTCAATTGAATAAGTTGAAAATCCGCTATTCTAAAAATGAAGCAAAAACAACAGGGGTTGTATCCATATATTCATTGATTAGTGTCAATATAGAATACACAATACGGCATGTACTACTACATTTGGATAAAATCCCTCATTTTTTTCCTTCATTTTGGAAACAACGGATTTTTTTCTTTTTCTATAGACGATTACTTTCAAAATTTTCAAGCTATGATTTTGAGACTTCTACAAAAGTTGCTCTGTACATTTAGCTAACATAATATGCAAATGAAATTTTGATATCTTTGACGCATGCGCAGTAAAAAATTATTTAGTAAACCTAC
Source organism: Maratus speculifer (assembly GCA_964019185.1). Taxonomy (NCBI): domain Eukaryota; kingdom Metazoa; phylum Arthropoda; class Arachnida; order Araneae; family Salticidae; genus Maratus; species Maratus speculifer. The sequence continues at coordinate 430,637,244 of OZ025291.1, forward strand.
TCATTTTTCATACAATTTTTATTATTTTTTAATTCTGATTACAGGGTACTATGTGCAATGTTGTTTGTCATATTTTCTGAAAAAAATATTATTTTATATTAAGAACTCTGACAATTATAAGGGAAAAACTTCGAAAAATTTGGGACTATTTTTATAAAAACCTTAATTACTCTGCGAGTATGCAGGCTATTTGCATAAAAATGAACACAGTGTATTACAATAAGCCATTCAATCATATTCTAGAGTTTGAGCGCATTTGCTACATTAGATTTGACAGGGTTATTCAAAAGATATTCATTCTTTTTTAATTTGTTGACGGTCCTCTATGAAGTTTCGGTAAAAAATCTTCACGGAGATGTATGACGTAGACTATTATATTTATACACTAAGAGTTTCGAGATGATTCCTCATGTATTTTTCTAAATATTTAGTAAAATGTCTAAAATTGCAAGTGTCCAATAATCACTGGCAATATAGTGTATATATATATATATATATATATGGCATAATGTTTATAGTCTAAAGAAAACCATTTATCTTTTTTTTCAGAAATACATTAGTAAAGGATATTGCTTATATGACAAAAAATATATTCCGATGGTCTCATGAGAAAAAATATGCATTCTAACGGTTTACAATATACCTTTAAACATTTTTGCAAAGGGCATAAATTTGAATTATCATGTGTAGTAAGAAAAAGCTGGTAAGTGTGATCACAAATCGATCAAAGGGTTTTCGTTCAATATTTGTTATTAATCAACTTAGTCTTTATTTAATAAATCAAAGTTGTAAATTTAGGAATATTTTTTTCTTACGTAGCTACTAACGCCAGTAAATTTAATTTTATAATAATTATAACAGGAAGTAATTTAACTTAATCAAATTAAAAACGCTCAAATCAAATTATTTAAATAAAATCCAAAATTTCAGTTTTTTTTCTTTTTTTTTCAAAATTTGAAATAAAAAGTAATTAGCAGAGATGAAAATGAAATTTTAAATTTCTAAAAACGAAACAAATGTTTAAGCGAAGTTTTAAATGCTGAATACTTAATAAATTGCAATATTTTTTTTTTTTTTAAATAGAAAAAAATTAAATTCCAAAAATTATTTTCTATATTAGTTATATAATATATACACACACACATATATACATATTAATATATTTTTATAACCTTAAATTTTCAAAAGATGGGAAATTTCTTTTAATTAAATTATCTTAGTATAAAAAGTGATGGTCCCAGCACAGGGGTTTGAATTAAGAACCTTCTGTTTACTCGTGAGATTCTTTCCCCTCAAAACATTGTGTCAACCGGAAAAGCGTTGGAATTTACGTTCTCCTTTAAAATTTAAATCACAAAAATGAACAATTGACATTGATAATGTTTAATTTATTAAAACATTATATTTTTTTAAATATGATTTGCCATGTCGCATGAGACATTCAGCTGTAACTACACAAAATTTGAAGTCTCTGACCTATACAGTTTTTATTTACGACTCTGTGAATGACAGATTGGCGGAGAACTGAGAAATATGAGGTTTTGTCGGGTTTCGTCCCTTAAAAAGAGTGTTTTGCATTGAAAATTTCATAGCATTGTGGGGGTGTTGATTCAAAGGCCCAGGTGATTTACCAAAAAGAAGCACACACAAAAAAAACTCCGAAAAGGGAGAGTTACTTTAACGATACATTTATTTAACGTAAGGTACGACACTGCAACTCCCCATAAGGGGGAGGTAATTCTGAGAGCTCAAGTGAGCTACATGTTAACGGTATGATGGCAATCGGCGAAGTGACGACACAGCGTCATAGCCCTTATCGCCAAAAGGCATAAGAAGTTTTTTATACAAAGAATTTTGGCGATATTTGATAGACCACACCTTCAGTATCAGCTAACTTTTGCGGTCTAGGAACCCAAGGATTATTTTTACATCTGCGAATATCTATTAGGGTTACAGAAATATTTTAAGCCTGGGAACTGGTTGAGCTAAGCAGGCCGATATAAACATTGGAGTTTTGCAGACCAAAATTATGTTATCCAGATGCGCAATTAAGAGATAAGACAGCACAATCAGGATAAACAGAGACAAAAGTATTTCTAGCATTAAGCATTAATTGTGAGAATGAAAACAGAGTGTGTAAGGCAGATGTTAATAAAAATGTAACGGATAAAAGATTATGATGATATTGCATTTATGAAGGGGAAAAGATATGTAGCGATAATCTCCGCTACATGCATAATTTTTGTAAGGAAAGTATTTTTCATAAAAACGTTAAGAGCCTCTTTAATCCAAACTATCATTTTTATGATTTATTACAATCTACCTTTTGAAATTAAAGAGAGTAAATCGCTTTAGCCAGTGATTTATCTACTCTGGCATTATCGACTGACAGAATTGAATTATGTAAGTTTGTTATTTATCTAAATTATCATTACAGTTACTTACAGTTAATTATCTATAATACATATTTATTCTTTTCATTTTCATTAGAAAATTAATTGATTTAAACATTGGTCATTTATTGATCATTTCACGTCACGTGTGAAACAGCTTTATAGTGTGGAACAGTGTGGTACATGTTACTGTTGTTTTAACAATGTTATAATATCATTGAACTAAAACTATCATGTTTAAATAAAAATTTCTGTAAAAACAGAGAAAATATCGATTAAAAAATAAAAGCCGGATCTTTGTAAATTTACACAACTCTGGGTTAAATTTATCATTTTACAGATATTTCACTTGTCTTTTATTTAGTTCCATGAAAGGATACGTTTATTTATATGTCTTTATTTATAAGCTTTGTTTTTATTTTAAAACTTTTTATCTACGTTAAAAATTCTAATTTAAAATACATTCTTTTAAAATTATTTTACAATTTTATTAGGTTATTATAAAAAAAGATTTCAATTTTTTTTAAAACTTAGAATAATTAAGAAAGGGAAAAATTATCTCTTTGGAGTTAATGAGGATTTTTATAGAAAATCACATAAGTATGATAAAAGACATGTTTGACTCAGTTACTAAGGTGTCCTTTATCTATCAATCGGGTATAGGGTTCAAAGCTAGGATTAAGAAGTGTGGATTGTGTACAAAATGAATGATATACCAATTCATATTTACTCGCGAAGTTAAATTTATATGAAATCATTCAATAATTTCAGAAACTAAATTAATTCCGATTAAAAATAGATTTTCAAAGTTTTCTGTATTTTTAAAGACGTTAATTTACAGAATCTACTATACAGGGTGATTCCAAATTTTTTTTCAATAAGTGAGGGGTGATAGTACACATCAAGACAAGCAACATCAAATAGGATACTAAGGGTCCCAAAGGTTTTCCAAAGGAGATAGCCGCCATTAAAGTTTAGGGCCCAAAACTTGAAATAAATATAAAAAATGGAAAAATCGATCTATTGATTTGCGGTTTTCAGTAAAATTATTCTTTATGTCGGTATTGCCTTAAAATTAAATTATTAAGATAAATTTCAAAAAATGCCGATAGAGGGCGCTTTAGACTTTGGAGTAACGAAACACTATTTTTTACCGGTATTTTTTGCATGTCATTAAATGATTTCTTAAGCTTAGACTCAAACTTAAATATTGAGCTCAAAATCTGAAAGCGGGAGTGGTTAAGTAGCACAAACTGAACTGTGTTTAGAGGGTTCAAATTTCAAATGATTATAAAAAAAGGGGAAAATTGGTTCATTGATTTGCGGGTCTCGCTAAAACTATTCTTTATGTCGGTATTTTCTTAAAAATAAATTAGAAAGATAAATTTCAAAAATTGTCGATAGAGGGCGCTTTAGACTTTGGAATAAAGAACAACTAATTTTTGCCGTTATTTCTTGCATCTCATTAAATGTTTTCGGAAGCTTAGAGTTAAATTTTGAGCTCAAAATATGAATAGTAGGGAGTAGTTAAGTAGCACAAACTTAACTGTGTTTAAATGGGGGGGGGGGTGTTCAAATTTAAAATAATTATAGAAAAATGAAAAACTTGTCGATTCGTTTGCGGTTTAAAATAAAACTATTCTTTAAGTCAGTATTTTCTTGAAAATAAATTTTAAAGATAAATTTAAAAAAAAATTGATTAGAGGGCGCCTTAAACTTTAGAGTAGCCAACAATTAATGTTAACCATTATTTTTTTGTTCTAATTAAATGCTTGCAAAAACTTATTAAGTGTTTTCGGAAGCTTAGATTTAAACTTAAATTTTGAGCTCGAAATCTCGATAATTAGGAGTAGTTAAGTAGCGCAAATTGAAGTGGCTTCAGGAGTTGAAATTTAACCCTCCCCCTCTTCGAACACAATTCAATTTTTCGCTACTTAAACACTTCCAAAGATTCAGAAATTGAGCCTAAAATTTAAGTTTATGCCTTTGAAAGTATTTAATGCGATAAAAAAAATAACAGTTGAAAATAGTTGTACGCTACTCCAAAGTCTAAGGCGCCCTCTATCGGTATTTTGTGAAATTTATCTTTAAAATTTATTTTCCAGAAAATGCTTGTTTAAAAATTAGTTTTAGCGAAAACCGCAAACGAATCAACCAATTTTTCCGTTTTTTATAATCATTTGAAATTTGAACCCTCTGAACACAGTTCAGTTTGTCTACTTAACCACTCCCAGCTATTCAGATTTTGAGCTCAAAATTTAAGTTTATGTCTAAGCTAACGAAAGCATTTAATGAGATGCAAAAGAAAATGCCAAAGAAGAGCTGTTCGTTACTCCAAAGTCTAAAGCGCCCTCTATCGGCATTTTTTGAAATTTATCTTTATGATTTATTTTTAAGAAAATACCGACATAAAAAATAGTTTTAGTGAAAACCGCAAATCAATGAACCATTTTTTCCGTTTTTTTATAATCATTTGAAATTTGAACTCTCTGAAAACAGTTCAGTTTGTGCTACTTAACCACTTCCACTTTCAGATTCTGAGCTCAAAATTTAAGTTTGAGTCTAAGCTTACGAAAACATTTAATGTGATGCAAAAAATACCGGCAAAAAATAGTTTTTCGTTACTCCAAAGTCTAAAGCGCCCTCTATCGGCATTTTTTGAAATTTATCTTTATAATTTAATTTCAAGAATATGCCGACATAAAGAAAAATTTTAGTGAAAACCGCAAATCAATCGACCGATTTTTCCATTTTTTATGTTTATTTCAAATTTTGGACCCTAAACTTTAAAGGCGGCTATCTTCTTTGGAAAACGTTTTGGACCCTTAGTCTCCTATTTAATATTGTTTGTCTTGATGTGGACTATCACCCCTCTTTTATTGTAAAACAAAATTTGGAATCACCCTGTATTGTTCTTTTTCTATTGTTTATTTACTGAGATTCTGTTTAATATTAGAGAAATTATTCGGTAATTTTACAGTAGCCTCTGTAAATTAATATCGTTTAAAATTGATTAAACCAAAATAGAATGGGTCTTGGGAACATGTATTCTTTAAAAATTAAATTTAACAAAAAAGATTGGATACAGCTGATAAGCTACAATCTCGTATAATTTGGGATATGAAAAGGATATTAAGTTCTAAAAGTTGTCAAATGATAAATGCATTACTTAAATGTATTTTATAAATTTCGTCGAAGATTATAAGTATATTCTGTAGCAAGAACCCCTTGATAAGGATTAAGAGCTTATCAATAAGGGTATCCTTTTTTTGTTTAAGTTATATTTTCTCAGGTCTTTTGGGTTTGATTTAATTGGAAATTTGTGTATTGAACTCAACTTACGAATTCCTTAACAGTTTAGTGCCATCTTCCTGTGTCAGAGTCCACATTATTTACTCTAATTTTAAGGGCGCGATTTTAGCAAGATTATCCATTTATCTGATATAAAATTGAATAGCCATTTAAGTACTTTTTCATATTTTCGCCATGTGTTAGGGAGTTTTGATAATTTTCTATCCTATTGTGTAAAATATTGTGTAACCGCATTTAACAATTATGTTGAAGCCCGTTGACCACTCTTTCAAATTATGCACCTTCCTTTCGTACAATCTGTCCCCCACTTTTCTAACATGTAATGCATCATTTAACAATTCTTTGTCATCTCTTTCATATTATGTACTTCTCATCTTATTCCAATAAATTTCTGTACCTAGGGCAGTTTTCTAACTATCTGTAATAATTGTATTTAAGACAGTGTATATTGTTCTGATGGTAATATTTCTTTAGACAACTCAAGTATACATATTTCATATAATGCACATCCTGTCCCTCTCTCCTTCTTAATTTGCTTCACAAGATTTTTTTTCTTAATTGAATTTCCACATCTAATATCTAATATATCCATTTACAAGTTGAATAAAAAAATGTTTTTTCGGATAGAAGTTTGTTTGCTAAACATTGTGCTACTGGTGGTTTACCACAAACAATCGGGACCCTTATTGGATGATCGTAAAGAATAAATTACGCTGTTTACGCAAGGTTATAGTTAAGTTACGGTTCGGGTACATTACGTTCATGTTTAAAAACAGTCAGTTACAGTCATGCTAGAAATAGGTTATAGTAAACCTTGTATTTGGAAAAAATACCTGTGGCACTCGGGGACTGCCGCGGTAAAGCTAATGCATTGCATTTTTTATCAAGTTATGCAATTATAATTATTTATTTATTTTTTATTTTTGCAGTTTTTTTCGTGTTTGATATTAATTCAAGTTTGTTCTTTTTCTTTGTAGAATTGTCTTTGTTGTCTTCTTTCAAAAATTGTAAAGTGCAAAATATTTTCAAAGTTTAGAATTGTTTCAAAGTCCGTACGCAAATAGGTATTCAGGAAAGTGAAAATGCGAAATATTTTCAAAGTTGCGAATTATTTCAAAGTTCGTATTCAGTTAAGTATTCAGAAATGTAAAAATAACAAATATTTTCAAAGTTGCGAATAATTTCAATGTTCTGACGCAGTTAGGTATTCTAGAATAAGAACTCTCGAAATAATTTTAAAGTCTCGTGTCGCGAAAAACACGAAGTCCAAAAACATGTAGATTTTCAACAAAGTCTCTTTTTATTTTTTATTGAATAAATGAGAAGTCTGCCGAAGTCTGTCGAACTGAAACGACGTTAGCCGGTGTGTTAGGTTTTTTTTCTCGGTACGGAATTTCTAGATTCGGTCGCCGCTCTCAAAGCCCGCGATAAAAGCTATGCAATAGCTTAAAAAAATCCTGAAAATTAATTTAAAAAAATAAACATTATACAAATAATGATTCGGATTACAAACATTTTGCAATAAAGTTTTAAAACGAATTGTACTTGAAAATACATTTACTAACATATTCGATAGCGTAAAAATAGAAAAATTTTTAAGTTTAGAATTTTTCAAAGATGCAGTCAAAGCGAAATTTTATCATCTGATGGTGTCATTCGCAAAATGACGTCAGCATACACACGTTTACATTTTAAACATATATATCTTACAAAATTGAATAATATCTCACTTTATTTAAAAGACTATATTGGTGTTACTGTCAGTATAATCTTTATATCGTAGAACTTGTGAAATTTGAAACTTTACTATTATTGTTTCACATGATAGCATCAAGATAATTTTTCAAGCTATATCTAAATATTCTATTTTTATCACTTCTACAATGTTTATTTAAGGCACAGTTGTGCAAAAATAGACTTTTTTAACGTTTTTTTTTCTCGACACTTTAACAAAGCCAGATAATAAATTACAACAGTTTTGATATTAATTTTCAATAACACGCATACTAATAAAAATAAAAGTAATAAAATAATACTAATCTTAAATAGTATATTAGTAAAATAAAGATATATATAAGGCTTTTCATTTAACAAATTAACGAAATACTAGGGCAATTCGGAAAGTAACCTCCGTTTATGAAGAACAAAAAAACTAATGAAAGGAAACATGTTTTATTACTCACGTATGAAATACACGTTCTTCATCTACTTCTCTAATTGCCGTATTAATTAAAACAATTATCATTACGGTAAATCAGCTTTGAAATTCCATCTTCACAGACTTCTGCCGCCGGCCTATTCAACTGCGATTATTTTAAAATTCAATTCGCACCACCCTTTCAATCTAAAGACTTTTAACATATTTTTGTATATAATTTTCTGATAAATGCACTACCAAAAATGATTTAAAAAATAGTGGGTAAAGTAAAATATTACGAGAACAATTCGGAATTTGTCGGTATGAATAAAAGAATATTCGTTGCGTAATTCGTTATTGTAATACACTCCCGTTGCGCACAGATACGTTTGACCTTTATAATTTTGATAATACATTTTTTGTGAAATTTTGTTAAAAATATAAATTAATTCTAAGAAATTTAAAAAATGTTCTTTCTTACAATATATGTTGTATTTCAGAGAAATGGCCTTGAAAAACTCGAAACATAATGATTTCAAATTATGTGAAATTTAGAAAATTGGGATGAAATTTAATGAAGATTTTATATGCATGTAAACTTTTAACAACGTTAAAGTGGTTAAAATATTAAGTAAAATAAATTAATCCAAACTTGGATACAATTCTGAAAAAAATATATAATTTATGTACAAAAAACTAAAGCACTAAAAATATTATTTATTTTTAAAGTTGTACTCAAGTATGTTTTAATTTAATTTATTTAATCTTTTATTAATAGTTTTAAAAAAAATCAGACGATAAATATATGCTTATGGTGGATGTAAAGTGGATGTTTGCACCTATGCACTGTACACGTTTCTGCCGTATTTATGAAAGGCAATAGTTAAATTTCAAAACTACATTTCATTCTGTCTGATTGTATCATTTGAATTTGATCTCCTGACACCACGCGTTCTAGTGTGATATGTACATTAGAATCAAGCAGATACAATCAATAATTTTGCGAAAAAAATACAAAAAATAGTGGGTTTTTTTTGTTTTTTTATCTGAAAGTCTTTAAAAATGCTGGTGTTCATGTCACATGAAAATATACAAATCTCAGTTTTTTAGTTAGAATATTTTATTTTATATTGTATTGACAGTCATTTTTGTTTATTTTGTTAAATAATTTCATCAATGGTTTGTCCGTTTGCTCATTTTTTCAAAAAGATAATAAAATATTATCAAGATAAAAGCATTTAGCGTTTTTCCTACTAAAAATACACGAACGTATTTAAATGTTTCAGGTGTAATTCATTGAAAAATAACAACTTGTTTCATCGACCATAGTGAAAACAGCTAGTTAAAAATAGCGCAAGCACCGCTACAGATAAAAAAATAAAGTTTAAGTATCATGAAATTCAATGCGTTGCCACTCACTCATACTGTTTCAAAACAGAACGAAATTCTAGTACTCTGAAAACAAAAACTTTAACATGTTGATTTCTGAACTTATGTATTTTTATTCGCGTATTTGTCAGATATTATTTTGGAGATTTTTTAAACTTAAATAATGTATTAAAAACATCTAGAGTTAACCATTGATGAAATTTGTTCAACATGTCATTTGGTAAAATCTTACAAATATACATTTTATTTAATTCTAGTATTCTAAAAACCAAAATTCTAACACGTTGGAATATAGAATTTCTGTAATTTCTGAACTTTCATATTTTTAGTCGCGTTTTTGTCAGAATTAATTTTAAATTTTGGAGATTTATTTTTTAACCTCATAAATATATTAAAAGCATCTAAAGTTAAGATTTGAGGAAATTTCATCAGTTATTTGGTAAAGTCTTGGAATTATACATTTTATGAAATTCTAGTGTTTTGCAAACAAAAATTCTAACATTTTAGCATAAAGAATTTCTGCAAATTCTCAGCTTAGATATTTTACTTGCCCTTTTGTTGGAGTTTATTTTAACTTTTAAGAATGTTTTTAACATTAATTATATTAAAAGCAATAATATATATACATATCGTAAAAGTTCTATGATGTGAAATCTGAAACAAGATGTATTTCACTTCCATTTCTGTTATTAAATTTAGATCTTTATTTAAAAATTCATAAGAATAATTTCGAAACAAACTTAATATTCATCTATTAACCTTTAAACATAAAAAATTATTAAAAATATTTCTGTTATAATTTCAGTATTCACGAAAGCCTTGTATCACGTAGCTGAGTTAGCAGATGTTTCATTGGCGAATAAACATTTGGTATTCCCTGGACACTTGAAATATTAATAGACGAAGTTCAGCATCATTAAGTCAAACTTTGCTTGTCATGCGTGAAGAATTCAATGACAAATACTTAAAACTTTGTATGCTTAAATGTTATTAGATTGTGTAATCTGTAAATGCTAGATAAAAGGCGTGGAATATAAACATTAACCCGCGACTTTCTGACTATGAACAATTGGTTGATTTTATCGATTTTATCTTTTTTTAAATATATTTATTTTTTCTCAATTTAGCAGCGAAGCCGCAGAGATTTCTTTAATTATATCAAAACAGACATACAAAACAAACGTTGGAATATAATTTTTTAAAAGGAAAACAACCTCGGTTTCATTAACAAAAGTAACATAAGGTGTAACTGCAATTTTATTTCCTCTGAGCAAAACAATTATAAATGTTAATCTCTTAGTATTATGAGTATTTTAACAATAGTTACTAGGTAATTTAAAAGTTTTATTATTAATTAAACATTAGTTCATTATTAATTAAATGGTGCCCTCGATGAACGCCTACATATATTGGCTATTCAAAATTGTAAATATAATCATCGAAAATATTTTTGATACGTGCTTGAAAGTGATCAGTTATATAGGTAAGTGAACCGTAACTTGGCATGAAGAACAGGGTCACTAAATATGCGTTCTTGCAAAGTTTTGTGAACTAAATTTTACTCATGTCCTAATGTCCTCCAGTTGAGATTATTATGCATTAACATTGGAATCTATATAATTTTAAGTGGATGGAAATAAAGAATATGTTAAATTACAATAATATTAGTACTCGTGAATTCACTGCATGTAATAAATATTCTCGTGTAACTTAAATAATGCTGATAATACGCATTATCATATAAAAATGTTTAGACATTAAAGAAAATATTATAAAAATACATATCTTTATTATATTTTGTTGCATTACGTTTAATGCAATCTAAAATTTAAGTAATGATGGGTTTCAAAACTTGCTCGCCTATTCAACTGCGATTATTTTTAAATTCAACTCACAACACTCTTTCAATCCAAAAAATTTTAACATATTTTTCTATATAATTTCCTGATAAATGTACTACCAAAAATGTTTAAAAAAATAGTGGGTCAAGCAAAATATTACGGGAGCAATTCGGAATTTGTCAATATGATTAAAAGAATGTGTTAAAATACTTTGGATTGAAAGAGTGGTGCGAGTTGAATTTAAAAATAATCGCTGTTGAATAGGCCGGTTGGCAGAAGTCTGTGACGATGGAATTTCAAAGTTGATTTACCGTTATGATAATTGTTTTAATTAATACGGCAGTTATGTTGAGAAGTAGCTGAAGAACGTGTCTTTCATACGTAAGTAATAAAACATGTTTCCTTTCATTAGTTTTTTTATAATTCATAAACGGAGGTTACATTCCGAATTGCCCTCGTATTTAAAATGACACACAATGTCTGAATTCAAAAATATTTTCACGAAAACGTTTATCTTTTTTACAGCAAAATTTTTGTTATTAACAAACAACAAAAATTAAATGAATTTTCCGAAATCTAATTATCAGCAGAATATATATATATATATATATATATATATATATATATATATATATATATATATATATATATATATTTCAAAACCAAGAAAAATATTATGATATATTTTAGCACTTTATTTTTACAATTTAAAACACCCCCTTTTTTAGTAACTTAAAAATTTACTTCAAAAATACCATGTTTATAATATTATTAAGTAAATGTTCTCTAAAAATTTCCTGATGCATAATTAATGCATATTTTGTTACGTAACATCGTGGGTTTTCATTAGAAAAAAAAGTTTATTTTAAATATGCTAAATAAATACAACTTGAAATGTGTACATATTGCGAAACAACTAAAAAAAAATTCCTACATTTATTTTAAAATATATTTTCCATATTTATCTGCAGACTTAACCATTTTAGTATTCTAAATTAAAAAGAAAATTTCTAATGAAATGTAGAAATATTTATTATGATTTTGAACGATAAATCGGAAAAAATGAAATAACGTTTATTTCAGATGAAATACAATTACGTAATAATGTTTCTGAGAACGTTTATGTAAGTAATAATGTATAAATAGAATGCTTCTAATGTAACCGATGTTAACGTATTAAGAAAAATGAATATAAATATTATAGTCTAAGAATTTTGTAATTTTTCTTGCAAATCTGTCATCGTAGAAATAATGAAAATAGAAGATACAATCTTATATTCCATAATAAGAATATTATTACTTTGTCTTTAAATTTTATGTAACATTGCAAAAATAGATATTCTGCAAACTTTAGTATTAAGCAGGATTTGTACACCGTCAAAAATTTTGCTCCAGTTTGAACCAAATTCTGGTGCTCAGTAGCTGCCACCATAAGATGTCGAAATCTCGTACCAACATTTGAAACTTCCTATTTCAACCTTTTCGTTCCAACTATTGAAACTATGCTTCAGCAGAATCTGCAAATATTGTTTCAACGTTTCACCATCTTGTGTTGATATCTAATTGAACACCAAAATTTGGTTCAATCTAGGACACGATTTTAACTGTGTATGGTGTTTTTTGTGTATGGTTACTGTGTTCGTTATTTTTCAAGCGAGATATCATAACTTTTTTTTAAATAGAAAAATAATTCTAGGTTAACCCTTTCCGGCGCACTACTCTTTAAAGTTGGAATTTAAAGAAAAAAATTAGGCAATCTATTTAGGCCTAGAGGAGTAAACAGTTATTGTTTTGTAAAGATTGCACTAACCATTTTAATTATACAGCAGTTGCCAAAGTGGTAACCTCCCATAAGTAAAGCATTGATAAGCGCAGTGAGAAGAGCATTGCTGTGAAGCACGTGTTACAGTAAAACATTTTACCTATTATTTAAAAACAGTAGAGTTTGATCTCTGTGGTGCTGCCATCTAGAACTCATAAGAAAGATTTAAAGTAGCCATTAGAGTAGTTTTTGAAATATTCATGGTGTTTTTGTGTCTCTAAACAGGGGGAACTGTAGGTGTTGCCGACCCGGAAACACTGCGCGTTAAGGGGTTAAACAAGACAATTTGCGCTAGATTTAAGTAAAAATCTTCTATAATAAAATACTGGTATCAATTAATTTCCTTGTATTTAAATTCCAGCACCCATACGAAACCTAGAATAAACGCATGATAATTACAACGCAAAATCTAACCCTGGACCTACACTTTATATTTCCAAAACAAACGCTACCCTGCATTGCCACCAAAGAAATCTTGATTCTTTTCGCTCTTTTTTTTTTTTTTTTTTTTTTTTTTTTTTTTTTTTTTTTTTTTTTTTTGCATACACTGTTAAAAATATTGTCATAATTTGAACCAAATTTTGGTGCTTAGTAGCTGCTGATGTTGAAACTTGTATCAACATTCGGAGCGCTGTTTGAAGCAGAGTTCTAATAGTTGAAACAACACTGCAATAAAAAGCTCCAAACGTTATTACGATATTTCACCATCTGATGGAGGCAGCTACTGAGTACCAAAATTTCGCTCAAACTATGACAATATTTTTAACAGTGTAGGATATCTTTGGACGACCTACAACCGGGATAGTTTTGAATTTTTCGAATTTAGTATATATATATGTGACGATTTAAAAGTTAGGAGCCAGAGACATCAACGTCGGGTTTTCCTTTCACCGCAGAGAAGTCATGGCCACCGTGGAAAATAAATAAATAGATGTAGAGAATACAAATAATTACTCATTGGCTGCTGTAAGTTCAATTATTTAATCTGTAATCATGAGAAAGGGAAAAGCTCCTTTTGCAAACTGTCTTTTACCGAAACATTATTTCAGCGAGCCGTACTCATCCAAGAAAAAACCCCAAGAATCCTCCTTCTCAACTCGAGGCTTCCACCTTTAAAACTAAAAATAAAATTCTGGAACATTCTGTAACCTCAAACCATCATTCTTTTATGTAAACAGAATTCTTGTCCAGCTACGAGACTATTTTCCACATATATTTTCCACATATAAACGGTTGACAATTAAAGTAATTTAAAAAAAATCTGAACCTAAAATCGAACTAGTAAAAACTAGTCTAGTTGTAGATCGTCCTCAGCTATCTTATGCAAAATGGTTCATGAATAAATATTAAAATTTGATCGAGATACTTGGAAATAATTCTCCCATAGATTTAACATTTTCATGCAGGTCTTTTTGAATGACTAGATTAGGCTGTCAAGCAAAATATGACTGTTCGAATGTTTTATTTTATTTTTTACACTTTTAAATACTAGACGCGAATGAGAGTTTCTATGACGTATTGGTTACTTTCAGTAGTGGCCATTGAAAGGATTTCGAGTTCTTTATTATTTTAGTTCTGATAGTGGTTTGAAAAGAAGGATATTAAAAAAAAAATTTCTCTGCAAAAATAAATTCTTCCAGTGCGCATAATTGACGTAAAAAGCTTACAATTATTCAACAACCTTGTCATTTTTCTTTATTAAAACAAAATATTTTGATAAGTCGAAATATTGTTTTTCCTAAAAAGGCAAGAAATATTTACCACATAATAGCACACCAAAACGAAAAATCAATTAAAAAAACCATGAAACCTTCAGCCAAATTTGATATACTTAAAACGTGACGTACTGTTAATACCAACTATAACAGGTAGCTGCAGAAATAAAAATGAAACATTTCTAATGAATACATAAATAAAGTCCATCTGTTACAAACATTTTTCAACAGGTATCACATTTTATTTTATAGTATTTTATTTATTTATTTATTTATTTATTTTTGCTGGCACTGTATACTTCGAAAAGAAATGGAGTCTTAATATTGTTTTCCCATATATGGCTCCTTTATTATTATTATTATATTTATATGTATATATATATATAGGCTTTAAACGTTTTTTATTTCGAATGACATGCAAAAATCTTCTAATTTTACATACCTATATTACATAAAATATTCGCCTTTGTTTATAATAAAAAGTAAAAATAAATAATTTCCATGTAAAAATAAAAAAAATAAAAACTATCCTCTTTGCAGCTGTATCAGAAAAAATATAACATCTAATGCACGTATATGTCTTTTATTTATAATTGGAAATTCCATTTTAATATATAAAACGAAATTCAAAGAAATATTTATATGACAAAATACATTTTATGAAAACTGAATTGCTTTAGAAATTTTTATAACCAATACAATAAGTGCCGAGTCTAATCATGATAAAATAAAAACTCTTTAGCTGATATTTTTTTATATGCGAAATATTATCATAGTTGTGTTTTACTGTTATTTTAATGTACGCCCACATTCGTAAAGTCTAGTATATTAAATGTCTGATACACAAAGTTTCATTATATGGAATGATAATCTTGTCAACTTGTTATTTTGCATTTAGATCAAACATATATTTTATATAATAGTTAAGTTACTATGGAGAATATTTTTACTTTCGCCATGAATGTATCTAACATCATTCCTCGAATTCTCGACATTTTGTTTTATAGCCATAGTAAAATATTTGGATTATTTTGCATTAATTTTGACAATTCTATTTTTTTGTTTTGTTTTTAACGTAGTTTTATCTGACATATTTCATTCTATATTAATGTTTAATGAAATGTAACACGATGAATCTTTGGTATATTTTTAACATTAATCATCGGAATCCTTATCGGAAAACATTTATTATCGTATCCTTTCTGCTTTTACAACCTATGATCACATTAATACCGTCCATATATTTTTAAATTAAAAAACACAATATGTAGTATAATGCAAAAGGATTTAAAACAAAAAATTACAGAAGCATTCAAAATATGCAATTCAAAAGCTAACATGACATAAAATCCAATCATTAAATGCACAATTCATGTTATTTAGGTTATAAACCTTCTCGTCCAGCGGACTTATTCTATGAAAATCTTCTCAAAATCAGAAAAAATGCAGTTGCAAAAATTCACTGGTGTGTTAAATACCCCAGTAAACAATCTTTGGCAAAGAAAGCGATCCTGTGGAAAAAGTGCCGAAATCGGCAGGCGGTAGACTTTTTTTCGACACGCCATCCACTGTGATTCCCCGTAAGACATGGTGACGTCACGGTGACGTCGTTGTGAAGTCACACTGTGACTTTGTGACCGTCGATGTGAAGTCACAGTGACTAAAATGTGAAGTCGTTATGGCCGTTTTAGAGCTTGTTTGTGACGTCACATTGTGACCACTTTGTGACGTCACAATGTGACCAAAATGTGAAAAGTGTGTCATTTGTGACGATTTTGTCATTAACATGGTGACGAAACTGTGACGAAAGTGACAATGCTTTCAAGTCACATTGTGACCAAATTTTGAAATACAGGGTGAGTCCAAAATCATGGAACAAACTTCGAGGGGGTGGTAGGACTCACTATAACAAATAATGATGGCACAGAAATATATGACCGGAAGTGACCCGTCAAGACGCTACACTAGTCACTAAAAAAGACCCGGATGATAATGTTAAGTCTATGGGGGGGGGCGTTGTTTTCAAATATCTTGCTCAAATTTCAATATTTTACATGATATTTTTTCCATGGGATAGATAGCTGAGGACGATCCACAACCGGGCTAATTTTTACTTTTTCGATTTTGGTTATATTTTTTTTATATTAAGATAGTTTCAGTTTTAGAACCGGTTTAAACTGGTTCTGAAAGTTAAAGTATTTTTCTTTTAATCTGTAACCAAAATCAAAAGAATAACAACCAGCCCAGTTGCAGATCGTCCTCAGCTATCCTATAGAAAAAAATTATGCGAAAATATTAAAATTTTACCGAGATATTTGAAAATAGCGCTCCCATACACTTAACATTATAATACGTGTCTTTTGCAGTGACTAGTGTGGCGTTTCAACGCGTCACTTCCAGTCATACATTTCTATGCCATAATTATTTATTATAGTGAGCTCTACCACCTCCCTTAAAGTTTTTCCCATTATTTTAGACTCACGCTGCAGATCATTTGTGACAAAATTTTCTGTGATGATTCTGTGACGATTTAACTTTTCTTAACGATTCTCTAACAATTTAAAAGAAACAGGATCTGCTGAAACTATAACTCCATGCCATGTTCCTGTTAAAATAGTGTTTGACTCCTAAAATCATATATTGACAATTTATGAACAAATACTGTATAATATATAAAAATAGTTACCTGAAGTAAGGAGACTTTCTTCTAAATTAAAGTTAAAAATTCGATTTACCTCACATGCCTTACAACTCTGGTGTTGTTTTCAAAATTTGAAAAATATTACCTTTCAAAAATATTTACATATTTTCTCGCCACATGCTGAAAATTGCATAGCTTCAATTTTATTTATAACTGACACACATTTAGTAGAACGTTGTTCAAACTGTTTAATCTTTTTAGTCTTTTTTTTTAACTTTTACTCGCTTTAATATCCACAAATCTCAGCACATATCTAAAATTGTACAGCTTGCCAATATTTCTGACCAATAATCCTGATGTCTATAAATATATATAACTTTTAATTATCTTTTGTTGTAATTTTCCAACTGATTGAAAAAGTGTCCAGGTCAGGATTCGAACTAAGCAGTCTTTCGCGCCAATTGTCAGTACTTTGTCGACTGAACTATCCTGGAAGAATCTGACGCACACAATTCACA
This sequence comes from Maratus speculifer, assembly GCA_964019185.1. NCBI lineage: Eukaryota > Metazoa > Arthropoda > Arachnida > Araneae > Salticidae > Maratus > Maratus speculifer. The sequence goes on from OZ025291.1 coordinate 430,655,012, forward strand.
CAGTGAATACGAATGCATACTTATCATTATTATGTATAACCCTATGTAATAATACTTTAATATTTTTTTTCAAACTACCCGTATGATAAATGCATAATATTCGTATGATTATATAATGATATTTCTCCGGGTGAATTGTGCGTGCTAAATTGCTCTGTTGGAAGAGCATTGGCAGCATACATCGAAGGTCTCTAGTTCGAATCCTAACCTAAACACTTTTTTACTCATTTTGGAAAATTAATATTCGTTTGATTAATTTACCAATTAAAATCATTCTGTTAAATATAACATAGAATTATCTTTTGATTAAACTATTTGAAGTTTATGCGCAATATTCGTAATATACAGATTTTATTTGAAAATCGAGTGCAAATGAAGATGAGGCAATTAGTTCTAGTATTACGCTTATTTATTTCCTTACTGTAGTGGCCTGTGCGCATGTATGGTAACACCAAGGTTTAAATTCGTAGTTAAACTCATATATATATATTGTATGTGTCATATAGTGTAGATGTGCCGGTAAAGGACATCCTTATGGAATTTATTTTTAAAAAGTTTCCTTATTAATAGTTATAATTAGAGATGTAAATTTTCCGGAAAAATATAAGTGGCGGAAAAAACTGGTTTTTTACCGGTTTTTTTCGGAAAAAAACGGAAAAATTGGAAAAATTGATTTTTCATTACTATTTCTCCCAAATAAATTATATTTTCGTAGAGAATATTAAATAATAAACATTTTTTCCCATTTATTTGTATTAAATGAAAATTATTTTCACTTTATATTACAAAATAAAAAGAAAATAGCAAAGCCTGCTTTTAAATATTAGTTTTTTTTTTTTTTTTTTTTTTTTTTCACAGCCTAAGAATTTTTAAAACACTATTATTTGTTATATCATATCTCTGTTGAAATGATTTTTCAGTTACATGTTTAACTACCAATTGACCTAATGTAAGAACCTGAGCCAATATGTCTGCAGTTTGGAATGAAATAAATTATGCATTCCATTTACATAAGTGTAGTTTTTAAGTAAATGATACTAGTTTTAAAAAATTGTTGCAGTTTTGTCATTATTATCAATATCAGTATTAAAAAAATTCCATTGTTTGTTTAAAAATATTTATATTTTTACATTATTACACTTTTTTCTTACAATTGTAATTTTATTTCCTTTAAAAAATTTGTTTAGTTTTGGTATAGCTTTCCAATCTCAACTGAAAGTTTTGATTTAGTTTTATAATCTAAATTCAAACAAAACCAA